>NC_069414.1:36736708-36876708 GCF_026875155.1 Cherax quadricarinatus | reverse complement strand
CGTCGCTAAGTGTATAAAGATTTATTAAGTCGCTGATAGAGCTCTTCACAGACACGCGTCGTCACAATAAAGGCTAGATCTCTCTCTCTCTCTCTCTCTCCTTGTCTCCTCGTCTTCCATTTCAAGCAGGTAGGTTGCCACTCTGGAGTCGTCTTAACGGGTGGCTGAACACAAGAGTCATCTTGTGTTCTCACTGTTGCACGCCTGTCATGGCTCTCATCTCTGAAAGTTACAAGAGCCCGCCAGAGTGGCTGTTTTACCTCTCGTCTTGCTTAAAAAAAGAAAAGAAAGTGTTGGGTTTTAATTTTCGCTGTTTGGTTTTTATGCTTTCTTCTTTTTTCAGTGCTTTCCATTTCTTACAGTTTTAAGGTATGTGTTGGTTCTTCGTTGTGTAGCTCCGTCTCTGCGCTTGCACACGGAACGTCATCGCGCCGAGCGGCCTGGTCCCGAATCTGCACACTGCCATAACAACATACTGGAGTTAGAGATATGGGAGGAAGTGTAAAACAAACCCAGTGAAAAGCAGGAGCACCGTGGGTACAATAAGAGAACATTGTATCAACATCTGTGGCTCCAGATTATTCAACATCTTACCAGAAGATATCAGAAATACTGCTGGAACAAGTGTTGAAGTCTACAAGAGGAAACTGGACAAGTATCTTCACCAGGTGCCAGATCAACCAGGCTGTGATGGATATGTGAACCAGCGGGCCAGCAGCAGCAGCCTGGTTGACCAGGCTAGCACCAGACGATCCTGGCCCATGACCTAGTAGAAAGACTTTAGAAACTCATCAAAGGTGAGGTACAGTTCTGATTCCTAAGAGATAGTTGTTGTGAGTGTAGAGTCGAGGGTATTTGTCGGCACCTTTCATCACCATCAATCATGACCGTCAGCACTAATCATACCATCATCACCATCAGTCATCACTGTCAGTCATACCATCAGTCACCATCGACTCAAACTGAGACTTAAATCAGATACAGTTTACAAAAGAAACTTTTATTGGTGACGACGTTTCGCTCTGTTCAGAGCCCTATATAGAAACGAAACGTTGTCCTGGTTAAAGAGAGGTGTTGTATACCTTGACTTAGTCTTCACACTTGTCAACACAACATTAACCGGTGATTTGTAACTTGTGCGTAACTGCGCCTCGGCATTTGTTCTAGAAATAGTGCTAGTTTAGTTTAAACTTCCTTCCTTGGCATGACTGCCTGTTAGAGGCTTCAGTGCCGGTGTGATCACCTCTCTTGTTGCGTCATTGAACACATTCACCACTTGTGCGTCAGGATGACACTCACCACTTGTTGCGTCAGGTGAAACATCACCCACCATGTTCGTCAGGATGAACATCATCACCCCACATTGTTGGTGAGATGAACCTTCACACTTGTTACGTCAGGATGAACACATCACCCACCTTGTTGGTCAGGATGAAACACATCACCCACCTTGTTACGTCAGGATGAACACATCACCCACCTTGTTAGGTCAGGATGAACACATCACCCACCTTGTTAGCGTCAGGATGAACACATCACCCACCTTGTTAGGTCAGGATGAACACATCACCCACCTTGTTAGGTCAGGATGAACACATCACCCACCTTGTTAGGTCAGGATGAACACATCACCCACCTTGTTGGTCAGGATGAACACATCACCCACCTTGTTAGGTCAGGATGAACACATCACCCACCTTGTTACGTCAGGATGAACACATCACCCACCTTGTTGGTCAGGATGAACACATCACCCACCTTGTTACGTCAGGATGAACACATCACCCACCTTGTTACGTCAGGATGAACACATCACCCACCTTGTTACGTCAGGATGAACACATCACCCACCTTGTTACGTCAGGATGAACACATCACCCACCTTGTTGCGTCAGGATGAACACATCACCCACCTTGTTGCGTCAGGATGAACACATCACCCACCTTGTTGCGTCAGGATGAACACATCACCCACCTTGTTGACGTCAGGATGAACACATCACCCACCTTGTTGCGTCAGGATGAACACATCACCCACCTTGTTGCGTCAGGATGAACACATCACCCACCTTGTTACGTCAGGATGAACACATCACCCACCTTGTTGCGTCAGGATGAACACATCACCCACCTTGTTGCGTCAGGATGAACACATCACCCACCTTGTTACGTCAGGATGAACACATCACCCACCTTGTTGCGTCAGGATGAACACATCACCCACCTTGTTGCGTCAGGATGAACACATCACCCACCTTGTTGCGTCAGGATGAACACATCACCCACCTTGTTGCGTCAGGATGAACACATCACCCACCTTGTTGCGTCAGGATGAACACATCACCCACCTTGTTGCGTTCAGGATGAACACATCACCCACCTTGTTGCGTCAGGATGAACACATCACCCACCTTGTTGCGTCAGGATGAACACATCACCCACCTTGTTGCGTCAGGATGAACACATCACCCACCTTGTTACGTCAGGATGAACACATCACCCACCTTGTTGCGTCAGGATGAACACATCACCCACCTTGTTGCGTCAGGATGAACACATCACCCACCTTGTTGCGTCAGGATGAACACATCACCCACCTTGTTACGTCAGGATGAACACATCACCCACCTTGTTACGTCAGGATGAACACATCACCCACCTTGTTACGTCAGGATGAACACATAACCCACCTTGTTACGTCAGGATGAACACATCACCCACCTTGTTACGTCAGGATGAACACATCACCCACCTTGTTACGTCAGGATGAACACATCACCCACCTTGTTGCGTCAGGATGAACACATCACCCACCTTGTTACGTCAGGATGAACACATCACCCACCTTGTCTGTTCGTTGGGTTGTATCTGGCTGTTGTTCTCCTGACAATCTCGTAATGTATCAGTAACATATTTTGCTTTTCTTAATTTAGAACATGTACCTTTATTTGGTAGATTTTGTGAGTGTGACTTGGACCTGCCTAGCATGGGCCAGTAGGTGGCTTGGACCTGCCTAGCATGGACAAGTAGGCCTGCTGCAGTGCTCCTTCTTTCTTATGTTCTATATTGTACACCCCATGGGGACCCAGTGGGCGGTATATTCACCTCATGCCCATCTTGTGGATGGTAGTAGGTCGAGAGCTCAGAGGGAGAGCTTTATGGGTCCAGGAGCTGCGGTCGTTGGGTCACCCGGTGGTTATATTGTAACCAACATTGATCCAGTTTGTGGTGTAATCTTGTTATTTTTTTTCGTTTCTCTCCCTCTCAGTAATGTGTACTTACCTAGTTGTGGTTGCAGGGGTCGAGTCTCGGCTCCTGACCCCGCCTCTTCACTGGCCGCTACTCAGTCACTCTACCCGCTCCGTGAGCTTTATCATACGTCTCCTTAAAGCTATGTATAGATCCTGCCTCCACTACATCACTTCCCAGACTATTCCACTTCCTGACAACTCTGTGACTGAAGAAATACTTCCTGACATCCCTGTGGCTTATCTGAGTCTTCAACTTCCAACTGTGACCCCTTGTTGCTGTTGTGTGTGTATGTGTGTAAGTGGAGGGATGTGTACGTATTTATCTAATTGTACTCGCATAATTATAATTGAAGGGGTCGGTTCACAGCTCTTGGTCCCACCCTCCACACACACCCTGCTCCATGAGCTTTATCATACATCTTAAAACTATGTATGGTCCCTTCCTCCACCACATTACTCTCCAGAGTATTCCACTTCCTGGCAACTCTGAAGAAATACTTCCTAACATCCCTATGACTCGTCTGAATCTTCAACTTTCTATTGTAACCCATTGCTGCTGTGTCCCATCTCTGGAACTTCCTCTTTCTGTCCACCTCCCCTCAAGGAAGGTTCCTTGATGTTGGTGGGGGGCTCTTGATTTAGGGAATTGGATCTGTGCTCCAGTTCCCCGAATTAAGCCTGAATGCCTTCTTCATCCCCCCCCAAGGCGCTGTATAATCCTCCGGGTTTAGCGCTTCCCCCTTGATTATAATAATATTAATCTCTGTCCACCTTGTCAATTCCTCTTAATATTTTCTCTCCTGTCCTCCAGTGTCGTCAGGTCGATTTCCCTTAACCTTTCCTCGTAGGACATGCCTCTTAGCTTCAGGACTAGTCTCGTTGCAAACCTTTGCACTATCTCTAATTTCTTGATGTGCTTGACTAGGTGTGTGTTGCAAACTGGTGCTTCATACTCCAGTATGACCCTGACGTACACTGTACAGATTCCTGAACGATTCCTTACTGAGGTGTCGGAACACTATTCTTAGGTTTGCTAGTCGCCCATATGCTGCAGTGGTTATTTGGTTGATGTGCGCCTCATATGTGCTCGGTCTTATGCTCACCCAAAGATCCTTTTCCTTGAGTGAGGTTTGTAGTCTTTGGCCACCCTAGACTGTATTCTGTCTGCAGTCTTCTTTGCTCTTTGCCGATCTTCATGGTTTTGCAGTTGATGGGGTTAAACTCTAGGAGCCACTTGCTGGACAAGGCCTGCAGCCTGTCCAGATCTCTTTGTAGTCCTGCCTGATCCTCGTCCGATTGAATTCTCCTCATTAGCTTCATATCGTCTGCAAACAGGGACACTTCTTAGTCTATCCCTTCCGTCATGTCATTCACATATACCAGAAACAGCACTGGTCCTAGGGCCGACCACTGCGGAACCCCTCTCGTGACAGGCGCCCATTCTGACACCTCATCACTTACCATGACTCGCTGTTACCTCCTCGTCAGGTATTCTCTGATCCATTGCAGTGCCTTTCCTGTTATCCATGCCTGGTCCTCCAACTTTTGCCTTAGTCTCTTGTGTGGAACTGTGTCAAAAACTTTCCAAAAGTCCAAGAAAACGCAGTCTACCCACCCCTCTCTCTCTCTTGCCTTACCACCGTCACCTTGTCATAGAACTCTAGTAGGTTTGTGACACAGGATTTCCCTTCCCTGAAACTTTGTTAGTTGTCGTGAATAAGCTCATACCTTTCTAGGTGCTCCACCACCCTTCTGATAATCTTCACCATTACTTTACATACTGTACATGTCAGTGACACTGGTTTGTAGTTTAGTGCTGCGAGTCTGTCTCCTTTTTTTAAAAAATGGGGCTACATTTGCTGTCTACCACACCTGTGTGTGTGTGTGTGTGTGTGTGTGTGTGTGTGTGTGTGTGTGTGTGTGTGTGTGTGTGTAAGAGGGAGGAGGTGGTGGTGGGGTTGAGGGAGGGTCTTGGGGGTGAAGGGGTAATATCTACATCAGTGTGGTAGTGTTGTCAGCTCAGCACACAACACTGTTTCCCCTCCTTCCTACCACCTCAATTTTGACAAACACTGCCTCACGCAAGAAGGTCATTATTGACACTTGTGTGTGGGGGGGGGGGGAAGATAGTGATGAGAGAGGATAGGTAATGGAGTACCAGGGTGGAGGTGATGGAAGTAGTGGAGAGCCACGAGGGGGAGTGGAGGGAGTGTTAATAGTGAAGAGCCAAGTGCTCGATGATTCATCACTTCTGTGTTGGTCGTTGTGTTACATGTTGCGGGTAGCAATGAAGCTAGGTGCCGGCACCTAGGCCTCTCATCCAGCGGTGTGTAAATTAGGCACCCGATTCTTGGGTGTTTTCTGTGTACAAGATACGATCTGTATTATCGGGTCTCTCCCCTCTCTCCTCTCTCTCCTCCCTCTCCCTCTCTCTTTTCCTCTCCCTCCAAGTACTAAACGGGTGCCCAGTAATTTAGGTAAGTCATTAACAGTGTGTATCCAGTGTACCAGTTCTGTGTTGTCCTGCTCTGGTGACTTTCTTGTCTTGAAGGCTGAGGTGAACACAGTATTAGAGACGTGAGTGTAAAAATGATTTAAGAGTCCTGTCATTGTAACTCCTTGCTTTGAAGATTCACATTAACCTGGAGTGCACAATAAACTAGCAACTTCGGTGCCAAAATCTAATCTACATTATCCAGCCTGTTATTTTCCTGGCCCCCTTGCTGCAATATTTCTTATCGTGTTTTCCTTGTCTTAGGTTCTCTTCACATCACTTTTCTCAAGTCTTTATGTATGTTCTCTTGACATTACCATTCCTGTGTCTTTCGTGTGTTCATTTCGTTCATGAAATGGTCTGCCCGCTTTTCTGTGTAATGTGCTTGTATAAAGTAGGGTGTAGTGGGTGAGGTTTAGTCTGGGGTGGGGTGTTGGGTGGAGTGTTATGGGTGGGGTAAAGTGGTGGTGTGTTAGGTAGAGTGTAGCGGGTGGAGTGTAGTGGGTGGGGTGGAGTGTTGTGGGTGGGTGGGTGGGTTGAGTGTGAACAGAGAAGGTTCACCTTGCAGGTCACGTAACAAGTGGTTGGTGTATTAACCCAGAAGAAGCAGCCGCCATGGTGTGAGTGCACCACTCTCATAGATCCGGCTCTGCTGAGTGAAGGGGGGCGTGGAGAGTGAAGGGGGATGTGGAAAGTGACGGGGGGACGTGGAGAGTGAAAGGGGGACATGGAGAGTGAAGGGGGCGTGAAAAGGGACGGGGGAACGTGGAAAGTGGAAGGGGGACGTGGAGAGTGGAAGGGGGACGTGGGGAGTGGAAGGGGGACGTGGAGAGTGGAAGGGGGACGTGGAGAGTGGAAGAGGGACGTGGAGAGTGGAAGGGGGATGTTGAGAGTGAAAGGTGGACGAGGAGAGTGAAAGGGGGACGTGGAGAGTGGAAGGGGATGTTGAGAGTGAAAGGTGGACGTGGAGAGTGGAAGGGGGACGTGGAGAGTGGAAGGGGGACGTGGAGAGTGGAAGGGGGACGTGGAGAGTGAAGGGGAACGTGGAAGTTGTTAGGGCCGTGGGAAGGGTGAGGTGTGGAGGTGGAAAGGGGAGTTTCTTTGAGGGTTAAATAGCGTGTATATCTGGTCTTGGAGGGGGAGTTTCTACTAATAGATCCCGCAATCTTGGTCAATCAAGCTGTTGATGGTTGCCGCATGCGGTCCCACAGTCGCCATAGTCCCACTGTGCAAGACTCGTTTATTGGAAACTTGTCAAAATTTTCCTGCCTCTCGCAACCGCTGGACCACTGTGACATGGTCTTGGATACACTGGACCACTGTGACATGGTCTTGGATACACTGGACCACTGTGACATGGTCTTGGATACACTGGACCACTGTGACATGGTCTTGGATACACTGGATCACTGTAACATGGTCTTGGATACACTGGACCACTGTGACATGGTCTTGGATACACTGGACCACTGTGACATGGTCTTGGATGCACTGGATCACTATGACATGGTCTTGGATGCACTGGATCACTATGACATGGTCTTGGATGCACTAGACCACTGTGACATGGTCTTGGATGCACTGGACCACTGTGATATGGTCTTGGATGCACTGGACCACTGTGATATGGTCTTGGATGCACTGGATCACTATGACATGGTCTTGGATGCACTGGACCACTGTGATATGGTCTTGGATGCACTGGACCACTGTGATATGGTCTTGGATGCACTGGATCACTATGACATGGTCTTGGATGCACTAGACCACTGTGACATGGTCTTGGATGCACTGGACCAATGTGACATGGTCTTGGATGCACTGGACCACTGTGACATGGTCTTGGATGCACTGGACCACTGTGACATGGTCTTGGATGCACTGGACCACTGTGACATGGTCTTGGATGCACTGGACCACTGTGACATGGTCTTGAATGCACTGGACCACTGTAACATGGTCTTGGATGCACTGGACCACTGTAACATGGTCTTGGATGCACTGGACCACTGTAACATGGTCTTGGATGCACTGGACCACTGTAACATGGTCTTGGATGCACTGGACCACTGTAACATGGTCTTGGATGCACTGGACCACTGTGACATGGTCTTGGATGCACTGGACCACTGTAACATGGTCTTGGATGCACTGGACCACTGTAACATGGTCTTGGATGCACTGGACCACTGTAACATGGTCTTGGATGCACTGGACCACTGTAACATGGTCTTGGATGCACTGGACCACTGTGACATGGTCTTGGATGCACTGGACCACTGTAACATGGTCTTGGATGCACTGGACCACTGTAACATGGTCTTGGATGCACTGGACCACTGTAACATGGTCTTGGATGCACTGGACCACTGTAACATGGTCTTGGATGCACTGGAGGACAAACAATGTGATGGAGCATACATAGACTTCGACAAAAGTCTTCGCCAAGTGCAATTATGGTGTAAATGCGTGCTAAGGAGTAACTGAAAAGGTAGGTACCTTTACGTTTGATGTACCTTTAAAGAGTTTCGGGAGTTAATCTAATCTCTGAGCCCGGCCATGGACCAGGCTCGTCTGGTGCTTGCCTGGTCAACCAGGCTGTTGCTGCTGGAGGCCCGCTGCCCCACATATCCATCACAGTCTGGTTGATCTGGCACCTGGTGAAGATGGATCTTTAATTAACTTCCCAACCAATAGAACACAAAGTAACAGTAAACAATTAAGTCAGAAGCTGCCACAGTGAAAAACTCTGTTCCACAAGGCACAGTACTCGCTCTCATTTTTCTCAGCCTCATATCTGACAGAGATATAAACCTTGTCGTCTTTTGCAGTCGATACTAGAACCTGCATAAGTCTGTCAACCATTGAGGACGCGGTTAACCTCCAAGAAGATATAAACGAAGTTTCCAGTGGGTAACGAAAAACAATATGATGTTCAATGAGGATAAATTTCAACTCCGTTACGGAAAACTGGAAGAAATAATAACTAGAACTGAGTATACTACAAACTCCAATCACACAATAGAGCGGAAAAGTAATGTGAAGGACCTGGGAGTGGTAATGTTAGAGGATCTTCAAGGATCACAATAGTGTTACTATCACATCTGCGAGGAAAATGATAGGATGGATAAGGAGAACCTTCAAAACAAGAAATGCCAAGCCAGTGATGATCCTTTTTAAATCACTTGTTCTCTCTAGGCTGGAATACTGCTGTAAATTAACATCCCCATTCAAGGCAGGTGAAATTTCAAATCAATAGAATGTACAGAGATCCTTTACTGCACGTATTAGTTCAGTCAAGCCCCTTAATTACCGGGAACATTTCCTCGACATATACTCCCTGGAACGCAGGCGAGAAGGGTACTTCATAATCTTCTTCATCACGAAAACGAAGCTCTACTTCACGGAGAACGAACTTCGTAAAACTAGTGCAGATGTGTGATGAAATGTCATAGACGTGCGTAGACAGATGCAAGTTACAGAACTCCCCTTTATTGGGGGCGACGTTTCGCTCTGTGTACAGCTTTAGCAGGTCCATACAAAGCTCTTCATAGAGCAAAATGTACTTTGTTCTGCAATTTGTGCCTTTATACAAATAATATAATTATTTCTACAAGTACATGTACAAGGTATACAGTCTTAGGTGACATCAATAACATACTACTATATAGAAAGCCCCTTGTTATGCAGAGCATTTGAGACAAATTAGGTCAGTTTTGTCCCATGATGAGACTCGCCAGTTGACTAACACCCAGGTACCTATTTTACTGCTAGGTGAACAGAGACAGGAGTTGTCTTAAGGAAACACGTCCTAATGTTTCCAGCCGTTCCGGGGATTTATCCCCGGACCTTAGTGTGTGAGCCGAGTGCGTTAGGAATCGAGCTACGGAACACCAGACGAGCCTGGCCCATGGTCGGGCTCTGGGAGTAAAAAAAAAAACTCGGAACTCATAAAAGGTATACCAGAGGTAAAGGTACCAGTCCAGTGATGTTGCTTCTCCAAGTGGAGTGTGTAAAACCTTTAAACTGCTGGGAATGATTGTAAAGTACTGGAATGATTGTAGTCACTTGGAATCCACTTCCTGGGACATGGAAGAGAGATCTGATATGTATATATTAAAAATACTTGAGGGTCAGGTCCCTAGTCTGCAAACTATCATAACCTGCTGGAGTGAGAGGCGGGAAGAAATGTAACACGAAGCCAGTGAAAAGGAGGGGCGCCGCGGGCACAATTAGAGAACACTTAATCAACATTCATGGGCAGAATAAGAGAATAAACACTGTTATTAACATGGGCACAATAAGAAAATACTGTGTCAACATGCGTGGTCCAAGACTCTTCAACCTGCTACCAGCAGTATACAGGAAATATTGCTAATATGAGGTTGGAAGTCTTCAAGAGGGAGCTAGACACGTTTCTGCCCAAGTTCCTGATCAACCAGATTGTGATGGCTGCAGCCAGATAAGTTTCTGCGGGAGATGTCTGATCAACCAGGTAGTGGTAATTGTGGGTGTTAGGTTACCTAACAACGTATCTCATCAGGTGGTCTCCAGGGGTGGCAGGTGGTCGCCAGGGGTGACAGGTGGTTTCAAGGGGTGACAGGTGGTCTCAGGGGTGGCAGGTGGCTTCAAGGGTTGTCAAGTGGCCTGTAGGGATGGCAGGTGGTCGCCAATGGTGGTCAGGTGGTCTCAAGGGGGGGTGTCAGGTGATCTAAGGGGTGGCTAGTGGTGGGGTAATGTTGGGGTGACTGGAGGAATGTTGGGGTGGGGTTGGGAGGGCTTGTGTGGGTGGTTCACCGTCAGGAGGAGGTCATGGATGGTGGATAGGGCAAAAACACACTTGCGGGTCGTGCGGGTCTAGCGGGCCTAACGGGTCGTGCCCGCCTGCACGCCTTAATCCCACACTCTGAATTGTTTCCAGTGGTGATTCTGTACCACAGCTCTTGATGTGTGTTGCGCCGCGGGGTTGCCCACACTGCTGCCCACGCTGCTGCCCACGCTGTTGCCCATGCTGCTGCCCATGCTGCTGCCCATGCTGCCGTTCATGTCAACAGTATTACTTGTATATACATAATTCCTAGTACCATTTATAGTCAAACAAAGGTCATGCGCCCTCACTAAGCCATGACGTCAAGTGCTTCCCCACACATGGTCTCAGTGCTCCACTAGGCATACCTGGAGGTTACCTGGAGGTTATTCCGGGGATCAACGCCCCCGCGGCCCGGTCCATGACCAGGCCTAGACAGGCAGGCTGGCTGGCTTTCCTCCCATAACAGCCACCGGCTTTTTCCTTACTACCGCTTCCCCTTTCTATGAACCCCTACGATATTCAAGCTGCTCGAGCATTAGGATGAACATCTCCCACGAGTCGCTGGTCTACCTGGAGGGTATTCCGGGGATCATCGCCCCCGCGGCCCGGTTCACGACCAGACCTCCTCTCAGTAGTAGTACCAGTTCCTAGTAACCAGTTAGAGGAGCAGCTATGGAAGAAAAATTGGCAATGAACGATCTATAAAAACCTGCTAAGCCCACATAGGATCTTACGTGATGATAATGATGTTCCAACCCAGACTAATGTGACAGACTCTGACAATCCTCCTGAACCTGTACTCTCTATCTCTGATACTCAATCAGACGATCAACCTGAATGTCGTTATTCCCTACGTACACGACAGGTATTGAGAAATCCTCAAGTATCATTTGTTACTTCCAATTCAGATTTGCCTCAAATACAGCATGAGTTAGCCAGTGCAACAGAGTTTGATCCTCCCAAAGATGACACCCATTCTGCATATATCAATCTCACCCTAGCAGAGTTGGGGTTAAATGTAAATAACCTGTATAGATGAATAATTACAGTATCAACTTATCAGTATTCAAGAATTTTTTGTGTGTTTTCACGTTCTCTCCGAATTCTGAGAGTTAACAGTCTAGATTTGAGTGCACCGAATCTGCCTTTCTGTTAAACACTCTTTCTTTGTATATATTCCTTCCTCAGAATCCGTAGATCACATGAATACAGATCGATCGATCAAATTTTTTTTTATCACTTCTATTGTGTAATTCCAATGTTGAGTTTCATTCGATGAGTTGTGCTATATTACACCTTGTATTGCATTACAGTTTTATTACAGTTTCAATTATGTAAGCTTCCATTCCAATATTCTACTTATGTATGTTATAATGTTCAATTGTTGTGTACTTTGACATTGTATAGAATCAGCCCAAGCCGTACACCTGCCGTCTCTAGTTTGTATTAGTTGTATGTCGGGACGACATACGTTAGCGTCGCCGAGCTCTCAGTAGTAGTACCAGTTTCTAGTAACCAGTTACCAGTAACCAGTGTACCAGTAGATGACTCACTACCAACCGTCTGTGTGAATCATTGACTGTATTCATATTGCTGCTGACCATAGCAGGATTTCAAATACCCCCTCACCCATAGGCACTGTGAGTCAGTCGAAGATAGGGAGCAGAGAGAGGCAGGTCGGCTGTTGGTGCTTTCCCATACTTTCCGTTATATTATACGTACTACCAGCCTACGTGAGTATTCTTACCCCATCCACGTTATCGAAAACCCACTTGACACTCCCGGTGGATCAGGGCCTGATCAACTAGGCTGTTACTGCTGGCTGCACGTAGTCCAATGTACGAACCACAGCCTGGCTGATCCGGCACTGACTTTGGGTATCTGTCCAGCTCCCTCTTGAAGGCAACCAGGGGTCTATTGGTAATTCCCCTTATGGCTGGTGGGAGGCTGTTGAACAGTCTTGGGCCCTGGACACTTACGGTGTTTTCTCTTAGTGTACTAATGGTGCTTTCGTATGGAGTGATTTCTGTGTATAGACTAGAAACCGCTCCCTCTAGGATTTTCCAGATGTGGATTATGGTCTCTCTCTCTCGCCTGCCTGTCTTCATGATCATAATATTAATGCAGTTTCTTTAAGAGACTTTCTCGACACACAGTCAGTCCTCATTTTACAAGGTTAATTTTCTTACGAGGTATTCTAACATCATTTTCTTAATGCTTCCTGTAAACTTGCGCTCAGTCGCCACTTTTATTAAGTACATCTGTACACCTGCTCGTTAATGCAGATATCTAATCGGTAAAATCATGTGGCAGCGCGTTAATGGTAAAAGCATGCAGACAGGGTCAAGGGGTCCAGTTGTTGAGACCAGATATCAGAATGAGGAAGAAGTGTGATCTAAGTGATTAACCGTGGCATGATTCATGGTGCCAGACAGACGGGGTGGTTTGAGTATGTCAGAAACTGCTGATCTCCTGGGATTTTCATCCACAACAATTTCTAGAGTTTACTAAGAATGGTGAGCAGCAGTTCTGTGGGAGACAATGCCTTGTTAATGAGAGAGGTCAGAGGAGAATGGCCAGACTTGTTCAAGGTGACAGGAATGTGACAATAATACAAATAACCATGTGTTACAGTGGTATACTGAAGAACATCTCTGAACACACAATGCATCGAACCTTGAAGTGGATGGGTACAGCAACAGCAGATCACACTGTGTTCCACTCATGTCAGCTAAGAACAGGAAACCGAGGCTGTATACTGTGGGCACTGGCTCACTAAACCTGGACGGTTGAAGAGTGGGAAAACGTCATCTTGTCTGACGAATCGCAATTTCTGCTGAAACATGCAGATGATAGTCAGAATTTGGCGTCATTTGGGATGTAGTGGAACGAGAGATAGTCACAGAATGTGAATGTGCAGCCGGCAAATCTATAACTGCATGATGCCATCATCACGCAGATCCCAGGATCTGCGTGATGATGCCAGGAAGACTTCTGGCTGTTCTGGGGGCAAAGGGAAGCCCTACCCAGTACAAGAAGGGTGTATGTACCTAATAAAGTGGCCACTGAGTGTATAAATTCTGTAAGTTATGTTGTCTTCCGTTACCAGCGAAACCGTATCTTTACTCTAATAAACCATTTATAAGAACCTGGAGCGATACGTCCAGCCGCCAGGTGGCGGAGCCTGACCCAGAAACGTTCAGAGTTGTGCTATTATCACTGGTAGTGGGCAGCTGGGTGTTCACATAGCAGGTGAACTTCATTCTTTGAGCAAAACACACTGACCAAAGCATCATCAGACAATGTTTCGCCCAAATGTGTGCTGAATAAGACATCTTTTGTGTGAGAAAAATTATTTAACAAATTATTTTTCAAAAATAAGTATTTTTTACAATGATTTTAAGAACAGAGATGTTTTAGGCATACATAAAGCTGAAGGATTGTGTGGAATAAACCCAGTGAAGAGCATGGGGAACCCTGGGTACACTTAGAGAGCTCAGTATCAACATTCGTGGCCCAAGACTATATTACCAGCCGATTTCGGAAGTATTGCCAGAACGAAGATAAAGTTTCTGAGGTGGCGGCCAACTTCCTTCTACAAGTGCCCGATCAACCGGGTTAACTTGTGATGGCCATGCGGGTCTGCCGGCTGGTTGATCAGACTGTTAGCAGTGAACATTAACCTCAGGCTGGGTTGCAAGTAGAACTCTTAAAACCCGTCAACTTCCCATTGCGGGTATTTCGCATCGTTTGCCAAGTTTCTTGCATCCGTAGGGAGTCATTTCAGTCTGCAGATTATGGATCAGTCCCTCGAGAATTTTCAAGGTGCACATTATGATGCACCTCGCCTGCGTTCCAAGGAGTACATTTTGAGGGACTTGAAGCGTTCCCAGTAATTTAGGTGCTTGGCTGAATTTATACCAGCAGTAAAGGTTCTCGGTATTTTCTCCAGAACCACAATTTCGTCTGACTTACAAGAGGCTGTTACGTGTACACCAGTATTCCAACCTACACGTGCCTGGAGTCAGCCTACACGTGCCTGGAGTCAGCCTACACGTGCCTGGAGTCAGCCTACACGTGCCTGGAGTCAGCCTACAAGTGCCTGGAGTCAGCCTACACGTGCTGAATTCACAGTGGTCTGAGCGACAGGTTTCAAGAACTTCACTCTAGAGAAAATCCTGTCTGATAAAGGTGGCCGGCCGCGACAAGGGGCTGCGGGTAGTGACAAGGAGCTGCGGACCGCGACAAGGGGCTGCAGCAGGGCCAGGGGTGACGCTGGCATCCGGATGCGCCGCCAGTTTTTCGGCGAGGTCGCGAAGGTCACGTCAACAACACCAGGAGATTACCCAGGCGGAAAGTGGCACTAGCCGTGTCACATTCACCTCAAGACCCATTATCAGACCAGACTAGACCCCACGAACCTCGGAACCACGGAAGATCCGCATTGGACCGCCAAAGACGGTGAGAGGCCAGGCGAGGTCATGGAGGCCAGGGGAACATACAGACAGCAACAGCAAGAAGCCAGTAGTGGTCCTGGAAGGCCGCAATGATGAGCCATAAGTGTCCCTGGAAGACCAGAGGCGGTCACTCGTGGCCGTATAACACCAGAAAGAGTGCAAAAGACAAGGGTAAGTAGCATGGTACTTTAGACAACAGGACAGGGGAGGAGAGGGCTGATAAACGGGGGTTAACGGTGGAATGGAAGACTACTGGCACTTGGACCAGTTCCACGAGAGAATATACAAGGCTTGGCCGCAGACCCGTGCTGTAGGCTTGAGGGACTGACTACGACTCTTCAGCACCCTCCGTTAATGCATAAGGGGAATTACCAACTAAAACCTTAGATGTCAAGAAAAAAGTTGACAAATTCCTCAGAAACTGTTTCTGACAGCCGGACTGTGGTATATACGTTGGACTACGGCTAGCGGGCACCAGCAGCCTGATTGATCTTGCTCACGAAATCGTAATGACACGATTGCAAACAAACCATACCATGGGCGGGGATAGAACCCGCGATCAGAGAGTCATAAAACTCCAGATCGACGTGCTGGCCACTGGGTCAGCTGGCTACAACAAGATTCGTCCAACTAAGTATATTTATACACCATAGGAAGGTTAGCATAGGCACCACTGTAACCACAAATGCAAGTTTTTACAGACAAATCTCTCGCCAGTGTGGCCGTGACTAGCTCGAGCTCAAGTCTCCTCAAAACCGTCATCATGACTCACGAAATCGTAATGACACGATTGTAAACAAACCATACCACGGACGGGGATAGAACCCGCGGTCACAATCATAAAACACACTGGTCGCGGGTTCTATCCCCGCCCGTGGTATTGTCTGATTAATCAGGCCAGCAACTAGGATGAGGCCTGGTATGGTAGCTGGCCGCTGGGCTGGTGACTTCCGGAAGCGAGTACGGGTAACGTCTTACCAAGACTGAAGGACTGATCACCTCAAAACGACTTCCGCTGTTTCTATTGTTATATTCTTTTGCATTCCACTGAAACATTCTGGTGTGCGGGCGAAACATTTAATAATTAAAGATACTGAAGTGTTGTACGTCTAACTCATCAGATTGTCGATATATCATCAATAATATGACGCGATAGAATATGTTGAGACACCCCTAGGTGTGCCTTTAACTGTAAGATGTTGAGACACCCCAGGTGTGCCTTTAACTGTAAGATGTTGAGACACCCCAGGTGTGCCTTTAACTGTAAGATGATTGAGACACCGGGGCCAGTGGCTGGGTGCCTTTAACTGTAAGATGTTGAGACACCCCAGGTGTGCCTTTAACTGTAAGATGTTGAGACACCCTAGGTGTGCCTTTAACTGTAAGATGTTGAGACAACCTAGGTGTGCCTTTAACTGTAAGATGTTGAGACACCCCAGGTGTGCCTTTAACTGTAAGATGTTGAGACACCCCAGGTGTGCCTTTAACTGTAAGATGTTGAGACATACCCCAGGTGTGCCTTTAACTGTATGGTGTTGAGACATACCCCAGGTGTGCCTATAATTATTAACTGTAAGATGTTGAGACACCCCAGGTGTGCCTTTAACTGTAAGATGTTGAGACATACCCCAGGTGTGCCTGCAACTGTAAGGTGTTGAGACATACCCCAGGTGTGCCTGCAGCTGTAAGGTGTTGAGACATACCCCAGGTGTGCCTGCAACTGAAAGGGTGTTTGAGACATACCCCAGGTGTGCCTGCAAGCTGTAAGGTGTTGAGACATACCCCAGGTGTGCCTGCAACTGTAAGGTGTTGAGACATACCCCAGGTGTGCCTGCAACTGTAAGGTGTTGAGACATACCCCAGGTGTGCCTGCAACTGTAAGATGTTGAGACATACCCCAGGTGTGCCTGCAACTGTAAGGTGTTGAGACATACCCCAGGTGTGCCTGCAACTGTAGGTTTTGAGACATACCCCAGGTGTGCCTGCAACTGTAAGGTGTTGAGACATACCCCAGGTGTGCCTGCAGCTGTAAGGTGTTGAGACATACCCCAGGTGTGCCTGCAAACTGTAAGGTGTTGAGACATACCCCAGGTGTGCCTTTACTGTAAGATGTTGAGACATACCCCAGGTGTGCCTGCAACTGTAAGATGTTGAGACATACCCCAGGTGGCCTGCAGCTGTAAGGTGTTGAGACATACCCCAGGTGTGCCTGCAACTGTAAGGTGTTGAGACATACCCCAGGTGTGCCTGCAGCTGTAAGGTGTTGAGACATACCCCAGGTGTGCCTGCAACTGTAAGGTGTTGAGACATACCCCAGGTGTGCCTGCAGCTGTAAGGTGTTGAGACATACCCCAGGTGTGCCTGCAACTGTAAGGTGTTGAGACATACCCCAGGTGTGCCTGCAACTGTAAGGTGTTGAGACATACCCCAGGGTGTGCCTGCAGCTGTAAGGTGTTGAGACATACCCAGGTGTGCCTGCAACTGTAAGGTGTTGAGACATACCCCAGGTGTGCCTGCAACTGTAAGGTGTTGAGACATACCCCAGGTGTGCCTGCAACTGTAAGATGTTGAGACATACCCCAGGTGTGCCTGCAACTGTAAGATGTTGAGACATACCCCAGGTGTGCCTGCAACTGTAAGGTGTTGAGACATACCCCAGGTGTGCCTGCAGCTGTAAGGTGTTGAGACATACCCCAGGTGTGCCTGCAACTGTAAGATGTTGAGACATACCCCAGGTGTGCCTGCAACTGTAAGGTGTTGAGACATACCCCAGGTGTGCCTGCAACTGTAAGGTGTTGAGACATACCCCAGGTGTGCCTGCAACTGTAAGGTGTTGAGACATACCCCAGGTGTGCCTGCAACTGTAAGGTGTTGAGAAACAATGGCCCGAAGTGAGAGAGACGAGGCATTTTGTTGTTTAAAAATACAAGTGAGCAAAAACTAGGACATATTAGAGAAAGTTTCGGTCCTGCGACCTTGATCTCTTCTAACGTTTTCTAATAATTCCTCAGTGTTTTCTCACGTGTCTTTTTAAACCACTTTAAACCACTATGTAAGTATCAGTCCCCTCAAGAAAGGTTCCTTGGTGCTGGTGAGGGACTCTTGATCTAGGGAATTGGATCTGTGCTCCAGTTTCTTGAATTGAACCTGAATGCCTTTAATCCCCCCCCCCACACACAGCAGTTGTATAATCCATATTGGTTTAGCGCTTCCCATAATATTAATGATGATAACGTAGGTATCAGTTGCCAAGGTTTATATCAAGGCATTTTGTATTGGGTCAGCTGGACTCAGCGGTGAAAATATTGAACACTGGATGAGGTCTCCCAGCTTGGTCTTCTTGTTGTGGTGGAAGATGTGCAGAATTAAGGTCATCTTCATTGATGTGCATCTTACCAGGGCTCCTGGACTGAAACGTGTCCAGTAAAGATGTCCTTTCATCCATATTTCGTACAGATTAGGACGTTGACCTTGTCGATGAAGGTCAGTATTATGGTGAACGTAAGCAGGCACGCCATCATGCGTGTTGACAACTTTTGCGAGTACTGCCATGTTTAGCGAGGACACAACACCCATTGCGTCACCCGAGAGAAGTCGCAAGTCATTGTTACGACAGGTGGAGTACATCACCTGACGAAGGGGGGGATAACATCAATAGGGTCAGAGAGGTTAGAGGAGTCACAGGTGACCTGAGAGGTCATGACAGCCACGGGTGAGTGGGTCACCCGAAGGTCACAGCAGCCATGGGTGACGCCAGATAATGGCAATTATCATCAACTTTCAGCTATTGTTTTCTCATCCAGTGGTCGGAGGTCGTGAAATGCCGAAATATTTGGAAGTGAAAATGTTGAAAGATATCGAGAGGGATGTTACCTTAAGGTGATTGATGTTACTTATAAGAAGGTAATGAGCAAGACGAGGTCTTTCATCCTTAGCTCTAGAGACCAGTTTGTTAGCAAGTTTGTTAGCAAGCTTGTTAGCAAGCTTGTTAGCAAGCTTGTTAGCAAGCATATAGACCTCACGAGTGTAATTAAGGTTTGATTTTACCTGTATACGACCCAAGGTCGTATACGGGTGGGGGAGGAGGACTTGATTCGAGAAAGAGAAGAGCCGCTAAAATTTCCTCTGGATCAGTATCGTAAGAGGCAGCTTAAAGGCACCGAAGTATTAGAGGTGGGTATCCAGTGTCATTCCATCTATATCTTTCTGAGCAGTGTGTCCTTGGTGGAAGGTCAACTTTCAGTGGTGTACCAGCTTTTCCTAGTGTCTTGATACGCTGCGTCTGACACCCTGAGGCACTAGTAGATTGCTGGACCATCAACCAGGAGGTCGGGGTGGGGGGTAGTAATACTAACCAGGAAGGTTCGAATGACTTGTGATAAGAGGTTTAAGAAACACGTAAGTTCCCCCGTCTTCTAATAACATATTCATTTTTCCACTGTAATCAACCTTGTCTATAATTACTGTCGCATATGCTTTGTCTGTTTCGTCAGGTGAAGTCCAGGATGTTTCTTTAATTCATGGTATAACTTAAATCTTTGAGGACAGTTGTATAGTAGACCTGGAGACCTGGTCGTGGACCGGGCCGCGGGGGTGTTGACCCCGGAATACCCTTTAGGTCGACTCCAGGTGGGTAGACTTCTACATGTGTTGCAGAGGTCTGAACGCTTCAGACCTCTGCAACACGATTGTCTTCAAAGATTTGTTAAGTTATACCATGAATTAAGGAAAGATCCTGAACTTCATCTTACGAAACAGACAAAGCAAATGCGACAGTAATTATAGACAAGGTTGATTATAGTGGAAAAATGAACATGTTATTAGAAGACGGAGGAACTTACGTGTCTCTTAAGACACGAGCCCGTTTATAAGTCTTGCACTCTTCCAGGAGTGTTGGTCTTGTGTGTGTCTCACGAATATACAAGATGACAGATATATTACTAAATTCTGTCTATATTCAGACTTTCCGTGCTGGTTGACCAGGCAAGCACCAGACGAGCCTGGCCCATGGCCGGGCTCGGGAGTAGAGACTTGAAACTCATCAAGGGTATGGTATATCTTGAAGGTTCGAATTGCTTTCAGTGTTGTGTAGGTGTCAGTTCCCTAATATAAATGAAAACTTAGTTGCATAGTTATATACCGTATTTCTGACTAATAGGAAGCAGGGATTCTAGGAGACGGGGTCTACCTCTGTACCTGGAGTCCCAGACCAGGCCTCTCGGTGTCTGGCATGATCAGCCAGGATGTTGGTGGGAGTCGCGTGCAGGCCTACGTATGCACCACATCCCGGTTGATTACGAACCTATTTGAGAAATTTAATTTTCCTCTTGAAGGATTTGTTGGCAGTTCCTCTTATACACGAAGGGAGGGTGTTGAAAAGTCGAGGTCCTCTTACACTTACCGAGCTCTCTCGTAGTGTACTCGCCGCGCCCCTGTTTTAAATTTGAGATATTTTGCTCTTGCTGTCATATGGAGTGATTTCAGTGTGCAGGTTTGGGACCAGTCCCTATAGGATTTTTCAGGTGTAAATTATGATGTACATTTCTCGCCTACATTCCAAGGAGTACAATGCAAGGGACTTCAAACGTTCCCAGTAGTTCAGATGTTGGATTGAATGTCTTCCGTCTTCGAACGTGCTCTCTACCTCTCTAGTCCAGCAGACTTAGCTTGTCTTGAAGGTCGTCGTCAGTATATAGCAATAACAAAACGTCAGTGCTATACAGTACTGACAAGGTGAAGAGTCAGACATATCCGCAACATCAGGGTATCCAGACCACATGAAGGTTCATAGTCTGATAAACTAAGCTGTTAATGCTGGCCGCACGCAGTTGAACGTGCGAACCACAGCACTGCTGGTCAGGTACTGATTTGAGAAGCTTGTCCAGTTTTCCCTTGAAGACAGCCAGAGGGTTGGTGTTAATTCCTCTTATACATGGAGGGATGGCGTTGACGAGTCGGGGACCTCTTGACACTCATGGAGATCGTAGTGTACTCGTAAGCACTCAGTGTGTCTTACAGTGTATCAGTGACCATGTCGTAATAGTTTCCTTTGTATTAGATACCTTTGTACACGCTTCTTAGCTTGCTGTCCCTAATCACCAAGCGCAAATGCTCTTTGTGAGAGCAGGCAATAGCAACAGCCTGGTTGATCAAGCGACAAGGAAACCTGGCCTCTGGCAGGGCTGCGAGGGTAGGGAAACACTGGAAAGCAGTCACAGGTATGTCACAGGTAGTCAGGGAAAAGCATAGTTATAGTCTCTGGTGCCTGGTCAAGTTCTTTCACACAGAAAATGAAGCGACCCTAACACGTCATGGTTGGCAATAAAATGCAAAATACATTTTGAAAACGGCAGACTTTAGTGTCCGCCTGCACGGCTATTTGTTTTGCGAGTCCCTGGGAGCGTTGTTCGAGTCCCTAGGACTCGAACAACGCTCCCAGGGACTCGAACAACGTTGTTGGAGTCTCTCTAAGCGTTGTTCGAATCCCTTTGAGCGATAAGTCCTTGTGATCATTGTTGAGTTCTGGGAACTTGCTCCCCCAGTGGCTCGGTCTACGGCCCAGTCTTGTTACCTTTGATATACCTTTGATGGGTTTCGAGGGGTTTTCTTACTCCAGTAACCCGGCTCTAGGCCAAGCTTGTCTGGTCAGTCGGGCTGTTCTTGCTGGCGGCCAGCTCACCCACATGTCCTTTTACAGCCTGGCTGATCTAGCACTTGGTGGAGGTATTTGTCCAGTTTCCTTTTTGAAGACTTGTTCACTTGTGCCAGCAGTGGTGCTGACATCTTCTAGTAAGATGTTGAAGAAGTTAATATAGTAATATACTGTGCCCACTGCACCCTTGTTCTTCACTGGGTTTATTTTGCATTTCCTCCCATATCTCTAACTCTAGTATGTTGTTATGGCAGTGAGCAGATTTGGGACAAGGACCTCAAGTACTCTCCACGTACGTATTATCATGTATCTGTCTCTCTCTCCTTCGCTCCAGTGAGTGCGTATTTAGGACGTTGAGGCTTTTCTGATTATTTAAATCCTTTATTTGCTCTACGCAGACTGTAAATGAAGTCTGTATCTGTTACAGCTCTGGTATGTCTCCTGCCCTGAACGGGGCCGTCAACACTGATCAACATTCTTAACGAGAGAATACAAGAACTTTGAATAGTGCCACCATTGGCACTACTGCTACCTTCTCCTACCACGACTACACACATTCACTACCATACACCTTCCTACCACAACTACTCAATACCTTGCTACCACAACTTACCACAAACCTTCAGCACAACTTCCACCAACCTACACAATTACCAGACAACTTCTTCCACAACTACTCACACAACCGTCTCCTACCTACAACTGCTACAACACTGCCACTACCAACAACCTTCTACCACTACCACACAACCTCCATACAACCTACCACAACTACACACAACCTTCCTACCACACTACCACACAACCTTCCTACCACAAACTACCACACAACCTAACACAACTACCACACAACCTTCCTACCACAACTACCACACAACCTCCTACCACAACTACCACACACCTCCCTACCACAACTACCACACAACCTTCCTACCACTACTACACAACCTTATACAAAACTACCACACAACCTTCTACCACAACCACACAACCTTCCTACCACAACTACCACACAACCTACCACAACTACCACACACCTCCTACCACAACTACCACACACCCTACCACAACTACCACACAACCTTCCTACCACTACACACAACCTACCACAACCTCCATACAACCTACCACAACTACCACACAACCTTCCTACCACTACCACACAACCTTCCTACCACAACTACCACACAACCTACCACAACTACCACACAACCTTCCTACCACAACTACCACACAACCTCCTACCACAACTACCACACAACCCTACCACAACTACCACACAACCTACCACAACTACCACACCTCCCTACCACAACTACCACACAACCTCCCTACCACAACTACCACACAACCTCCCTACCACAACTACCACACAACCTCCCTACCACAACTACCACACAACCTCCCTACCACAACTACCACACAACCTTCCTACCACTACTACACAACCTTACTACCACACAACCTACCACAACTACCACTACCTACCATTGACACTATTTCCCTTGTTTTGAACGTTTTCGTTATCCAACCTGTTATTTTAATGACCTGCATAATATTTGTCTTAGAGATGTATCGGATGTGTAAATTTAGATGTCCGTGGATGCGGATGTGTATGAGGATGTCTTATTTTGCGGATGTATATGCGGATAGTTTACAGTAAAATGCGGACGTAAGAAATTGTGCGGATGTTTCGCGGATGCGGATATCCGATACATATTTAATTTGTCTTATTGTCTTTGATAAAAAAAATATCAGCTGACATTTCAATCAGGTCCTTGACGTGTTCCTGTCGTCGTTCTGTCGTCGTTCCTATCGTCGTTCCTGTCGAGTTAACTCTAGTAAAGTAAAAGGACACAAGTGCAACTAATGTGACATTTATTGTGGCAACGTTTCGCTTTCCAGGAGCTTTATCAAGCTTGATAAAGCTCCTGGAGAGCGAAACGTTGCCACAATAAATGTCACATTAGTTGCACTTGTGTCCTTTTACTTTACATATTGTCGGTAATTCTACCAACTTTATTACGAGTTAACTCTTGTCTAAGTAGCTGGAACTTGTCACTATTAAACGTCATGATCTCCACTGCCCACTGGAACTTCTTTATATCGCACTAAATAAACCAAACTTGATGAACTCATATAAAAATTAAACTTCTCGAAAAAAAAGTTTTTTAGAGATAGCTATTTTTTTTTTTAGCTAAGTTCTGCTATATCTATCATTGGTCAACTTGAATATATTTAATATTACATTAAATCTTATACTATGTATATTTTTTTTCATTATGCTCACATCGATCTCTGCTGATTTATGGCAGAAAATTTCGTTCAGCTTATTCGGCAAAGTGAACCTTGGTAACCAAACTGGACGATTCGGGTTATTAGGCCCAACATTTACATTTTCTTGCAGTTTTTCCGTCTTCTGCGGAGGTGATTATCATGCTTAGTTCGGTGGTATCTGCAAATGATACACAAGATTTTGTACTGATTACCTTTAATACTGATTACTTTTTGTACTGATTACCTTTTGTACTGATTACCTTTTGTACTGATTACCTTTAATACTGATTACTTTTTGTACTGATTACCTTTTGTACTGATTACCTTTTGTACTGATTACCTTTAATACTGATTACTTTTTGTACTGATTACCTTTTGTACTGATTACCTTTAGGACTGATTACCTTGTGTACTGATTACTTTTTGTACTGATTACCTTTTGTACTGATTACCTTTAGGACTGATTACCTTGTGTACTGATTACCTCAAACTCCAGGAGTTTGAGGTAATCAGTCCCTCGATGTAATTAGTCCATCAGTCTTGATTACTGGACTGATCACATCAGCTGCAGGCTGAGGGACTGATTACCTCAAACTCCTTCTGATGTTCAACCATTCTTCTCTGTATTAGACTGATGAAGCCACTGTGTGGCGAAACGTTTCCACAATAAAGAAACCCAAGTGTTTCACATGTGTCTTAATTTATCAACTTGTCGCTTCTCTGAACCATTTATCTATTCTGTCACAGTGTGGCATCTTATGGCACTGCTCTGTAATTTTTAGCTGGCACTCTACTGTTTGTTTTATATAAAGGAACTGTGTCCGCACTATTGTAAGGTCGTTACATAGCGGTGCTTGTGATAGGGGGGGATCGTTGTAGTAGGAATGGATGTTAATATTTGTGGTAACAGGGAGGAGTGGTGGTAGAAACAAGTAGTGGTAGTTGTGGTAGGAAGGTGGTGTGGTGGGAGAGGGTAGGGAGGTGGGGGGGTTATTGTGTGTGGGGGGGAGGGTAATGCGTGTTAGAAAGCCTGTTATCTTCAAGCACGACTGACCATGTGTGTCGTTGTGTTTCATTCCGTGTACGAGGGAGGGGGGAGGAACTTATTCCGTGTACGAGGGAGGGGGGAGGAACTTATTCCGTGTACGAGGGAGGGGGGAGGAACTTATTCCGTGTACGAGGGAGGGGGAGGAGCTTATTCCGTGTACGAGGGAGGGGGAGGAGCTTATTCCGTGTACGAGGGAGGGGGGAGGAACTTATTCCGTGTACGAGGGAGGGGGAGGAACTTATTCCGTGTACGAGGGAGGGGGAGGAACTTATTCCGTATACGAGGGAGGGGGGAGGAACTTATTCCGTGTACGAGGGAGGGGGAGGACTTATTCCGTGTACGAGGGAGGGGGAGGAACTTATTCCGTGTACGAGGGAGGGGGAGGACTTATTCCGTGTACGAGGGAGGGGGAGGAACTTATTCCGTGTACGAGGGAGGGGGAGGAACTTATTCCGTGTACGAGGGAGGGGGAGGAACTTATTCCGTGTACGAGGGAGGGGAGAGGAGCTTATTCCGTGTACGAGGGAGGGGGAGGAACTTATACCCGTTTACTAGCAGGGGGGGGGAGTTGGCAATTACCTGTATATTACTCGTAGTAAGATCCGGGAGTCGCAGCCCCTGCGGGACGGTCGTAGCCCCCGCGGGACAGTTCCAGTCCGAGGGGGAGGGTCCCAGGCCAGGCGGCCTCTGTTGATAACCTGGTCACTTTTAACGTAGACACTGTAACTGGGTGGTTCAGGTCAGGCACCGGGAGGCCTAGTTCTTGACCTGGTCGTGGTTCTTGACCTGGTCGTGGTTCTTGACCTGGTCGTGGTTCTTGACCTGGTCGTGGTTCTTGACCTGGTCGTGGTTCTTGACCTGGTCGTGGTTCTTGACCTGGTCGTGGTTCTTGACCTGGTCGTGGTTCTTGACCTGGTCGTGGTTCTTGACCTGGTTCTGGTCCTGGTTCAGGACCAGTTCACCCCCCCCCCAGAATTTAATATAGATAACATTTATTTTTTAGTAAAAAAAAAAATTAAATTGTGGAAAACCCCAATTTTTTAAAAGTTATATATTATATATATATATATATATATATATATATATATATATATATATATATATATATATATATATATATATATATATATATATATATATATTTGAAAAGACCATTTTTTTAAATCACATTTTTTTATAACTATTCCTGAAAAGACTTTTATAATTAAAAAAAAAAATTCGATTTTTTTATTTGATAACCCGTTTTCGGTTTTACAAACATGTATGAAGCAGAGTATTGCTCAGACGGTTTTATGGCGATCCAAGGAAATGGAGCTATCTTCCCCTTCCTCGGATCAAACATGATTGCCACCCACTCACGGGGGTTTTAGTGACTCCCACGGGTATAGCGCTTCCCCGTGAATTTGATAGTATAGTGATTATTCCATCATTGTTCCCTCCAGCTGGACCTGGTGTTGTTCCATCATAGTTCCCTCCAGCTGGACCTGTTGTTGTTCCATCATTGTTCCCTCCAGCTGGACCTGTTGTTGTTCCATCATAGTTCCCTCCAGCTGGACCTGGTGTTGTTCCATCATTGTTTCTTCCAGCTGGACCTGGTGTTGTTCCATCATTGTTCCCTCCAGCTGGACCTGGTGTTGTTCCATCACTGTTTCCTCCAGCTGGACCTGGTGTTGTTCCATCATTGTTCCCTCCAGCTGGACCTGGTGTTGTTCCATCATTGTTCCCTCCACTGGACCTGGTGTAATGTCCATCATAGTTCCCTCCAGCTGGACCTGTTGTTGTTCCATCATTGTTCCCTCCAGCTGGACCTGTTGTTGTTCCATCATAGTTCCCTCCAGCTGGACCTGGTGTTGTTCCATCATTGTTTCTTCCAGCTGGACCTGGTGTTGTCCCATCATTGTTCCCTCCAGCTGGACCTGTGTTGTTCCATCATTGTTCCCTCCAGCTGGACCTGGTGTTGTTCCATCATTGTTCCCTCCAGCTGGACCTGGTGTTGTTCCATCATTGTTCCCTCCAGCTGGACCTGGTGTTGTTCCATCACTGTTTCCTCCAGCTGGACCTGGTGTTGTTCCATCATTGTTCCCTCCAGACTGGACCTGGTGTTTTTCCATCATTGTTTCCTCCAGCTGGACCTGGTGTTGTTCCATCATTGTTCCCTCCAGCTGGACCTGTGTTGTTCCATCATGTTCCCTCTCTGGACCTGGTGTTGTTCCATCATTGTTTCTTCAGCTGGATCACCTGTTGTTGTTCCATCATAGTTCCCTCAGCTGACCCGGTGTTGTACCATCATTGTTACCTCCCGGGACCTGTGTGTGTTCCACCTGTTTCTCAGTGGACTGTGTGTGGGGTCCATCATTGTATCCTCCAGCTGGACTGGTGTGTTGCATCATTGTTTCTCCAGTGGACTGTTGTGTTCCATCATTGTTCCCATAGCGGAACCTGTGTTGTTCATCATTGTTCCTCCAGCTGGACTGTGTTGTTCATCATTGTTCCCTCACTGACTGGTGTGCATCATTGTTCTCAGTGGACTGTTGTGTTCCCATCATTGTCTCCAGCTGGACTGGTGATGTTCCACAGTTTATCTCAGTGACCTGGTGTGTTCATCATTGTTCCTCCAGCTGGACCTGGTGTTTCCATCATTGTTTCCAGCTGGACTGTTGTTGTTCATCATTGTTCCTCCAGCTGGACCTGGTGTTTACCATATTGTTCCTCCAGCTGGACCTGTTGTTGTTCAATCATTGTTCTCCAGCTGACCGTGGGTTGTTCATCATTGTTCCTCAGCTGGACCTGGTGTTGTTCCATCATGTTTCCTCAGTGGACGGTGTTGTTCCATCATGTTCCCTCATCGGACTGGTGTGTTACATCATTGTCCCTCCAGCTGGACTGTTGCTTGTTCCATCATTGTTCCTCCAGCTGGACCTGGATGTTTCCATCATTGTTCCCTCCAGCTGGACCTGGTGTTGTTCCATCATTGTTCCCTCCAGCTGGACCTGGTGTTGTTCCATCATTGTTCCCTCCAGCTGGACCTGGTGTTGTTACATCATTGTTCCCTCCAGCTGGACCTGGTGTTGTTCCATCATTGTTCCCTCCAGCTGGACCTGGTGTTGTTACATCATTGTTCCCTCCAGCTGGACCTGTTGTTGTTCCATCATTGTTCCCTCCAGCTGGACCTGGTGTTGTTCCATCGTTGTTCCCTCCAGGTGGACCTGGTGTTGTTCCATCATTGTTCCCTCCAGCTGGACCTGGTGTTGTTCCATCGTTGTTCCCTCCAGGTGGACCTGGTGTTGTTCCATCATAGTTCCTCCAGCTGGACCTGTTGTTGTTCCATCATTGTTCCCTCCAGCTGGACCTGGTGTTGTTCCATCATTGTTCCCTCCAGCTGGACCTGTTGTTGTTCCATCATTGTTACCTCCAGCTGGACCTTGTGTAATGTTCCATCATTGTTCCCTCCAGCTGGACCTGGTGTAATGTTCCATCATTGTTCCTCCAGCTGGACCTGTTGTAATGTTCCATCATTGTTCCCTCCAGCTGGACCTGGTGTAATGTTCCATCATTGTTCCCTCCAACTGGATCTGATGTAATGTCCCATCATTGTTCTTCCAGCTGGACCTTGTGTAATGTTCCATCATTGTTCCCTCCAGCTGGACCTGGTGTAATGTTCCATCATTGTTCCCTCCAGCTGGACCTGATGTAATGTCCCATCATTGTTCTTCCAGCTGGACCTGATGTAATGTTCCATCATTGTTCTTCCAGCTGGACCTGGTGTAATGTTCCATCATTGTTCTTCCAGCTGGACCTGATGTAATGTTCCATCATTGTTCTTCCAGCTGGACCTGATGTAATGTTCCATCATTGTTCTTCCAGCTGGACCTGATGTAATGTTCCATCATTGTTCTTCCAGCTGGACCTGGTGTAATGTTCCATCATTGTTCTTCCAGCTGGACCTGATGTAATGTTCCATCATTGTTCTTCCAGCTGGACCTGATGTAATGTTCCATCATTGTTCCCTCCAGCTGGACCTGATGTAATGTTCCATCATTATTCCCTCCAGCTGGACCTGATGTAATGTCCCATCATTGTTCCCTTCTTCTGGACCTGATGTAAGTGGGTGATGGTGTATTCCTTTGTGATTCCATCACACTTCTCCCCTGCTTGCTCTCCCTCCCTCCCTCACGTCTTATCTCTGACCATCTCTGTTGACCTCGGCGACCCATCGTGACCGCTGGAAGGGGGTGTGGGGTGGAGGGAGGGGCATGTAATGGAGGGAAGGGATGGATGGGCAGAGGAAGGGGAGAGATGGGCTGCAGTGTATGGCAAAGGAGAACAAACATTTGGATCATTTCTGATGCGATGCTGTTGATAGATACGTGATAATATACACCTGGAAGATATTAGAAGGCTTGGTCCCCTAATTACTACTTACATAGAACGCTTAAAAGTTTTGTGTTTGTACTCTGGAGCGGAGGACAAATTCACGATAATATATACATGCTGGAGTCGGAGATATAGGAGGTGTAGCATAGACCCAGTTAAAAATTAAGTCGCCGTGGGCACAGTAAGAGAACATTGTATCAGCATCCGTGGGCTTAGATCAACATCTTGCGAGAAGATATCAGAAAAACTGGTTGAATAAGCGTAGAAGTCTTCAAGAGGAAACTTAAGCTGTATCTCCAGCAGGTGCCAGATCAATCAGGCTGCGTGGACCAGTAACAACAGCTTAATTGAGCAGTCAAGCATGGCCCATGGCAAGGCTGTACGCATGTAGGAAAACTCTCTGGAAACAAGTATATCAGAGGACAGTAAGAGGGAACACAGTAAGAGAACAATGCGTCAACATCTGTGGAGCAGCAGATGTCAGAAATATTGCCCGAACATATGTAGACGTCTTCATGATGAGACTGGTTTAATTAATATGTCCGTCAAGTGCCAGATCAACCAGGATGTGGGGGCTTATTTGGGCCGGTAGCTGCAACAGCCTACCGGCAAGGCCTACATGGACTACCTCGTTGCGTCACTGTTTAACTACCCAATATAGTACTTCAACAGGTATATCACCAACATATCCTCTTCACCTGTATTCCAGTGAGTACAACTAGAGGGACGTAAGTCATCGGCAATAATTTAGGTGGTGTAATTTATACTACCAATGAAAGCTCTCTCTATATTTTCCAGATCTGTAATTTCGCCTGTCCTTAAGGAGGGGTTAGTCTGTAGCAATTTTCTGGTCTAGAGAGTACAAAGTACTTGTTTATAAGGTTGTTGTCATCCACTCTCTCATTTTCCTTGTTGTTGTGATAGTAACATTGTGTTGTTCCTTGACGGTGTGGTCTTCCATCATCACTCCCTGTAACTGCTCCAGTGCTTTCATAAGTATGTTGGAGTCTGTTTTTCCCACTGCATAGTAACTGAAATCTGCTCTTGTTTAAAATATCGCATTTCCTACGTTCGTATTAGAGGACGTTGTTTACATAGTGCTGGATCACCTCAAATACTTTCTCTCCAAGGTTGGACTGATTACAACATCTATTTCACTACACCTGCCCCCTCTGTATTTGACTGAAGAAGCCTACTGTGTAGAACATAAGAAAGAAGGAACACTGCAACAGGTCTACTGGCTTATGTGAAGCAGGTCCAATTCTCCCGTCGGCTTAAGCCAATGCCTTGACCTAGTGAGGTCAGACACATCACTTAAGGGAGGAGCATGGCCTCCGACCTAGTAGTACAAGCTAGTCAGGTCCAACTCTCACCCACTCATGTATTTATCTACCTATTTTTAAAATTACACAACATCTTAGCTTCTATGACGGTACTCGGGAGTTTGTTCCACTCATCCACAACTCTATTACCAAACCAGTGCTTTACAATATCCATCCTGAATCTGAATTTTTCCAGTTTAAAGCCATTGCTGTGAGTTCTTTCTATGTTAGATATTTTTAGCACGCTATTTACATCCCCTTTATTAATTCCTGTTTTCCATTTATACACCTCAATTATATCCCCCCTAATTATACGCCTTTCCAGAGTGTGTAGATTCAGGGCCTTAGTCTATCCTCATAGGGAAAATTTCTGATACATGGGATCAATTTTGTCATCCTCCTTTGTACGTTTTCCAGTGCATTTATATCCATTCTGTAATACGGTGACCAAAACTGTGCAGCATAATCAAATGAGGCCTAACCAACGATATTTAGAGTTGAAGAACAACCTGAGGGCTTCTATTATTTATACTTCTTGCTGTGAAGCCAAGGATTCTGTTAGCTTTTTTTGCGAACACTAATGCACTGCTGTCTTAGTTTTAGATTACTGCTAACCAGAACTCCTAAATCCTTTTCACAATCCTTAATATTAACATCTACATTATTTAGTTTATATGTGGCATGGTTATTTACCTGTCCAACATTTAGAACTCTGCATTTGTCTATATTAAACTGCATCTGCCACTTCTTCGACCACTGCATCAGTCTATTCAAATCATCCTGGAGTGCTCTGTCTTCATTAGAATGAATTGGACGGCACATTTTGGTGTCATCAGCAAATTTGCTTATGTCGCTATTTATTCCCTCATCTATGTCGTTTATGTAGATTGTGAACAAGGAACACAACACTGACCCCTGTGGAACACCGCTTGTGACGTGCCCCATTCTGATTTCTCCCCATTTATGCAAACTCTCTGCTGCCTATTTGTCAACCATGACACTACCCAGGAAAAAAATTCTCCTATTCCGTGTGCCTTAAGTTTTCTTAATAGCCTCTGATGAGGAACTCTATCAGAAATCTTACTGAAGTCCATAAACACAGTATCATATTCAATACCATGATCTACCTCCTCAAATACCTTAGGCGAAACGTTTCATCAATGAAGATACCTAACTGTTGCACATGTGTCTTAATCTTCAACTGGTGATGTTATTGCGCCCGTGAGCCTCCGGAGTCGTGACCTGTGACCTTTCACCACAAGGAATTTCACTTCATGGAATAAAAAAGTCGTACCCACACACACCTACCTCACCATCATGCATGTAAATACCCTGCGCGCGCACGCGTGTATGTGTGTGTGTTTATATATAGGAGTCCTGGGCACAGGGGAACCGGGTACGTGATAAACATTACCCCCCCTCCATGTTTCACATGTTTCACACACTTCTTGTTAAGACATTTTAGAATTTCATGTTGAAATAAGATGTGAACCCCCCACCCCCATTACTGAGTAAAAATCAGATGGGGTCGGGGCACTTACCGTTATCCTCCCTCCTATCCTTCCCTACTCTCCTCCCCTACTCTCCACATCCTTCGTCATACTCCTTCCTCCTTATTGGGTTCCAACAGTGGTTCTGGTATTTCTGTGTACCAAGTTCAACCCATCAGGTTAGATTCACTCCATTACTAAATCGAACCTAAGAAAAGTAGGGGAGTATAATGCCTTGAGCAACAGAGCTCTATCTTCAGCAACAGAGCTCTGCCTTGAACAACAGAGCTCTACCTAAAGCAACAGAGAGCATCACATTTGACTATTGCTCTTTGAATAATATTTACTAATGTTCTCAGCGTAACATATGCTGTTATACCATGCTGGGGAGGTTACGTGTGCTGTTATACCATGCTGGGGAGGTTACGTGTGCTGTTATACCATGCTGGGGAGGTTACGTGTGCTGTTTATACCATGCTGGGGAGGTTACGTGTGCTGTTATACCATGCTGGGGAGGTTACTTGTGCTGTTATGCCATGCTGGGGAGGTTACGTGTGCTGTTATACCATGCTGGGGAGGTTACGTGTGCTGTTATACCATGCTGGGGAGGTTACGTGTGCTGTTATACCATGCTGGGGAGGTTACTTGTGCTGTTATACCATGCTGGGGAGGTTACGTGTGCTGTTATACCATGCTGGGGAGGTTACGTGTGCTGTTATACCATGCTGGGGAGGTTACGTGTGCTGTTATACCATGCTGGGGAGGTTACGTGTGCTGTTATACCATGCTGGGGATGTTACGTGTGCTGTTATACCATGCTGGGGAGGTTACGTGTGCTGTTATACCATGCTGGGGAGGTTACGTGTGCTGTTATACCATGCTGGGGATGTTACGTGTGCTGTTATATCATGCTGGGGAGGTTACGTGTGCTGTTATACCATGCTGGGGAGGTTACGTGTGCTGTTATACCATGCTGGGGAGGTTACGTGTGCTGTTATACCATGCTGGGGAGGTTACGTGTGCTGTTATACCATGCTGGGAAGGTTACGTGTGCTGTTATACCATGGTGGGGAGGTTACGTGTGCTGTTATACCATGGTGGGGAGGTTACGTGTGCTGTTATACCATGGTGGGGAGGTTACGTGTGCTGTTATACCATGCTGGGGAGGTTCCGTGTGCTGTTATACCATGCTGGGGAGGTTCCGTGTGCTGTTATACCATGCTGGGGGAGGTTAGTGTGCTGTTATACCATGTTAGGGAGGTTACGTGTGCTGTTATACCATGCTGGGGAGGTTACGTGTGCTGTTATACCATGCTGGGGAGGTTCCGTGTGCTGTTATACCATGCTGGGGAGGTTCCGTGTGCTGTTATACCATGCTGGGGAGGTTACGTGTGCTGTTATACCATGTTAGGGAGGTTACGTGTGCTGTTATACCATGGTGGGGAGGTTACGTGTGCTGTTATACCATGCTGGGGAGGTTACGTGTGCTGTTATACCATGCTGGGGAGGTTACGTGTGCTGTTATACCATGCTGGGGAGGTTACGTGTGCTGTTATACCATGCTGGGGAGGTTACGTGTTCTATTGTGCTGCGGATCGATATTTATATAGACAAATGTAAATAATTTGTAATTTTTTTCCGGTATAAAAACTACAGTTGATTGTTTCTTGTTTCAGGTGAGAGGTGGTGCTGAAGGCAGGTCCAGGTGAGAGGTGGTGCTGAAGGCAGGGGCAGGTGAGAGGTGGTGCTGAGGGCAGGTCCAGGTGAGAGGTGGTGCTGAAGGCAGGTCCAGGTGAGAGGTGGTGCTGAAGGCAGGGCAGGTGAGAGGTGGTGCTGAGGGCGGTCCAGGTGAGAGGTGGTGCTGAAGGCAGGTCCAGGTGAGAGGTGGTGCTGAAGGCAGGGGCAGGTGAGAGGTGGTGCTGAAGGCAGGGGCAGGTGAGAGGTGGTGCTGAAGGCAGGTCCAGGTGAGAGGTGGTGCTGAAGGCAGGGGCAGGTGAGAGGTGGTGCTGAGGGCAGGTCCAGGTGAGTGGTGGTGCTGAAGGCAGGTCCAGGTGGTGGTGGTGCTGAAGGCAGATCCAGGTGAGAGGTGGTGCTAAAGGCAGATCCAGGTGAGTGGTGGTGCTGGAAGGCAGGTCCAGGTGAGAGGTGGTGCTGAAGGCAGGTCCAGGTGAGAGGTGGTGCTGAAGGCAGGTCCAGGTGAGAGGTGGTGCTGAAGGCAGATCCAGGTGAGAGGTGGTGCTGAAGGCAGGTCCAGGTGAGAGGTGGTGCTGAAGGCAGGTCCAGGTGAGAGGTGGTGCTGAAGGCAGGTCCAGGTGAGAGGTGGTGCTGAAGGCAGATCCAGGTGAGAGGTGGTGCTGAAGGCAGGTCCAGGTGAGAGGTGGTGCTGAAGGCAGGTCCAGGTGAGAGGTGGTGCTGAAGGCAGGTCCAGGTGAGTGGTGGTGCTGAAGGCAGGTCCAGGTGAGAGGTGGTGCTGAAGGCAGGTCCAGGTGAGAGGTGGTGCTGAAGGCAGGTCAGGTGAGAGGTGGTGCTGAAGGCAGGTCCAGGTGAGAGGTGGTGCTGAAGGCAGATCCAGGTGAGAGGTGGTGCTGAAGGCAGATCCAGGTGAGAGGTGGTGCTGAAGGCAGGGGCAGGTGAGAGGTGGTGCTGAAGGCAGATCCAGGTGAGAGGTGGTGCTGAAGGCAGGTCCAGGTGAGAGGTGGTGCTGAAGGCAGATCCAGGTGAGTGGTGGTGCTGAAGGCAGATCCAGGTGAGAGGTGGTGCTGAAGGCAGATCCAGGTGAGAGGTGGTGCTGAAGGCAGGGGCAGGTGAGAGGTGGTGCTGAAGGCAGATCCAGGTGAGAGGTGGTGCTGAAGGCAGGGAGGGCAGGTGAGAGGTGGTGCTGAAGGCAGATCCAGGTGAGAGGTGGTGCTGAAGGCAGATCCAGGTGAGTGGTGGTGCTGAAGGCAGGGGCAGGTGAGAGGTGGTGCTGAAGGCAGGGGCAGGTGAGAGGTGGTGCTGAAGGCAGGTCCAGGTGAGAGGTGGTGCTGAAGGCAGATCCAGGTGAGTGGTGGTGCTGAAGGCAGATCCAGGTGAGAGGTGGTGCTGAAGGCAGATCCAGGTGAGAGGTGGTGCTGAAGGCAGGGGCAGGTGAGAGGTGGTGCTGAAGGCAGATCCAGGTGAGAGGTGGTGCTGAGGGCAGATCCAGGTGAGTGGTGGTGCTGAAGGCAGGGGCAGGTGAGAGGTGGTGCTGAAGGCAGATCCAGGTGAGAGGTGGTGCTGAAGGCAGGGGCAGGTGAGAGGTGGTGCTGAAGGCAGATCCAGGTGAGAGGTGGTGCTGAAGGCAGATCCAGGTGAGTGGTGGTGCTGAAGGCAGGGGCAGGTGAGAGGTGGTGCTGAAGGCAGATCCAGGTGAGTGGTGGTGCTGAAGGCAGGGGCAGGTGAGAGGTGGTGCTGAAGGCAGGGGCAGGTGAGAGGTGGTGCTGAAGGCAGGTCCAGGTGAGAGGTGGTGCTGAAGGCAGATCCAGGTGAGAGGTGGTGCTGAAGGCAGTCCAGGTGAGAGGTGGTGCTGAAGGCAGGTCCAGGTGAGTGGGTGGTGCTGAAGGCAGATCCAGGTGAGAGGTGGTGCTGAAGGCAGGTCCAGGTGAGAGGTGGTGCTGAAGGCAGGTCCAGGTGAGAGGTGGTGCTGAAGGCAGGTCCAGGTGAGAGGTGGTGCTGAAGGCAGATCCAGGTGAGAGGTGGTGCTGAAGGCAGGTCCAAGTGAGAGGTGGTGCTGAAGGCAGGTCCAGGTGAGAGGTGGTGCTGAAGGCAGGGGCAGGTGAGTGGTGGTGCTGAAGGCAGGTCCAAGTGAGAGGTGGTGCTGAAGGCAGATCCAGGTGAGAGGTGGTGCTGAAGGCAGGGGCAGGTGAGTGGTGGTGCTGAAGGCAGGTCCAAGTGAGAGGTGGTGCTGAAGGCAGGTCCAGGTGAGAGGTGGTGCTGAAGGCAGATCCAGGTGAGAGGTGGTGCTGAAGGCAGGGGCAGGCGAGTGGTGGTGCTGAAGGCAGGTCCAGGTGAGAGGTGGTGCTGAAGGCAGGGGCAGGTGAGAGGTGGTGCTGAAGGCAGGTCCAGGTGAGTGGTGGTGCTGAAGGCAGGTCCAGGTGAGAGGTGGTGCTGAAGGCAGGGGCAGGTGAGTGGTGGTGCTGAAGGCAGGTCCAGGTGAGAGGTGGTGCTGAAGGCAGGTCCAGGTGAGGGGTGGTGCTGAATGCAGGGGCAGGTGAGTGATAGTGCTGAAGGCAGGTCCAGGTGAGAGGTGGTGCTGAAGGCAGGTCCAGGTGAGGGGTGGCGCTGAAGGCAGGTCCAGGTGAGAGGTGGTGCTGAAGGCAGGTCCAGGTGAGGGGTGGTGCTGAATGCAGGGGCAGGTGAGTGGTGGTGCTGAAGGCAGATCCAGGTGAGAGGTGGTACTGAAGGCAGGGGCAGGTGAGTGGTGGTGCTGAAGGCAGGTCCAGGTGAGAGGTGGTGCTTAAGGCAGGGGCAGGTGAGTGGTGGTGCTGAAGGCAGATCCAGGTGAGAGGTGGTGCTGAAGGCAGGGGCAGGTGAGTGGTGGTGCTGAAGGCAGATCCAGGTGAGAGGTGGTGCTGAAGGCAGCCGCAGGTGAGTGGTGGTGCTGAAGGCAGGTCCAGGTGAGAGGTGGTGCTGAAGGCAGGTCCAGGTGAGAGGTGGTGCTGAAGGCAGCCGCAGGTGAGTGGTGGTGCTGAAGGCAGGTCCAGGTGAGAGGTGGTGCTTAAGGCAGCCGCAGGTGAGTGGTGGTGCTGAAGGCAGGTCCAGGTGAGTGGTGGTGCTGAAGGCAGGTCCAGGTGAGTGGTGGTGCTGAAGGCAGGTCCAGGTGAGTGGTGGTGCTGAAGGCAGGTCCAGGTGAGAGGTGGTGCTGAAGGCAGGTCCAGGTGAGAGGTGGTGCTTAAGACAGGCTTAGGTGTGCTAGCGGTGCTGATGTTTTTACTGCTGATATTACCATTGCTATTGGAGCTAATGATGCTATTTCTGCTGGAACTGCCGTCGCTGCTTCTTCTTCTTCTTAAGTACGCTGAGGTCAGTGGTCACGTGAGGTCATATCTGTCCTAAGCTCTCTGGGAGTTAGTGTAGGGTGTTACTGAGCACCATGGCTTCTTGTAGTGTTTTAGAATCTCAGGTTAAAGTGTTGAAGAAGGAGGTTCTACCTCTTCAGGAAGAAAATAGGCTTAAGCTTCGCCTAGATGGGTTTAGGAGTGAGTGTGAGGTGGATGCTGGTAAGGAGAAAATGGTTACCACCAGTGAGAGTGGCAGCCGCTTTGAGTGGCAAGTGGTTCACAATTCACGAAGAAGGAAGATGAGGGTTAGTAGAGAAGGTGTGAAGGTAGGAAATCGATTCTCTGTTCTCCAGGATGAGTGTACTTCAGTGGTTAGTGAGGTTAAAGGTATGACTGACTCCTCTGCTAATCAAGGTAAGAATATTCTAATTGTAGAAGATTTTCAGGTAAGATGTATTGACTGTGCTTTTTGTAACAGAGATAGAAAAGTGAGACAGAGGGTGTGCCTCCCAGGAGCTGGTGCTGGTGATATAGTTAGTAGGTTGGATAATATTATGTTAGGTAATGGGAACAAGCCCATTATCTGTCTTAGTGCTGGGGGTAATGGCATTGGGAAGGGCAGGAGACAGGAGCTACTGGATAAGTACAGGTCAGCCATAGAAGTAGTCAGGTCTAAGGGAGGGATCCCAATCATATGTAGCATCTTGCCTAGAAGGGGAGTGGGCAATGAATGAATGTCTAGGGCAATTGGTATAAATTGCTGGCTAGATGGTTACTGCAAGGAACCTGCAATCCCAGTCATTGATAACTGGGACAAATTCTATGGCAAACATAATATGTATGCAAGGGATGGGGTTCATCTCTGGGGTTGGAGTGGTTGCATTAGCCATTTCGATTGAAGGGGTCATTGATGACTTGTCTAGGACTTCAAACTGATAGATTATAGAGGTATGGGTGTTTGTGGGAAACAGGCTGCAGTATTAGGGTTGGAAACAGCAGATATTACCAGGATACCTCAGGGATATGTTTAAAAGACAATATTCAAAATAAAATTGCTAGTAAAGGCAAAGCAATTGATCAACAAAGAGAGAGAGATAGTAGAGGGCAACGAGTGACTAGCTCCCTTAAGGTTTACTATACAAATAGTAGGAGTCTAAGAAATAAGATAGATGAGCTAAGATTACTTGCAAGTGTAGGTAGTATAGATATTATTGCTATAGCAGAGACCTGGTTCAACTTGAAGGATAGAGAAATGACTTCTGAATGCAGCATACAGGGTTATAAACTATTCCACACTGATAGGGTCAACAGGAAGGGTGGTGGAGTGGCGATGTGTGTCAGATAATTTAAATTGTTGTGTTAGACATGATATAAGATTAGAAACATCAGACACAGAATCTGTTTGGCTACAGTTTCACGAGGGGCATGAAAAATTAATAATGGGTGTGATTTATAGGCCCCCAAACCTTGATAGGGAGTGCAGTAAGCTGCTATGGAACGAAATTCATAAGGCGTCTAAATGCGAAAATGTTGTGTTAATTAATGGGAGATTTTTAACTTTAGACAAATTGATTGGAACTATTTGACAGGAAATCTTAAGTCTAGTGACTTTCTTGATACGCTTCAGGATTGCTTTTTAAAACTGTGTGTGACAGAACCAACTAGAGGAAACAATCTCCTTGACTTAGTTCTTGCCATCAAAGATTCACTAATTAATAATCTTGAGGTTAGTGATGAGCTTGGGGAAAGCGATCACAAATCACTTCGTTTCAATATATTATGGAATTACCAAGGAAACTGCAATAAAGTCTCTGTCCCAGACTTCCGCTTGGCCGATTTCGTGGGATTGAAAAATTACCTAGGTGGCCTAAATTGGGATGACCTGACTATGGGTCAGGTAGGTTTGTGTTGGTTACCAATATGGCATTTTTCAGAGCATAGTTCTAGCTGCTCAGACAACTTTTGTTCTGAGTAGGGAAATTAGGTCTAACAAAAATGTTCCCAAATGGATGAACAATAGATTAAAACATCTCGTTGGTCAAAAGAGAGGCATATATATATGCGTATCAAAAGAGGGGATGGGCAGTTAGGAAATCAATATATTCAGTTAAAGAGAGAAATAAAAAAAGGAATAAAAGTAAAAAAGGGATCATGAGGCTAAAGTCGCAAGGAATTGGAAGACTAACCCAGAAGGGTTCTTTCAGGTATACAAAAGTAAGATTAGAGGCAAGATTGGCCCACTTAAGAGTAACTCTGGTCAGATCACTGACAGTGATAAGGATGTGTGTGAATTTTTCAATACCTACTTCCTCTCAGTTTTTACTCAGGAAAATACTAGCGAAATTCCAGAAATAATAAATTATGTAGAACAGGACGATAATAAACTATACACGATTGCGTTAACTAGTGACATGGTCCTCAGACAAATAAAGAAATTAAAACCTAACAAATCCCCAGGTCCTGATGAATTGTTTGCAAGGGTATTAAAAGATTATAAAGAGGAACTAAGCAAACCTTTGGCTAATCTTTTTAACATATCACTACAAACTGGCATGGTGCCTGACAAGTGGAAAATGGCAAATGTAATACCCATTTACAAGGCAGATGGCAGGTCCTTAGCTTCAAACTATAGACCAATAAGCCTTACCTCCATAGTGGGAAAATTTATGGAATCAATAATTGCCGAAGCAATACGTAGCCATCTTGACAGGCACAGATTGGTTAATGAATCTCAACACTGTTTTACAAAGGGGCGTTCCTGTCTTACAAATTTATTAACTTTTTTTCACTAAGGTGTTTGAGGAGGTAGATCATGGTAATGAATATGATATTGTGTATATGGACTTCAGTAAGGCTTTCGATAGAGCTCCACATCAGAGGCTGTTGAGGACACTTAAGGCACACGGAATAGGAGAAATTTTTTCTTGCGTAGAGGCATGGTTGTCAGATAGGCATCAGAGAGTTTGCATAAATGGAGAGAAATCAGAATGGGGGCACGTCACAAGTGGTGTTCTGCAGGGGTCAGTGTTGGGCCCGTTGTTGTTCACAATTTACATAAACGGCATAAATAAGGGAATAAGTAGCGACATAAGCAAATTTGCTGATGACACCAAAATAGGCCGTCCAATTCATTCTGATGAGGACACTAGAGCACTCCAAGACGATTTGAATAGACTGATGCAGTGGTCGGAGAAGTGGCAGATGCAGTTCAATATAGACAAATGCAAAGTTCTAAATGTTGAACAGGAAAATAACGATGACACATATAAACTAAATGATGTAAATCTTAATATTACGGATTGCGAAAAGGATTTAGGAGTTCTGGTTAGCAGTAATCTGAAACCAAGACAACAGTGCATTAGTGTTCGCAATAGAGCTAACAGAATCCTTGGCTTCACAGCAAAAAGTATAAATAATAGAATCCTCAGGTTGTTCTTCAACTCTATATATCTTTGGTTAGGCCTCATTTAGATTATGCTGCGCAGTTTTGGTCACCGTATTACAGAATAGATATAAATGCACTGGAAAATGTACAAAAGAGGATGACAGAGTTGATCCCATGTATCAGAAATCGTCCCTATGAGGATAGACTGAGGACCCTGAATCTGCACTCTCTAGAAAGGCGTAGAATTAGGGGGGATATGATTCAGGTGTATAAATGAAAAACAGGAATAAATGAAGGGGCTGTAAATAGCGTGCTAAAAATATCCAGCCAAGACAGGACTCGCAGCAATGGTTTCAAGTTGGAAAAATTCAGATTCAGGATGGATATAGTAAAGCACTGGTTTGGTAATAGAGTTGTGGATGAGTGGAACAAACTCCCGAGTACCGTCATAGAAGCTAAGACCTTGTGTAGTTTTAAAAATAGGTTGGATAAATTCTCGAGTGGGTGTGGGTTGGTGAGAGTTGGACCTGACTAGCTTGTGCTACTGGGTCAGATGCCGTGCTCCTTCCTGAAGTAGAAGTGACCTGACTAGGTGGTCATTGTTCTAAGCTGGGGGGTGGCATGTACCTGCTTCGCATGGGTCAGTAGGCCTGTTGCAGTGTTCCTTCTTTCTTATGTTCTTATGCTGCTGCTGCTAATACTGCTACTAATACTACTACTAATACTGCTGCTGCTGCTGCTGCTGCTGCTACTACTGCTACTGTTACTACTACTGTTCTACTACTACTACTACTACTACTACTACTACTACTACTTCATACTACTACTACTACTACTACTACTACTACTACTACTACTACTACTACTACTACTACTAATGCTACTACTACTAATGCTACTACTACTACTACTAATGCTACTACTACTACTACTAATGCTACTACTACTAATACTACTACTAATACTACTACTACTACCAACATTGCTACTACCTCGCTGCTGCTGTTACTGTTGGCAGTGGTACTACTACCATTGCTACTACCTCGCTGCTGCTGTTACTGTTGGCAGTGGTACTACTACCATTGCTACTACTACCTCGCTGCTGTTACTGTCGGCAGTTACTACTACTACTACTACTACCGCCATTGCTACTACTACCTCGCTGCTGCTGTTGCTGTTGGCAGTGTTACTACTACTACCATTGCTACTACTACCTCGCTGCTGCTGCTGTTACTGTTGGCAGTGGTAGAGACGAAGATAGACTATCAGTGTACAGGATGTACACGTCTCAGGAAGATAAGATAGTCTTAGATATTGTCTTCAACTGATAATACTTAATTGTAGCGGTGCTTAGATAAGGAAATACTGATGGTTGTTAGTGGTGGAGGATGTAGGTGGTAGTGGTAGTGTTAGTGGTGGAGGATGTAGGTGATGGTGGTAGTGTTAGTGGTGGAGGATGTAGGTGATGGTGGTAGTGTTAGTGGTGGAGGATGTAGGTGGTGGTGGTAGTGTTAGTGGTGGAGGATGTAGGTGATGGTGGTAGTGTTAGTGGTGGGGGATGTAGGTGGTGGTGGTAGTATTAGTGGTGGAGGATGTAGGTGATGGTGGTAGTGTTAGTGGTGGAGGATGTAGGTGGTGGTGGTAGTTTAGTGGTGGAGGATGTAGGTGATGGTGGTAGTGTTAGTGGTGGAGGATGTAGCTGGTGGTGGTAGTGTTAGTGGTGGAGGATGTAGGTGATGGTGGTAGTGTTAGTGGTGGAGGATGTAGGTGGTGGTGGTAGTGTTAGTGGTGGAGGATGTAGGTAGGTGGTAGTGTTAGTGGTGGAGGATGTAGGTGGTGGTGGTAGTTAGTGGTGGAGGATGTAGGTGGTGGTGGTAGTGTTAGTGGTGGAGGATGTAGGTGGTGGTGGTAGTGTTAGTCGTGGAGGATGTAGGTGATGGTGGTAGTGTTAGTCGTGGAGGATGCAGGTGATGGTGGTAGTGTTAGTGGAGGAGGATGTAGGTGATGGTGGTAGTGTTAGTGGTAGAGGATGCAGGTGATGGTGGTAGTGTTAGTGGTGGAGGATGTAGGTGATGGTGGTAGTGTTTAGTCGTGGAGGATGTAGGTGATGGTGGTAGTGTTAGTCGTGGAGGATGCAGGTGATGGTGGTAGTGTTAGTGGGGAGGATGTAGGTGATGGTGGTAGTGTTAGTGGTAGAGGATGCAGGTGATGGTGGTAGTGTAAGTGGTGGAGATGTAGGTGGTGGGGGTAATGTTAGTGGTGGAGGATGTAGGTGATGGTGGTAGTGTTAGTGGTGGAGGATGTAGGTGATGGTGGTAGTGTTAGTGGTGGAGGATGTAGGTGATGGTGGTAGTGTTAGTCGTGGAGGATGCAGGTGATGGTGGTAGTGTTAGTGGGGAGGATGTAGGTGATGGTGGTAGTGTTAGTGGTCCAGGATGTAGGTGATGGTGGTAGTGTTAGTGGTGGAGGATGTAGGTGATGGTGGTAGTGTTAGTGGTGGAGGATGTAGGTGGTGGTGGTAATGTTAGTGGTGGAGATGTAGGTGATGGTGGTAGTGTTAGTGGTGGAGGATGTAAGGGGGTGGTGGTAGTGTTAGGTGTGGAGGATTGTAGGTGTGGTGGTAGTGTTAGTGGTGGAGGATGTAGGTGATGGTGGTTGTTAGTGGTGAGGGTAGGTGTGGTGGATGTTAGTGGTGGAGGATGTAGTGGTGGTGGAATGTTAGTGGTGGAGGATGTAGGTGATGGTGGTAGTGTTAGTGGTGGAGGATGTAGGTGGTGGTGGTAGTGTTATTGGTGGATGGATGTAGGTGATGGTGGTAGTGTAGTGGTGGAGGATGTAGGTGATGGTGGTAGTGTTAGTGGTGGAGGATGTAGGTGGTGGTGGTATGTTAGTGGTGGAGGATGTAGGTGATGTTGGTAGTGTTAGTGGTGGAGTGTAGGTTGGGTAGTGTAGTTGGAGGATGTAGGTGATGGTGGTAGTGTTAGTGGTGGAGGATGTAGGTGGTGGTGGTAGTGTTAGTGGTGGAGGATGTAGGTGTGGTGGTAGTGTTAGTGGTGGAGGATGTAGGTGGTGGTGGTAGTGTTAGTGGTGGAGGATGTAGGTGATGGTGGTAGTGTTAGTGGTGGAGGTGTAGGTGGTGGTGGTGGTAGTGTTAGTGGTGGAGATGTAGGTGATGGTGGTAGTGTTAGTGGTGAGGATGTAGGTGGTGGTGGTAGTGTTAGTGGTGGAGGATGTAGGTGATGGTGGTAGTGTTAGTGGTGGAGGATGTAGGTGGTGGTGGTAGTGTTAGTGGTGGAGGATGTAGGTGGTGGTGTAGTGTTAGTGGTGGAGGATGTAGGTGGTGGTGGTAGTTTTTAGTGGTGGGGGATGTAGGTGGTGGTGGTAGTGTTAGTGGTGGAGGATGTAGGTGAGGGTGGTAGTGTTAGTGGTGGAGGATGTAGGTGATGGTGGTTAGTGTTAGTGGTGGAGGATGTAGGGGGTGGTGGTAGTGTTAGTGGTGGAGGATGTAGGTGGTGGTGGTAGTGTTAGTGGTGGAGGATGTAGGTATGGTGGTAGTGTTAGTGGTGGAGGATGTAGGTGGATGGTGGTAGTGTTAGTGGTGGAGGATGTAGGTGGTGGTGGTAGTGTTAGTGGTGGAGGATGTAGGTGGTGGTGGTAGTGTTAGTGGTGGAGGATGTAGGTGGTGGTGGTAGTGTTAGTGGTGGAGGATGTAGGTGATGGTGGTTGAGGGAGGAGGTGGTAGTGTTAGTGGTGGAGGATGTAGGTGATGGTGGTAGTGTTAGTCGTGGAGGATGTAGGTGGTGGTGGTGGTAGTGTTAGTGGTGGAGGATGTAGGTGGTGGTGATTAGTGGCGGTGATGTTTTTGTTAATTATTGGTGGCGGCATCGGTGGTGGTGGTGGACTAAGATGGTTCCGGGATCATCTCAACCGCTGCCTGTTCCCAGACCAGGCCTGGCCAGTTAGGTTGTTGGTGTGATGAACACATCGACTCCAGGTTGAGGGACTGATTACCTACTTCTCTCCTTACACCCTTCTTATTTGTATTGGACTGATGAAGCCACTGTGTGGCGAAACGTTTCCTCAATAAAGATTCCCATATGTTGCATAAGTGTCTCAATTCTTCAACTAAGTCGTTGGTATTAGCAGTTAGCTCGCATGCCATCGCAGGCACCAGAGCCCAGCTGGTCAGGAATTCCCTTTGAGGAACTTACCAAGTCAAGGATTTCTTCCTGTGTGTGATCCTCTAGTGACTAGTCGATCCCTAGGAGTTATCACCCCTCCCCCTACATATCCCGGTCCATCCCTAGAAGTTTTCACCCCTGCCCATACATATCCCAGTCCCAGACCCAACCGTCTCCTGGGAATTCCTCTTAAATTCGAAAAATACGTATGGCAGAAGCCTAGACACATACCGGACCAAAGTAACATAAAAAAATATTGACTGCCGCCTGATGGTTAATACTCGGTAGAATTTATACAGAATATTTGTAGATGAATGGTTCAGAGAACCGTCATGTTGATAAATTAGACACACACAATATTATCCCCTGACGTAATGTACATTTATATATATTTTTAAAGTCTTGTTTAGTTTTTCAGCTTCATAATTAGAAGTCTTAGTGGTTTAGAAGTCTTAGTGGTTTAGAAGTCTTAGTGGTTTAGAAGTCTTAGTGGTTTAGAAGTCTTAGTGGTTTAGAAGTCTTAGTGGTTTAGAGTCTTAGTGGTTTGAAGTCTTAAGTGGTTTAGAAGTCTTAGTGTTTAGAAGTCTTAGTGGTTTAGAAGTCTTATGTTTAGAAGTCTTAGTGGTTATAGAAGTCTTAGTGGTTTAGAAGTCTTAGTGGTTTAGAAGTCTTAGTGGTTTAGAAGTCTTAGTGGTTTAGAAGTCTTAGTGGTTTAGAAGTCTTAGTGGTTTAGAAGTCTTAGTGGTTTAGAAGTCTTAGTGGTTTAGAAGTCTTAGTGGTTTAGAAGTCTTAGTGGTTTAGAAGAGTAAAATGTGATATTGTAATAGTTTTTGTAATAGAAGATTATAGGGTACAGAAAAGTGAAATAACGTATCTCTGCTGTAAGCGGGCCTCCAGCAGCAACAACCTGGTTGAAGAGTTCAGCACCAGAAGAGCCTGACCCATGGCCGGTCCTCCGGGAATAGAAAGACTCAAAACTCAGCAAAGGTCTAAAAGTCCTTGTCTTAGCTTCAAGAAAGATGAACGTAAGACCCTGTAAGTCTGTATTACTGTATTAAAGAAGGATAATGAATTCGTTTAAGATCCTGTAATAGTCTTTGTTTTATTAAAGAAGGATAATGAACTCGTTTAAGAGCCTGCAGGAGTGTACGAGTCTTTGTCTTAGCTTTAGAGAGAGGGTAACATGGTGTGTGGTTAACGTACACGTGTAACATGGTGTGTGGTTAACGTACACGTGTAACATGGTGTGTGGTTAACGTACACGGAGGGTTGATGGCAGTATTAAAAATCCTCTTACGGAGCTTCTGGTGGTCAGTCCTCTTTACTCTTAATATGCTCGCCATCAGACACAAAGGTATATTGGTATTCCTCTGTGAACCTTCCGTCTCTGCCAAGAATGACTAGATTCTAGAGAATGAGTGATGGGAACGTCCAGTAGTGTGTGAATGGTGGGAATGTACACTGTAATTGATGGGGAATGAGTATGGAAACGTACAACTAGTGCAGTGATGAATGGTTTGAAAAACCGACAAGTTGAAGATTGAGACACTTATGCAACATATGGGAATCTTTATTCAGGAAACGTTTCGCCACACAGTGGTTTCATCAGTCCGATACAAAGTAGAAAGGCGTAAGGAGAGGAGGAGTTTGAGGTAATCAGTCCCTCAGCCTGGAGTCGATGTGTTCAGTCCATCAATCTTGTAGAATGTACAGCATAGGGCCGTAGACGTGGCTTATATACTGTAGTGAGGTGAGGTGAAGCAGGAGGAGGTGAGGTCATAGTGGTACCATCCACTAGTCGAAGTAGGTCTTCGTCCGAAGGTTGGACAAGTGTTGAAGAATTCTTTGTAACAAGATTCCATGATGCTGCAGTGTCTGACAGTTGTGATGAATGGTTTGAAAAACCGACAAGTTGAAGATTGAGACACTTTTGCAACATATGGGAATCTTTCTACTTTGTATCGGACTGATGAAGCCACTGTGTGGCGAAACGTTTTCTGAATAAAGATTCCCATATGTTGCATAAGTGTCTCACTCTTCAACTAGTGCAGTACAACCATGTGCACTGTATGGGCGAAACGTAGTCAATAAATGATCACATACTCCACTTATTTCTTAATTTTTCATCGCAATCATCTACAGGAGAACAATCCTCCATCCTGAAGGATGTAAGGGATGGAGGGTAGGGATGTAGGGTGGGAGGGAAGTAAGGTGGGAGGGATGTATGGTGGGAGGGATGTATGGTGGGAGGGATGTATGGTGGGAGGGAGGTATGGCAGCTACGACAGCTTCAAAAAATTCATCCCAGTAGGGCTGGAGTTACTATCACCTGGGAGTTACCATTTCTCAGGATGGTCTCTACCATAGACAACACAAATGGGATTTTTATGAAGATATAAAACGAGACAACAAAAATTGTATATAGAAGAAAATGAAGCGGCGACCTCATCCTCATAGCAGACATAGACAAAAACACCCGGCACACTTTTGTATCAGCATTTGCAGATGACACTAAAATAAGCATGAAAGTCAGTACGGTAGAGGACACTGAAAAAGTACAGGAAGACATAAACAAGGTTTTCCAGTGGGCAGTGGAGAACGTGAGGTTCAGTGGTGATAAGTTCCAGCTGCTTAGGTATGGAAAGAATGAAGAACTCAAAAGGAGCACTATATACAAAACTCAAGAGAGTCACCAAATAGAACGTAAGGAACACGTAAAAGACCTAGGAATAATTATGTCAGCGGACCTTTCTTTTAAAGACCATAACAAGACAAAGATGACAGCCAGGAAGATGACTGGGTGGGTACTGAGAACTTTCAAAACAAGGGAAATAATGTCAATGGTGACACTCTTCAAATCGCTAGTTCTCCCTCACTTAGAATATTGCTCAGTGCTGACGGCCCCGTTCAGGGCAGGAGAAATATCGGAGCTGGAACAAATACAGAGATCGTTTACGGCTCACATTAAGCCAGTAAAGCACCTAAACTATTGGGAACGCCTGCAAGTCTTTAACATGTACTCATTGGAGCGAAGGAGAGAGAGGTACATGATAATATATACCTAGAAGGTACTCGAAGGCTTGGTCCCAAATCTGCACACTGCCATAACAACATACTGGAGTGAGAGATATGGGAGGAAGTGTAAAATAAACCCAGTCAGGAGCAGGGGTGCGGTAGAGACAATAAGGGAACACTATCAGCATCTGGGGTCCCAGACTTTTCAACATCTTACCAGAAGATATCAGAAACACTGCTGGAACAAGTGTTGAAGCCTTCAAGAGGAAACTAGACAAGTATCTTCACCAGGTGCCAGATCAACCAGGCTGTGATGGATATGTGGGGCAGCGGGCCTCCAGCACCAACACCCTGGTTGACCAGGCAAGCACCAGACGAGCCTGGCCCATGGCCGGGCTCAGAGAGTAGATAAACTCGAAACTCTTCAAAGGTATATCAAATGTAAAGGAGAAATCTTGATTACATTATGTAACCAAGAGTACATACATACATAATGCAGATTCATGATTGTAATAGGCTCAGTATAACATGGCTGAAAATACAGACTTGCAGCTGCTTTATCCCTTTTCATTCTATGTAATACCTCACGCACCTCCCCCACACTCACATCTTCACTCCTAAAAGATGTTATACCTCCCTGTCCAGTGCATGAAATTACTGCCTGGTGACAGTCAGCCTGAAGATCATGGTATTAATAATGTAAATAATAACTTTCATTTGTACAAGTACAAGGTATACAGTCCTAGCTGACATCAATGACATACTACTATATAGAAAGTCACTTGTTATGCACAGTATTTCGGGCAAATTAGGTCAGTTTTGTTCCCAGGATGCGACCCACACCAGTCTACTAATACCCAGGTGCCTGTTTTACTGATAGGTGAATATAGACAGCAGGTGTCTTATGGAAACACGTCCTAATGTTTCCAGCCGTACCGGGGATCGAACCACGGGCCTCAGTTTGTGAGCTGAGTGCGCTACCAATCGAGCTACGGGACACCAACATCATGAGCAAACTAGGGAGGGGGTTCAGGATAGGAGGGGGTGAAGGGGGGTAAGGTCGTCAAAGGTTGGGGAGAACCAGTTGGTGCATCACTATGGAATGTGGGTGATGTGCAGCACCACCAGCCTGGGTATGGTGCTGCATATAGTTGGTGTACTGATGTTCCTGGTGGTGCCGCACATGTTGCTTCTGATGGTGTTGCATATGTTCTTCCCCAGCAGGTGGCCATGTTTGGGTGGTTCCCGGGGAGGGGATGTTGCCCACCCTCATCTCCGCCCACTCATCCCCAAGGTGTAGCTGTGTTCGCCTAGTTGTGTGCGCAAGGGTCGAGTCATGGCTCCTTAAATTACAATCGTCCTGTTCTTGGCCTTCACAGTCCTGTAACTGGTCTTAGGGTAGGCTGTGAGGGTACACCAATACTCTCACCGGGGGGAGGGGAGAGCCTCTCTCTAGCTCTTGGCCCCGCCTCATCAACTGTAATTGCTGGTTTCTACTTCCATGAGTTCTGTCGTAACTACGCTTAGAACTGTGTATTAAATTTGCCTTAAGGAATGTTGAGCATTGTGCGAGTATAGTGGGTGTACTGGGTGTGGTGTGGGTGTTGCAGGGCGTGCTCAAGGGAATAAAGAGGTAAGGTGTGCGTGAACGAGAGGTCGTGGGAAGGCCACTCACACCCACGCCCTCCCGCCCATCCTAGACACGCCCACCACTACCCTGGGATATGGGCCCCCACTACCACCCTAAGAGTAGAGATGGAGGTGAACCCCCAGTACATGTGACCAGACCTCGCGGTGGATCAGGACCTGATCATCCAGGCTGTTACTGCTGGCCGCACGCATACCAACGTACGAACCACTGCCCGGCTCGTCAGGTATTGACTTTAGGTGCCTGTCCAGCTTCCTCTTGAAGACAGCCAGGGATGTATTGGAAATCCTCCCTTGTGTATGCTGGGAGGCAGTTGAACAGTCTTGGGCCCCTAACACTTACTGTGTTCTTTCAGTGTACTCATGGCGCGCCTGCTTTTCATTAGGGGATGTTGCATCTCCTGCCGAGTCTTCCTTTCGTAGGAAATGATTTTTGCGTGCAAATTTGGGACTAGTCCCTCTAGGATTTTCCAAGTGTATGTATATTATTATGTATCTTTCTCGCCTGCATTCCATGGAATAAAATCAAGGGACTTCAACCATTCCCAGTAAATTAGGTGCCTTATCGTACTTATATATACCGTGAAAGTTCTCTCTACATTCTCCAGGTCTGCAATTTCGCTTGCCTTGAAAGGGGCCGTTAGTGTACAGAAATATTCCAGCATAGAAACAATTTGAAAAGAATCATGGGCTTGGCATCCATAGTTTTGAAGGTTCTCATTACCCATCCTATCATTTTCCTAGCAAATATAGTAGATACATTGTTGTAATCTTTGAAAGTGAAATCATTTAACATTATCGTTGCCAAGTCCCTCACGTTATTTTTTCGCTCTTTTGAATCTGTTTTATACTCCATTAGTTTTAATTTCCTCGAGTTTTCTATGTCGGAGTAATTGAAATTTCTCTTCATTGAACTTCATATTGTTTTCTGCGGCCCATTTAAAGACTTGGTTGATGTCTCCTTGGAGACTTGTCCTCGATGGATGACATTCAAATTCGAGTGTCATCTGCAGAGGAAGACACTATTACATCTCTGTCCATGTCAGACATGAGGATGACGAACAGGATGGGAGCGAGTATTATGCCTTGTGGAAGAGAGCTTTTCACTGTAGCCGCCTCTGACTTTACTGTTTATTATTACTCTGTGTGTTCAGTTTGTTAGGAAGTTATAGATCCATCTACCAACTCTACCCGTTATTTTTTTATCAATCATTTTTTTGTGCTATTACACCATGGTCGCACTTGTCGAAAGCCTTCGCAATCTGTGTAAACTACATCTGTATTTTCTTTGTCCTCCAGAGCATCATATGGTCCAGTAGCTGGGACGGGCAGGAGCGACTTGCTCAAAACCCATGCTGCCCTGGGTTATGTAACTGATAGATATCTAAGTGGGTGACGATCTTGCTTCTTAGACCTCTTTCAAAGATTTTTATGGTGTGGGTCTTTGTTGCGTTTGGTGACAGTGGGATGACCTCTGTGTCTGTGTGCTGTCTCCATAGAATGTTAAAGGTACGTGCAAGGGGCTTCTTGCAGTTATTAGCGAACACGTCGACCCACTAGTCTGGGCAGGGGGTCTGGGCATGGGGTATGTCATTTATTCCTTTTTCATAGTCTTGTGATGTTAGGATATCAGAGATTTTTTAATTAACCAAATTTTGAGTCTCGGTCATAAAAAAAATCCATTTACATTGTCGACTCTTAATCTTGTTAACGGCTCACTATACTTCGTATCTCGCTTAGTATCTCACTCGTTTCTTTCCTGTCATCTGTGTAAGTCCCATCTCATCTAAGCAGGGGTCCAATACTACATGTTGTTTTTGCCCTATAATTGTCATAAGAAAAGAAATATTTTGGGTTTCTTTCAATTTCATTTACGGCTTTAAATTCCTCTTGAGTTTCTTGTCGCCTTAAACTTAAGTTCGATATTTGCTGTTTCTCTGCAGCAGCTCTGTGATTCTTCGTCTTGACCTGTGTGGGGAACATGTTATTCTTTCTAACGTATATCTTCTCTTCCTTCTTAAACAGATGGACCTTGAGTATACCTCAAGTGCCACTGAGTTAATTTTTTTAGACAAAGGTTGGGATCCGTGTTATTTAAGATATCTTCTCACCGTGTTTCATTTAGGACATAGTTAATTTGATCCCACTGTATATTTTTGGTATTGAAGTTAAATTTGGTGAAGGTACCTTCATAACTGATCACCTTTCGCTGGTCAAGAGCCCTGCGCAAACATGTCTGTGATCTGAGTGTTTGTCTTTGATACTGTTATATTTCTTATCAGATCGTCATTATTAGTGAAGATGAGGTACAGTTCATTTTCAAGTCTTGTCGACTCCATTATTTGCTGGTTTAAAGTGAATTTGTTGTAGAGATTTAATATCTTATGTGTGCGTGAATTCTCATCTGAGCTGCCTCTTGGGGTTATCTCTGCTACAGCATTATTTGCTACGTTCTCTATTTTAGGTATCTTAAGTTTGGGGCAGGAGTTGGGAGATTTTCCAGACAATGTTCAGTTCTCAAAAGCTGTTACTGGAATTGTTGGTAAGTTGCATCAGGAGGCTTGTATACAACCACAGTGACAAGATTTTGGTTTTCAGTCTCTAGTGCCAAAACTTCAACTACATCATTTGAGGTGTTTAGCTCCGAGCAAATGAGCGACTCTGTGACGTGCAGCCCCTCACCCCCACCCCCCCAATCCCCGCGTTGCCTATTTACTCTGTCGCATCTGAATAGGTTATAACCTGGGATCCATATTTCGTTGTCAAAGTGATCCCTTATGTGAGTCTTTGTGAAAGCCGCAAAAATTGCATTTGACTCTGTGAGCAGTCCACTGATGAAAGGTATTTTGTTTGTTATGGCTTTAGATCCTGTATATTTGCAAAGATAAATGTCGTCGTATTGATGGTATGTAGAGGAACTTTGTTTGCTGGCACTAATATCTGTTGTTCTAGAGTGGAGGCCACTGTGCCTCCACTCCAGTGGTTGTGAGAGAGGTTTGCGTGCGTGCATGTATGCGTGGCAGATATACGTGCGTGCGTGTGTGCGCGTGAGAGAGTAAGCGTGTGCACAAGCAGAGACGGGACGGGAGGGGGGGGGGGGTGAGGGAGCGTGAGAGAGGGAGAGACGGGTGGAGGGAGGGGGGGGGGTCACCTGCTTTACCTCTGACCCACGACTTTCTCTCCTGCCCTGCTACCATTGCTCTCTTACACCCTCTCTCTCCCCTCTCCTCCCTCTCTCCCTCTCTTTCCTCCTCCCCCTCTCCCTCTCTTTCCTCCTCCCCCTCTCCCTCTCTTTCCTCCTCCCCCTCTCCCTCTCTTTCCTCCTCCCTCTCTTTCCTCCTCCCTCTCTTTCCTCCTCCCTCTCTCCTCCTCCTCCCTCTCTCCTCCCCCCCCCCTTTTTATACACAGGGTTTTACAAGGTTAGGTTAAGGATTCCTAACTTTATTTACAAGCTAAGAAATGTTACATAGATCATTTAAAAGCCTTTTTTATTGTTATGAGACACAGAAGTAGGGAACAGGATGAAGTTGGAGCCTTCTGTGGGCCACCAATTTAATTTGATCAACCGACTTTACTTCGTTGATATCATTATGCAGTACAAACATGTTCTAGACTCGAGTTACCCTAGGAATAAATGATTTCAGAGATAGTGATGTTCCGGAGAAGGTTAGTCAAAGTGAAGTTACTACTGGCTGCCCGTCTTGTGGTGTAGAAACTCGCTCCTTGCTGTCCTCGGAGTGGAGCCAAGTGTGGTACTTTGACAATATCGGCCTTGTACATGACAGTAAGACCACCCACTCCGGTGTTGAAGGCTCTTCTGAAATGACAGATCTATCCAGGCTCTTCCTCTCCACCCTGTGTTCAGTCTCTCTAGTCTCCCCATCTTCTTCCCACAGGTTTCCCTTCAATACGTTATAGAGCTATTTGCTATAGTATAGATCTAACACTTAATTATCCCTCTCCGGGGATAATTTTAAGTGGTTCGCCTGAATCTATCTCTATTATTTCAGATTTTCATTTGTTTCGCTCATAACACGAGAAGTCTTCTCCCTATCGGCTTGAAATCAAGATGGGCGTGCGATTACAAGGGCCTGACTCTAGGAACAGTTGGCATGTGCAGGTGATCTGTGGCCAAGGTTGTTAAATCCCCCATTCCCAGCCTCCAGGAGTGACTCAGATGACTTAATGCAACCCTTAACAACTTGTACCATACTTTTGATGAGTGTGTAGAGTCTTTCTACTCCCAAAGCCCGACCATGGGGCAGGCTCGCCTGCTGCTAGCCAGGTTGTTGCTGCTGGAGGCCCCATGCCCCACATGTCCATCACAGCCTGATTGATCTGGCACCTGGTAAAGATACTGGTCCAGTTTCCTCTTGAAGACTTCTACACTTGTTCCAGCAGCGTTTGTGATATCTTTTGGCAAGATGTTGAATAATCTGGGACCCCGGATGTTGATACAGTGTTTTCTCATTGTGCCCATGGTGCCCCTGCTTTTCACTGGGCTTATTTTGCACTTCCTCCCATAAACGTAGCTTCTAACGTTGGAAAAAGGTGCCTGGTAACTCGACGACGGAGGAGAGTGAGGGGCAAGTGTGCAGGTGCACAGGTCATCATTTTGTGCTTAAAATGTGGTGAAATTTTTATATCCGCTAAATCAGGTTGTGTGTGTGTGTTTTAGTCTGCGCCGTGTGAACATGTTCAGTGTTTCCAGTGTTTTAGTCTGCGTCTTGTGAACATCTTCAGTGTTTCCTGAGCGATGCGTCTCGGGGCCAGAATCTGTACACAATGAGTTGTAAGTTAGTTAATTAAGAAAAGTTCCCCAATGCTTTTCACTTCTTATTTAGACTGCTTCTCCTAACGCTTCAAATCGTCGAAAAGTCCGGGTACTCGACAAACGGAGCAGAGTAAGGGGCAAGTGTTCTTGTGCACATCACATTTTGTGCTTGAAATGTGTGAAATTTAATAACCGCTAATAGTTTGCTAGGTGCTGTATATCTCCGGATGAACATATTCATGTTTGACCAGTACTATAAGTCTGACTCATTGAAACAATTCAGGTTCTGAGGTTGCTAATCAGGCCAGGATAGTAACACAATGAGGTTTGGTTAGTTCAGTTAATTTAAGAAAAAATTTGTAATGTTGTAATCTCTTTTAAGAACAATAGCTTCTAATCCTCATGCATCTCAACCATTATAGATAGAGGAGCTCTAAACCATAGCGACGGATATTATACTTGATAACGATACTAGTTCCTGATCGTAGAGTGGCATAAAATTTGATATCCCTTTACCTAAACATCAAATCTCCAAGAGACATAATCAAAGATATAGTTGAACACAGAAATTTCACTATTAAATAAGAAAAATTTTCATTACTACGTTATTTGAATAAATGTTAAGTAAAACTCCCGTACACTCAGTAAAGTGCAAAAGTAATGTGATAATTAGAGGATTCGTTTAAAGGACCACAAAAGTGTAATTACAATGCGCGAAAAATATAGGATAGATAATGAGACTCCACGAGTGAGCATACCTTTGATGATACTCTGTCCTTGTTTGCTCTAGCCTCAGCCATTGCGTACACAACAGCCGCTGTTAACCTGCAACAAATTGCTGTATGGAAATAACAGAGATCCCTGACATCTTATAATCTTTCAGTCAACCATACATACTAAAAGTAGAAACCTTAGTTGTAGCCTTGCAGCACTGCTTAAAAGATGCACTACCATTATACGTAAGTCTAAGAGATTGACCAACAATCCTGAACTTCTTGAAGAAGGAATCAAGTTGCCAGTTCCTACATACATCATACCTTTGTGACTTTAGAATTTTTCACTCTCAACATACGCAGCTGTGTGTGTAACGTCTCCGGCTGTTTGATTCTGTGCCTGAATAATAGCTTGCGTTACGAATATCTTCATGTCACACAATGGTAAAGGCCTGCGAGATTAGCTTCATATGACGTAGTGATTACCAAGCATCCTGTATATCAGTTGAAGTAAGGATCTCGATTCTCAAACTGTTCCATGACAGGTACCAGAATTCGCTCACATCCACATCATCGTACTGACAGATCGAGCATTAACCCGCAATCACGGTATCACGACAGCATACCGCAGAACACGGTACACGGACATGCATAACTCCGCCAACACGGTAATCGCATGCATTACACCCACACACGTACAGGACATGCATTTAACCCGCCACACACGGTACACGGACATGCATTAACCCGCCACACACGGTACACGGACATGCATTAACCCGCCACACACGGTACACGGACATGCATTAACCCGCCACACACGGTACACAGACATGCATTAACCCGCCACACACGGTACACGGACATGCATTAACACGCCACACACGGTACACGGACATGCATTAACCCGCCACACACGGTACACGGACATGCATTAACACGCCACACACGGTACACAGACATGCATTAACCCGCCACACACGGTACACGGACATGCATTAACCCGCCACACACGGTACACGGACATGCATTAACCCGCACACACACGTACACGGACATGCATTAACACGCACACACGGTACACGGACATGCATTAACCCGCCACACACGTACACGGACATGCATTAACACCGCCACACACGGTACACGGACATGCATTAACACGCCACACACGTACACAGGACATGCATTAACCCGCCACACACGGTACACGGACATGCATTAACCCGCCACACACGGTACACGGACATGCATTAACCCGCCACACACGGTACACGGACATGCATTAACACCCCACACACGTACACAGACATGCATTAACCCGCCACACATCACGGTACTAAAACGGACAAGCATTAACCCGCCACACACGGTACACGGACATGCATCAACCCAACACTGTCAATCATGATTCCGCCAGAACTGTACAGAACTGCAGTTGACACCCAACCGGTAGACACAGCGATTAACACGACCACAACACAGCGACGGACACGTAACCAACTGAGGACACAGCGATGAACACGCACCACGAGGTACACCGAGACACGACCACTGAGGACACAGCGAGGACACGACCACTGAGGACACAGCGAGGACACGACCACTGAGGACACCGAGGACACGACCACTGAGGACACCGAGGACACGACCACTGAGGACACAGCGAGGACACGACCACTGAGGACACAGCGAGGACACGACCACTGAGGACACAGCGAGGACACGACCACTGAGGACACAGCGAGGACACGACCACTGAGGACACAGCGAGGACACGACCACTGAGGACACAGCGAGGACACGACCACTGAGGACACAGCGAGGACACGACCACTGAGGACACCGAGGACACGACCACTGAGGACACCGAGGACACGACCACTGAGGACACCGAGGACACGACCACTGAGGACACCGAGGACACGACCACTGAGGACACCGAGGACACGACCACTGAGGACACCGAGGACACGACCACTGAGGACACCGAGGCACGACCACTGAGGACACCGAGGGACACGACCACTGAGGACACCGAGGACACGACCCTGACACGAGGCACACCAGGACACGGACACACTGAGGACACCGAGGACACGACCACTGAGGACACCGAGGACACGACCACTGAGGACACCGAGGACACGACCACTGAGGACACCGAGACACGACCACTGAGGACACCGAGGACACGACCACTGAGGACACCGAGGACACGACCACTGAGGACACCGAGGCACGACCACTGAGGACACCGAGGGCACGACCACTGAGACACCGAGGGCACGACCACTGAGGACACCGAGGACACGACCACTGAGGACACCGAGGGCACGACCACTGAGGACACCGAGGACACGACCACTGAGGACACCGAGGACACGACCACTGAGGACACCGAGGACACGACCACTGAGGACACCGAGGACAACGACCACTGAGGACACCGAGGACACGACCACTGAGGACACCGAGGACACGACCACGAGGACACCGAGGACACGACCACTGAGGACACGGACCACCGAGGACACGACGCACGAGGACACCGAGGACACGACCACTGAGGACACCGAGGACACGACCACTGAGGACACCGAGGACACGACCACTGAGGACACCGAGGACACGACCACTGAGGACACCGAGGACACGACCACTGAGGACACCGAGGACACGACCACTGAGGACACCGAGGACACGACCACTGAGGACACCGAGGACACGACCACTGAGGACACCGAGGACACGACCACTGAGGACACCGAGGACACGACCACTGAGGACACCGAGGACACGACCACTGAGGACACCGAGGACACGACCACTGAGGACACCGAGGGCACGACCACTGAGGACACCGAGGGCACGACCACTGAGGACACCGAGGGCACGACCACTGAGGACACCGAGGGCACGACCACTGAGGACACCGAGGACACGACCACTGAGGACACCGAGGACACGACCACTGAGGACACCGAGGACACGACCACTGAGGACACCGAGGACACGACCACTGAGGACACACCGAGGACACGACCACTGAGGACACCGAGGACACGACCACTGAGGACACCGAGGACACGACCACTGAGGACACCGAGGACACGACCACTGAGGACACCGAGGACACGACCACTGAGGACACACCGAGGACACGACCACTGAGGACACACCGAGGACACGACCACTGAGGACACACCGAGGACACGACCACTGAGGACACACCGAGGACACGACCACTGAGGACACCGAGGACACGACCACTGAGGACACCGAGGACACGACCACTGAGGACACCGAGGACACGACCACTGAGGACACCGAGGACACGACCACTGAGGACACCGAGGACACGACCACTGAGGACACCGAGGACACGACCACTGAGGACACCGAGGACACGACCACTGAGACACCGAGGACACGACCACTGAGGACATCGAGGACACGACCACTGAGGACACCGAGGACACGACCACTGAGGACACCGAGGACACGACCACTGAGGACACCGAGGACACGACCACTGAGGACACCGAGGACACGACCACTGAGGACACTGAGGGCACGACCACTGAGGACACACCGAGGGCACGACCACTGAGGACACCGAGGACACGACCACTGAGGACACCGAGGACACGACCACTGAGGACACCGAGGACACGACCACTGAGGACACCGAGGACACGACCACTGAGGACACCGAGGACACGACCACTGAGGACACCGAGGATACGACCACTGAGGACACCGAGGACACGACCACTGAGGACACACCGAGGACACGACCACTGAGGACACCGAGGACACGACCACTGAGGACACCGAGGACACGACCACTGAGGACACCGAGGACACGACCACTGAGGACACAGCGAGGACACGACCACTGAGGACAGCAGATATCAGAAATATTGGAGGTACAAGTGTTGAAGTTTTGAAGGGAAAACTGAACCACTCCCTCCAAGTGACAGATCAACCAGGCTGTGATGGATCTGAACGTTAGCGGGCCGCTACCTGCAACAACCTGGTTGATCGCGCAATTAACAAGGAAGATTGTCCTCAGTCCAGGTTGTAAGGGTGGGGAAAACAAGTATACGCAACACCGGCAGGGTGATCACCGGCAGGGTGAACACTGGTAGGATGGACGCTGGCAGGGTGAGCACTGGCAAAGTGAGCACTGGCAGGGTGAGCACCGGCATGAACACTGGCAGGGTGAGCACCGGCATGGTGAACACTGGCAGGGTGAACACCGGCAGGGTGAGCACCGGCAGGGTGAACTCTGGCAGGGTGGACACTGGCAGGGTGAACACTGGCAGGGTGAACACCGGCAGGGTGAACACCGGCAGGGTGAACACCGGCATGGTGAACACCGGCAAGGTGGACACTGGCAGGGTGAACACCGCATGGTAGACACTGGCAGGGTGAGCACCGGCATAGTGAACACTGGCAGGGTGAGCATCGGCATAGTGAACACTGGCAGGGTGAGCATCGGCAGGGTGGACACTGGCAGGGTGGACACTAGCAGGGTGAGCACCGGCAGGGTGGACACTGGACACTGGCAGGGTGAACACCGGCATAGTGAGCACTGACAGGGTGAGCACCGGCATAGTGAACACTGGCAGGGTGAGCATCGGCAGGGTGGACACTGGCAGGGTGGACACTAGCAGGGTGAGCACCGGCAGGGTGGACACTGGACACTGGCAGGGTGAACACCGCATGGTGGACACTGGCAGGGTGAACACCGGCATAGTGAGCACTGGCAGGGTGAGCACCGGCATAGTGAACACTGGCAGGGTGAGCATCGGCAGGGTGGACACTGGCAGGGTGGACACTAGCAGGGTGAGCACCGGCAGGGTGGACACTGGCAGGGTGAGCATCGGCAGGGTGAGCACCGGCAGGGTGGACACTGGCAGGGTGGACACTGGCAGGGTGGACACTGGCAGGGTGAGCACCGGCAGGGTGGACACTGGCAGGGTGAGCATCGGCAGGGTGAGCACCGGCAGGGTGGACACTGGCAGGGTGGACACTGGCAGGGTGGACACTGGCAGGGTGGACACTGGCAGGGTGGACACTGGCAGGGTGGACACTAGCAGGGTGAGCACCGGCAGGGTGGACACTGGCAGGGTGGACACTGGCAGGGTGGACACTGGCAGGGTGGACACTGGCAGGGTGGACACTGGCAGGGTGGACACTGGCAGGGTGGACACTGGCAGGGTGGACACTAGCAGGGTGAGCACCGGCAGGGTGGACACTGGCAGGGTGGACACTGGCAGGTGACACTGGCAGGGTGGACACTGGCAGGGTGGACACTGGCAGGGTGGACACTGGCAGGGTGGACACTGGCAGGGTGGACACTGGCAGGGTGAACAACGGCTCCTCCCACCGCAGGGCCTGACGAAAGGGTTATCGCCCCTTGCTGAAGTAAAGGGGATGGGCCAGACCTGGTTGGTGTGTGGGCGTGGTTAGTGTGTGGGCGTGGTTAGTACAGTGTGTGGGCGTGGTTAGTGTGCGGGCGTAGTTCAGTGCTTAATGTAGTGTGCGGGTGTCGTTAGTGTAGTGTGTGGGTGTAGTTAGTGTTGTGTGTGGTGTAGTTAGTGTAGTGTGTGGGTGTAGTTAGTGTAGTGGATAGTGTAGTGTGTGGGTGTAGTAGTGTAGTGGAAAGTATAGTGTGTGGGCGAAGTTAGTGTAGTGAATAGTGTAGTGTGTGAGTGTAGTTTAGTGTGTGAGTGTAGTTTAGTGTAGTGTGTGAGTGTAGTTTAGTGTGTGAGTGTAGTTTAGTGTAGTGTGTGGGTGTAGTTTAGTGTGTGGGTGTAGTTTAGTGTAGTGTGTGGGTGTAGTTTAGTGTAGTGTGGGGTTAGTTTAGTGTAGTGTGAGTGTAGTTTAGTGTGTGAGTGTAGTTTAGTGTAGTGGTGGGTGTAGTTTAGTGTAGTGTGTGAGTGTAGTTTAGTGTGTGAGTGTAGTTTAGTGTAGTGTGTGGGTGTAGTTTAGTGTGTGGGTGTAGTTTAGTGTGTGGGTGTAGTTTAGTGTGTGGGCGTAGTTTAGTGTGTGGGCGTAGTTAGTGTAGTGTGTGGGCGTAGTTAGTGTAGTGTGTGGGCGTAGTGTAGTGTGTGGGTGTAGTTTAGTGTGTGGGTGTAGTTTAGTGTGTGGGTGTAGTTTAGTGTATAGCAACATTTGTATTCCCTTTCCTTAAATAATACACCAGAAGACGCCCGCACGCCCACGCCCACCACCGGAGGTCCTGTTGGGGTGGAGTCAGGTAGTGAATGAAGAGGTTGACAAGAGAGGGGGGATCATTCAGGAAGGAAGGAAGAAAAGAAGGGAGGGGTAGAGTGAGGGATGATAATGTGAGGGAGAGAGACGAGCAGGCAGGTAGAGAGAGAGAGAGAGAGAGAGAGAGAGAGAGGGAGCAGCCAGGGTGACAACGCCTTGCATTCTTCTGTGGTGAGAGAATGTCTGGTCTGCCCCCTCCCTCTCCCCCTCCCCACCCCCTGTCCTCTCCTCTCCCTCTGTACCTCTCCCTCTCTTTCTCCCTCCCCCTTTCTCTGTCCACCTTTCTCTTTCCCTTCCTCTCCCTTCTCCCCCTCCCATAACATACTGGATCACACAGCTATAACAACATACTGCATCACACTACCATAACAACATACTGGATCACGCTGCCATAACAACATACTGGATCACACTGCCATAACAGCATACTGGATCACACTGCCATAACATACTGGATTACATTGCCATAGCAACATACTGCATCACACTGCCATAACAACATACTGGATCACATTACATACCAACATACTGGATCACACTATCAAAACAACATACTGGATCACATTACCATACCAACATACTGGATCACACTATCAAAACAACATACTGGATCACATTACCATACCAACATACTGGATCACACTATCATAACAACATACTGGATCACACTATCATAACAACATACTGGATCACACTGCCATAACAACATACTGGATCACACTGCCATAACAACATACTGGATCACACTATCATAACATACTGGAGTGAGATATAATGGGACAAAGTGTAAAATAAACCCAGTGAAAGCCAGGAGCGCCGTGGGTACAATAAGAGAAACACTATCAACATCCGGGGTCCTAGATTATTCAACATCTTACCAGAAGATATCAGAAACACTGCTGGACCAAGTGTAGAAGTCTTTAAGAGGAAACTGGACCAGTATCTTTACAAAGTGCCAAATCAACCAGACTGTGATGGATATGTGGGCCAGCTGGCCACCAACAGCAATAGCCTGGTTGCTGTTTGTGTTACGACACTGTTACTATTAGCAGTATTACTAGAACTATTAATACTAGCACTGTTAGTAGTATTACTAACTTCCAACTACTCCGTTATGGAAAACTGGAGGAAATAATAACTAGAACTGAGTATACTACAAACTTCAATCACACAATAGAGCGGGAAAGTAATGTGAGAGACCTGGGAGTGGTAATGTCCGAAGACCTCACCTTCAAGGACCACAACAATGCCACTATCACATCTGCTAGGAAACTGATAGGATGGATAATGAGAACATTCAAGACAAGAGATGCTAAGCCAATGATGATCTTTTTTAAATCACTTATTCTGTCTAGGCTGGAATACTGCTGTACATTAACATCCCCATTCAAGGCAGGTGAAATTACAGAACTAGAGAATGTACAGAGAACCTTTACTGCACGTATAAGTTCCATCAAACACCTTAACTACTGGGAGCGCCTGGAAGCACTTGACTTGTACTCACTGGAGCGAAGGCGAGAGAGATATCATAATCTACACCTGGAAGATTCTGGAGGGACTGGTCCCTAATATGCACACAGCAATCACTCCATACGAAAGCAAAAGACTTGGCAGGCGATGCAACATACCCCCAGTGAAAAGTAGGGGCGTCACTGGTACACTAAGAGAAAACAATAAGTGTCCGGGACCCAAGACTGTTCAACACCTCCCACCAGCAATAAGGGGCATTACGGGAAGACCCCTGGTTGTCTTCAAGAAGGAGCTGGACAGATACCTAAAATCGGTGCCGGATCAGCAGGGCTGTGGTTCATACGTTGGATTGCGTGCGGCCAGCAGTAACAGCCTCGTTGATCAGGCCCTGATCCACCGGGAGGCCTGGTCATGGACCGGGCCGCGGGGGCGTTGATCCCCGGAATACCCTCCAGGTCGACTCCAGGTAGCATCATTACTATTGCTGCTAGCACTATTACTATTAGTGCTATAACTTCTACCACTATTACTACTAGTACTGTTGCTACTAGTAGTGTTGTTACTAGCACTATTACTACTAGCACTGTTGCTGTCACTATTGCTGTAGCTGCCCGGTCTGAGACCAGGCTTCCCTGACCGCTGTTTGGGTCTCAGGGTGGCTGAAGGGAGAGGAAATGCCCCCCCCCCCCACCTGCTTTACACCTGTTCTTACCTGTATGGGCGAGACGGGTGCTGCGGGGCGCAGGTATGGGCGGGGGCGCAGGTGCTTAGCGTACTGGAATGTCTGACCGTTGGTGTAAGTCATACGACGCCCACACCTGCACTCACGCCCACACCTGCACCAGGTGTGTAGCCGCATACTTTTTTACATTCATCACAGCCTAGTTGATCTGCCACCTGGTGAAGATACTTGTTCAGTTTCCTCTTGAGCAGCTTCTACACTTGTCCCAACAGTGTTTCTGATATCTTCTGGTAAGATGCTGAACAGTCTTGGTCCTCGCAAGTTGGTACAATGTCCTCTTATTGTGCCCACGGTGTCCCTGGTGTTCTCTTATTGCGCCCACGGTGCCCCTGGTGTTCTCTTATTGCGCCCACGGTGCCCCTGGTGTTCTCTTATTGTGCCCACGGTGCCCCTGGTGTTCTCTTATTGCGCCCACGGTGTCCCTGGTGTTTCTATTGCGCCCACGGTGCCCCTGGTGTTCTCTTATTGCGCCCACGGTGCCCCTGGTGTTCTCTTATGTGCCCACGTGCCCTGGTGTTCTCGTATTGCGCCCACGGTGCCCCTGGTGTTCTCTTATTGCGCCCACGGTGCCCCTGGTGTTCTCTGGGATATGTGATTGACATTTGTTTCAAAAGGACGGGTCAGTAGGGCTGGTCAGCAGGACGGGTCAGCGGGGCTGGTCAGCAGGACGGGTCAGCGGGGCTGGTCAGCAGGACGGGTCAGCAGGACGGGTCAGCAGGGCTGGTCAGCAGGGCTGGTCAGCAGGGCTGCTCACTAGGACGGGTCAGTGGGGCTGGTCAGCAGGACGAGTCAGCGGGGCTGGTCAGCAGGAGGGGTCAGCACGGCTGGTCAGCGGGGCTGGTCAGCAGGACGGGTCAGCAGGTCTGGTCAGAAGGACGGGTCGGCGGGGCTGGTCAGCAGGAGGGGTCAGCAGGGCTGGTCAGTAGGACGGGTCAGTGGGGCTGGTCAGCAGGACGAGTCAACGGGGCTGGTCAACAGGACGGGTCAGCGGGGCTGGTCAGCAGGACGGGTCAGCAGGGCTGGTCAACAGGACGGGTCAGCGGGGCTGGTCAGCAGGACGGGTCAGCGGGGCTGGTCAGCGGGACTTGTCAGCAGGACGGGTCAGCAGGGCTGGTCAACAGGACGGGTCAGCGGGGCTGGTCAGCAGGACGGGTCAGTAGGGCTGGTCAACAGGACGGGTCAGCGGGGCTGGTCAACAGGACGGGTCAGCGGGGCTGGTCAGCGGGGCTGGTCAGCGGGGCTGGTCAGCGGGGCGGGTCAGAAGGGGCAACAGTGACTGGCTCACCCGCGTTGCTGGACCCGCTTTTCTGAGTGAGCCTATGTTCTTGTATCATGTGGTTGATCATGTTGCTGCAGCAGCTGTATCATGATGCAACAGTAGCAGCAACTAGATGACGCAGCAGTAGCAGCAGCATCCACATGATGCAGCTGCTGCAGCAGTTGCATCATGTGGTTGCTGCTACAGCAGTTGCATCATGTGGTTGCTGCTGCAGCAGTTGCATCATGTGGTTGCTGCTACAGCAGTTGCATCATGTGGTTGCTGCTGCAGCAGTTGCATCATGTGGTTGCTGCTGCAGCAGTTGCATCATGTGGTTGCTGCTACAGCAGTTGCATCATGTGGTTGCTGCTACAGCAGTTGCATCATGTGGTTGCTGCTACAGCAGTTGCATCATGTGGTTGCTGCTGCAGCAGTTGCATCATGTGGTTGCTGCTACAGCAGTTGCATCATGTGGTTGCTGCTGCAGCAGTTGCATCATGTGGTTGCTGCTACAGCAGTTGCATCATGTGGTTGCTGCTACAGCAGTTGCATCATGTGGTTGCTGCTGCAGCAGTTGCATCATGTGGTTGCTGCTACAGCAGTTGCATCATGTGGTTGCTGCTGCAGCAGTTGCATCATGTGGTTGCTGCTACAGCAGTTGCATCATGTGGTTGCTGCTGCAGCAGTTGCATCATGTGGGTGCTCACAGTGCTCTTGTTGCTGCAGCACAGTTGCATCATGTGGTTGCTGCTACAGCAGTTGCATCATGGTGGTTGCTGCAGCGTAATCAGTGGTTGCTGCTGCAGCAGTTGCATCATGTGGTTGTTGCTGCAGCAGTTACATCATGTGGTTGCTGCTGCAGCAGCTGCATCATGTGGTTGCTGCTACAGCAGTTGCATCATGTGGTTGCTGCTGCAGCAGTTACATCATGTGGTTGCTGCTGCAGCAGCTTGCATCATGTGGTTGCTGTCAGCGTTGCATCATGTGTGCGCAGCAGTTACATCATGTGGTTGCTGCTGCAGCAGCTGCATCATGTGGTTGCTGCTAGCAGCAGTTGCATCATGTGGTTGCTGCTGCAGCAGTTGCATCATGTGGTTGCTGCTGCAGCAGCTGCACTGTGGTGCTGCTGAGCAGTCATCATGTGGTGCTGCGCAGTGCATCTTGGTTGCTGCTGCAGCAGCTTGCATCATGTGGTTGCTGCTGCAGCAGCTGCATCATGTGGTTGCTGCTGCAGCAGTCTGCATCATGTGGTTGCTGCTGCAGCAGTTGCATCATGTGGTTGTTGCTGCAGCAGTTGCATCATGTGGTTGCTGCTGCAGCAGCTGCATCATGTGGTTGTTGCTGCAGCAGCTGCATCATGTGGTTGCTGCTGCAGCAGTTGCATCATGTGGTTGCTGCTGCAGCAGCTGCATCATGTGGTTGTTGCTGCAGCAGTTGCATCATGTGGTTGTTGCTGCAGCATGCTCATGTGGTTGCTGCTGCAGCAGCTGCATCATGTGGTTGTTGCTGCAGCAGCTGCATCATGTGGTTGCTGCTGCAGCAGTTGCATCATGTGGTTGCTGCAGCAGCTGCATCAGTGTCTGTGCATGCACGTTGCATGGATTGGTTGCTGCTGCAGCAGCTGCATCATGTGGTTGTTGCTGCAGCATCTGCATCATGTGGTTTGCTGCTGCAGCAGCTGCATCATGTGGTTGTTGCTGCAGCAGCTGCATCATGTGGTTGTGCTGCAGCAGCTGCATCATGTGGTTGGGCTGCAGCAGCTGCATCATGTGGTTGTTGCTGCAGCAGCTGCATCATGTGGTTGCTGCCGCTGCAGCAGCGCATCATGTGGTTTGCTGCTGCAGCAGCTGCATCATGTGGTTGCTGCTGCAGCAGCTGCATCATGTGGTTGTTGCTGCAGCAGCTGCATCATGTGGTTGTTGCTGCAGCAGCTGCATCATGTGGTTGGGACTGCAGCAGCTGCATCATGTGGTTGTTGCTGCAGCAGCTGCATCATGTGGTTGCTGCTGCAGCAGCTGCATCATGTGGTTGCTGCTGCAGCAGCTGCATCATGTGGTTGCTGCTGCAGCAGCTGCATCATGTGGTTGCTGCTGCAGCAGCTGCATCATGTGGTTGTTGCTGCAGCAGCTGCATCATGTGGTTGTTGCTGCAGCAGCTGCATCATGTGGTTGTTGCTGCAGCAGCTGCATCATGTGGTTGCTGCTGCAGCAGCTGCATCATGTGGTTGTCTGCTGCAGCAGCTGCATCATGTGGTTGTGCTGCAGCAGCTGCATCATGTGGTTGCTGCTGCAGCAGCTGCATCATGTGGTTGCTGCTGCAGCAGCTGCATCATGTGGTTGCTGCTGCAGCAGCTGCATCATGTGGTTGCTGCTGCAGCAGCTGCATCATGTGGTTGCTGCTGCAGCAGCTGCATCATGTGGTTGCTGCTGCAGCAGCTGCATCATGTGGTTGCTGCTGCAGCAGCTGCATCATGTGGTTGCTGCTGCAGCAGCTGCATCATGTGGTTGCTGCTGCAGCAGCTGCATCATGTGGTTGCTGCTGCAGCAGCTGCATCATGTGGTTGCTGCTGCAGCAGCTGCATCATGTGGTTGCTGCTGCAGCAGCTGCATCATGTGGTTGCTGCTGCAGCAGCTGCATCATGTGGTTGCTGCTGCAGCAGTGCATCATGTGGTTGCTGCTGCAGCAGCTGCATCATGTGGTTGCTGCTACAGCAGTGCATCATGTGGTTGCTGCTGCAGCAGCTGCATCATGTGGTTTGCTGCTGCAGCAGCTGCATCATGTGGTTGCTGCTGCAGCAGCTTGCATCATGTGGTTGTGCTGCAGCAGCTGCATCATGTGGTTGCTGCTGCAGCAGCTTGCATCATGTGGTTGCTGCTGCAGCAGTGCATCATGTGGTTGCTGCTGCAGCAGCTGCATCATGTGGTTGCTGCTCAGCAGTTGCATCATGTGGTTGCTGCTGCAGCAGCTTGCATCATGTGGTTGCTGCTGCAGCAGTCTGCATCATGTGGTTGCTGCTGCAGCAGCTGCATCATGTGTCTGCTGCAGCAGTCTGACATGTGGATTGCTGCTGCAGCAGTCTGCATCATGTGGTTCTGCTGCAGAAGTGCATCATGTGGTTGCTGCGGCAGAGTGCATCAGAGGTTGATGCTGCAGCAGTTGCATCATGTGGTTCGCTGCAGCAGTTGCATCATGTGGTTGCTGCTGCAGCAGCTGCATCAGGTTCACCAGCAGCGCTAACATGTACGGTGCTGCTGGCAGAGTTCATGAACGAACTCCTAGCCAGCTCATCTGTCTCTCTAGCATGTTCTTCATTCGTCTGGTGGCAGCTGGCAGGTACACTGATGGGTTGGAGCACCTGGAAATTCTGAAGGACAGGCCAATTGAGTGTGCGCGATCACTTCCGAACACGAGGTTTGATGAGCACAGCTTCCATGGTGATGCGCAGCACATCATAGGTGGCACAGGATATGTAGGGGTACCAACACCTACACCACTGCCTACATGGCTTGACTGCTGGGCCAGGCTGCTCATAACCCCCTAACATCCTAACTCACGCTCTCCTAGCACACTTCTCCCTGCATCATGTGTCAGCTGTTAGATGAGACCCTGATTTACACTGGAAGGAATTCGGAAGGGACGGTCAGCTGTGCCACACAATCACTCCTTCGTAACACAGATTGTTAGATGATGGAAAACACTTCCAATGAAAAGTAGAAATGCAGAGAGTACACTAAAAATGGCACAATAAATGTAAGGGGACCAACACTCTTCAACACCCTCCTTGAATACATAATAGGTCTTAACATAAGACTCCAGGCTGTCTTGGAGAGAACTTGATTAAATTACTCAAAGTCAGTCCCTCATCAGGCAAACTGTGGTGCATACCCTGGCATGCATGCTGCTAGCACTAAAAGTCTGGTTGATTGGACCCCTCTACTAGGAAGGCCAATCTGGGACCGGGCCGCGGGGGCGTTGACCCCCGGAACACCCTCCAGGTATATCTGTTGTATTTATGCTACTTGTTTTGGGGATCATTGCCCCCACGACCCGATACAGGACTGAAACCTATTAAGAAACACGTCTCGTCAACACACAGTATTACGTGTTGAGAGAGAGAAAAAGAGAGAGAGAGAGAGAGAGAGAGAGAGAGAGAGAGAGAGAGAGAGAGAGAGAGAGAGAGAGAGAGAGAGAGAGAGAGGAAGTGGTGAAGTAGTGGCAGAGGTAATGCCAAGACGCTGTCACTTCCCTGGATGCTGGTTGTCTACTTGAAAAATGAAAGCCAGATAAATCCTCCTCCTGCGAGCATCTCCTCTGACATCATTCACTGTGAGGTATTATGAAGGTTCTCTTTAGGAATAAAACTGATATAAACCTCGGTAATACCCACATATTGCTTTAGAAAGACACGTGAGCAAATACGTTTCGGTCCTGGGACCTTGATCACTTCTAACACGAGGTTAAATACAGTTTATATAGGCGGAGAGTAAGGTGTGAGTGATACATGGTGACCTGAAGAATGCCATGTTGGGATGAAGACTGGTAGACACATGTGCAGACATCTGGGCATCTTTATTGTGGACGTTTCGTATTTACATTATGCCCTAGAATCTGTATTGATAAAGCCACTGGATGGCGAAACGTCTACAATAAAGATACTCAGAGGTTTGCACATGTTTAGTTTCATCTTGTCGGTATTGTGTACCATTCTTGTACAAGACTGGTAGACAATAGGATCGTGTAGCACCTGTGTTGTTAAAGTGATTAAGGTTCCAGCACCGAAGCGTTTTCTCATAAATATATCCTAGTGATGGCTCGTGTGTCTTTCTAAACCAGGAATGAAACTACTGTACGACTCTTAAGAGCCACAGTACAACTAGTTGTGAGAACCAACAGATCAATACCGCACCATGCATGTTGTCAGGGAATGAACATTTCGCATTTACAGCCAATCAACCAAGCTGTTGAAATATTACTCTACCTCCAAACACAGTGCAGTAAACCCTGGCTGTGGTGCACACTTTGACGACGTTCACTGAGGTACAGTACACCCTGGCTGTGGTGCACATGTTGACGACGTTCACTGAGGTACAGTACACCCTGGCTGTGGTGCACATGTTAACGACGTTCACTGAGGTACAGTACACCCTGGCTGTGGTGCACACGTTGACGACGTTCACTGAGGTACAGTACACCCTGGCTGTGGTGCACATGTTGACGACGTTCACTGAGGTACAGTACACCCTGGCTGTGGTGCACATGTTGACGTTCACTGAGGTACAGTACACCCTGGCTGTGGTGCACATGTTGACGACGTTCACTGAGGTACAGTACACCCTGGCTGTGGTGCACACGTTGACGACGTTCACTGAGGTACAGTACACCCTGGCTGTGGTGCACACGTTGACGACGTTCACTGAGGTACAGTACACCCTGGCTGTGGTGCACATGTTAACGACGTTCACTGAGGATTCACTTGCGTGATGGACAACAATCACTTGATTAACTGACCAGCTGGTATATTGACCAGTGTTTGCGTGTGTAACCATGACAGTCAGTCATTTCATGGTTACATGCACTAGAGTGATATATTAGACACACGTGCAACACTTGGGTATCATTATTGAGGAAACGTTTCGCCGCACTGTGTCTTCAACAGTTCAAAACAAAGAAGAATGGTGAAGATCAGGAGGTAGAGGTAATCAGTCCCTCAATCATCAAGATTGATGGACTGATTACATCGACTCCAGACTGAGGGACTGAATACTTCAAACTCCTTCTGATCTCCATTATTCATTATATTGGACTGATGAAACCATGTGGCGAAACGTTTCCACAGTAAAGAGACCCTAATGTTGCACATGTGTCTAATTTATCAACTTGTCGGCTTTGCGAGCCATTTATCTACATATATGAACTGGAATAAAAATCCCATAATTTAAGTTGAGACAGCTTCAGTCATAATCCTGGTGGTAGGCTGTGGAGAGTTGACCCAAGAAGTATATTCTCGCTGTGATTGTACCTGTGATAGGTTTCGATACAATGGATGGTTTTGATAAGGACCAGTCTTGTATGGGCCAGTAGGCCTGCTGCAGTGTTCCTCCGTTCTTATGTTTTAAGTTCTACCCCACATGGCTCGGCTTGAGGCCAGGATTCCCTGTTGACCGTCAGGTCATCTCTATCTTTCACTCCATGTAAGGTTAAGGGACCAGGTCCTCCAGTATCTCACAGGTGTTTCTCTCCTCCGTTCCGGACACAACAATAATAGTTCTTTGAGGCAATCCCAAAATACTTTAGATATTTATTCAGTATCACATCTGTACAGTTACCTGTCCGCTGCCTCTCCTGTTTTGAAAGTTGCTGTGAACACACACATTAATCGTGAGGACACAGGTCATTGGAATAGTAACATTTTCATTATTTCTCTTGTGAAGGATCTTATAATCGCAATCTGTTAATTTCCTGTCCATTGCTATATTTATCTTACTGTTTTCCGAATTGACACGTCAGACAATTATTCGTTAGTGTTGTTTCCTTTGCTTACGTTCTGTGGTGTGATCTGTCAGGCAGCAACAACCTGGTTGACCAGACAAGCACCAGACGAGCCTGGCGCATGGCTGGCCTCCAGGGGTAGAAATACTCTTAGAATTCATCAAAGGTGAAGACAACACTGTGCTGGTGTTGGTCTTAAAGGGCACGTAAATACACCCGTCTTTTAATAACATATTCATTTTTCCCCTATAAACTTATTTATTGTCCATAATTACTATCGCATCTTTCCTTAATCCATGGTTGTAGAGGTCTACAACCATGAATTAAGGAAAGATATTAGACTTCACCTTACGAAACAGACAGAGCAAGTGCGACAGTAATTATGGACAAGGTTGATTAATAGGGGAAAAATGAACATATTAGAAGACGGGTGCATTTACGTGAATCTTAACTTTTCGTCTTTCCAGGCAGTTGAAATGTGTCACCGCTGAGTGTCTTGTTTTTATTTTCCCACTGGAAGACCTTGATGATATCTGTAGTTTTTTGTGTCTTCTAGTGAGGTGACTTTCATATTCTGGTATCATGTGCAGAACTTGATACAATGCTGTGGTTAGTGTTCTTGTGTGTGTGTGTGTGACGAGGATGAGGAGCAGCAGAGATGCTACGACTCTACATTGTAGCGTTACACTTTATCTTTGCCGAGACTGTTTTGTTACCATTTTGTGCTATGTATTCGCTACACACCTGAACATTCATTTCCCTACTCCTGTTATGCTGAGTAACCTCAGTTTGGAAGCTTGGTCACACGTGTCAAGTAGCACCTGACACGTGTGACACTGGAGATGTTCGTCTTCCAGGATCTCCGGAATTTTTCCGTCGTTGTGATACGCAGTGATACTGCTGTTAAATCTGTTAACTTGTATCGTGTAGTAATGTTTCTCAATAAAGCCAGAACCATATCAAATATTTTTGTTTGTGATGTTAGCTCAGCTGGTCTGTAATTTTTTTAGTCTGTTCTGCTGTCTTAGGAGAAGGGGGGGGGGGTTATGTCTGCCTTTATATATCTGTCCAGCCCCCTCTTGAAGGCAACCAAGGGTCTATTGGTAAGTCCCCTTATGCTTGGTGGGAGGTTGTTGAATAGTCTTAAGCCCCGGACACTTATTGTGTTTTCTCTTAGTGTACTAATGGCGCCCCTACTTTTCATTGGAGGTATATTGCACCGTCTGCACAGTCTTTTGCTTTCGTAGAGAGTGATTTCTGTGTGCAGATTTGGGACCATTCCTTCCAAGATTTTCCAAGTGTAGATTATGATGCATCTCTCCCCTGCGCCTCAGTGAATACAGATCAAGTGACTTCAAGTGTTCCTAATAATTAAGGTACTTGACGGAACTTGGTACTTTGTATTTTTTTTTATAAATAACGCATTGCAGGAGTCAGGTCCAAGTTTGTATTGAAGGATTTCTGTTAATGTCAGATATACTATACTGAACGAGGATTATATAGTTCAATATTTCACTCATTTTTTTCTTTGTGTAATATTGACTTTTCTACCTGTTGCTCCTGGTGCAATATTGATTATGGTTTCTAACTTGATATGGATGTGAAGCAGAGCTATAAGTGGATGGTGGATAGTGAGAGTGGTGGTGGATTGTGGTAGATAGTGGTGGTTATGTTAGGTGGTGGCTCAGGCAGGGGATGTCCTGTGGTTCTCTTCCCTTGTATGTGCTCCCCCCCACCTCACTACCTCTCCCCATCTCACCTCTCTCCCTCCCCCACCCGTGTCGTGATCCTTGACCCAACCACCTGCAACCATCTGGGTGACTTCCGGCGCTATCCTGCTCTATCCCTGCCTGCCTCACTCTCTCTACAGGTCAACCAGCACACCACCAACACCAACCATGAAGAAACGAGAGAAAATGTTCTTTCTGTCTCTAAACAGATGTTTGTAATGTGACCAGACGTGCCCCGCCCCTCCTCAGTCCTCCCCCACTCCCTCATCACCCTTCCCCAACCAGCACTGCCCTCCCCACACCAGCAGATTCCCCCCCCCCACCATCGCCATTCTTACCCCCTCCTCAAGCTAAGAAAAAATGGATCCGGCTCAGGATTTCCCACACATGTTGTTTCGTTAAACATTTGTTGTTGTTTGTAGATCTCACACCTGTATGCACCTGTGATAAAACACCTGTGTGTTGACGCTTGTGTACCTGCCTGCACCTGTGATCATACAACCTGTGTGTTGACGCTGCTGTACCTGCCTGCACCCGTGATCATACAACCTGTGTGTTGACGCTGCTGTACCTGCCTGTACCCGTGATCATACAACCTGTGTGTTGACGCTTGTGTACCTGCCTGCACCTGTGATCATACAACCTGTGTGTTGACGCTGCTGTACTGCTGACGTGATCAACATCCTTTTGTTTTTTGACGCTGCTGACACTGCCTGCACCTGTGATATACAACCTGTGTGTTGACGCTGCTGTACCTGCCTGCACCTGTGATCATACAACCTGTGTGTTGACGCTTGTGTACCTGCTTGCACCCGTGATCATACAACCTGTATTGACGCTACTAATAGAAATCTATAGTTATAGGTATGCAAATTGAAGGCCGTGATTACAGCAGAGGAACTTCAGTGTGAGGATAAAATGGAAGATCCAGTGATGTAATCTTTGTGAGTGTGAACGACCTCGTCACTTACAAATAAATAATGTAGAATTGGAATGAGAATGGAAGACGGGGACAAATAAGATATTTGTGCAACATTTGGGTATCTTTATTTTGGAAACGTTTCGCCAGCCAGTGGCTTCTTCAGTCCATTGCAGAGAAAGGTGGAAGATGATGAGGGGGAGTTTGAGGTAATCAGTCCCTCATCCTGATGAAAGTGCAACTTATTAGGCAGGTTTGTCAGGAAACAGGACAAACTGTTTCCTGAAGCTGGTCTTAGTCACGTGATGACCCTCCACTGGAGCTTTTGGTCATCTGACCGAGCGAGCCTCCTGGCAAGCTTCCCGGTCATATTTGCAGAAATGTGTCTTATATACTGCAGACAAATGAATTGGAGCAGTGGTAGGCTCCACCTATTTACCTTGTCGGTATACGAAACACTTCATTCATACAGGTATATATATGCAAAACAGCCACTGTGGAAAAAATTGTGAACTTCCAAACGCTTTCGTGAGTTCTCACGAAGGTGCTTGGAATGTGAGAAATCACGAAAGCGCTTGGAAGTTCACTATTTTTTTTTCCAAGTGTTTGTTTTGCATATTGTGATATTACCTGTTTACTGCGATCTTATTGCATCACAGGTAGATACTGAGATACGTATAGGGTGAGGAGAATGTCTGAACGAGGAAGAACTTAACACGATAAACTGACCGTGGGGAAATTCAGATTCTGAAATATAGGAAAGTATCTGATGGTATTGTTGTGGATGAGTGGAACCACTTGCCAGGTAGCACCGTCGTGGTTAGCAACCTGCTAGGTAGCACCGTCGTGGTTAGCAACCTGCCAGGTAGCACCGTCGTGGTTAGCAACCTGCCAGGTAGCACCGTCGTGGCTAGCAACCTGCCAGGTAGCACCGTCGTGGTTAGCAACCTGCCAGGTAGCATCGTCATGGTTAGCAACCTGCCAGGTAGCATCGTCGTGGTTAGCAACCTGCCAGGTAGCACCGTCGTGGCTAGCAACCTGCCAGGTAGCACCGTCGTGGCTAGCAACCTGCCAGGTAGCACCGTCGTGGCTAGCAACCTGCCAGGTAGCACCGTCGTGGTTAGCAACCTGCCAGGTAGCACCGTCGTGGCTAGCAACCTGCCAGGTAGTACCGTCGTAGCAAGTGGCTGCGGTAGATTGTTAGGTGTTGAGTTAGAGACCTGCCTATCATAGGCCAGTAGGCCTGCCACAGTGTTGCTATATTTTTATGTCCTTTTAAAAGTACAAGAGAACAGGTCATTAAACAGTAATTACCCACCAGTCTGTTGAGTAATTAGTGGGGGGTGGGGGTAGAGGCACTGGAGAGTAGTAATGAGAGGAGGTTATGGGGGAGGGGGTGAGAAGGTGAGTGTTGGGGGAAGATATGAGGGAGGGGGTGAGAAGGTGGGTGTTGGGGAAGATATGAGGGAGGGGGTGAGAAGATGGTGTTGGGAGAATGAGGAGGGGGTGAAAGGTGGGTGTTGGGGAAGATTTGAGGGAGGGGGTGAGGAAGACAGGTTTTGGGGAAGGGAAATGTCTTGAGGGAAGGGATGGGGGGGATGGTGGGGGAGGGAAGCAGGGGGGAAGGGTTTGCCATAACAGGTCAGGGCGAGAGAGAGAAGGTCCAGGAGATAAAGGGGGAGGGAGGAAAGAGGAAAGGGGGGAGGGAAGAGTTAGGGAGGGGGGAGGGGAAGGAGCGACCTTCTCATTTGTTTAGAGCCGATATGGTTAGTGTGTTGCTAGGTAACCTGGCGCCCCCCCTTCCGCCGCCTAGTGCTTCCCTGGCCCCCCTGAGCTACCCCTGGCCCCCCTAGTGCTACCCTTGGCCCCCTAGTGCTACCCCTGGCCCCCCTAGTGCTTTCCCTGGTCTTTCTATCCTTCTGGAATTGAGACACTGACAAGTTGCACTTCAGGGAACCTGAAGACACTCGAGGTGTTGATCTTCCTTCTTGCTCTTTGATGCTAGGCGCTAACTCAGCCTCATACCTGGAGGAGTATATACCTGGAGGGTGTTCCGGGGGGTCACCGCCCCCGCGGCTCGGTCCGTAACCAGGCTTCACGCCATAATTGTCTGGATGCTCCAAGTGGCTTCAGTGTTCTTGCAGAAGTTGCTGCCTCTACCCGGAATTCTTTGAGTAACGTTGGTTCCTTTTGTAAGACTTGTAATCACTTTTTATGCAGTAGGCAAGAGCTTTTATACAGTTGCCAAGAATTGCAGATAGAAAGAACATAACCACCTCAATTCCTGGGAACTCTTGGAAGCACTTGACTTGTACTCGCTGGAACGCAGGCGAGAGATATATATCATAATCTACACCTGGAAAATCCTAGAAGGAATGGTCCCGAATCTGCACACAGAAATCACTCCCTACGAAAGTAAAAGACTGGGCAGGCGATGCAAAATACCCCCAACGAAAAGTTGGGGCGCCATTTGTACGCTAAGAGAAAGCACCATAAGTATCCGGGGCCCAAGACTATTCAACAGCCTCCCACCATGCATAAGGGAAATTACCAATAGGCCCCTGGCTGCCTTCAAGAGGGAGCTGGACAGATACTTAAAGTCGGTGCCGAATCAGCCGGGCTGTGTTTCGTACGTTGGACTACGTGCGGCCAGCAGCAACAGTTAATCAGGCCCTGATCCACTGGAAGGCCTGGTCCTGGACCGGGCCGCGGGGGTGTTGATTCCCGGAATACCCTCCAGGTAGGTAGACTCCCATATGCCATCTTGTGACCTTCGGGACATAGTAGGTGAACATGTCCATTTTGTCAGTACCACGATGTTACGGTGCTTTGATGACATTGTTCCAGGAGACTTCCGCTCACTCCTTTCTTCTTGCCTGCCTTGGAGGGGCCGTTAGTATACAACAATATTCCAGACTGAGAGAGTAAATGACTCGAGGAGTATCATCGTTGGCTTATCATCTTTCGTCTTGAAAATTCTAACTATTCAATCTTATCACTTTCCCTACGGTAGCAATGGCAACTTTGTTGTGATCTTTGAATGTGAAATCGTTTGACATTCCTAAGTCTCGCGCGTCTAGCTAACTTTCACTATTGAATGATTTGAGTTCATCCTATACTCCGTCTTTAGTCTTTTTTTTTTCTCCATTTTCATAGCGGAGCAACTTAAACTTGTCCTCATTTAACATCATATTGTTATCCGAGGCCTACTAGAAACAAGAGTAGATTTGTATCTGATGGACGTCACTCTCAGAGATTCTGGTGCCGCCAGTAAAGGATATTAGTGTTATGAATTATGTCCTTGTCTATGTTGGCTATAAGAATGAGAAACAGAAGTGGGGCGAGCACTGTGCTTTGAGGAACAGAGCATTTAACTGTGGCAGCCTCCGACTTTTTTGATTTTCCACTTCTTTTTTAATGCATTTTGTACGCTATTGTACTACCATGGTCGTATTTGTCGAAGGCTTTTTCAAAGCATTGTATATTATATCAGTATTTAGCTTGTCTTCTGGTTCATCTAGGACCATGTCGTAATAGTCTAGGAATCGTGGAAAGCAGAATCGACCTGCTCTAAACTTACGCTGCCTTGGGTTGTGCAACTGTTGTGATTCCATGTGACTGGCAATCTTACTTCTTAGGATCCATTCACAGATTTTGATAATGTGTGAACTTAGCGCTATTAGTCTTTACTTTTTCTCGATTGCTTTACTGATACAAATGTGAAGTGTGGCAATATAGGTAGTTTTTAAACCATGGGATGACACCTGTGCCCAGGCTTCTTTTCCATATTGTACTTAAGGCCCAAGAAAGTGATTTCTTTCAATTTCTGATGACTATAGAGTTGGATGAGTCTGGGCCTGAGGCAGAATGCAGGAGCATGCTGTCGAGGTTATGGCAATACTACAGTGAAAAACCAGAATCTGGTTATTGTATATAAACTGCCAAACACCACATAGCAGATTAAAAAGTCAGCTGTTACAAAATTCTCTCAAACCCGGCCGTGTCCTCTGGCTTGGCGATCTCTGATATCTAAAATGGAAGACTCGGCCAAACACTGTAACAGAAGAAAGTCCTACGAGGCAATTCGGATGAACAGTCTTTCACAAATGAACTATGAAGACTGCAACAAATTCACCTTAGATTAGCAAATACCGGAACTGCCCAGACTAGAAAATACTCTTAACCTTATATTCACAAATAACGAGAATCTAGTACGGAACATAGTGGTGGAAATGGTTAAACAATAGATTAAAACATCTCATTGATCAAAAGAGAGGTATATATAGGCTTATCAAAAAAAGGGGATGGACAATTTAAGAAATAAATATATTCAGTTAAAGAGAGAAATAAAAAAGGGAATAAAAAAAGCAAAAAGAAATTATGAGGGTAAAGTCGCAAGGGATTCCAAGACTAACCCTAAAAGGTTCTTTCAGGTATATAGAAGTAAGATTAAAGACAAGATTGGCCCACTCAAAAGTAACTCAGGTCAGATCACTGACAGTGATAAGGATATGTGTGAAATTTTTAACACTTCCTCAGTTTTTACGCAGGAAGATACTAGCGAAATTCCAGAAATAATAAATTATGCAGAATAGGACGATAATAAACTATGCACGATTAGGGTAACTAGTGACATGTTTTAAGGTTGGTAGAATTACCGACAATATGTTAGGTAAAAGGGGCACAAGTGCAACTAATGTAACATTTTGTGTCAATGTTTCGCTCTCCAGGAGCTTTGTCAAGCCGTTACAAACAATACATGGACACAGGGTATATATAGGCTTAGTGAGGTGTAGTTGTAACACTAGTACTAGACCTTATATCTGGACACACAGGACATCCTTGGAGATGGGTCTGGATACACAGGACACCCTTGGAACTGGGTACTCCTCGAGAAACCCTCACAAGGATTTTCAAAACCCAGAAGTGTGTGTCCACATTTGTGCCACCCTGTAGAATATATCACACGTCGCCATCAGTCTCGGGAGGATTACCTCTGTGGTGCTAGATACATATATACCCAAGACACGTATACCTTTGACGAGTTTCTAAGAGTTTTTCTACTCCCGGAGCCCTGCCATGGGTCAGGCTCGTACCATAAAGTACAAAAGGAAGATTCAGAGTCAGAGGGAGAGGTGACTCCCTCTACAGGAGAAGACGAAGAATCACAAACCTTAAAAAGTTCCAGACTATTTGAAGAAAAAGAAACAAGCGAGAAAAAATAAAATGAGCACAAACTTATTGAATCAAAGTCCAAGACAGACGTTCTCGCGCGCGCGCGCGTGTGTGCGTGTGCGTGTGTGTGTGTGTGTGTGTGTGTGTGTGTGTGTGTGTGTGTGTGTGTGTGTGTGTTGTGTGTGTGTGTGTGTGTGTTGTGTGTGTGTATTCGCCTGTTTGTGGTTGCAAGGGTCGAGTCATAGCTCCTGACCCCGCCTCGTCACTGATCACTACTGTGTGTGTGTACGTACGTACGTACTCTCAGGCCACTGTGTAGACCTCCAGGTCAACGTGTAGACCTTCAGGTCACTTGTTGGGCTCCTTTTATGTAACAAGGTACCCGCTTCCTACCCCTCCCCTTAGGTCAGGAGGTAGACCAGGACTGGGCTAGAGTGGAGGCTGGCCAGGTAGGTTGGCAGGCAGGGCGGGGCAGCTCCAGCCAGCCAGCCACCCGCCCGCCGCATTTCACTGTTTCATGCCCATATGGCGCTCTAAAAGCCAATTCCCCCTGGAACTACCTGCTTTCCGGGTGCCATTTCGCCGGCGGCGGCACCGTAGGGCTGTGTGTGAGCCTGGCCACCAGGCTAAACTGACCCCCGGCTGCTGGCTATTACCATAAATGCTGCCTGAGTGACTCTGCTGGAGTCACTCCTGACCATAAGGTGAGACCGCTTATAGTATTTCGTCTTGTCCAGCGGTGTACCCTCCCCCCCATCACCTTACCTCTCTCCTCCCCCCCTCCACCTCTTCGTCTCTCCTCCCTCCCTGCACTTTCCTACATGTGCCGTGAACATATGACACGGGATATGACCACGGGATGGAGACATGTGACTACCTGCGGTTACTTGGTATTCTCTTTGCCTCTTCTCTCCTGCTTAACACAAACACCACCTTTATCCTCACTCCTTTACTCTCCTTAACCTTCTCCTCCTCATTCCGTTTACCTTTAATCCATCCCCACTCTTTCCTTCTCACTAAACTCTGTTTTCCCTTGTTCCTCTGTACAGGGAACTTTTACTGCTCGTGTAAATTCAGTGAGGTTTTTGAACTGTATTCCTTGTAACGTAGGCGAGAAAGATGCACCATAATCCGCACCTGATCACAAATCTACATACTCTGATCACTCCATATGAACGTAAGAGACTTGGGAGACGGTGCAAAAATCCCTCCAGTGAAAAGTAGGAATGTAATAACAGAACCCAACAAGTGTAAGGGGGCCCCTAGACTCGGTGCTCTTCCTTGGTGCATAATTGGAATTGTCAACAAACCTCTAGCTTCCTTCAAGAGGGAACTTAATAATACACAAATAACTCGCACATAGAAGAGAGGAGCTTACGACGACGTTTCAGTCCGACTTGGACCATTTACACAGTCACACTAGTCGGACCGAAACGTCGTCGTAAGCTCCTCTCTTCTATGTGCGGGTTATTTGTGTATCGTTCCAGTCACGGTATTGTGCCTTTTTTGTTATTTATGGAACTTAATAAGTTTCTCTAGTCAGTTTCAGCCGGGTTTTGGTGCATACGTTGGTCAGGGCACTCAGTCTGGTCGACCAGGTCAACAACTTCCCCTTCCACTGAGCGCGGAAGGGGAAGGGGGTGCGGTGACCCCCTGAAACGAGTCTGAAGACTCGCCAGTTAGACTCCAGGATTCCCACCCACGCCCTTCCCACCCTTCGCCCTTCCCACCCATCCACTTTCCGACCAACCTGTCCATCCAGCAGTGACCTTTTAACTGTTGCTTCTCTCTTCATATATTGCATCTTATACAATGTGAACAGACTAACTGATGTACTGGCCAGGCTTACGCTTGGTTACAAGTATTTCTGGCAGTTTGGTAGACACAAACGATGATCAAACCAAACGCAAAGTATGTGGCCAGCCCTATGTCACTGTCTTGAACACTTTGTACTTTAAAATTGGGATCTTTAGAGGGTTAGGTAGACATATCAAATTTGACAATTTATTTGAAATATTTTTTTATTAAAATTGGACAATTTCGGGTAAAGTTTTAAGCATATTTCCTAAAAATTTATTGGAACAGATTAAAATTAAATGTTTTTGGGTTTTTAAGATACTTTTACCTTTTTTGGCCCTAAATTCTCTGGGTTTTTGTGTATCCAAAAATTTCTGCCTTAACTCCGCTTTTTTTCCCTTCCACAGGTGGATGTGGGTGCACAATAAACTAGCCACTTCTGTGGCAAAAATCTAATTCTAATCTTCATATATTCCAAAATTAGTGATGTTGGGGATGGTCTGACTTAGTGAGGTGGAGGATGATCTGGCTTGGTTAGTGAGACTGGGGGGGTGCACGCGCATGCGCGAGAGTTCTTCGTGATAGGTCAAGTGAGGGAAAGTAGGTGAGAGGAAGATGGTGAGGAGTGTTGAAGACCATCACCAACAGGAGTGTTGAAGATGCTGGAGTATAACGTGAGATGCTGGGAGAGAATACCGATTCTCCCCCCCCCCTACACACACGGACAGACATACACACACACGCATACACATACAACAGGCCTAGTGTCTAATCGACATGTGCCTAGGACCAAATGTTAACTAAAGGTAACTAACACACACACACACACACACACACACACACACACACACACACACACACACACACACACACACACACACACACACACACACACACACACATGTGAAGGACATGATGGAAGGGTTAGACTCAAAAGTGTCCCTGTTCGTAGACGATGTGAAGTTAATGAGAATTAAATCAGATGAGGACCGGGCAGCACTTCAAAGAGACCTGGACACCTGGTTCAGCAACTGGATTCTCGAATTTAATCCCGCCAAATGCAAAGTCATGAAGATAGGGGAAGGGCACAGAAGACCGCAGACAGAGTATAGGCTAGGTGACCAAAGACTGCAAACCTCGCTCAAGGAGAAAGATCTTGGAGTGAGTATAACACCGAGCACATCTCCGGAAGCACACATCAACCAGGTAACTGCTGCAGCATATGGGCGCCTGGCAAATCTGAGAACAGCATTCCGATACCTTAATAAAGAATCGTTCAAGACACTGTACACTGTGCACGTCAGACCCATACTGGAGTATGCAGCACCTGTTTGGAACCCGGACTTGATAAAGCACGTCAAGAAAGTAGAGAAAGTGCAAAGGTTTGCGACAAGGTTAGTTCCAGAGCTAAGGGGAATGTCCTATGAAGAAAGGTTAAGGGAAATCGGCCTGACGACACTAGAGGACAGGAGGGTCAGAGGAGACATGATAACGACATATAAAATACTGCGCGGAATAGACAAGGTGGACAAAGACAGGATGTTCCAGAGAGGGGGCACAGAAACAAGAGGTCACAATTGGAAGTTGAAGACACAGAGGAGTCAGAGATATTAAGAAGTATTTCTTCACTCACAGAGTTGTCAGGCAGTGGAAGAGCCTAGAAAGTGATGTAGTGGAGGCAGGAACCATACATAGTTTTATTAAGACGAGGTTTGATAAAGCTCATGGAGCAGGGAGAGAGAGAACCCAGTAGCAACCAGTGAAGAGGGGGCCAGGAGCTAAGACTCGACTCCTGCAACCACAAATAGGTGAGTACACACACACACACACACACACACACACACACACACACACACACACACACACACACACACACACACACACACACACACACACACACACGCACGCTCATGCACGCACACACGTACGTACGTCTGCGGTCTTTGCCCTTCCCCAATCTTCATGACTTTGCACTTGGTGGAGCTGAACTCCAGGAGCCTGTTGTTGGACCCGGCCTACAGCCTGTCCAGATCCCTTTGTAGTTCGGTCCTCGTCCGATTGAATTCTTCTCATCAACTTCACGTCATCTGCAAATAGGGACACTTCTGAATCTATTCCTTCCGTCACGTCGTTCACATATACCAGAAACAGCACCGGTCCTAGGATTGACCTCCGGGGTTCCACAGGGGTCAGACTGTAGACAGAGTACAGTCTAGGGGGCCAGAGACTATAAACCTCACTCAAGGAAAAATATCTTGGGGTGAGTATAACACCAGGCACATCTCCTGAAGCGCACATCAACCAAATAACTGCGGCAGCATATGGCGCCTAGCAAACCTCAGAACAGCATTCCGACATCTTAATAAGGAATCGTTCAGGTCCCTGTACACCGTGTACGTTAGGCCCATGTTGGAGTATGCGGCACCAGTTTGGAACCCACACCTAGCCAAGCACGTAAAGAAACTAGAGAAAGTGTAAAGTTTACAACAAGACTAGTCCCAGAGCTAAGGGGTATGTCCTACGAGGAGAGGTTAAGGGAAATCGAAGTGACAGCACTGGAGAACAGGACAGATAGGGGGGATATGATAGCGACATAAAAATACTGAGAGGAATCGAGGTGGATAGACACACGATGTTCCAGAGATGGGACGGCAACAAGGGGTCACACTTGGAAATTGAAGACTTACATGAATCACATGGATGGTAGGAAGTATTTCTTCAGTCAGAGAGTTATCAGGAAGTGCAATAGTCTGAGAAGTGATGTAGTGGAGGCAGGATCCATACATAGCTTTAAAAAGAGGTATGATAAAGCTCATGGAGCAGGAAGTGATCTAGTAGCGACCAGTAAAGAGTCGGGGCCAGGAGCTATGAATCGACCCCTGCTACCACAACTAGGTGAGTACACACACACACACGCATGCATATACAACAGGCCTAGTGTCTAATCGACATGTGCCTAGGACCAAATGGTAACTAACACACACACAGACATTGGAAGAGGACCAAAACGCAGATGTGATTTACACAGATTTTGCAAAGGGTTTGATAAATGCGATCATGGAGTGATAGCGCACAAAATGAAGGCCATGGGCATTACGGGGAAGGTAGGCAGATGGATTTTCGGGTTCCTAACACAAGAGCACAACAAGTAATAGTGAACAGGGCAAGATCCAGCATCAGCGAGGTCAAAAGCTCAGTGCCCCAAGGCACTGTCCTGACACCTCCGCTGTTCCTCATCCTCGTAGCAGACATAAAGAAAAACACCCGGCACACTTTTGTATCAGCATTTGCAGATGACACTAAAATAAGCATGAAAGTCAGTACGGTAGAGGACACTGAAAAAGTACAGGAAGACATAAACAAGGTTTTCCAGTGGCAGTGCTGACGGCCCCCATTCAGAGCAGGAGAAAATCAGAGCTGGAACAAATACAAAGATCGTGTAAGGCTCACATTGAGCCAGTTACCTGGAGGTTATTCCGGGGATCAACGCCCCCGCGGCCGGTCCATGACCAGGCCTCCCGATGGATCAGGCCTGATCAACTAGGCTGTTACTGCTGGCCGCACGCAGTCCAACGTACGAGCCACAGCCCGGCTGATCCGGCACTGACTTTAGGTATCTCTCCAGCTCTCTCTTGAAGGCAGCCAGGGGCTTATTGGCAATTCCCCTAATGCTTGATGGGAGGCTGTTGAACAGTCTTGGGCCCCGGACACTTATGGTGTTTCCTCTTAGTGTACCAATGGCGCCCCTACTTTTAATTGGGGGTATTTTGCACCGCCTGCTCAGTCTTTTACTTTCGTAGGGAGTGATTTCTGTGTGCAGATTCTGGACCATTCCTTCCAGGATTTTTCAAGTGTAGATTATGACATATCTCTCCCTCCTGCGTTCCAACGAGTACAAGTCAAGTGCTTCCAAGCGTTCCCAGTAGTTAAGGTGCTTGACAGAACTTACACGTGGAGTAAAGGATCTCTGTACACTCTCTAGATCTGCGATTTCACTTGCTTTGAATGGAGATGTTAATGTACAGCAGTATTCCAGCCTAGAGAGAACAAGTGATTTGAAAAGGATCACCATTGGCTTGGCATCTCTCGTTTTGAACGTTCTCATTATCCATCCTATCATTTTCTTTGCACGTGCGATCGTGGCACTGTTGTGATCCTTGAAAGTGAGATCCTCAGACATTACTACTCCCAGGTCCCTTACATTATTTTTCCGCTCTATTGTATGGCTGGAGTCAGTAGTATACTCTGTTCTAGTTAATATCTCCTCCAGTTTTCCATAACGGAGTAGTTGGAATTTGTCCTCATTGAACATCATATTGTTTACTGTTGCCCACTGGAAAACTTTGTTTATATCTTCTTGGAGGTTAACCGCGTCCTCAGCAGATGACAGCCTCATGCAGATCCTAGTATCATCCGCAAAGGATGATACGGTGCTGTGATGTATATCTCTATGTCCGATATGAGGATGAGGAATAAGATGGGGCGAGTACTATACTGGGAACGCCTTCAAGTCGTGAACACGTACTTATTGGAGCGGAGGAGAGATACATGATAATATATACCTGGAAAGTACTCGAGGGCTTGGCCCCAAATCTGCACACTGCCATAACAACATACTGTTGAGAGATATGGGAGGAAGTGCAAAATAAACCCAGTGAGGAGCAGGGGTGCGGTGGGGACAATAAGGGAACACTGTATCAACATCCGGGGTCCCACATTATTCAACATGTTACCAGAGGATATCAGAAACACTGCTGGGACAAGTGTAGAAGCCTTCAAGAGGAAACTGGACAAGTATCTTCACCAGGTGCCAGATTAACCAAGCTGTGATGGATATGTGGGGCAGCGGGCCTCCAGCAGCGACAGCCTGGTTTACCAGGCAAGCACCAGACGAGACTGGCTCTCGGTCGGGCTCAGAGAGTAGATTAACTTTCGAAACTCTTCAAAGGTAAACGTATCACATACATGCACGCATATACAACAGGCCTAGTGTCTAATCGACATGTGCCTAGGACAGAATGGTAACTCTCTCTCTCTCTCTCTCTCTCTCTCTCTCTCTCTCTCTCTCTCTCTCTCTCTCTCTCTCTCTCTCTCTCTCTCTCTCTCTCTCTCTCTCTAGGTTACCTGTTGTCTCTTCCGGGGAGATTGGACCCGGTCCCAGACCAGATCTCCCCAACACACTCTCCAGCACTCATGCTCTCCAACACTCCCACGACACATTACATGTGAGTTCCTGAGTGGTGTTGACATGGTGTTGGATTCGTTGTTGTGATGTAATAGATTGTTGGGATCCTGATTGATGGTTGGGATCCTGATTGATGGTTGGGATCCTGATTGATGGTCGGGATCCTGATTGATGGTTGGGATCCTGATTGATGGTTGGGATCCTGATTGATGGTTGGGATCCTGATAGATGGTCAGGATTTTGATAGATGGTGGGGATCCTGATAGATGGTCAGGATTTTGATGGTGGGGATCCTGATAGATGGTCAGGATTTTGATAGATGGTGGGGATCCTGATAGATGGTCAGGATTTTGATAGATGGTGGGGATCCTGATAGATGGTCAGGATTTTGATAGATGGTTGGGATCCTGATAGATGGTTAGGATGCTAATAAATAATTGGGATCCTAATAGATGGGATTCTATTTTAATGATATTGTTTATTACAGGTTAGTGTCCGTAGAGGAACTGAGTCCAAGTGTGTCCCCTCCAGTGTACTCAGCCAGGTATGTTATGATCAGTGTGTACTCAGCCAGGTATGTTATGATCAGTGTGTACTCAGCCAGGTATGTTATGATCAGTGTGTACTCAGCCAGGTATGTTATGATCAGTGTGTACTCAGCCAGGTATGTTATGATCCTTTAATATGTACTCAGCCAGGTCTATTATAGCCTTCAAGTGTGTTCTTTGTGGTCAATTTTCGACTTCTGTGCCTCTCCTCTTCTGTTTCTTGGACAATGTTAGGTTTCTGGCTTCTTGAGATGTGTCGTACCTATTCCTGAAACCTGGTACGTAGCTAACAATCTCAACCTCCTCTTCCTACTTCACTATTTCTGCTCTTTAGAAAAGCTAAAGAAGTGCTTCTTGACATCTCTGGCTCTCTTGTTTTTACCTATGCTTCCCTTGGCCATGGTCCTCTTTAGAGGTCGTCCAGCGCAAACCCAGACAGTTGTAGAAAACTACGGAATTCCTTACATTTGTTGGGGTTGAATTCTAGCAGCCATTTAATTGAGCACGCCTACTTATAGTTTAGGTCCCCTCTGACGCAGTATACCAGGCATAGCATCTGGAGGTCACCGCCCTCGCAGCCCGGTCCCAGATCAGGCCTCTTCAGTGGATCAGGGATCCGGTTCTTCATGGTGGATCATTTAGGCATGTAAGGAATGTTATGTACACAGAGGTGTGAGTTTAGGAGGTATTTACGCTAGCAGTTTAATCGCTGTTATAAGGATTATTTTCAGCTGGTGGTATAGAGGTGTAAGACAGTCTTAATGACCCTCGTGTAGTCAAAGTTTATTTCCAGTGAGGCAACTGACTAGGAACTGGAGCGGTTCCAGCCACCCTTGTGGGAGGTTACTACGTCTGTGTGAGAGAGGCAGTAATGATGCTGTATGAGGAAGTATGAGAGACGGGTTCATCTTTACGTGTGTGAGAGGCAGTAATGATGCTGTTTGAGGCAGTGGTGTGAGGTGGGTTCATCTCTACGTGTGTGTGTGTGTGTGTGTGTGGTGTGGGTGTGGGTGTGGGTGTGGGTGTGGGTGTGGGTGAGGAGGCAGTGAGGTGAGGTATTGGACCCGAGGGAGATGAAACAATGGTCCATTTAACTCTTGTGTTGGGTGTAAGAGTTGGCTGAAGGGTACTCGTGTATTTTGTTGTCGTTGTTCTGAATTATTTAGGTGTCCCGCTGTGAAGACCAAGAAATAAATGGCTGAAGAAGCTTGTTTTAGAACAGTGTTTCGCTCTGTGTAGAACTTTATCAAGTCATGACCGGTCAATCCAAAATATGCAAAATTGCACCCGCGTTCTTTTTCCCAGGTTTAGCTGTGAGAAGCAGAGTAGGTAGGTTGTGATAAGCCTAGTCTGTGTGAGATAAGATGACCCTTTAAACCAGCCAGAGGTGTGTCACTGATTTTGGAGGCGGTTAGCAGCAACAGCTTAGTTGATCAGTTTTCGAGGTCCCGCCACAAGCCGGGTTTCGAGAGTAAAAGCGCTCTCGAAACTGGTTTTCCGTGTGGCCCACCGGAGAGAGGGGGAACCAGGCAAGAGCAAGTAGGTAGCGCATCTGCCACGAGATTACTAGAATAGAGGAGCGAGCCTTCAACACTCCTGGCACTGCATGACCCTAGGCATTCAGCATTGAAAATATTGAAGATAAATCTGTCCCTCTGGAAGACCTGGTTAATAACAAGGACATTTGATATGGCCTCAGTGGCCGCCACTTGTACGAAAATTATAGCATCGTGTACGAGGGATGAGTGTTATGACCTGTGTGTCGGTATTCTGTATGAGAAAGATAACTTAAGTACTGCCTTCAGGAAGAGAACTCTCCTAGTAGCCTCGTAACTATGTCTACTCTTAATATTTGTGGTCGATTTGTTAAAGAAATATTTGTTAGAGAATTAAAAATCGTGACTGGAATAATACACAAATAACCCGCACATAAGAGAGTGAAGCTTACCACGATGTTTCGTTTCCGGACCGAAACGTCGCCTTAGCTTCTCTCTCCCATGTGCGGGTTTTTTGTATATTATTACATCATGGTCGCACTTGTCGAAGGTTTTGAAAAAAAAATGTGTAGATTGCATATGGACGTTACGTATTGTAGAGTGCACTGAGGAGCAAGTTGTGGTCCAGCAGTTGAGAGGCAGGAGCGACCTGCGGTAAACCCATGCTGCCCTGGGTTACCCATGCTGCCCTGGGCTACCCATGCTGCCCTGGGTTACCCATGCTGCCCTGGGTTACCCATGCTGCCCTGGGTTACCCATGCTGCCCTGGGTTACCCATGCTGCCCTGGGTTCTGCAGTTATTCCATGTGCTGGGCAGTCTTGCTTCCAATTAGTCGTTCAAGCGAGGACTTTGCATAACTAAATTTAAAACTAGGTTGGACAGGAAAAAAAGTGGGTGTGATGGACCTGCCTTGCATGGACCAGTAGACCTGCTGCAGTGTTCCTTCTTTCTTGTACATGAATGGTATATAATACCGACAAGATGAAAATTAGACAAGCGTGCAACATCTGGGTATCTTTATTGTAGACGTTTAGCCATCCTGGCTGTGGGGCAGTGGGCCTCCAGCAGCAACAGCCTGGTTGACCGGCAAGAACCGGACGAGCCTGGCCCATAGCCGGGCTTAGAAAGTAGAGAAACTCTTGAAACTCTTCAAAGGTGTATCGAGTGGCTTTATTAATACAAATTCAAGGACATAATTGGAAGACAGTAAAACTATATACAAAATATGAGGTAATCAGTCCCTCAGTCTTGGTGCTGGTGAAGACCACCGACTCCAAGGATCATATTATACTGCTTCTGTGTTTATTTTTCCATTGTGTCGGTATTTTATACCATTTATTTCCAAGATTCTGGATCACAGGCAAGAAAGCTGACTGAGGGACTGATTACCTCATCTTTAAATAACAAAAAGGCACAATACCGTGACTGGAACGATACACAAATAACCCGCACATAAAAGAGAGAAGCTTGCGACGACGTTTCGGTCCGACTTGGACCATTGACAAAGTCACACTGACTTTGTCAATGGTCCAAGTCGGACCGAAACGTCGTCGTAAGCTTCTCTTTTATGTGCTCTCTTTTATGTGCGGGTTATTTGCATACCTCATCTTTTGTATATAGTTCTGTCTTCAAATTATGTCCTTGAATTTGTATTGATAAAGTCACTGGTTGGCGAAACGTCTACAGTAAAGATACCCAGATGTTGCACATGCGTCTAATTTTCATTCTTCTTTCTTATGTCCTTATTTTTGCTATCATCAGTACTATCTCCTTGAAGCAAGAACTCAATACTAGATGTGATGTTGCTTCTGGATTTTACATACGATAAATCTCTTCTTTTGGGTGGGGAGGCTTCTTTCAATTTCATTAATAGCGTTTTGCTCGCACTCTCTCTTATTTTCTCTTCATTAACGGAATCAGGCTGGAGCACAAGTCGAGTGGCACTGAGTTGCTGCTCTCAAGACACTGGTTAAAATTCACGTTACTTGTATTGTCTTCCCAACATATTTCAGTACCGTTGCGTTCCTTGCTAGAGGTTCAGTATTTGTAAATAAAAGTTGCAGGGTGCTTTATAGTCTCCTGGGTTCCATTATCTTGCTGGCTTAAGTCATTATGTCTTAATAATTTGTGTTGGTGTGGTGTGTTGTGTGGTTGTGTGTTGTGGGGTGTGTGTGTGTGTGTGTGTGTGTGTGTTTTTGGGGTGTGTGGGGTACGCTTTATCCAGGGTTCATTCTGAATTTCTTTTCTATTGCTTCTTTGGTTTTATCGGTTTGAAAAAACCCGAGGGAAAAGTTTTAGCCAGGTTTCAAAGATTTTTTAGATTTCAGTACTGGGGTTTGAGCTGCTGGGAGTTGTGGGTTTTAACCAAAGAACAAAAAAGTCATTTACAAAGTACTTTGCTCCAAATCGGACCGAAAATCGTCGTAAACTTTCTCCATGTGCGGGTTTTTGTATTTGGGTTATGGGTTTTTAAAAAAAAAAAAAAAACAAAATGTTCTCTCTTCAGTTTTATTGCTGCCAAAACTTGACTATATCCTTTGTGGTGTTAAGTAACTCAGTATAAATAAACAACTCCTGAACACAGACCAGCTCACCCATGTTGCCAGTCCAACACGGCTCTGACATCGTGGAAATCGACCCTAGGTATCAGTACGCAATACATCATTCTTAATAGTTCTTATTTCTATAACGTTTCCAGCAAATTTTCGGAAGCCAGCTCTAAAACCCAGCCGTGGGGGCGATGATCTCCGGAACCACTGACAGATGTATCAGCTGGGCGTGTTGGAAAGAGATTGAAAGCTCTCTGGAAGGACTGAGCCTCGGATCCCCTGCCTTGTGACCTACTCCAGTCATACATCTTTACGTCAGCTCTGGAGGCGCCGGTATTGAGCTCCTTACCTTATCTTGCACTCCAGGCACAGGTAACACACGCCTTTCTCACCCCTGAGAATGCTAGTGTGTGGCCTCCAGTCCTGCTCTTATCGCTTCGTCCAGGTTTAGCGCGCCTGCGAGAGCGCCTGCGAAGCCACGTCTGCCTTTCCCATCTTTTCTCTCCCCCCTTCCTTTCCCCCCACACCGCCTCACACTCCTTCCCTCTCTCACTCTTCCATTTTTGTATTGCCTCACTTTCCAGGAACTTGAGGCGCTGTGGGTAGCAATCTTTGAAGCTGTAGTAACTACCGTACCCGCAGTGGAATGTTTGACGATATCCTCATCACCCTGCTGAAGTCTCCCAGCTCAGGCTGACACTACCGAAGTCTCCCAGCTCAGGCTGACACTACCGAAGTCTCCCAGCTCAGGCTGACACTACCGAAGTCTCCCAGCTCAGGCTGACACTACCGAAGTCTCCCAGCTCAGGCTGTCACTACCGAAGTCTCCCAGCTCAGGCTGACACTACCGAAGTCTCCCAGCTCAGGCTGACACTACCGAAGTCTCCCAGCTCAGGCTGACACTACCGAAGTCTCCCAGCTCAGGCTGACACTACCGAAGTCTCCCAGCTCAGGCTGACACTACCGAAGTCTCCCAGCTCAGGCTGACACTAACCGAAGTCTCCCAGCTCAGGCTGACACTACCGAAGTCTCCCAGCTCAGGCTGACACTACCGAAGTCTCCCAGCTCAGGCTGACACTACCGAAGTCTCCCAGCTCAGGCTGACACTACCGAAGTCTCCCAGCTCAGGCTGTCACTACCGAAGTCTCCCAGCTCAGGCTGACACTACCGAAGTCTCCCAGCTCAGGCTGACACTACCGAAGTCTCCCAGCTCAGGCTGTCACTACCGAAGTCTCCCAGCTCAGGCTGACACATTTCATGACTTCGTGTGTGCAACCCATTTTCTGTGATGGAATATGACGGGGAGACACAGCTTCTGCACCACCGTGTAACTATCATACACAAAAGTGTAGCCGAACACTACAGGTTTTCCCACAGTATAATTAACATACAAAATAGCGTAGTGATAAAGAACAAAAACGCACAATACCGTGACTAGAACAATACACAAATATGCAACAGTTAGACAACTTTATTCCGAAACGTTTCGCCTACACAGTAGGCTTCTTCAGTCGAATACAGAAAGTAGGCAGGAACAGTAGAGATGTGAAGACGATGTAATCAGTCCATCACCCTCTTCACATCTCTACTGTTCCTGCCTACTTTCTGTATTCGACTGAAGAAGCCTACTGTGTAGGCGAAACGTTTCGGAATAAAGTTGTCTAACTGTTGCATATGTGTCTTACCTAACAACCTGTCGGTATTGTATACCATTTTGATGTTCAATACACAAATAACCCGCACATAGAAGCTTACCACGATGTTTCGGTCCGTCTTGGACCATTTACAAAGTCACACTGGTGTGACTATTGATGTTTCCATCTTCCGCCTTCATTAGTCAGAAAAGACTAGCAATCCTGCTACAGTGCAAAACATTTTAAGAGGCTTCAGATTCACTGGCATGGCGGGCGGGGCGGCACCTTCCTGGATGTTTTCCGTTTACTACGGTGAGAGTAATCATAGTTCAGAGCAATAACAACACTAGCTTCACTATTGTTCCTGCTGGAACAACTTCGTAATATACATCTGGAAAATCTCGGCGGGACTTGTCCTAAACCTGTACAACGGAATCACTTCGTGTGAAAACAAGAAACCTGGCAGTGTAACATACCTCTAACAAGAGCAGGGGCGAGACGAGTACACACATGTGCAACACTTTTGTATCTTTATTAAGAAAACGTTTCGCCACACAGTGGCTTCATCAGTTCTGTACAAAGAATGGTGAAGATCAGGAGTTTGAGGTAATCAGTCCCTCAGCCTGGAGTCGGTGTAATCAGTCCATCAATCTTGAGGGACTGATTACTTCAAACTTTTTCTGATCTTCACCATTCTTCTTTGTATAGGACTGATGAAGTCACTGTGTGGCGAAACGTTTCCTTAATGAAGATATCCAAGAGTTGCACATGTGTCTAATTTGTCAACTTGTCGGTTCTCTGAACTATTTATCTAAACTCGTTGAGTGTCAGAGATCACCGACTCTTCACCGTCTCCTGTGCAAAAAGGAAATTTAACCTTTGCTGTCTTCAAGAAGGAACTGGACAAGTTTCTCAAATCCTTGCCTGGCCAGCCGGCCTGTGGTTCGTACATTGGACTGTGTGCGGCTAGCAGTAACAGCCTGGTTTATCAGGTCTTGAACCACAAGGAGACCTGGACCGGGCCGTGGAGGCATTGATTCCCGGAAGCATCCTTCAGGTACCCTTCAGGGTTTTCCTATGGAATGGTGGAACGTCGTCCAATGAGGAGAAGTTTCAGGTACCCGTTTGGGAACACTTAAGGAAATATACAGGAACAGGATATAAAACAAACTCGAATCATAGCTAGAGCGCAAAAAAGATAATAGGGAGACCTACCTGGAGTCTACTGGAGGGTATTCTGGGAATTCAACCCCCCCGCGGCCGGTCCAAAGACCAGGCCTCCCCCCACGATGGATCAGGGCCTGATCGACGAGGCTTGTTACTGGCGGCCGCACGCAATCCAACGTAACGAACCACAGCCCGGGCTGATCCGGCACGTCTTTAGGTATCTGTCCAGCTCTCTTGAAGACAACCAGGGGTTACAGTAATGTCCCTATAGCTGGTGGGAGGCTGTTGAACAGTCTGGGCCCCGACAATTATTGCGTTTTCTCTTAGTGTACCAGTGACGCCCCTGACTTTTCACTGGGGGTATGTTGATCGCTGCCAAGTCTTTTGCTTTCGTTTGGAGTGGGATTGCTGGTGTGCATATTTTTTAGGGACCAGTCCCTCCAGAATCTTCAGGTGTAGATTATGATATATCTCTCTCGCCTGCGCTAGTGAGTACAAGTCAAGTGCTTCCAGGCGTTCCCAGTAGTTAAGGGTTTTGATGGAACTATATTACGTGCAGTAAAGGTTCTCTGTACCCATTTCTAGATCTGGCAATTTCACCTGCTGTGAATGGGAGATGTAATGTACAGCGTATTCCAGCCTAGACAAGAATAAGTCATTTAAAAAGGATCATCCATTGGCTTGCATCTCTTGTCTTGAATACACCCACACTTTCGTTAGTATGACTTTGAAATGGTCCAAGTCGGACCGAAAACGTCGTCGTAAGCTCCTTCTCTTCAAAGTGCTGGTTATTTGTATCGTTTCAGTCACGGTATTGTGCCTTTCTCTTTTTTTCTTATAATCTTGTCTTGATGTTCTCATTATTCAATCCTATCTGTTTCCTAGCAGAGATGTGATAGTGGATTGTTGTGATCTTAGAAGGGAGGGCTTCGGGAAATTACACACCCAGGGTCCTTCACAATTACTTTTCCGCTCTATTGTGTGATTGGAGTTTGTAGTATACTCAGTCCTAGTTATTATTTCTCAGTTATCCATAACGGAGTAGTTGGAATTTTTATCAATTGAAACATCATATTGTTCTCTGTTGCCATTGGAAAACTTGGTTTATATATTCTTGGAGGTTAACAGTGTCCTCAATGGTTCACATTCTCATGCAGGATCCTAGTATCGTCTGCAGAAGATGACACAGGACTGTGTTTTACATCTCTGGTATATGTTTGATATGAGAATATCAGATTGTGATATGAAGTGGATCAGAGTGATTATGTAGGAAGATGTTTCAACCTTGAGGATCACAACTCAAACCACTATCACAAACTGCAAAGGAAAATGATAGCGGGACAACAGCAACCTTCTATGTGGATACCAAGGCAAGTGATGACCCGTCAAGTCACTTGTTCTCTCTAGGCTGGTTGTACTGCTGGTACTATTAACAGCGTTGTCAATATGGTTGTGAAATTGCAGACCTGGAGAATGTGCAGATGGAACTTTCACTGTTGCATATATTCAGTCAAGCACCTAAATTACTGGAAAAACATTTTAAGTCCCTCACCTGTACTTCTTGGAATGTAGGCGAAAAAAGAGGTGCATTATAATCTGCACATGAAATTCTAGTGGGGACTGATGACACATCTGCACAAACAATTATTCCTCCATGAAGGTAACAGGCTTGACAGGGACGGGATTCAGTAGAGTACACATGGGGGGGGGAGGGTAACATGGTAGGTATTATTGGAACCAGACTTTTCACTCCCTTCATTATACATGACGGGGTATATTACGTAATTTATACCCGTGCATTGCAAGGGATAACGGGATTCACAATGACAGACCTGTTATGTAAGTGTAAAAGACTGTTGATGTCTTGCGTCTTCTCTGGTAATTTTACCGTCAAAGATATTGAACCTGAACTTTTTTCTTATTATCATTAAACGCGTATATAAAAGATATCACCGACAAGAAATATATATATCAATAAATTACTTGAAAAACTTTTTATTTTGTTTACTAGCGGAAATCTTACCATAAACAGTGGACAATTTAATAAGCGCTTTCAGGAGTGTTAAAACACGTATTAATTAATAATCCTAATAAGTCAATTCCAGATTAATATTTACAGTTTATTTACATGTAAAAATGTTACACTTGTTTACAGTTAATGACTATTTTTAATTTTGTTACATGTTGTGGGAACACGTATGAATAAAGTTATACAATTTATCATGTAAATGATCATGATACTTCCTAACGGTGTGTGAATGTCCCCTCCGAGACTGATGCAAACGTTGTGGTTGTGACATAGCATAATCAACCTTAACACACGAGAAAACAACAAGCAACAAACTGTAGCTACTTTAAACACTATTAATGTGGACACGCGAAGGTCTCAAAATCTAATAAAGCTCTATTTTAATGCTAGGCAGTGTAATTCCATGTGGCATGACTGGACAATGTACGGTAACCAGCAGTTTAGAGAATCTCTTAGAGCCAAGGTCTGGACAACAGGTAGCATGACAAGAAACCTACTTGTCAGAATCCCACAAAGAAAACTAGAACACTTTGCAACTACGATGCTTGCCAGACAGGAAACCACAATTAAACACCGGTACACACACATGGACTCACCGCAGCTTGTGTAAAGATATACAAGAAAAATCTCTCAAAAGTGAAAAACAGCTTCAGACTGCAGTGACGCAGCTCCTCATAACTGTACAGTATACAAACATATTGGCTGTCTGCGTCGCTGCAGAAAATAAGCTTTTTTTTCTGATTAGCAAAAAATTACATCTTGTGCACAAGATAAAAAAAATATGGAAAATAATAATAGACTAATTATTTATATTAACATAAACAAATATCTGTGTTATTCTGACATAAACTTTATTTTTAAACTCCACTAAGTATTTTTTATTTATCAGAAAAATGTTGTGTGGAAATTACCAAACCAACACCTGACTTGTCAGGTCCCTCATCAGCCAGGATTTCGTGTGGCTAGCACCAACAGCCTGGTTGATTTGTTCATCCATTGAAAAGGAGACGGGTTTGGGACCGGGACGTAGGGACAATGACCGTCAGTACTCTCTCAAGGTCTCGCGTCTTCCGTGTAAGGAGAGAGGGAGCCTTCTGTTTTTCTTCTAGAATGAATATGAGTATTATATATATATATTTATATTTTATATATATATATATATATATATTATATGTATTATATATATATATATATATATATTATATTGTAGGTAGGAGGTTGGTAGACAGCAACCACCCAGGGATGTAACTACCGTCTGCTAAGTGAGTGTAAACGAAAGCTGTATTGTTTTACATGATGGTAGGATGGCTGGTGTCTTTTTGTCTGTCTCATAAAATATGCAAGATTACAGGTCGTCTAGCTACTTCTACTTAAGTACACTACACATACAGTACATGTTTATTTATACACCACTCATCTGAGTTTCTTTGTTTTTATCTAATAGTTCTTGGGTTCTTATTACTTTTCTATTCTTATCCTTGGGGAAGTGGGAATAAGAATCTTCCTCCGTAAGCCATGGTGTTGTAAAAGTCAACTAAATGCCGGGAACAATGGGCTAGTAACCCCTTTTCCTGTAATAAATTACTAAAAAAGAATAAGAAAAATTGCCAAAGTGGGAAAGTCTGAATGTGCGTGGATGTGGTGCAAAATGATAAGAAAGAGATGATTTGTGGATGGTATGGAATGAGAAGACGCTGGATGTACTGGCTTAAGTGAAACAACGCTGAAGGGGGGACTAGGAGAGTTTCAGTGGAGAGGAATTAAAAGGATTAGGTCAGGGGTGTCTAATAGAGTTTGAGTAAAAGTAAGGAGTAGAATAATGTTGAAGGTAAGCTTGGCAGGAAAAGAGGGAATACAAATGAATTAATTCAGGGATTATGTGGAGTAAAATAAAGTTGGATATGTGAAAAGTGGGTTATAGTAAGCGTATATACACTGGAGAGAGAGAAGTGTAGAGGAGAGAGAGAGATTTAGGGAAAAATGTGAATGTTGAATGTGTGGGGAGTTTTGACAAGGGTAGAGAAGTAATGGGGGTTGGGGACTTCAATGCTTAACGTGGACAAAAAAATGTTGTGGAAGGGAGTAGTAGGTAAATTTGGGGTTACCGGAGGTTATTCCGGGGAATCAACGCCCCGCGGCCAGGTCATGACCAGGCCTCCCGATGGATCAGGGCCTGATCAAACTTGGCTGATACTGCTGGCCGCACGCAGTCCAACGTACGAAGCACAGCCCGGTGATCCGGCACTGACTTTAGGTTATCTTCCAGTCCTCTGAAGGCAGCCGGGGTGTATAGACAATTCCCCTAATGCTTGATGGAGGCTGTTTGAACAGTTTTGGGCCCGGACACTTATGGTGTTTTTCTCTTAGTGTACAATGCGCCCTACTTTTATTGGGTGGCATTTTGCATCGCCTGCCAGTCTTTTCTTTCGTAGGGATGTTTCTGTGTGCAGATTTGGGACCAATTCCTTCCCAAGATTTTCCAAGTGTAGATTATGATATATCTCTCCCTCTGCGGTTCCAACGAGTAAAAAGTTCAGTGCTTACAAAGCGTTCCAGTCAGTTAAAGTGCTTGACAGGAACTTATACGTGCAGTAAAGGATCTCTGTACCACTTAGATCTGGATTTCACTGCTTTGAAAATGGAGATGAAATGTACAGCAGTATTCCAGCCTAAGGGAACAAGTGAGTGATTTGGAAAAAGGATCCATCATGGGATTGGGCATCTCTCATTCTTTGAAATTCTCATTATCCATCTATCATTTTCTTTGCACGTGCGCATCGTTGGCACTGTTGTGATCCTTGAAGTGAGATCCTCTCGTCACCCTGTACTACTCCATGCTCACTTACATTATGCTTTCTCAGCACTCCGCTTTGTATGGCCGGGTCAGTAGTATACTCTGTTCTAGTTATTATTCTCCTCCAGTTGCTTCCATAAACAGGAAGTAGTAGGAATTTGTCCTCATTGAACATCATATTGTTTACCGTTGGCCACTGGGAAAACTTTGTTTATATATTCTTGGAGGTTAACGGTCCTCAGCAGATGACAGCCTCATGCATGATCCTAAGCGGATGATACGGTGCTTGTGGTGTATATCTCTGTTTATGTCTGATATGAGGATAAGGATAAAGATGGGGGGAGTACAGTGCCGTGTGGAAACAGATCTCTTCACTATGGCAGCCTCCGAATTTAATCTGTGACCAACTAATCTTTGTGTTCGATTTGTTTAGGAAGTTGAAGTATCACTCCCACTTTCCCAGTTATTCCTTTAGCCACGTATTTTATGGGCAATTACGCCATGATCGCATTTGTCAAATGCTTTTGCAAAGTCTGTGTATTTACATCAGCATTTCTGATTTTCTTCAGTGCATCCAAGGCCATGTCTAGTGATTCCAGTAGTTTGGAGAGGCAGGTATGCGACTGCCCTGAACCCAGTTGCCTGGATTGTGCAGATTTTGGAAATCAGGTTTTGGATTTGCAATCCGGCTTCTTAGCACCTTCTTTCAAAAGGATTTTTTTGATGTGGAGACCGTCAGAGCTATTGGTCTTCCCTTCCCTTTCTCTTGATCTTCTTCCTTCCTTTTCCTTCTTCTCCTTCTCTTCTCTCTCCCTTAATCATCTCTCTGCTTCCTTCTTTCCTCATCTCCCCCCTCTTTCTTTCTCTCCTCTTTTTCTCTTTCTTCTTCCCCCGTCCTATTCCCTTTCTCTTCTTCTTTTCCCTTAGTCTTCTTCTTCTTCTTCTTGCTTCCTTCTTTCTTCCTCGTTCTTTCTTCCTCTCTCCAATCTTTTTTCTCTCCCTTCTTCTCTTTCTTTCTTTCTCCCCTTTTCCGCTTCTCTCATCCAATCTCTCTCGTATTCTTTTTCTGTCCTATTCTCTCTTCCTCGTTCCTCTCTATTCCCCCCCTCACTTCCCTCCTAGCTTTTCTCCTCCTTCTTTTTTTTTTTCTATAGTTCTTAGCTATGCTTTGCTGCCACCTTTATGGAGTGGGGCAATATCCGTTTGTTTTTAAAGTGACTGTGGAATATCACCCATGTCCAAGCTCCTCTTTAGTGTACTTAGGGCATGCGAGAGGGGTTTTCGTGAGTTCTTAATGAAATACAGAGTTCCCCGAGTTCTGGCGGGACGGGGCTGAGTGGCATAGGCATGGTGTCATGGCTTTTCGGAAAATCCAATCGGAGTTAGGGTAAAAGTCGGAAAATCAGGCATACCATTTATGGAAGATTTGAGGCTCATTCATGAAGAAGAAATCATTTGGGTCGTCGATCCTCTGACAGAATAGTGGTTTCACTAAAACAAGAGTCGTACTGGGATTTCAATTATCACTCATTTCCTTTTTGTCATCTGTGTAAGTCCATTCTGTATGAAGTAAGGGCCCGATCTGATGTGGTTATTTGCCTTGTATATGCATATGCAAAGAAATATTTTTGAATTTCTTTCAATTTCACTAATAGTTTAAGCTCCCTCCTGCCTCTCCTGGTTCTGTAAGAGCATTTAGCTTAGTCGATAGTTTCCATTCCTGGTTTTAAAAAAAAAGGCCGCCTCCTTTCGTGTAATCAGATTTCTAGCACTCTGAGGAGCTCAGTGACTCTATGTCGTCTTCTGTAGACGGGAAGCGTCTTTTTCTCTCCAGTTTACTCTGCCTCTTCTTTCTTAGGGGATATGCCTTGAACATGCTTCGAGCTACCAGGAAGTTGATCTTCAAGGCGGCATGTTTGGATCCCTTGTCATTTAAGACATCATCCAAATGTTTCGTTTATTTTAGGACTGGTTTACTGGATCCCCGTTGATGTTCTTGTTGAAGTTGTATTTTGTGAAAGACACCTTCACAGGTACATGCATTTTGTGATCAGGACCCCTATGCATTGTACATCTGATGGATTAGATTGTGATGGAATTAGTTGTTTTTGATATTCTCTATGTCTCTTATCAGGTCCTATTATTTGTGAAAAAAAAAAAAAAAAAAAAAAAAAAAAACAAAAAAAAAAAAAAAGATAAGGTCAAGTGTGTTTTTAGTCTGTTGGACTGCACTATCTGCTGGCTTAAGTGTGTTTTTGTAGAGACTTAGCTCTGTGGTGTGACCTTTCTCTGGCTACCTCCGGGGATTGTTTCAGCTATAACATTATTTGCTACATTCTTCCATTTTGTATGCCTTAGGTTGAAATCACCAAGCAGTAAGATGTTTGGGGATGGAGCTGGAAGGTTTTCCAAACAGTAATCAATTTTCAGTAGCTGTTCCTTGAACTGTTGTGAGGTTGCATCTGGTGGCTTGTATACAACCACAATGACTAGGTTTTGGTTCTCGATCTTTATTGATAGAACTTCAACTACCTCATTTGTGGTGTTCAGCAACTCCGTGCAGATAAGGGACTCTTTGACATACAGGCCAACCCCCCTTGTTGCCTGTTTTTTCTGTCGCATCTAAAAGGTTTTGTAATCACTTATCCATATTTCACTGTCAAAGTGATCTTTTGTGTGAGTCTCTGTGAAGGCTGCAAACATTGCATTAGACTCCTCTAGAAGTCCACTGATAAAAGGTATTTTGTTGTTGGTGGATGGCTTAAGGCCTGTATATTAGCAAATATGAACGAGGTTGTATTCTGTGTTTGTTGGGGGATTTTGTTATTGGCATCAGTAGTTGTAATTCTGGAGGGCCATGGGTGGCCACTGGCTGCGCCTCCAGTCCAACAAGGCTCCAAGTGGTGGACTATTTTTGTTATTTCCTTCCATTTTCTTTTTTCGTTTCCTGCCACTAAAAAATCACCTGGAGTTGGGTTGTCGTAGCTACTATTGTTTGTCTTGTGGGTCTGTGCCTCCTGGTCCCTTTTAGATGGTATGCAGGGCAGTCGATGTTGTAACACTGCTTCTGGAGGACCGAGGAGTGGCACATTTTTGGGTGAAAGAAAGTACAGGAAGAAGAACGACACACTCCTTTAGACAGGAGGTCACTACATTTTTTGGAATGCTCAAAGTTGCATGTCCCATTTTTTTTTCCTGATATTCCATGCTTACAGATGCCCCAAGCATAATATTTGCACAAATTCACCTTTGGTTGAGAATTGTTGGGAGGTGTGTTGTCAATTTCTGCAGGTTCTGGGACTGCACTATAATCCTCAGTATCCAAGCCAGGGCCACCCCGTCCTGGATTCCATCTACTTTCCCCAGTAAGAGGAAGAGGAGGAGACTCCTCTCCAACATCTGTTGTGGGCCAGGTTTGTGCAATGATGGTTGTATATTTACGGTTTTGTAGGTTGTATTTTACGTTTTTGTGGTGGTTTTGGTAGTTCCTAGGTGATTGGGTTTTACAGTTGGGGTGTGTTGGGAGACTGGGATAGTTGGCTGGGTATGGTAAAACGTTGGGCTGGGCCAGACCGACTTGGGTTTAGTGCTATGGATAAGAGTGAAATGTGCCAACCAGTTGGGTATTGTAGCTCTAGGTGCATGACCAGACAGCAGTGGGATTGTCTTCCTGGCTGCCTGGGCCATAGCGTACGTGTGGTATTAGTGCTATGACTGGGGGAGCCTGGCCGCACAGCACGTGGTATTGGGCTCGCCTGGGGTATGCTGGGTCCTCACCACTGTGGGTATTGACGTATCAGGGCCTGGGCCAGAACAGCTCTGTGGGATTAGTTATGTGGCTGTTAACCATTGGGTTTTACCAGGTTTATCGAGTACATTGTTTGGATGTTTTATATAGTTTTGGTGATATATTTTAGAGTATTCTGTTTAGGTATGGTTTTCATTAGTGTTGATAAGTTTTGCTGCAATTTAGGTTTGATGTTATTTCGTAGTAGTATAATCACGCTTGTGGTTGTCTTTTAGTTTTAGATGCTTGATTACTCTTTGGTTGTCTTGTTTGATCTTCCATTAACGTTAAGGTTGATATTACTTTTGGAGTTTGCACTGCCTAGGGTTTCGGTGGCAGTAATGGCTGGGGGCTGGCCTGGGCCAGCACCACTGTGGGTATTAGTGCTTTGGGTGGGGGGGGGGCCAGCCCCAGCACTGTGGGTATTAGGCTATGACTGGGGGGTGGGTCTGGGTTAGCACCTGTGGGTGATAGATAGTTTTGGTCGTTGTTTTTGGTTTTGGACATTTTGCATTTTTTTTTGCACTTCTCTTGCTCCTGTTTTTTTATTTTTTGGTAGACTTAATTATTATGATAAACAAAGGGGAAAATCTTTAAACCCCTAGGGCTTATACGCGCCCGTACGGGGAGGAAAGGAAGGTATTCAGGCTCAAATTTAGGAAACTGGAGCACAGATTCGATTCTGGCCCAAAAGCCTCACCGTCAAGGAAACCCCCTTCGAGGGGAGTGGGGGTTAAGTCACAGTAGGCGCAGGACGCAAATCCCTCGAAGGGCCCTTTCCCCCACTCACAAAAAAACTAGGGTTTACATTAAAAAATTTTTAAAATTTCAATATTAAACCCAGGGGAGTAGGTTGGTAGACAGCAACCAAACCCCGGGAAGTTTCTACCTTCTGCCAGATGACTGTGAAAAAGAAACCCGTAACTGTTTTACATGATGGTAGGATTGTGGTTTCTTTTTTGTCCATAAAATGCTAGATAAAAGGGTTTTTTTGCTCTCCCACTTACCCTTTTTGGGTTTAAAAACTTCACAGAACGCCAAATGCATATATATATACATAATTAGGGGTTTTTTTCCCTTTTTTTAATAAACTCTTGTTCCTTTTTTTTTAACCCCCCCTATTGTCCATGGGGGAAGTGGAAAAGAATCTTTTCTCCGTAAGCCATGCGTGTCGTATGAGGCGACTAAAATACCCGGAGCAATGGGCTAGTAATCCCTTCTGTAGACGGCAATATAAACAAAAATCAGTATAATGTGATCCTTTATTGACTACGTTTCGCCCACACAGTGGGCTTTTTCAAGTGACTTGAAAAAGCCCACTGTGTGGGCAAAAACGTAAGTCAATAAAGGATCACATTATACTGCATTTGTGTTTATATTGCCATTGTGTCGGTATTTTATACCATTTATTTCCACCCTTCTGTAGACATTTACTAAAAAAGAGAAGAAGAAAAACTTTATAAAACTGGGATGCTTAAATGTGCGTGGATGTAGTGCGGATGACAAGAAACAGATGATTGCTGATGTTATGAATGAAAAGAAGTTGGATGTCCTGGCCCTAAGCGAAACAAACCCAGAAGGGGTAGGGGAGTTTCGGTGGGGGGAAATAAATGGGATTAAATCGGGGTTATCTAGAGAGTTAGAGCAAAGGAAGGGGTAGCAGTAATGTTGAATGATCAGTTAGGGGAAGGAAAAAGAGAATATGAATGTGTAAATTAAGAATTATGTGGTTAAAGTAAAGGTTGGATGCGAGAAGTGGGTCATAACAAGGTGTATGACATGGGAAAGAGAGGAATGCAGAGGAGAGAGAGAGATTTTGGGAGATGTTAAGTGAATGTATAGGAGCCTTTGAACCAAGGTGAGAGAGAAATTGTGGTAGGGGATCTGAATGCCAAAGTAGGAGAACTTTTAGAGAGGGTGTGGTAGGTAAGTTTGGGGTTTGCCAGGTTTTAAATGATAATGGGAGCCTTTGATTGAACTTTGTATAGAAAGGGGTTTAGTTATAGGTAATACATATTTTAAAAAAAAAGGGGAAATAAATAAGTATACAAGATATGATGTAGGGCGACATGACAGTAGTTTGTTGGATTATGTATTTGTAGATAAAAGACTGTTGAGTAGACTTCAGGATGTACATGTTTAAAGAGGGGCCACGATTATCAGATCACTTTCTAGTTGTAGCTACACTGAGAGTAAAAGGTAGATGGGATACAAGGAGAACAGAAGCATCAGGGAAGAGAGGTGAAGGTTTATAAACTAAAAGAGGAGGCAGTTAGGGTAAGATATAAACAGCTATTGGAGGATAGATGGGCTAATGAGAGCATAGGCAATGGGGTCGAGAGGTATCGGGTAGGTTTAAAAATGTAGTGTTAGAGTGTTCAGCAGAAGTTTGTGGTTACAGGAAAGTGGGTGCGGGAGGGAAGAGGAGTGATTGGTGGAATGATGATGTGAAGAGAGTAGTAAGGAGAAAAAGTTAGCATATGAGAAGTTTTTACAAAGTAGAAGTGATGAAAAGGAGGGAAGAGTATATGGAGAAAAGAGAGAGGTTAAGAGAGTGGTGAAGCAATGTAAAAAGAGAGCAAATGAGAGAGTGGGTGAGATGTTATCAACAAATTTTGTTGAAAATAAGAAAAAGTTTTGGAGTGAGGAATAACAAGTTAAGAAAGCCTAGAGAACAAATGGATTTGTCAGTTAAAAATAGGAGAGGAGAGTTATTAAAGGAGAGTTAGAGGTATTGGGAAGATGGGGGAATATTTTGAGGAATTGTTAAATGTTGATGAAGATAGGGAAGCTGTGATTTCGTGTATAGGGCAAGGAGGAACAAATCTTGTAGGAGTGAGGAAGAGCCAGTTGTGAGTGTGGGGGAAGTTCGTCAGGCAGTAGGTAAAATGAAAGGGGGTAAGGCAGCCGGGATTGGATGGATAAAGATAGAAATGTTAAAAGCAGGTGGGGATATAGTTTTGGAGTGGTTGGTGCAATTATTTAATAAATGTATGGAAGAGGGTAAGGTACCTAGGGATGGCAGAGAGCATGCATAGTTCCTTTGTATAAAGGCAAAGGGATAAAAGAGAGTGCAAAAATTATAGGGGGATAAGTCTGTTGAGTATACCTGGCAAAGTGTATGGTAGAGTTATTATTGAAAGAATTAAGTGTAAGACGGAGAATAGGATAGCAGATGAACAAGGAGGCTTTAGGAAAGGTAGGGGGTGTGTGGACCAGGTGTTTACAGTGAAACATATAATGAAACAGTATTTAGATAGGCTAAAGAGGTCTTTGTGTCATTTATGGATTTGGAAAAGGCGTATGACAGGGTGGATAGGGGGCAATGTGGCAGATGTGCAGGTTTTATGGTGTGGAGGTAGGTTACTGAAAGCAGTGAAGAGTTTTTACGGGGATAGTGAGGCTCCCAAATTTTGAGTATGTAGGAAAGAGGGAAATTATTTCCCAGTAAAAGTAGGCCTTAGACAAGGATGTGTGATGTCCCCGTGGTTGTTTAATATATTTTATAGATGGGGTTGTAAGAGAAGTAAATGCGAGGGTCTTGGGAAGAGGCGTGGAGTTAAAAGATAAAGAATCACACATAAAGTGGGAGTTGTCACAGTTGCTCTTTGCTGATGACACTGTGCTCTTGGGAGATTCTGAAGAGAAGTTGCAGAGATTGGTGGATGAATTTGGTAGGGTGTGCAAAAGAAGAAAATTGAAAGTGAATACAGGAAAAAGTAAGGTTATGAGGATAACAAAAAGATTAGGTGATGAAAGTTTGGATATCAGATTGGGGGAGAGAGTATGGAGGAGGTGAATGTATTCAGATATTTGGGAGTGGACGTGTCAGCGGATGGGTCTATGAAAGATAAGGTGAATCTTTAGAATTGATGAGGGGAAAAGGGTGAGTGGTGCACTTAGGAGTCTGTGGAGACAAAGAACTTTGTCCTTGGAGGCAAAGAGGGGAATGTATGAGAGTATAGTTTTACCAACGCTCTTATATGGGTGTGAAGCATGGGTGATGAATGTTGCAGCGAGGAGAAGGCTGGAGGCAGTGGAGATGTCATGTCTGAGAGCAATGTGTGATGTGAATATAATGCAGAGAATTCGTAGTTTGGAAGTTAGGAGGAGGTGCGGGATTACCAAAATTTGTTGTCCAGAGGGCTGAGGAAGGTTGTTGAGGTGGTTCGGACATGTGGAGAGAATGGAGCGAAACAGAATAACTTCAAGAGTGTATCAATCTGTAGTGGAAGGAAGGCGGGGTAGGGGTACGGCCTAGGAAAGGTTGGAGGGAGGGGTAAAGGAGGTTTTGTGTGCGAGGGGCTTGGACTTCCAGCAGGCATGCGTGAGCGTGTTTGATAGGAGTGAATGGAGACAAATGGTTTTTAATACTTGACGTGCTGTTGGAGTGTGAGCAAAGTAACATTTATGAAGGGGTTCAGGGAAACCGGCAGGACGGACTTGAGTCCTGGAGATGGGAAGTACAGTGCCTGCACTCTGAAGGAGGGGGGTTAATGTTGCAGTTTAAAAACTGTAGTGTAAAGCACCCTTCTGGCAAGACAGTGATGGAGTGAATGATGGTGAAAGTTTTTCTTTTTCGGGCCACCCTGCCTTGGTGGGAATCGGCCAGTGTGATAATAATAATAATAATAATAATAATAATAATAATAATAATTAAAACCAGCTAATCTGGTAAATTAAAATTGTGGACTGTATATGATTAGGTTTGCTGGGTACACAAAAGAAATTCGTATTACCACTTACCATTTAATTACTGTAGATGGATGACACCACAACACCGGCCTGACACCTGGACCCTGGATGGAAGGTTGAATTTCAGGCTCAGTTCGGGGAACTGGAGCACAGATCCAATTCCCTACATTAAGAGCCCCTCACCAACATCAGGGAACTTCCCTTGAAGAGAACTAATGGTGGAATGGTCGTGGAAAGTCACTAAGTCCAATTAATGGTGGGGAGATGCATTACTTTGTTTGGTCAGCATCATTTACAATGACAATATGCATCCCACGTTTTGGGTCACGATCACATTCATTCAAGTGTGCTAAACCCATAGGGGTCACAGCACCTAGTGAACAGGCGGCATTCAGATTGATCCCAGGAAAGGAAGGGCCAGTACAATACCTGGAATCAAGAATCTCACCATTATATAATCATGGGGGGAGCGCTAAACCCGTATTATTATTATAATCATGGAGAAGCGCTAAACCCTTATTATATGGAATTTGTGCATGGGGGTCAACATCAAATCACCTAAGGCCACTAATGACCCAGCAAAAGGCCGCAGTCAGAATAACAAATTCCCACTCAGGCAGCATACTCTACCTCTTCAAAAGTCTAAATTTGCTCACCATAAAGAACATCCATACATATTCATGTGCCTACTACATACATAGAACAATTTCATGCAAACAAACCTCCACTCAAACTTCTCACCAAAGAACCTTAACAGGACACACGACCATAACACAAGACACAGATCTCTTTTTGATGTATCCCGTGTCCATATCACACTGTAAAAACTCTATGCACATAAAGGGCCCCAAAATCTGGAATTCATTACCAGAACATACTAAAGTAAGCAGGCCTGAAAATCAATTTAAGACTCTTCTAAAAAACCACTTACTCGCCCAGGACTAAATAATCAACACTTAATATTAACATTACCAATAATTCTCCCAATTACTTAAATCTTAAAAATTCAAGACAACATATAGCAAATTGATCATCTTTTGTTATACATTGTAATGTGACAAATTTGTACAACTATAATGCTTCAGAATCGATATGTTCAAATTTCATTGTTTCAAATACTCATTATTATTATTATAATCAAGGGGGAAGCGCTAAACCTGGAGGATTATACAGCGCCTGTGGGGGGGGATGTGGAAGGCATTCAGGCTTAATTCGGGGAACTGGAGCACAGATCCAATTCCCTAAATCAAGAGCCCCTCACCAACATCAAGGAACCTTCCTTGAGGGGATTCAAATACTCAACTGTACTTCATATTGTAAATTGTTTTCTGTTAGTTTTAACACTGAACCTTTCATTGCTTGTTAATTTTAAGCCTGCCCATAATGTTCTGCATACAAGGGGCTTTTGGTATGTTCACCCAACTACTATAATTCATTGTACAACTATGTATCATGTCCGAATGAAGTATATGAATATAATCATGGGGAAGCGCTAAACCCGTAGGATTATACAACGCATGTGGGGGGGGGTGGGAGGCATTCAGGCTCAATTCAGGGAACCGGAACACAGATCCAATTCCCTACATCAAGAGCCCCTCACCAGCGTCAAGTAACCTCCCTTGAGGGGTTAGAACCTCACCAGCGTCAAGTAACCTCCCTTGAGGGGTTAGAACCTCACCAGCGTCAAGTAACCTCCCTTGAGGGGTTAGAATCTCACCAGCGTCAAGGAACTTCAGAGGTATGGATCAAGTGTTCTTATGCAAGCTGTTGTCAGGCATACTTTGGGATTAGTTATTACAACCAAAGCTGTATGTCCCTAGTTACTAGTAGGTTTAAAACTTTGATTATAATAAATTACAATCAAAACTAAGCACTAAACCCGCAAGGGCCATATAGCACTGAAGGTTTTTAGTCATTTGTGATAAAGGAATGACGGCATCCATGTTCGTCTTTATTTGTTAGCAAGAGGTTTTTCTTAGTACATAGCTTGATGGTACATTATTATTATTATAATCAAGGGGGAAGCACTAAACCCGTAGGATTATACAGCGCCTATGGGGGGATGGAAGGCATTCAGGCTTAATTCAGGGAACTGGAGCACAGATCCAATTCCCTAGATCAAGAGCCCCTCACCAGCGTCAAGGAGCCTTCCTTGAGGGGCTTGATGGTACAGCATTGCCAGTATCATTGCTTCATTCTCTTGGCATTATTATTATTATTATTATAATCAAGGGGGAAGCGCTAAACCCGGAGGATTATACAGCCATTCTCTTGGCAGATGACCAAGTCACTGCTCTTTAGCATATGGGAAAATGTGAATCGTCACTGCATGGTGGGTGAAGCTAGTTCCGTGATCATTATTGTAATCAAAAAGAAGCTCTAAGTTCCGTGTCAAATGTAACCAGGGGAAAAAAAGGGTCCAAAGGGTCATATTCTGACTAAGGACCTGTGTCAGGAGGACACTTGTCCTGTTTCTGACGATTATACCTAAAAGCCACTGTGGTCCGTTTAACACATGGAATCTCGTAGTCTGGACCCAAGGAGGAAAATGGAAATAATGGCAAACAATAATGTCTGGGCTGAGGGTAATATAGCCAGGTTCGTGAATAAAAAAGGCCTGTTTGCTTGTAATGGGTGCCCTTAAACTCGATTTGTAGAGCACTTAGCTCAACACAATGAGTGTCCACGGTTCGTTTCACGGTACGAGTGGAATCATTGGCGTGTTTCATTTAAGACATATGATGTCCCATGGTCACCTAGCAGAAAAACAGGGTGTTAGCCGGTGGTGTGGGTCGCATCCTGTGAACAAATTTTACCCAAGGTTGCGTAGTGCTTGCAGAACCAGGGGCTTGACTAATAAAGTATGTCACTGGGTCAAGCTAGTCTATATAAGGTTGTAGCATGTATCTTTGGTAATTAATATTTATCCCTAAAATAAGTATTGAAAATTACAGGCACATTGACACTTGTGTGTTTACAAAGTCACCGACTTGTGGTGAGCCAAGTCCTCCAAGTCAAATTAGTTTCCTCCCAAAACAGTAAATATTTCATAACTTACAAATAGGACTCCATTGCGCAACAATCTCCAAAGGCTGCATATGTACCTTCTTCTCCTGTGTCTGCCAGCCATATTTGTAAGACATATGCCACGTGTGCATATGTATGCATATACTATATTGGCGTGTGGGGCGGTATGTGCAAATCGCTCGGTCATGCCTCTCTTTTTATGATGCCAAGAAACAGTATCCAAACTCGTTGTTGGGCCAGTTGTAGTATTCATAACGAGACGTAGTAACAAAGAGTCAAAGACTGTTTCAATGAATGGAATAACCGGCTTTTGACGTTGGTGATGGTTGACAGTGGGTGAGAGTGTGAGTGACGTGATGTGTGAGCTTGTGTGTGTGTGTGGTGTGCTGTGTGTGTGTGTGTGTCGTGTGTGTGTCGTGAGTGTGGATGTGTGTGTGTGTAGTGTGTGTAAATCAACAGTTAATGTCACAAAAATCAAGTGTCTATCTTATCAAGATATTATAAACCAAGTTAAGGTAATTAAGAACCTGGGGAATATAACCGTTATTTACTACCAACCAGTAATATTGGTATATATCTAAAACTTCAATGATGCTGGGTGTGATGGTTAATCTTAAAATTATCTAATAAAATAGGGAAAGAACAGTGAAAGGCACATAGCATTAGGTTAATTAGTGTGTTGACTCTGCTGACTCACCCGTATTTACACTCTCTCAAGGTTTATGCTTAGACTTGCTTCAACCATGGTTTTTATTTTTACAATTATTTTTTACTGTATACTTCAGTTGTAATATTTTATTAATTGCTTATTTGCTTCAAAATAAGGTGCTGCTAGTGATGCATTTTAAATTGGCATGGAAACGTAATACATACATTTCATATATACTCAAGCTTTATTCAGTCTGTGGACAATATATGGCTTAAGAGGGTTCATGTAGCAGAGTACGAGAGGGATTAGCGTTAAAAAAATTTTTTTTTTTTTTGTACGATTATAATTCATGGTGAAGAGATTTAAATTCCGAAGGGGCCATACTATTTACAGTCAATGAAGGAAATTACAGGCTCACCTCATAGAGTAGTCTAATCCAACGCAAGGGTGACTGAAACAAAAGGGTCACTGAACGTAGAAGACTAATATGGTCCAGACGTAAATCACGAGGTCAGACCGCGACCCTCGTTGATTGAGAGCTACCCTTATATCACCACAGTGTCCAGCTGCTATAGGTGAATGCTACTCCCTGACATGTACGTATAAGCTTGTCGCATATATTATAAATAAAGTTACTCTTAAATTACGCCTTAGCTTCGTTTAACTCTTTATATTACTACAAGAGACCGGAAATATTAACTCCTACACCAAGTCTCTTAAAATTAAATTAACCATACGATTAAGGTATTTCGAGTCAAAAGTTTGGCAAACCTACATGCAGGTAGACTATCCATTTCAGTCCCCCCCCCCCTTTCTCCCTCACGTTTAGACCCTTCCACACCCCCCCCCTCAAACTTTCGAATATTGGGAAAATCAGTTAAAACTTTGTTTTTCTACACCCATCTTCTTGATTGAGTGTGGGGAAAGATCATTTTATTAGTGAATTATGCCACCCTTGAGGTGGAGATAGATCGTGCCAATTCTCGATCTGTTCCACAAATAAGGAAAACTTGAGCGGGACCCCAGAAGCCACTCTGACTGTGTATTAATCTAGACCCCCCGCGGCCCCAGGACAAGAACAATAAGTACTTAGCATCTGTACATCACAGGAGTCAATCTAAGAGCACCTGCGAACTGAACCGAGGTCAAGAGTTAGCCCGTTACAGCACCTAACAGCCTTCTTCCTAAGTCCAGATAAAATACGTGAACCCTTGCGTTTTACTCCATTGGATGAGTTTAGGTCTCCAGCCCACGGTATTTTGGACTTTTTACTTAATATTTAAAGGTTGAGTTATCAGTCCCGAAGGTAAGAATCTGTAAATATTGGCATAAAGGCTAATTTTCACACTGCATCTATTGAAAAGTCCTTCGAATATGCAGGTACAATATAAGAGGATGTAAGGATCGAGCCTACCATATGCATTCAAACGACTCACAAAAGGACTTACCTTTTCACAAAAATATTATATCAGGATGCAATCTGTTTACAATTATTCCCTGCTTACTGCTACTAAATCAACTGAATGAAACGAATTTTTAGGGCCGAAAAAACTATATTACCAATCGGCGGGTACAACAGGCTGATCGATAGGGCAGTCAATCCTGGAGGCCTGGCCTGGACCAAGGCCGTAGAGGTGGTGAACCTCTGCAAGAGACTCACATGTTGATAAAACAAACGTGCAACAGTAAGGTAAACTATTCAGAAACCGTTGCGCATACACAGGGCAGGGCTTCATCGTCTACTTATTGTCATAACTTTTCGAAACAGTTGCCTAACTGTTGCAACATGTGTCGATGCTTAATCGCTTGTCTTTATTGTATAACCCATTACAATCATTCCACAAACTACATCTCTACCTATAGGTAACACTATCCCACATTTTCCTCATGATCCTGGTTCAGGTATTCCTGTTGGGTATAGTGGTATTACAGCTTTGTAAAAGGTATTACTACGTGATGTTAACTTCGCAGTTTTGCTCTCACGTCGTACCTACGTCTCATTTTCCCTCAAAATGAAAGTGGGTGTATTCTTCAATTGTCTTGTATTATCCACCCTTTCAAACAAATGTGAATTACGAGCTGGAACGGAGTACTTAACAAAATTACAAATCACTTAACAGACGGAGATTTATGCTATGGGACCTTAGAGGTCTAAAATATCACGATGATCTTACAGAATCACACCATCACAACCACAAGGAACCAAAAGACTGGATAATACAAATTTCAAAAAAATAATTGTCAGGTATGATATAAATGAGGCACTTGAGACTAAGGCTGGACATTTAACACTCCATTTTAAGAGGGCAAACTGGTTACGACCATTAGGGTGCAGAGAAGTTTCAATCCCTTTGTCCTGTCCTTGAAAATTCAGAGAGAACGTTAGCGATAATGTTGTCTAAATAATTTTGAAAACTATACCAATTGGACTAAGTTACCTATAGTCGGCTTCAGAGGTCACGCTCCCGCGGCCGGGTCCAAGACCAGTCACTCTGGTTACTGGCCTGAGCGGATAGGTGGTTGTGTTTGCTCTCTGCAGCTCTAACGCTATGTAACCACAGCTCCGGCTGATCATACAACTGATTTTAGGTAATTTCCAGAGTTTCCGGCTATGAGGATGAGGTTCTATTCCCATAACAAGCCCCCAAAATTATGGGAGGGGGGGGACGATTTGGCTTTTTATCCCAAAAATGGTAAGTAAAGCATATACACACTTTTATGCAGGCGTGACTTAATTTATGACTGCTTAAATAACTCTTAAAATATATGGTCACAAATCTCATTATAGTAATACAGCTCATTACAACAACCATTTTTCAACATATCAAAAGTTTGCGCACCGTCCCATTATGTGCCCTCTCATCTTTTGACTATCGCTCCATACGATGGGTATGGGGTGATAATCAGATGTATTAAACTAAACTTGGTTCTAAATCTACAGCATTAAAATTACTCCCTACGGAACATAGGATTGGCAGACGGTGAAAAATTACCCCAACTAGAACCAGGGGTGTATCGTGTTTGCGCTATCTCAGTGTTGCAGAAGAGTCTCGCTCATCAAACTTTCTCCTGCGAGAATGCACCATCCAACTCAAGATAACAGCTACTATTTCTTCGCTTTCCCCAAAAAATTCCTTTGCGAAAGAGTTATCTGGATTTTCAGGATGCAGCACACTGTGTTTCAATTATGTGGGAGAGTAGGAATAATGGTCTAGTACGTGGCTAAAAATCAAAAACCAAACCACTATTCGGGAAGTATAACTCAAACGATTCAATCTCTATTGACATGATCAAAACGAGACTTACAATGGTCCCTAAGGTTTTTTCCCAATTAAATGTCATTATGAGTGGAGATGAATGAAAGGGTTCTATTTCATGGCGAAATCAGAAGTGTGTATATCTATAGATTAACTTATATATGGTTATACTACCCTTTTACAACGACGTTACAATGTTTTTGGTATACCTTCCCTGCAACTGCTTTTTAACGACTGACTTCTGTGTTCACGATGCAACGGTATCTCGCAGAACAGAAATTTAGAAGATTTCCAAGTATATGAAAATGTCTGTCACTCTGAACCGATTAGTGAACGAACACCGAGCTCTCGTTAAATGCTAGTTCCGGGGATCATTATCTGGCTGTCTGACTAGGCCTCCCCCCCCCCCCCCCCCCCCCCCCCCCCCCTCCCCCCCCCCCCCCCCCCCCCCCCCCCCCCCCCCCCCCCCCTCCCCCCCCCACCCCCCCCCCCCCCCCCCCCCCCCCCCCCCCCCCCCCCCCCCCCCACCCCCCCCGTCGAGTAGCTGGTTCGGTCAGGGTTGTTGGTAATAGTGGCCACCAGGATAATAACTTGAGTTGTATTATGCACCCAATATCCATCATGTGGCTGGTAGTCAAAAGGCAACAGATTCATGTAGTGGTTTAGGAAACTAGGTCTAATGTTTTGATAACGAAGTTCAACGTGGTGTTAGGATTAAAAGTATTTCTGGGCCCTAAAATAAGGGAAAAAACATCCATGGTTGGGACCCTGCTTAGGCGAAGATGGGATATTTCCACAGATGACACATGTAAATGAGCGAGACCATAGTAAAGTCCCAGTACGACTGTGTTCAGGACAGCCGTTCCCGACTAAGGATAGACATATAAATAAATTCTTTATTGAAGGAGACCCAAAAATTTGTCGTCGAAAACATCTCTGATATTATCCTACCACCACAGACTTTTGAAAAGGCAATAAAATGGGAAAGCCATTGCATCGCCCAGGGCAGACTCATGGAACTCCGTGTTCAATCAAGAACTGCAAGAAAAAGCCCCTGTCGGTGCCTTCAGCTTTATGGAGAGGGAAGCATAGACAGCGGTTCATCCCACAATAACTAAATCACAACAGGAACATAGCTCACTCTACAAAAGGTGGCGTAAACAATTGCAAAGAACTACAAGAACTATAGACAAACATTCCCAACTATAATAATCTTCGAAAGGTTATAGAGCAAGATCGCCACCACTTAGAAACATCAGTTAACAACCCAGGGCAACACGGTTTGTAGAGAGGTCGCTTGCTGTTCCAGCTAGGGAACACTATAACAGGTCTGGATTGTAATAATGTTGGTAGACTAACCGAAAGTAAAGTAAAAGGAACAATGCACCAAATGTGACATTTTATTGTGGCAACGTTTTCGTAAATTCTCAATTACCATCGTAACAAACTTAATCTTATCCTTATTTCTATATTATAATTCTTTAATCCAAAAACCCAAATTAAATTTATCACATATAAAAAAAAACCCAATATAATAAAAATTATTTTCCCAACCCCCCCCAAAACTCTATATTATATTTTACCAAACCCCTATATTAACCCCTTCCTTTCTTTTTTTTCCTCCCCCACCCATTTTTTTTTTCGATGACCGTCTCTGGCTCCCGAGGGAGAAAAGGTTTTACAATGATGGGACTATGCTGTTCAGTGCACTCTTCTGGTTCAGTTCAATGGTGCATCTCATAAGCGACCAAACACCGTATGTACTCCAAAACTATGGACGGGGGGTCACTAGCGAGGAGGAGGAAATGCTCCGTTATCACAGGTATCAGTTGTCTGTTCGTTGTCTCCTGGTACATAGTGTGGCCGCTGTCATCTCTTGTTCCTCTTTCGGGAGGGATATCACTCCTAGTTGCCTGTCGGAGTGTCTTCAAGTAACTTCGCATTCCAGAGATAGTGTTAGGGGCCGTGGATCATCGTGCTGACAGTAGTGGCACATCTCCTCCTAAGCCTTAGTCTACCATCATCTTGGCTGTGGCGAAAGCCACATCAAAGCCGATGGATGGCGGTACATGCGCTCTGGGACCAGCTTTCTATCATAGGGAGAGGGTTTGAGACACTTTGCAACACATGGGAATCTTTATTGACAGAAACGCTTTCGCCACACAGTGGCTTGATCAGTCCAATACAAATTAGAATTGGGTAAGAGAGAGTGAAGGATGGGCGAATTCAGTCCATCAACATGGATTCGATGTGTTCAGGTCCCATCACTCTCGTGATGGACTGAACACATCGAATCCAGGTTGAGGGATGATTACCTAATTCTTTTACTCTCCTTTACCCAGTTCTAATTTGATTGGACTGTTGAAGCCCACTGTGTGGCGAAAACGTTTCTTCAAAAAGATTCCCATTGTGTTGCTTAAGTGTCTCAATTTCTGTCAACTTGTCGGTTTTCATCAACAATTCATCACATATGGAGGGGTCTCCCCCGAGTCGCTGCTCGGTCACTGTTGAGATGGGTATCACCTAAGAACCTCCCCCATAAGTTTCATGGCTCTGGCAGCCACCAGTTGGTTCTGTCGTAAGGTGATTGGGGACGTAACCAACATGTGGATAGTCTGGTGCTGCATTTGCTGCATCATCTGCCGCGTCATTTCCCCGGATGCCAGGCAGGCTTGGGGACTCCAGTTCAATGTCGATCTGTTACCTGAATTTAAGGCTGTTCATTATGCGTAGGATCGAGTGATGAGGTGAACATTGTCCTGTGGTTGGAGGATGGGAGAGGGCATTGATTGCAGAGTGAGAATTCAACATGTATGACAGGTCGGAGTCAGATGTCGTAGGGCATGTGACAATGCTGCTGAATCGCCACCAGCTCAGCTTGAAGGATCGTGCTGTGGTCGGGAGGCGCCAGCCTGTGTAACAGACCGAAAGTCGTTTTGAAGTTCCCTCTTTAGTCTTGAGCTATTATGTATATTATTCAGCCACGGCATTATGATCCAATCTTCAAAGGAGTTTATGTTAAAGTTAACTCACTTTTTACTGGACTTTCAGGACAAACATTCTTAAACCACTTTGTCTTGGTGTGCGTGCAAATCAACTAGGCAATGCGCTGCCTCGATCAGTCACGCTATGTTATTTTGCGACATTCATGAAATTCCTTTTTATCTTAATTCCACGTTAGTGCACGGGAACAGAACGTGAAAAAAAAAAAAGTTGCAGTATTCAGCGTAGCTGTAAGTTCGTAAATGATTATCTTTCTCGATTCCAGTAATGTCTATTGTTACATTGGTCAGGTTGTGTAAGATAATGGTTATATTCAATGTGGTCCAATAATATAGACAAATGGCTATGTCACTAGGGATAAGGACGGTTGTCTGGTCAATATATATTGCGGCACAGTGTGGTTCAACTGTACCACGTTGAAGCCAAGCTATGCCACAACACATTCCACGCTTAGACGCCACTTAAATCAAGTAAGCACTTCAAGGTGAAGAGACTGGTTTTTAAAAAACATTTTAACTTTTTTTTCTTGCGATTGTTGGATTTTATCCTACCCCCCTTTTGTTATGATACTTGTGGGTTATTTAAACACAAAGGAGTGACATCACGTTTGCTAACGGAGGACTTGGCTTTTAATCAATCGGGGATACGATTACAACAACATCATCGTAAAAAAAAAGAACACGATGCGCCGAGTAAAATTTTATTTAAAGACATTCTGCTACTAACTATAGCACCATGTCTTTAAATATAAAAAGGTTCCATTTACATTCATGCTGTCATTTAGTTACTTCAGGCATTTTAAAATAACTTTTAAAGACGGTATTTCTTTGATGCTTAAGATTAAAAGCATTTAACTCTTGGGAATTATTGGGATGAAATTAAAGATTTATAGACCAACTCTCGCGGTCCATGGACGGGCCGCCGCCGGGGGGCGTTAATCCCGGAATAATTTTCCAGGTAACTCCAGAAACATTTCTCAACGAGCCTACGGAAACTATTGAATGAAACTAGAGGGGAAAAAGCCCAGGAATTTTTCTAGTTATTGGTTCGGTTTCTCTGAAGCTCCCCCCTCCTGTGCTGTGTCGTAGGATTGCATAAATGCAAACGATTACGCCTATTCCTACACCGTCAATTAAAAGAGAATGATCCCGAGGACGCTTATAGGCTGTACGAAACATCTGGCAAGTGATTCTCAGTCTAATTCACCAAAGAAAATGTGGGCAGACGGATTCAACCACTGATCGACGAATGCCAGGCTCCTCTAACCACAGGCACAATAAATAAGTCATGGGTCCAAGTTCACATCACAAAAATTACTAAGGTACAAGATATATCTGCTCCCCCCGGTCTCAATGAGGTCTTTTTAGGTACATTTGTCAGGAAACAGGCAAGCGTGTCCTGACGGGGGTCTTAGTCATTATGACCGCAGCAGAATCTTTTGGTCACCGGGACAAAACTTCCCACTGGATTACAGGTCCACCGTTTACAAAATTGTTAGGGTCATGATTAAAACATTATCGAGTCCTTTCCCGTTCTTTCTAGAATTTTATGTACAGCCAAGAGGGTATAGAAGCAACTCAAGGGCATGCAAAGTTACCTAGGACATATTGCATATTTACGAGTAATTTAATGTCATTTTTTTGGTAGACTTCGAATAAAAAGAATATCGTCAACGCATGGACTTGAGCCTCTATCTTGAGGGATCCTAAAGTTAAGGTGGCGTTGGGCGTTGTCGCGAAGGTAAATGGACTGGTGACCCACTTTGAGGGTATATGAGCACATTACATTGCATTACTTAGGACTACCTTTACTAAGAAGTGTGATCCCTCATTAAAACTGACAAAATATCAAAGGGGCGGAAATGGGTTTCAAATAAATGTTTTGTAAGTGAATACACTCAAGTTACATTCACCCTCAACTGGATTGATGATGCTTTTAGGCGCTTATGATTCGTCTAACGCATTTTGGACATGAGCGGGAGGGTATTACAATATGTCGACTCTCATATTGTTTTCCAGTGTACACCAGGAAGTCAGCAAATGATTTAATTGTCTTGAATTTTTAAGGCCAGATATTAGTTAACATTTGGTTTCTGTAACTTGGTTAGATCTATAATCGGTCAGGGACCTGAAATCATCTTTAAGGTTCACCATTTTGAATTTTATCGGTTTACTTTAAAACCACCCTTATGTTTGAAACTTTCAAAAGTCTGCATGTATAGTTATTTTTGTAAAAAAAATTACAAAACAACATGATGCAATTATTCAGGCTGCGACATTAAGTTAAAACCATATTTTTATTTTTAAAAGTTTAGTTGAATGTATATGCAATCGGAAATAAACTTTTTTTCTTATACAATTGGGCCACAGTCGGGGACAATCATTGTAAGGACTGTTTGTGCGGCCTAGCGACAAAAGTTTTCCGGTGACAATGTGGCGGCATCTCTGCGAAGAAAATGTAGTAATAATTATTTCTCATCCTACAATGTATTCCTTCACTAGGCTTTGTTACTCATTTTAGTTCGAGAGTCTTGCTTGCGAGGCGAACTCTAATCTGGATCAAAACAGATTATGTCCTTGCCGGCAGCAGCAGAGGAAAATTTAAGCAGCTGGAAAACATATCTTTTTGCTCTCTTGGAGACGTAGCAGAAGGGTTGTCGGCACATTCTACAGAGTTGCCAACAGTGCTGGAGGCGCCATGTTTCGTCTGAGTTTGGCCAATTACCCACCTCACAGGTGGAAAAAAAAATTGTCCTTGCTGCGCGAGGGTGGAACGCCTATGTTAATGTATATTTAGGTTCCTTGCATGATGTTTTATGTCCCTAAAGATTACCCCCATGGGATGCCAGTTCTGACGTTTTGGGTTATAATTACAAGGCCCGAGCTCAATGTTTGGGGAGGGTGGAGACATTGGTTATTTCTTGGATTTTTTGCTATTTCTTGCTAAGTGATGTGAAATGGTATCAAGATTGGGCCGAAATATCGTCCTAAGTGGTTTCCTAAGTGTGGGTTATTTGAGACTTGTTCCAGCCACAGTTACTGACATTTTTCTAGTTATTATTACACCTGTTTTAAAGAACCAGCAGCAAAATAGGTGCCCCCATAGGCCACGCACTTTATATGGGTGGTATCTTGGGAAAGATTGCAAACACTAGTCTTGAAATTTCAAGTGACCTGAAGTAGGATTCTCAGCTGTAAATTCAAGAGGTTGAAAATGAACCCTCTGTTGCTGGGGTGGTTGTGGCCTGAGGGACAAAAACAGTGTTCACGTGGGCACACATGAACCACCACACCCATTGTCTGCCAACCGACTCTGGATGGCTACTCCTCCTTGTTCACAAAAAAATGGAATACTGGTAGTGCTTTGTCAGAGTTTAATAGTGGACAAAACTGACGAAATTTTCGTCAATATACTCAGCGGAGCCGTGCGGAGGCCGCGAGAAGATAGGTGCACTTTTGAGTTGTGTTTGCAGAAGTTTGTTATCAAGCTACTGGCCATTAAGACTAATTTGTTAGTCCCCCATACTGACTTCTAGCCTCTGCGGCCTTATAATATCACATTTCTTAAGCTGTGCATTAAATGCAGTACCTTTTCGTGGTTGTAAATTGGAACGAGTTGGTATATACATTTTTGAGGCATGTCTTCTGTATCTAGTTTAGTGAATTCCTCTGCAGCAGCTGCTGGTAGTTTGTACGCACGCGAAGACACTTACAAAGGACTTTTGGTTTTCACTTATTTCAAGCACCTGCCACCTATCACTAGATAATTTAAACAGTTCTCTCAGCAACTCTCTTTCACATGAGACCTTACTCACAGAGACTTTACTCTCGCCATCTTATACAAAACTGATACTGAGGCATAGACTCAGCTGTCAAAGAAACTCTAATTGAGGATTTTCTGTAAAAGCTCTTGTGAGGAAGATCATTTATAAGGTAGTATTTTTCATTTTTCTTTTAGACCTTTAATTGGACATGGAAAGGGAGAAAAAAGTATTGGGCGGCATATATGTTGAGGATAAAATGTCCAAGCTGATTAAAATGAAGTCTTTCCACTATGCCATCATGAAACAATGTGATGTGCAACGAGAAACACACCGAGAAGAGGAAGCGAGGCACTTTATAATATTCATGCAGATTTCACGTTCAAAAAGTTACAACGCTTTACCATCAAGTAGCACGTCAAGAAAATTAGAGAAATTGCAAAGGTTTGCAACAAGGTTGGTTGTTCAGAGCTAGGGGAATGTCCTACGAAGAAAGGTAAGGAAATATCGTCTGATGACCCTGGAGGACAGGGGTCAGGGGGAATGACATACAAAACAATGCGTGGAATTTAGATAAGGTGGACAGACAGGATGTTCAAAGATCGGGGGACAACAAACAAGGGTCAAATTGGAGGTTTGAAGACTCAGTGAGTCAAAGCGATGTAAGAAGTAATTTTCTTTCAGCCAATGAAGTTGTTAGGATGTGGAATAGTCTGGGAAGTTGATGCAGTGGAGGAAGGAATCCATTCGTTGTTTTAAGAGAAATATGATAAAGCTCATGGGCAGGGAGAGGAGAGGACCCAGTAGCGGTCAGTGTAGGGCGGGGCAGGAGTCGAGTCTTGACCCCTGACAACCACAATTTGATGAGTGTACAACGCAGAAAAGTGATAGACTGAATAAATAGAGTTGCAGACTAATGATGTACTTTCACGTCTGTAAAATAAAATAAAAGCACTTTAAATTGCTGGGAATTGCTTTAATTTACACCTGGAAAATTCGGAGCTATTGACCTCAAATTCTGTACTCTACGATAATAGGCTACAATTATAAATAAGACATGGACAGAAAACTTTTCCTAGTCATTTGCGAACGCCAAGCTATTCTGTAAAATACAGTATTAACTGTCTTTACATTCAGTTACGATATAGCATTGGTCTATGACACGCACATTACTTGAATTATTGGGATCATGTGGACGGTACTATGGGCCATACCTTAGCCGAGTGCGACGCCATCTATGTTGACAATGAAGCAACGCACAAGCAGCGGTTCTCGTTGGATGGATCGAAAGCCTGGGCCGGGGGGTACTCACTACGACTCCACCATTCTCTACCTGAAACAAAACTACATTATTCAACCAATCACATACTCAGTCATGTCTTAATGTCTTCTAAATGCTCTACCTACACTCACTTAACAATATATATATACTTACCACAGTATTACATGCACACTGATCCATTGTATTAGGGCATAAGGGGGGTAAAATGACTTATTCTTAATGTTGACCACAGTAATATGTAACTTCTTCTAGGCTATTTATTCTTCATCGAAAACTAAGATATCGACAAAGCAAAAATACTCACCTTATCTGTGTTTTACAGGATGGCACAAAGGTCAGAGGAGGGTCATCATAAGGACTAAGACCCGCGGTCAGGATAACATTTTCCTGCTTCCTGACCAAAACTTACTTTACTCTGTCTGGCTGTTGAGAAAAAAACCATCAGCTGTTAAATCTTAAATATTCTTTGGTGCAAACGTAACTTATCAGTTAACTAAAAAAAAAAAATGCAAAGATAATCTTTGCTCTTCGTGTGGCTATTACTGCGACAAACCCAAACGAAAGGTGGCTAATATAAGAACAACGAATATGATGTTTACGTAGCTTTATTAGATCCTTAACCGATTATACTGTGACCTTAGTAATGTTACCATAAGCAATAAGGGAAAATTCTCTCCAGTCTTGGAACGAAACGCCAGGATGGAGTGATTATATTAATCTACTCTTTGGAAAAATCTGGAAGGAAATGGTCTCCAAATCTGCCACACAGAAAATCACTCACTACTGAACGTAAAAGACCTGGGCAGGCGAATGCAAAATGCCGCCAATAAAAAGTAGGGGCTGCCATCGCATTGGTACACTAAGAGAAAACACCATAAGTTGTCCGGGGCCCTCAAAAATGTTCAACAGCCTTCCCAATCAAGCCATTAGGATTTGCAATAAACCCTGGCTGCCTTCAGAGGAGAGCTGGAAGAAAACCTAAAGTCCGTGCCGGATCAGCCGGGTGTGGCTCGTACGTCGGACTGCGTGCGAGCCAGCAGTAACTGCTGTTGTCAGGCCTCGATTCCATCGGGAGGCCTGGTCGTGGACGGGCCGCGGGGGCGTTGATCCCGGAATACAACCGGTAATGCAAAATAAAACTCTTAGAGAAATATTTTGGGCTGTCCTAACACCACCCAATATTCATAATATAAGGAAGGAGCTTGGATTATTCTAGGATCAGTGAAAGGAATTGAGATTAATAACTGCGCCTGGTATTATTAATGTTAAGAAATAAACCACAGTCAATACAAATTGCAATTACTAAATGTCTTGATTAAAATAAACTACCTTGTCCATCTCTAAATGTTTTGTGAGACATGCAGTTACACTAAATGTTTATAACTGCTCAAATATCTCTGCGGAACGCGAGCATTTCAACCGTCCATCGAATTGTATTCAATTAATATCATAATAATTTAAGCCAAAGCCGCCCCCCCCAGTCATTATTACTTAATCTCTAATTCAAATAAATTTAAATAAACAATTCAAAAAGATATTTCTGGTTTAATAATCAATAATACTATCACAAATTACATACGCTGATGAAATTGAAGCAAGGAGTCCTACTTGCAGATCTGCTTCTGACAGTAGGCTCGGGCTAGATACCCATAGCAATGAGGTACATGCATATAGGAATTAGCAACAGGGCTTTTTTTTACATTTTAACACTATATTGTTTATCCTAACCACAAGTAAGTATATTAAACAAAACTGCCGTTATACGGTTTGGTAGTGAGGTTCGACAAAACCAGGAAGTAAGTTAACTTGGAAGGATTATCACTAGTGGTGCTAGAGTGAACGAATCACACCACAGTGGATATAAACAACTTCTGGTGTTTACAATGCACACAATTACAGTATACAAATGTACATGCCGCAGTGCGTATATATAGATATACCAAAGGGGATACATATAACACGCCGACATGTGTATACAACACTGCCATCCCTTACAATTTCACTGCGTTGTTGGATGTATTATAAAAATAGTGCGTGCCGAAATAAAAACAAAAGTCAATCGGTAATAGAATAGTCTCCACGTTCCCTTCCAAGACACCAACTCGTAAGATGAAGATAAAAACCGGTTGGTAGCAGACTAAAGCAGTTGATAAAAACTCCTGTTGCCACGCCTGCTATCACATGAACAATCTGCAGCGTTAGACCAAGTACCCAAGGTTATATTAATTCCACAGCAATTGAAATAGCTCCGCCCTAAGATTTCGCTTACCACACCCCCCATCCCCTCCTAACACTGTAAAAAGTTTGCAAGTTTCTCGTAGCAACTTGTCTTGTACCACAATGCAAGATGACAGGCAAATTACACACTTTAAAAACATTTCTCTACTGTTTGTTTCTGTTTTCATTAATTCTTTTTCTAGTAATATTTTCCTGATAATTTACGCGGTCTGGTCTTGAAACCCGGCAGCGCCGAAGGTGCGGCAGTATTATAAACAACTATGTTCCACTTACCTTAAGGTAAAGGAACTAAAAAAACTTGGAACTAAACTAACACATCACCTGGAAATGGGACGGCAGCAAGTTTATATGTTGGAGGGAAGCTAGGAGTGCCTTCGATCAGAGCCCGTTAGCCAACAAATTGACCACCTCAATTGGAGGGAATGCAACTAAAATACCCTCCATAGATAATGGAACCTTTCAAAACTAGGGACGCAATCCATGATGATTCTCTATAAATCGCTTGTGCTCTCTAGGCTGGTAATGACTACTGTACACTAACGGCCCCCTTCAAGGCTGGCGGACGTTTGCAGACATGGAGAGATGTACAAAGCAACTTTCACGGCACAACAGTACGAGACGGAACCTAAATTACTAGGTACGTTGAAGGTCTTGATCTGTATTACCTGGAAGCAGCGAGTTACTTTATTACATGAATAATCATACACTTGGAAGGTCCTGGAGGGATTGGTAACCAAAAACTGCACACGAAAAATCATCCATATGAATGCAAATGAATCGGGCGGAAATGCAAACAATCCCGACTGAAAAAAGCTCAGGGGGCGCCACGAGTACATTGAGAGACAACACAATACAAGTGTTACGGGGCTCTAAGACTGTTCAACTGCCTCCCCAGTATACCTCAAGGGGGGATTACAAAAGACACCTTGGCTGTTTCAAGAGGGCACTGGGACAGGCACCTAAAGTCAGTACCTTGAACAAAACTTGGGCTGTGGTTCGTACGTAGCTTGCATGCTGCCACGCAGTAAACAGACTGTTGATCAGACCCTTAGCACCATTGTGGGCCTGGTCTCTGTCCGAGCCGCGGGGGCGTTGACCCCCGAATACCCACCCCCCCCCCCTCTCCACGTAAACTCCAGGTAAACCCTGGTATGTCCAGTAATCTATACAACCAATTGAATACATCTAGAAATATGTCCAGTTAGTAATAATTTCTTAGCTGCAGAACTAGGCAACCACTGGGAGCGTATAAAGTTCAAAGTTGATGTTCAACATTGGTTATAACTAACTGGGTCAGTAAGGGATGACGAGCAAATCACAACGGCTGCAACTATTGGAGTGACTGAGGGGTAAATCACAACAATGGCTGCAACACATGACCCACACAAGAAAAATTAAACCGCATTGTGAAATATACGAAACCTGTGTCACTATCAAGTCCACTCCCGGACTTTATAAGCGTATAAAAGAGAACGATGCCCATTCAGCTTAATTTTAATGGTTATAAAATGACCCATAATTTTTAAAGGGGTGGACCGGTAAGTCCGCGGAAGGCCTCGGTCAAATGACCAAAAAGCTTCAATGGCGGGGTCATCATCTGACTAAGACCTGTGTCAGGAGACACTTGTCCTGTTTCCTGACGAACATACCTAAAAGCCACTGTGGTCCGTTTAACACATGGAATCTCGTAGTCTGGACCCAAGGAGGAAAATGGAAATAATGGCAAACAATAATGTCTGGGCTGAGGGTAATATAGCCAGGTTCGTGAATAAAAAAGGCCTGTTTGCTTGTAATGGGTGCCCTTAAACTCGATTTGTAGAGCACTTAGCTCAACACAATGAGTGTCCACGGTTCGTTTCACGGTACGAGTGGAATCATTGGCGTGTTTCATTTAAGACATATGATGTCCCATGGTCACCTAGCAGAAAAACAGGGTGTTAGCCGGTGGTGTGGGTCGCATCCTGTGAACAAATTTTACCCAAGGTTGCGTAGTGCTTGCAGAACCAGGGGCTTGACTAATAAAGTATGTCACTGGGTCAAGCTAGTCTATATAAGGTTGTAGCATGTATCTTTGGTAATTAATATTTATCCCTAAAATAAGTATTGAAAATTACAGGCACATTGACACTTGTGTGTTTACAAAGTCACCGACTTGTGGTGAGCCAAGTCCTCCAAGTCAAATTAGTTTCCTCCCAAAACAGTAAATATTTCATAACTTACAAATAGGACTCCATTGCGCAACAATCTCCAAAGGCTGCATATGTACCTTCTTCTCCTGTGTCTGCCAGCCATATTTGTAAGACATATGCCACGTGTGCATATGTATGCATATACTATATTGGCGTGTGGGGCGGTATGTGCAAATCGCTCGGTCATGCCTCTCTTTTTATGATGCCAAGAAACAGTATCCAAACTCGTTGTTGGGCCAGTTGTAGTATTCATAACGAGACGTAGTAACAAAGAGTCAAAGACTGTTTCAATGAATGGAATAACCGGCTTTTGACGTTGGTGATGGTTGACAGTGGGTGAGAGTGTGAGTGACGTGATGTGTGAGCTTGTGTGTGTGTGTGGTGTGCTGTGTGTGTGTGTGTGTCGTGTGTGTGTCGTGAGTGTGGATGTGTGTGTGTGTAGTGTGTGTAAATCAACAGTTAATGTCACAAAAATCAAGTGTCTATCTTATCAAGATATTATAAACCAAGTTAAGGTAATTAAGAACCTGGGGAATATAACCGTTATTTACTACCAACCAGTAATATTGGTATATATCTAAAACTTCAATGATGCTGGGTGTGATGGTTAATCTTAAAATTATCTAATAAAATAGGGAAAGAACAGTGAAAGGCACATAGCATTAGGTTAATTAGTGTGTTGACTCTGCTGACTCACCCGTATTTACACTCTCTCAAGGTTTATGCTTAGACTTGCTTCAACCATGGTTTTTATTTTTACAATTATTTTTTACTGTATACTTCAGTTGTAATATTTTATTAATTGCTTATTTGCTTCAAAATAAGGTGCTGCTAGTGATGCATTTTAAATTGGCATGGAAACGTAATACATACATTTCATATATACTCAAGCTTTATTCAGTCTGTGGACAATATATGGCTTAAGAGGGTTCATGTAGCAGAGTACGAGAGGGATTAGCGTTAAAAAAATTTTTTTTTTTTTTGTACGATTATAATTCATGGTGAAGAGATTTAAATTCCGAAGGGGCCATACTATTTACAGTCAATGAAGGAAATTACAGGCTCACCTCATAGAGTAGTCTAATCCAACGCAAGGGTGACTGAAACAAAAGGGTCACTGAACGTAGAAGACTAATATGGTCCAGACGTAAATCACGAGGTCAGACCGCGACCCTCGTTGATTGAGAGCTACCCTTATATCACCACAGTGTCCAGCTGCTATAGGTGAATGCTACTCCCTGACATGTACGTATAAGCTTGTCGCATATATTATAAATAAAGTTACTCTTAAATTACGCCTTAGCTTCGTTTAACTCTTTATATTACTACAAGAGACCGGAAATATTAACTCCTACACCAAGTCTCTTAAAATTAAATTAACCATACGATTAAGGTATTTCGAGTCAAAAGTTTGGCAAACCTACATGCAGGTAGACTATCCATTTCAGTCCCCCCCCCCCTTTCTCCCTCACGTTTAGACCCTTCCACACCCCCCCCCTCAAACTTTCGAATATTGGGAAAATCAGTTAAAACTTTGTTTTTCTACACCCATCTTCTTGATTGAGTGTGGGGAAAGATCATTTTATTAGTGAATTATGCCACCCTTGAGGTGGAGATAGATCGTGCCAATTCTCGATCTGTTCCACAAATAAGGAAAACTTGAGCGGGACCCCAGAAGCCACTCTGACTGTGTATTAATCTAGACCCCCCGCGGCCCCAGGACAAGAACAATAAGTACTTAGCATCTGTACATCACAGGAGTCAATCTAAGAGCACCTGCGAACTGAACCGAGGTCAAGAGTTAGCCCGTTACAGCACCTAACAGCCTTCTTCCTAAGTCCAGATAAAATACGTGAACCCTTGCGTTTTACTCCATTGGATGAGTTTAGGTCTCCAGCCCACGGTATTTTGGACTTTTTACTTAATATTTAAAGGTTGAGTTATCAGTCCCGAAGGTAAGAATCTGTAAATATTGGCATAAAGGCTAATTTTCACACTGCATCTATTGAAAAGTCCTTCGAATATGCAGGTACAATATAAGAGGATGTAAGGATCGAGCCTACCATATGCATTCAAACGACTCACAAAAGGACTTACCTTTTCACAAAAATATTATATCAGGATGCAATCTGTTTACAATTATTCCCTGCTTACTGCTACTAAATCAACTGAATGAAACGAATTTTTAGGGCCGAAAAAACTATATTACCAATCGGCGGGTACAACAGGCTGATCGATAGGGCAGTCAATCCTGGAGGCCTGGCCTGGACCAAGGCCGTAGAGGTGGTGAACCTCTGCAAGAGACTCACATGTTGATAAAACAAACGTGCAACAGTAAGGTAAACTATTCAGAAACCGTTGCGCATACACAGGGCAGGGCTTCATCGTCTACTTATTGTCATAACTTTTCGAAACAGTTGCCTAACTGTTGCAACATGTGTCGATGCTTAATCGCTTGTCTTTATTGTATAACCCATTACAATCATTCCACAAACTACATCTCTACCTATAGGTAACACTATCCCACATTTTCCTCATGATCCTGGTTCAGGTATTCCTGTTGGGTATAGTGGTATTACAGCTTTGTAAAAGGTATTACTACGTGATGTTAACTTCGCAGTTTTGCTCTCACGTCGTACCTACGTCTCATTTTCCCTCAAAATGAAAGTGGGTGTATTCTTCAATTGTCTTGTATTATCCACCCTTTCAAACAAATGTGAATTACGAGCTGGAACGGAGTACTTAACAAAATTACAAATCACTTAACAGACGGAGATTTATGCTATGGGACCTTAGAGGTCTAAAATATCACGATGATCTTACAGAATCACACCATCACAACCACAAGGAACCAAAAGACTGGATAATACAAATTTCAAAAAAATAATTGTCAGGTATGATATAAATGAGGCACTTGAGACTAAGGCTGGACATTTAACACTCCATTTTAAGAGGGCAAACTGGTTACGACCATTAGGGTGCAGAGAAGTTTCAATCCCTTTGTCCTGTCCTTGAAAATTCAGAGAGAACGTTAGCGATAATGTTGTCTAAATAATTTTGAAAACTATACCAATTGGACTAAGTTACCTATAGTCGGCTTCAGAGGTCACGCTCCCGCGGCCGGGTCCAAGACCAGTCACTCTGGTTACTGGCCTGAGCGGATAGGTGGTTGTGTTTGCTCTCTGCAGCTCTAACGCTATGTAACCACAGCTCCGGCTGATCATACAACTGATTTTAGGTAATTTCCAGAGTTTCCGGCTATGAGGATGAGGTTCTATTCCCATAACAAGCCCCCAAAATTATGGGAGGGGGGGGACGATTTGGCTTTTTATCCCAAAAATGGTAAGTAAAGCATATACACACTTTTATGCAGGCGTGACTTAATTTATGACTGCTTAAATAACTCTTAAAATATATGGTCACAAATCTCATTATAGTAATACAGCTCATTACAACAACCATTTTTCAACATATCAAAAGTTTGCGCACCGTCCCATTATGTGCCCTCTCATCTTTTGACTATCGCTCCATACGATGGGTATGGGGTGATAATCAGATGTATTAAACTAAACTTGGTTCTAAATCTACAGCATTAAAATTACTCCCTACGGAACATAGGATTGGCAGACGGTGAAAAATTACCCCAACTAGAACCAGGGGTGTATCGTGTTTGCGCTATCTCAGTGTTGCAGAAGAGTCTCGCTCATCAAACTTTCTCCTGCGAGAATGCACCATCCAACTCAAGATAACAGCTACTATTTCTTCGCTTTCCCCAAAAAATTCCTTTGCGAAAGAGTTATCTGGATTTTCAGGATGCAGCACACTGTGTTTCAATTATGTGGGAGAGTAGGAATAATGGTCTAGTACGTGGCTAAAAATCAAAAACCAAACCACTATTCGGGAAGTATAACTCAAACGATTCAATCTCTATTGACATGATCAAAACGAGACTTACAATGGTCCCTAAGGTTTTTTCCCAATTAAATGTCATTATGAGTGGAGATGAATGAAAGGGTTCTATTTCATGGCGAAATCAGAAGTGTGTATATCTATAGATTAACTTATATATGGTTATACTACCCTTTTACAACGACGTTACAATGTTTTTGGTATACCTTCCCTGCAACTGCTTTTTAACGACTGACTTCTGTGTTCACGATGCAACGGTATCTCGCAGAACAGAAATTTAGAAGATTTCCAAGTATATGAAAATGTCTGTCACTCTGAACCGATTAGTGAACGAACACCGAGCTCTCGTTAAATGCTAGTTCCGGGGATCATTATCTGGCTGTCTGACTAGGCCTCCCCCCCCCCCCCCCCCCCCCCCCCCCCCCTCCCCCCCCCCCCCCCCCCCCCCCCCCCCCCCCCCCCCCCCCTCCCCCCCCCACCCCCCCCCCCCCCCCCCCCCCCCCCCCCCCCCCCCCCCCCCCCCACCCCCCCCGTCGAGTAGCTGGTTCGGTCAGGGTTGTTGGTAATAGTGGCCACCAGGATAATAACTTGAGTTGTATTATGCACCCAATATCCATCATGTGGCTGGTAGTCAAAAGGCAACAGATTCATGTAGTGGTTTAGGAAACTAGGTCTAATGTTTTGATAACGAAGTTCAACGTGGTGTTAGGATTAAAAGTATTTCTGGGCCCTAAAATAAGGGAAAAAACATCCATGGTTGGGACCCTGCTTAGGCGAAGATGGGATATTTCCACAGATGACACATGTAAATGAGCGAGACCATAGTAAAGTCCCAGTACGACTGTGTTCAGGACAGCCGTTCCCGACTAAGGATAGACATATAAATAAATTCTTTATTGAAGGAGACCCAAAAATTTGTCGTCGAAAACATCTCTGATATTATCCTACCACCACAGACTTTTGAAAAGGCAATAAAATGGGAAAGCCATTGCATCGCCCAGGGCAGACTCATGGAACTCCGTGTTCAATCAAGAACTGCAAGAAAAAGCCCCTGTCGGTGCCTTCAGCTTTATGGAGAGGGAAGCATAGACAGCGGTTCATCCCACAATAACTAAATCACAACAGGAACATAGCTCACTCTACAAAAGGTGGCGTAAACAATTGCAAAGAACTACAAGAACTATAGACAAACATTCCCAACTATAATAATCTTCGAAAGGTTATAGAGCAAGATCGCCACCACTTAGAAACATCAGTTAACAACCCAGGGCAACACGGTTTGTAGAGAGGTCGCTTGCTGTTCCAGCTAGGGAACACTATAACAGGTCTGGATTGTAATAATGTTGGTAGACTAACCGAAAGTAAAGTAAAAGGAACAATGCACCAAATGTGACATTTTATTGTGGCAACGTTTTCGTAAATTCTCAATTACCATCGTAACAAACTTAATCTTATCCTTATTTCTATATTATAATTCTTTAATCCAAAAACCCAAATTAAATTTATCACATATAAAAAAAAACCCAATATAATAAAAATTATTTTCCCAACCCCCCCCAAAACTCTATATTATATTTTACCAAACCCCTATATTAACCCCTTCCTTTCTTTTTTTTCCTCCCCCACCCATTTTTTTTTTCGATGACCGTCTCTGGCTCCCGAGGGAGAAAAGGTTTTACAATGATGGGACTATGCTGTTCAGTGCACTCTTCTGGTTCAGTTCAATGGTGCATCTCATAAGCGACCAAACACCGTATGTACTCCAAAACTATGGACGGGGGGTCACTAGCGAGGAGGAGGAAATGCTCCGTTATCACAGGTATCAGTTGTCTGTTCGTTGTCTCCTGGTACATAGTGTGGCCGCTGTCATCTCTTGTTCCTCTTTCGGGAGGGATATCACTCCTAGTTGCCTGTCGGAGTGTCTTCAAGTAACTTCGCATTCCAGAGATAGTGTTAGGGGCCGTGGATCATCGTGCTGACAGTAGTGGCACATCTCCTCCTAAGCCTTAGTCTACCATCATCTTGGCTGTGGCGAAAGCCACATCAAAGCCGATGGATGGCGGTACATGCGCTCTGGGACCAGCTTTCTATCATAGGGAGAGGGTTTGAGACACTTTGCAACACATGGGAATCTTTATTGACAGAAACGCTTTCGCCACACAGTGGCTTGATCAGTCCAATACAAATTAGAATTGGGTAAGAGAGAGTGAAGGATGGGCGAATTCAGTCCATCAACATGGATTCGATGTGTTCAGGTCCCATCACTCTCGTGATGGACTGAACACATCGAATCCAGGTTGAGGGATGATTACCTAATTCTTTTACTCTCCTTTACCCAGTTCTAATTTGATTGGACTGTTGAAGCCCACTGTGTGGCGAAAACGTTTCTTCAAAAAGATTCCCATTGTGTTGCTTAAGTGTCTCAATTTCTGTCAACTTGTCGGTTTTCATCAACAATTCATCACATATGGAGGGGTCTCCCCCGAGTCGCTGCTCGGTCACTGTTGAGATGGGTATCACCTAAGAACCTCCCCCATAAGTTTCATGGCTCTGGCAGCCACCAGTTGGTTCTGTCGTAAGGTGATTGGGGACGTAACCAACATGTGGATAGTCTGGTGCTGCATTTGCTGCATCATCTGCCGCGTCATTTCCCCGGATGCCAGGCAGGCTTGGGGACTCCAGTTCAATGTCGATCTGTTACCTGAATTTAAGGCTGTTCATTATGCGTAGGATCGAGTGATGAGGTGAACTTTGTCCTGTGGTTTGAGGAGGGGAGAGGGCATTGTTTTGCAGAGGGGGGAATCAAATGTATGCAGGTGGGAGTCGAGTCAGGGCATGTGACAATGCCTGCTGAATCGCCACCACCGCTTAAAGGTCGGCAGTGGTCAGGGGCGCCACCTTGTGTACGGACAGGACACAGGGTATAAATAGGCTCGAGTAGGTGAAAATACAGGGGTGTAGTATACCCATAAAAAAATGTCACATTTTTGGGCCTTTTGCCCTTTTTTACTTTACAAGGGGCCTGGATGCTGGGGGAAAAAAACAAAATACAAATGTAGTATCACAACTTTGCAAAAGCTTTCGAAAGGTGGCCATGGTTTTAATAGCGCAAAATAGGTGCAAAGGAATAAACAGGAAAAGTTGTGATGAAATCTTTAATTCCTGAAAAAAAAAAAAACAGGAAATGAAAACCTTTTTCCCCACAAGGCACAGTACTCGCCCCCCATTTATTCCCATCCTCATATCTGACAAGATATAAGCCATGCTGGCTTCATTTCGGTGACCCCCGGATTGTCATGCAAGGACTTCCCATCGATGCCCCGCTCCAAGCGGACTCAACCCAAAATCTTCAAAGGGGGCCCCCAAAAACAATAGAAGTTCAATGAAAGAAATTTAATACTCAGAATGGAAATCTTAAAAAAAAACTTTTTCGGGGTATACGAAAAAGTCTAACCATGCAAAAGAGCGAAAAAAAAAAGTAAAGGGACCTGGAAGGATTATGTAAAGGTCTCGACTTCAAAGCCAAAACGTGTATCTACCTCGTTTACTAGGGAAAATGATAGGATGGAAAAGAACAACCTTCAAAATAGGGGTGCCAACCATGTGATTCTTTTTCAAAAAGGGTTTTCTCTTTGGCTGGAATTGCTGAAAATAACGCCCCCCCCTTTCCCGGTAAATTGCGACCTGAGAAATCAAGGAACTTTCACACACACTAAGTTTTCGAAAGGCCCCCAAATACTATGAAAGGGGGAAGGCCTTGATCGTATTCCCTGGAACACAGGGGAGAGAATACACAATAATTATATACTTGGAAAAAACCAAGAGGGATTAGACCAAACTTGCACCGAAAATAACTCCCATAAAGCAAAAGACTCGGCGGAGATCAACTTTCCCCCGTGAAAAGCGGGGCGCCAACGAGTACACAGAGACAAAATAATGTGTCTGGGGGCCCCAAAAACTGTTAGCTGCCTCTCAGATACATAAGGGGGGTTTCCTATAGATCCCCGGGTGTCTTCAAGGCGACCCCAAAAGGCACCTTAAGTCAACCCTGACCAACCGGGGTGTGGTAGTTACGCAGTTTTTAAGGCGGGCCAGCATAACAGCCCGGTTGATCAAAACCGACCCCCACGAGGCCCGGTCTCAGACCGAGTGGGGGGGGGGTTGACCCCCCGAAAACCCCCTCCCGGTAAACCCCTAGGGGGGGAAAAAATGCAAATATTCTTCCCAAAATTGTTGTTACGAGGTTCCCACAAAAAATTCTTGATTTTCCTGAAACTGGCATATATTTTTCTATTTTTAAGTTGGCTTTGTGACAAAAAACTGAAAAACTTTTATTTAACCGGGGGAAAAAAAATCGCATTGGCAACAAGACTGCAGAAACTAAACCCGGGGAACTTTTTTATTTGGGTTATCACGGTGTAGGTGTTGCATTTTTTTTACTTATTGAACTAGACCCACCAGCGAGTATTTTTGGCAATGTTTTCCCACTGGTCTCACCCCCACCCTTCATTTTCCCCATTGTACCCAACCCCCCAACCCAGCACCCCTCCCAATTCCACCCCCACAACACCCAACATCTTCCACGCATTCCACATGACACCCCCCCCCTCCCCCGTACCCACCAAAAATCCCCCACCCCTCCCCCGAACCTCATCCCTTAAGTTTCCCTGTTATTCCCTCTATAACCTATCCGGGGGCAAGATGGAAAGGGGGGAAAAAAAACCTCCCTTTTCAGACGCAGTCAAATGGACTCATTTAACCTTTTCCCTAAATCCGATTTTAACTCGCATTTTTTTTTCGTGGCATTATGCCATGTGGGGTTTTAAACGTCCCCGACAAATGGGGGCGGGATGGCCATTCTCAACGCGGTGGACTTGTACTACGACTCCAAAGTTAATTACGTTCTTTAGACTTTAAAAACCTTTGAACCCATACAGGAACAAATGGCTCTAGGCAACTCAAGACATTCCTTAGCCAGGCCTGCCGCATACTTAACTCTGATCAATGTAAATATCTACTGCATAGCTTGCAAGCAACCCGAGACCAACATTCCCAATACAAGTTAAGAGACCCTCAAAACACCTATTAACACTACGTAGTACCATAAGCCAAACATCTAAAGCACTCTAGTGACACCTGAGCCAAAACATGAACAAACGATTAGCTACTCTGGACTAGGTCTTTCACTAAGCCATCACACTACTGCTACATAACCAAGTTAAGGACAACTTTACCCATCAAGAACTTTATGGATCTAGTAGAACCATGTATTAACTTACCGTTTTAGCTAGGAAGAACAGATGCACAATGTTTTAAAATGACCAGAGGTTCACACATCAAAGCAATTTTTGCAAACCTTCAAATCTACACTGGGAACTGAGCATTCCAGCCTACCATGTGGTTACCCGACTCGAGTTATTTTTCCTACAAGACTGAACTTTCACTTTGTTCTTAACACCAATGTGGAGCCCACCATCAAATTTATAATCAAGAACATGAGGAGGAACACTGCTGCAACAGAACTACTGGTCCATACTTGGTAGGTCCTCCTCGAACCCAACCCACTAACAAGTATTTGCCCAACCCATTTTCAAAGCTGCCCAAGGAAAAAAACTGATAACCCTGTTAACTCAAGTGCAAGTCCCACTCACATCAAACCGTTCTCACTCGTGTATTTATCTAACCTATATTTGAACCCTACTAGGTGGACTGTTCCATCCATCGACTACTCATTTCCAAACCAGTACTTAACTATATCCTTTCTAAATCTAAACTTGTTCAATCTGAATCCACTATTTCGAATTCTCTCTTGAAGGGGTATCCTCAGGACCATATTTATGCCCAGTTTCCTCTTTTACACCTCAATCATGTCTCCCCTCATTCTACGTCTTACAAAAGAATGAAAGTTACGGGATTTCAATCTTCCTTCTTATAGACAATTTCTTATGAAATGAATTAACTTTGCCATTCTTCTCCGAATGTTCTCTAATTTACATCCATTCTGAACTGCATAATCGAAGCGAGGCCTTACTAATGTGTCGAGTTGTAGTATAACGTCCGGACTTCATTTTAATCCCAGTAATCAGTGACTTACTACGTATGCTAAGGTAATGCTGTCTTGGCTCCAGATTGCTGTTTACCATAGTTCCTTAGTCGTTTTCGCATTCTGTATGGCCAAGTTCTATATTTACATTCCCGAGTTTCAGGACTTTGCATTTATCTACACTGAACTGCATATGACACTTTTCTGACCACGACACTAGTGTCTAAAACCCCCTGAAGGGGCACCTACCTCAATCTATTATCCTGCCTTTTTGTGTCTGCGAATTTGCCCAGATCCCATTCCAAGTTTAATTAAAACTAAACAAGAAACCAGCTAACAGACCTCTATCCAAACAATGAGATCAGGACCACGAGACGCATAATCATTGCTGTTCCAGAGTTCCTAGAAGCGTGACTACAATTACCCGTGTAATTAATAGCTTACATTTCCCACCATGCTTCTCGAAGTGGAGAAAACGTGCCCAGTGCATCATCTGCACTAGCACACATGCGTGTAGCCACTAATACAAATTTTTAAAGGATGAACCAGTAAGCCAGCGGAAGACCTCGGTCAATGACCAAATGCTCCAGTTGCGGGTTATCATACGACTAAGACCCACGTCAGGAACGAATCTTTCATAACCTCCCCGTCAGCAAAGTAGCCAGTAACGTGTCCAGGGCACAAACTAAAACTGAACTTGAAACAAGGACTTTTTAAAAAAAAAAATTAACTAGAATAGACCGGAGTCTGTGGGAACAGAATCTCCCTCTTGGGGACTGGGGAAGGGAGGAGAGGGGTGAAAAGTGCATAGGCGAGACTACCCTGAACCAACAAGTATGCATTTAGTTGTGACAATCAAAAGTAACTCGTGTGATACTCATGTACTCATCTTGTGCAATTAGATGAAGCTATCAGTTAATAAAAGAGTGAATTACCAGAGCGGCATTGTTTGAAAGCCGTTATGACAGCAGTAGTGAAGACAATCATCCAAAATTCAGGGGATTCAGCATCTCGGGTGTACTCTGTAAACATTTTACCTTAAGACGCCACTAAATGATAACGAAGATAATATGGCTACAACCAAACATATCACAGCCTTCAAACCTTACCCTTCTCCGCTTCACCTGACATTTATCAATTATGTAACCCAATTTTAGTAATACGTATATGTATTGGACAACGTCCTAGTGGGTGAAACCTTCCTTAATAAAATATCTAATTGTTGCACATCCCTGAACTTCACAAATTGTCTGCACTGATATACATTATATATCTAGTACCTGTACTAGTTGTAAATAGTCATTTGTGGATGGTTGCCATACTACAATTTGTATGCTTAACAATTCGCAAACGAGCGAATTGACGTTGAGTACACAGCAAGATGCGAACCTGCACACAGTGTAGGCGACTATTACTTACTTGACAGTGGGTCACTGACATAAGAAAAGCTTAACCCGGCCAGAATTACCTTTGCTAATTAGCATCATAATTGATCCCAACAAGTACAATACCTAAATGTTATAAATATCCAAGGTGGTTTATAACGAATATTTGCAAACCTATTATTTCCTTCCTACACAAGTCAAATCTATAGTGAACTTACTCTGTTATGTATAAGATACATTTGATGGTGCTAGTTATGGTAAAATCTTTGGTTAAACTGGACATGAACCACATCTTCCAACTTAACTAGCATGAGTCTACCTGGTGTGTTGCGAGGGTCAACGCCCTCGCAACCTAGTTACAAATCAAGCCTTCCGGTAGATGGCCTCATTAACTAGGCTGTTGGGACTAGCCGTACGAAGTACATGTACAACATAAGCACCACAGCCGGCTAATCAGGCAATGACCATAAACTTCTCCAGCTCTTTCTCGAAGACAGCCAAGGGTCTGCTGGTAATCCCTCCGTATGTAAGAAAGGAGGAGGTTGAAAAGTCTTGGCCACTTGACACATAAGAGCTTTTCCCTGCCTTTCACTGGGGGAATTTTGCATTATCTGCCAAGCCTCCTACTTTCCTGGGAAAATAGTTTGTGCGCGCTTATATTTGGGACCAATCCTAGAATTGTGGGGATATAAGCTCTAAAAGACTACGACATTTTACTTGGTCAGACATTCATTTACACTTTCTTACAGTAACCTATTAGAAGAAATATTTACTTTGTGACATTATGTACATCAACAAGAAACATGAAGTCTAATGCGTGCGAAAGTGCCCGTCCTGTTTGGAGGACATATTGGGACATAAGAGATGGATTCACCAATCAACCTGTCTACCTCTTGATTCCGGGGGTCATCCCCCCTTCCCCATAGCCTGGTATCTGCCTTCTGATTGAAGGCTATTTTAACCAAGTTTTAGGTACTAGTAGCACGTAGTCCAATCTAAGCACCGCAGCTCAGTCGAACAGAAACTCACTTTAGAAACTTTCATGAGTATTGAAGAAAAGACCTCAAATACCTACAAGATAGAAACAAATGCAGCATAACATGATCCGTTATTGATATGTAATACCTCATTACACTGCATTTGTGTTTATTTCCATAAACAATTATTGAAATATTTATTATCCCTTTACACTTCCCTGTATTTGTTGCGCCCCCCCCCCGCCGGGTTTTCACTATAACACTGTACACTACTTTCTCCCAAGAATGTAACAAGACTCAGCAACACGAATTTAACGGAAAATTATCCTTAGTAGCAGTGGTAGAAATGGGCACTTAAAATTACAGGTGGGGCCCCCGCTCTACAGCGCTTCGCTTTACGGAGTTTCGATAAAACAGTGATTTTTTAACTATACGTATTCATTTCATCTGGTCAGACTTCCTACAATAAATACAAGGACGAAAATATTTTTTAAGGCAAGTAGTGTGTACTGTATATACATCTTTTAGGCCTAATGCTCACTTAATATGTAAGTGTAAACAAGTGTAAACTTTCAATTTACAACCATTTTTCACTTTACAGCAGTAGCCCGGAACCTAACCTGTTGTATAAGCAGAGCGTACATATATACACAAAACCAAAGCTTATTAAATGTCTACTAATTTTACCAAACGCTTGTCAGACTAATAGTTGTGTAGGGAGGATGAGAGGCAGCTATGAGATTTACAAAGGCTTTAACCTACGAGGACATTTAGTACTTTCAGCAATAGGTATTAAAACTACACACTAACCTGAGCTAAAACTAAGTTTCTGTTGATGCACGATCCAAGAGTTATCCCAGTATTTTATAAGCTAACCCTCTCTACCTCAATGCATGCAAAAGTTCAAGCCAGTTAAAAATTTCTAATGCAACAACAAAAAAAAAATTATGCATGTGAAGGAAAAAAAAGGAAGAAATTCTAATAACCACTTACAGATACTCCTCCAGGATATAACAACGTGAACCTACCATTCTGTGAACATAAGCTAAAAGTTTGAAACCAACCAAAACAGGCATTCTCCAGTTACCGCATGATGTCTAACATTCGCTCTAATACAATGACAGATTTGTACCTACACAAACTGAACTTAGAGGGTATCATCTTTACCAAAAGCAGCACCAGTCAATGCTTTAAAGCATTTAAGATGATTCATAGTAAAGATATTGAAGGGGAAACAATACACCACTTGGAAAATTAAATTAGCATATTATACCCCAATAACAATCACTACCGTCTTCTAACCAGGATATACCAGTGATGAAAATTTCAAGTCGATACTAAATGGTTATAAACGACCATAATTTTTAAAGAGGTGGACCGGTAAGCCAGCGGAAGGCCTCGTTCAGATGACCAAAAGCTCCAAAGGCGGGTCATCGTCTGACTAAGACCCGCGTCAGGAAACATTTGTCCTGTTTCCTGACGAACCTTACCTAACCAAGTCGATTAGAGGAGGCTTGCTAAAGTCATCACACGGAAATCAAAGCTTAAAAACTACATACCACTGACCAGATGGCACCTGGACATGCCAATAATTGCATGAACCTACTTCCCTTGCTAACAGAT
>NC_069414.1:36714731-36736208 GCF_026875155.1 Cherax quadricarinatus | reverse complement strand
TGAAAAAAAACAGTAAAACTATATACAAATATGAGGTAATCAGTCCTCAGTCTTGGTGCTGGTGAAGACCACCGACCCCAAGGATCATATTTACTGCTTCTGTGTTTATTTTTTTTGTGTCGGTATTTTATACCATTTATTTCCAAGATTCGGGATCACAGGCAAGAAAGCTGACTGAGGGACTGATTACCTCATCTTTAAATAACAAAAAGGCACAATACCGTGACTGGAACGATACACAAAAAACCCGCCATAAAAGAGAGAAGCTTGCGACGACGTTTCGGTCCGACTTGGACCATTGACAAAGTCCACACTGACTTTGTCAATGGTCCAAGCGGCCCGAAACGTCGTCGCAAGCTTCTCTCTTTTATGTGCGGGTTATTTGCATACCTCATCTTTTGTATATATTCTGTCTTCAAATTATGTCCTTGAATTTGAATTGATAAAGTCACGGGTTGGCGAAACGCCCTACAGTAAAGAACCCAGATGTTGCACATGCGTCTAATTTTCATTCTTCTTTCTTATGCCCTTTTTTTTGCTATCATCAGTACTATCTCCTTGAAGCCAAAGAACTCATACTAGATGTGATGTTGCTTCTGGATTTTACATACGATAAATCTCTTCTTTTGGGTGGGGAGCTTCTTTCAATTTCATTAATAGCTTTTTTGCTCGCACTCTCTCTTATTTTCTCTTCATTAAGGGAATGAGGCTGGAGCACAAGTCGAGTGGCACTGAGTTGCTGCTCTCAAGACACTGGTTAAAATTCACGTTACTTGTATTGTCTTCCCAACAATTTCAGAAACCGTTGCGTTCCTTGCTAGAGGTTCAGTATTTGTAAATTTTAAAATTGGGTGTGTTTGTTGGGTTTTTTTGTGGTTTGTTTTGTTTTTGTGTATGTGTGTGTGTGTGTGTGTGTGTAGCGCTTTATCCAGGGTTCTTTCTGAGATTTTTTTTTCTATTGCATTCTTAGGTTTTATCGGTCTTGAAAAAAACAAGAGGATGTTTGAGCCAGGTTTCAAAGATTTTGAGACTTTCAGTAGCTGGTCTTTGAGCTGCTGGGAGCTTGTGGTTAGTGAACCAAGAACAAAAAAGTCATTTACAAAGTCACTTTGCTCCAAATCGGACCGAAACGTCGTCGTAAACTTCTCTCCTATGTGCGGGTTATTTGTATATTGTGGTTAGTGGTTTGTAAAAAAAAAAAAAACGCAATAACTAGATTCTCATCTTCAGTTTTATTGCTGCCAAAACTTGACTATATCCTTTGTGGTGTTAAGTAACTCAGTATAAATAAACAACTCCTGAACACAGACCAGCTCACCCATGTTGCCAGTCCAACACGGCTCTGACATCGTGGAAATCGACCCTAGGTATCAGTACGCAATACATCATTCTTAATAGTTCTTATTTCTATAACGTTTCCGCAAATTTTCGGAAGCCACTCTAAAAACCCAGGTGGGGCATGATCTCCGGAACCCCTTGGGAAAATGTTCCCTGGGGTGTTGGGAAAGAATTGAAAACTCTCGGAAGGACTGAGTCGGGGTCCCCGCCTTGTGACCTACTCCAGTCAACATCTTTACGTCGTTGGGGGCGCCGGTATTAGCCCACCTTTTCTTTCACCAGGCACGGTAACACACGCCTTTCCCCCCTGAGAATCTAGTGTGTGGCCTCCCGTCCTGCTTTATCGCTTCGTCCTTTTAGCGCGGCTCGGAGCGCCCCGAAGCCCTCTGCCTTTCCCATCTTTTTTTTTCCCCCCCCTTCCTTCCCCCCCCACCGCCTCACACTCCTTCCCCCTCTCACTCTTCCCTTTTTGTTTGCCCCACTTTCCCAAACTTGGGCGCGGGGGTAGGGAATCTTGAAGCTGATTAAATAACCCCCCGCAGTGGAATGTTTACGATTCCTCATCACCCTGCTGAAGTCTCCCCTCAGGCTGACCTACCGAAGTTCCCCCTCGGCTGACATACCCAAGTCTCCCAGCTCAGGGTGAACACCAATCTCCCAAACCGGCGACACTCCCCAAGTCTCCCAGTCAGGCTGCACTCCGAAGTCCCCAGCTCAGGGACACTCCGAAGTCTCCCCGCTCAGGCTGAAAATACCAAGTCCCCCGGGACTCAGCTGGGGCACTACCGAAGTCTCCCAGCTCGGCTGCCTACGAAGTCTCCCCCCTCAGGGTGACCTCCGAAGCTCCCCTCAGCGGGGCCTCCGGGGAATCTCCGGGGCAGGTGACACTACCAAGTTCCCGTCAGGGGTGCCTACCGAAGTCTCCCCCTCGGGTGACCTACCCAAATCTCCCAGCTCAGGTGACCAAAAGAAGTCTTCCCCCCCCAGGTGCAATACGAAGTCTCCAGCTAGGCGACATTCCGAATCTCCCGCTCAGGGTACACTACCGAAGTCTCCCACTCAGGTGCACTACCGAAGTTCCCAGCTCAGGGTGACACTTTCAATTCTTTTCCCCCCCTTTTTGGTGGAAATACGGGAGCCCAGCCTGCACCACCGGTTTCCCCACTACACAAAAGGTCCGAAAACTACAGGTTTTTCCCCCAGAATAATTCTCCAAAAAAACCCCTATGATAAAGGGAACAAAAACCACAATCTGACTAGAACCCCAATACCAAATATTGGGAACAATTAGCAACTTTAATTCCCAAACTCGCCTACAAGTGGGCTTCTTCAGTGAAACAGAAGTAGGGCGGAACAGAGAGATGTGAAACGAGAACAGTCCAACCCTCTTTACACTCTACGTTCCGCCACTCCGATTCGATGAAAAGCCCCGGTAGGCGAAACGGTTCAATAAAATTTTCCCAAACTTTATATGGTCCCCGCCTAACAAACCTTCGGTTATTGTAAAACCATTTTATGTTTTTTACACAATTCCCCACTAGGCTACCACGAGTTTCGGTCCTCAGGAGCGCATTTAAAAGTTTCCCCGTGGGGGACTAGGCCACTTTCACCTTGAATTCAGGGGCAACCCCGGGGTAGCAGGCAAACTTTTGGAGGGCCTCGGTTCAGGGGTGGCGGGCGGGGGGCACCTTCCTGGATTTTTTCCCGTTTACTACGGTGAGAGTAATCATAGTTCAGAGCAATAACAACACTAGCTTCACTATTGTTCCTGCTGGAACAACTTCGTAATATACATCTGGAAAATCTCGGCGGGACTTGTCCTAAACCTGTACAACGGAATCACTTCGTGTGAAAACAAGAAACCTGGCAGTGTAACATACCTCTAACAAGAGCAGGGGCGAGACGAGTACACACATGTGCAACATTTGTATTTTTATTAGAAACGTTTCGCCACACAGTGGCTTCATCAGTTCTGTACAAAGAATGGTGAAGATCAGGAGTTTGAGGTAATCAGTCCCTCAGCCTGGAGTCGGTGTAATCAGTCCATCAATCTTGAGGGACTGATTACTTCAAACTTTTTCTGATCTTCACCATTCTTCTTTGTATAGGGCTGATGAAGTCACTGGGGTGGCAAAACTTTTCCTTTAAATTTGAAGATACCCAAAGAGTTGCAATGTGCCAAATTTTTGTCCTTGGGGGCCCTTGAACTTTTTTTATCAAAAACCTGGGTTGAGGCCCAGGGGATCACCGATTTTTCCCCGTTCCTGTAAAAAAGGAAAATTTTAAAACCTTTCTGTTTTCAAGGGGAACTGAAATTTTCTCAATCCTTCCCTGGCCAGGGGCCTGGGGTTTTCGTACATTGGACTGGGGTCCCGGCAGCATTTAACACCTGGTTTTTCAGGTCTTAAACCCACAAGGAGCCCTGGCCCGGGGGCCGGGGAAGGCATTGTTTCCCCGGGAAAGGGCACCCTTTTCAGGTACCCTTCGGGTTTTTCCCTATGGAAGGGTTGGAACGTCGCCCCAATGAGGAGAATTTTAGGTCCCCTTTTGGGGAACATTTAAAAAGGAAATATACGGAACAGGATATAAAAAAAAAAACTGGGAATCCTAGCAGAGCGCAAGACTAATATGGGGGGGACCTCCCTTGATTTAAACCCCTGGAGGTTTTCCCTGGGGATCAACGCCCCCGGGGCCCCGGTCCACCCCCCGGTCCCGATGGATCGGGGCCTGTAAACGGGGGCTGTTACTGTGACCCCCACGCAACCCAAAACGTACAACCCCACACCCCGGTTTGACCGGGCCCGTTTTTAGGTATCTTCCAGCCCCCTCTTGAAGGACAACCGGGGGCCCACCAGAAATTGTCCCTTATAGGGGTGGGAGGGGGTTAAAACATTTTGGGGCCCCAGACAATTATTGCGTTTTCTCTTAGTGTATTTGGTGCCGACTTTTAAATGGGGGTATTTTTGCTCCCTCCCCAAGTTTTTTTGTTTTCGTTTGGGTGTTTGCGTGGCATTTTTAGGGACCAGTCCCCCCCAAAGGAATTTTGGGTTTAGATTTATAAAATCCTCTCGCCGGGCGCTCAGTGAGTACAAGTCAAGTGTTTTCCAGGCTTTCCCCGTTTTTAAAGGGGTTTTGATGGAACTTAAGTGCAGTTAAAGGGTTTTTTTTTCTTTTTTTTTTTTTTTTTTTGTACATTCTCTAGTTCTGTAATTTCACCGGGCCTTGAATGGGGGTTTTTTTTAATGTACACAGTATTCCACCCCAAAAGAAAAGTATTTAAAAAGGTTCATTTTTTCTTAGCATCTCTTTTTTTGAATACAAAAACTTTTTGGGGTTGGGGATGTTTTTTGTAAAGGGCCCAAGTCGGCCCGAAACGTCGTCGAAGCCCCCTCTCTTCTAGGGGGGGGTTTTTTTTAAAATTTCTTTCCCAGCCCACGGAAATTGGCCTTTTTTTTTTATTCTTGTTTGAATGTTTTTAATTATCCCCCTTTAATCAGTTTCCTGCAGATGTGATATTTGGCATTTTTTGTGATCCTTAAAGGGTGAGGTCTTCGGACATTACCACCCCCGGGCCCTTCCCACATTATTTTTTCCCTTTTATTTGTGAGGGGAAAAGGGTTTTTTGTAGTATACTAATCCATTATTATTTCCCCCAGTTTTCCAAAGGAGTATTGGATTGTCTTCATTAAACATCTTTTTTTTGGCCAAATTGGAAAAAATTGGTTTATTCTTCTTGGGGGGGTTTAACAGTGCCCCCTAAAAGGTTACATTCTCATGCAGATCCGGGGTTTTTTTTTTTTCGTCTGCAGAAAAATAAACACAGGACTGGGGGTTTACATCTCTGTTTTTTTGGTATGAGAATATAAAGATGGGATTATGGGGTGATCAGAGTGTTTTATGTCAAAAGATTTCCCCTTGAAGGATCACAACAATCCCACTATCAAACGCAAAGAAAATGTTTAGACGGGAAAACGGGAAACCTTCTAAGAGATCCCAAAGGGCAGTGATGACCCTTTCAATTTCACTTTTTCTCTCTGGGCTGGGGTACTGCTGCTCAAAACAGCGTTGAAACAAAAATGGGTAAAATTGGGCAGCCCTGGAAAATTTGGCAGAGAATTTTAATTTCGCAATATTCAGTAAAGGCCCAAATTACGGGAAAAATTTTTTTAAGTCCCTAAACCCTGAAATTTCCCTGGAAGGGAAAGGCGAAAGAGGTGCATTAAAAATTCTGCACCTGGAAAAATTTTAGAGGGACTGATTTCACATCTGCACACACAACTTATTTCCCCCATGAAATTTAAAAGGGTTGACAACGGGATTCAGTGAGTTTCACATGGGGGGGGGGGGTAACTTGGTAGGTTTTTTTGGAACCCGACCTTTTTTACTACCCTTCCTTCATTCATAAAAGGGGGTTTACGTAATTTAAACCCGTTTTCAATTTCCCAAGGGGTAAAAGGGTTCACAATGACAGAACCGTAAGTAAGTCGTAATAAGACTGTTGTTTTTGGTCTTCTCTGGTTAATTTTTTCCGTCAAAAATTGAAAACCCGAACTTTTTTTTATTATCAGTAAAGCGTTATAAAAGATTTTCAACGGGCAGAAAAAATTCATATATTTAATAAATTACTTGAAACTTTTTTTTTTGGTTTTAGCGGGGAAAAACTTACCCTAAAACAGTGACAATTTAAAAGCGCTTTTTAGGAGGGTTAAAAAACGGGTAATTTAATTAATAATCCCCTAATAGTCAAAAAAAGATAAAATTTACAGTTAAATTTTCATGTAAAAAAGTTTACATTTTTTTACATGTTAATGACTTTTTTTAAATTTTTACCTGTGTGGGAAAAACGTATGAATAAAGTATATTTCAAAAATTTTAAAATGAAATGATAATGATACTTCCATTTAAAGGGGGTGAATGTCCCCCCCCAACTGATGCAAAAGTTGTGACCCCTAGCTTTAAAAAACCTTTTCACACGGAACAAACAAGCAACAAAAGTAGCTACCCTTTTAAAAAATATTAAAGTGGACACCGAAGGTTCAAAAAAACCTAATAAAGCCTTTTTTAAATGTAGGGGTGTAAATTTATGTGCATTTACTGTTTACCCAAAGTACAGGTAACCAGCAGTTTTGGTATCTCTTTGAGCCAAGGTCTGGACAACAAGGTACCATGAAAAAAACCCCCGCAAGAATCCACAAGGGAAAACTAAACCCCTTTTCAACTACGATGCTTGCCAACAGAAAAAAACAAAAAACCGGTACACACCACTCCCACCGCCAGCTATGGTTTAAAATTTTACAAAAAATCTTCCCAAAAAAGGGAAAAAAGCTTCCGACAGCATGACAGCGTCCTCCATAACTGTTAAAAAGATACCAAAAAAATTTTCTGTCGGGAGTCCTGAGAAAATTTAAAAATTTTTTTTTTGATTTCAGCAAAAAATTTTAAAAATCTTTTCACAAGATAAAAAAAAATTGAAAATAATAATAGGGATAAAAAAATTTTTTTTTAAAATAAACAAAAAACTGTGTTATTCTGCCCCAGGTACGAGGGTAAGTCCCCCGGGTCCGGTCCCAAACCGGTCTCTCAATGGATGAACTAATCAACCAGGCTGTTGGTGCTAGCCACACGAAATCCTGGCTGATGAGGGACTGAGAAGTCAGGTGTTGGTTGGTAATTCCACACACATTTTTCTGATAAATAAAAAATACTTAGTGGAGTTTAAAAATAAAGTTTGATGTGCAGAATAACACAGATATTTGTTTATGTTAATATAAATAATTATGCTATTATTATTTTCATATTTTTTTTATCTTGTGCACAAGATGTATATTTTTTGCTGATATCAGAAAAAAAAGCTTATTTTCTGCAGGACTGCCGACAGCAAATTATGTTTGTATACTGTACAGTTATGGAGGAGCTGCTGTCACTGCTGTCTGGAAGCTGTTTTCACTTTTGATAGATTTTTCTTGTATATCTTAACACATAGCTGGCGGTGAGTCAGTGTGTGTGTACCGGTGTTATTGTGGGTTCTGTCTGGCAAGCATCGTAGTTGCAAAGTGTTTAGTTTTCTTGTGGATTCTTGCAGGAGGTTCTTGTCATGGTACCTTGTTGTCCAGACCTTGGCTCTAAGAGATACTCTAAACTGCTGGTTACCTGTACATTGTCACAGTCAGTGCACATGGGAATTACACTGCCTAGCATTATAAATAGAGCTTTATTAGGATTTTGAGACCTTCGTGTGTCCACTTTAATAGTGTTTAAAGGTAGCTACTGTTGTTGCTTGTTTGTTCTCGTGTGTTAAGGTTTATTATGCTAGTGTCACAACGTTGCATCAGTCTCGGAGGGGACATTCACACCGTTATGGAAGTATCATTATCATTTACATGTATAATTTGTATATACTTTATTCATACGTGTTCCCACACAGTGTACAAAATTAAAATAGTCATTAACATGTAAACAAGTGTAAACATTTTTACATGTAAATAACTGTAAATATTATCTTGGATTGAGCTATTAGGGGATTATTAATTAAATTAGCGTGTTTTACACTCCTGAAAGCGCTATTAAATTGTCACTGTTTTATGGTAAGTATTTCCGCTAGACCAAAATAAAAAGTTTCAAGTAATTTATTGATATATGATATTTCTCTGTCGTTGATATCTTTTATATACGCGTTTACTGATAATAAGAAAAGTTCAGGTTCATATCTTTGACGGTAAAATTACCAGAGAAGACGCAGACATCAACAGTCTTATTACGACTTACATACAGGTCTGTCATTGTGAATCCCTGTTATCCCTTGCAATGGCACGGGTATAAATTACGTAATACCCCTTTATGTATGAAGGAAGGGTAGTGAAAAGTCTGGTTCCAATAATACCTACCAAGTTACCCTCCCCCCCATGTGTACTCACTGAATCCCGTCTGTCAAGCCTGTTACCTTCATGGAGGAATAAGTTGTGTGTGCAGATGTGCCATCAGTCCCTCTAGAATTTTCCAGGTGCAGATTATAATGCACCTCTTTCGCCTACATTCCAAGAAGTACAGGTTGAGGGACTTAAAATATTTCCAGTAATTTAGGCGCTTGACTGAATATTTGCGAACAGTAAAAGTTCTCTGCACATTCTCCAGGTCTGCAATTTCACCCATTTTTGTACAACGCTGTTAGAGTACAGCAGTACACCAGCCTAGAGAGAACAAGTGACTTGAAGGGTCATCACTGCCTTGGTATCTCTTAGAAGGTTGCTGTTGTCCCGTCTATCATTTTCTTTGCAGTTGTGATAGTGGTATTGTTGTGATCCTTCAAGGTGAAATCTTCTGACATAATCACTCTGATCACTCATAATCACATCTGATATTCTCATATCAAAACAGACAGAGATGTAAACCACAGTCCTGTGTCATCTTCTGCAGACGATACTAGGATCTGCATGAGAGTGTCATCCATTGAGGACACTGTTAACCTCCAAGAAGATATAAACCAAGTTTTCCAATGGGCAACATGATGCTCAATGAAGACAAATTCCAACTACTCCGTTATGGAAAACTGGAGGAAATAATAACTAGGACTGAGTATACTACAAACTCCAATCACACAATAGAGAGGAAAAGTAATGTGAGAGACCTGGGTGTGGTAATGTCCGAAGACCTCACCTTCAAGGATCACAACAATGCCACTATCACATCTGCGAGGAAACTGATAGGATGGATAATGAGAACATTCAAGACAAGAATAACAAAAAAAGGCACAATACCGTGACTGGAACGATACATAAATAACCCGCACGTAGAAGAGAGGAGCTTACGACGACGTTTCGGTCCGACTTGGACCATTTACAAAGTCATACTAACGAGAAGTATGTGTATTCAAGACAAGAGATGCTAAGAAAATGATGATCCTTTTTAAATCACTTGTTCTCTCTAGGCTGGAATACTGCTGTACATTAACATCACCATTCAAGGCAGGTGAAATTACAGAACTAGAGAATGTACAGAGAACCTTTACTGCACGTATAAGTTCCATCAAACACCTTAACTACTGGGAACGCCTGGAAGCACTTGACTTGTACTCACTGGAGCGCAGGCGAGAGAGATATATCATAATCTACACCTGAAGATTCTGGAGGGACTGGTCCCTAATATGCACACAGCAATCACACCATACGAAAGCAAAAGACTTGGCAGGCGATGCAACATACCCCCAGTGATAAGTAGGGGCGTCACTGGTACACTAAGAGAAAGCGCAATAATTGTCTGGGGCCCAAGACTGTTCAACAGCCTCCCACCAGCTATAAGGGACATTACTGGTAGACCCCTGGTTGTCTTCAAGAGGGAGCTGGACAGATACCTAAAGACGGTGCCGGATCAGCCGGGCTGTGGTTCGTACGTTGGATTGCGTGCGGTCAGCAGTAACAGCCTCGTTGATCAGGCCCTGATCCATCGGGAGGCCTGGTCATGGACCGGGCCGCGGGGGCGTTGATCCCCAGAATACCCTCCAGGTAGACTCCAGGTAGGTCTCCCATATTAGTCTTGCGCTCTAGCTAGTGATTCGAGTTTGTTTTATATCCTGTTCCTGTATATTTCCTTTTAAGTGTTCCCAAACGGGTACCTGAAACTTCTCCTCATTGGACGACGTTCCACCATTCCATAGGAAAACCCTGAAGGGTACGTGAAGGATGCTTCCGGGAATCAATGCCTCCACGGCCCGGTCCAGGTCTCCTTGTGGTTCAAGACCTGATAAACCAGCTTTTTACTGCTAGCCGCCACAGTCCTGACGAACCACAGGCCGGCTGCCAGGCGGGATTTGAGAAACTTGTCCGGGTTCCTTTTTAAAGGGACAAAAAGGGTTAAATTCCTTTTTGCAGAGACGGGAAGATCGGATCTCTGACGCTCAACGAGTTTGTTAATATTCAAAAACCGACAGTTGAAAATTAGACCATGTGCAACCTTGGATACTTCTTTAAAGGGAAAATTTTTCGCCACCAGTGCTTCAAGTCCTAACAAAGAAAAGGTGAAGATCAAAAAATTTTGAAGAATCGCCCCTCAAGATTGATGGACTGATACCCGACCCGGCTGGGGGACTGATTACCTAAACCCGATCTTCACCATTCTTTGTACAAAAACGATGAAGCCACTGTGTGGCGAAACGTTTCTTAATAAAGATCCCAATTTTGCACTGTGTGTACTCGCTCGCCCCTGCTTTTGTTAAGGTATGTTACACGTCTGCCAGGTTTCTTGTTTTTTTACACGAAGGGATTCCGTTTTACAGGTTTAGCAATCCCCCCGAATTTCCAATTTTTAAATTTCGAAGTTTTTAACAGGAAAAACGTAAGCTAGGGGGTTTAATTGCTGAACTAGATTACCCACCTAGTAAAGGAAAACATCCCGAAGGTGCCCCCCCCGCCGCCCAAACTGAAGCCCCTTAAAATGTTTTTTCACTGTAGCGGGATGTGTTTTTCGACAAGAAGGGGGAAGATGGAAACATCAAAAGTACACCGTGGACTTTGTAATTCCAAACGGACCGAAAAAACGTGGTAACTTTATGTGGGGGTTTTTTTTGATTGTTTTTAGTCACGGTATTGTGCGTTTTTGTTCTGTATGACTACGCTTTTGTATGTTTTAATTTTCTGTGGGAAAACCTTTGGTTTGGCTACTTTTTGTGTATATAGTTTCACGGTGGTGAAAGCTGGGGTTTTCCCCGTCATTTTCCTCCAAAAAATGGGTTGCACACACGAAGCAGAAAGTGTCACCTGACTGGAGACTTCGGTAGGTCAGCCTGACTGGGAGACTTTTGGATGTCGCCTAGCTGGGGGGACTTCGGTAGGTCACCTGATGGGAGACTTCTAGTGTCAAAAGCTGGGGGATTCGGTGTTCACCGAGCTGGGAAATTTGGTAGTGTCACCGAGCTGGGGGACTTCGGGATGCGCCTGAGTGGGAACTTCGGGATTTTCACCTGGGGGGAGACTTCGGTAGTGTCACCCGAGCTGGGAGACTTCGGGAGTGTCAGCCTGACGGAGACTTCGGGAGTGTCAGCCTGAGCTGGGGGATTCGGTGTGTCAGCCTACTGGGGGACTTCGGTAGTGTCAGCCTGAGTGGGAGCTTCGGGAGTTTTAGCCTGAGCTGGGGGACTTTCGGTAGTTCACCTGACGGGGACTTCGGTAGGCAGATAGTGGGGGACTTTGGAGTGTCAGTGAGCGGGAGACTTCGGTAGTTCAGCCCGGCTGGGGACTTCGGTAGTGTCACCTGAGTGGGAACTTCGGTATGTACCCCGGGTGGGAGACTTTGGAGTGTCAGCGAGCTGGGGGAAATTTGGTAGTGTCAGCCTGAGCGGGAGACTTCGGGATGTCAATGACTGGGAGATTTGGAGTGTCAGCATGGCTGGGGGGCTTCGGTAGTGTCAGCAGAGGGGGGGAAATTTGGGAGTGCAGCATGGGGGGAGACTTCGGTATGTCAGCCCGAGCTGGGAGACTCGGTACGTCAGCCGGCTGGAGACTTCGGTAGCGTCGCCCGAGCTGGGGAGGTTTAGCGTCCCTGAGCTGGGGAATTGGTAGCGTCAGCCCGAGCTGGGGGAAATTCGGTAGCGTCCCTGACTGGGAGACAACGTGCGTCACCTAGTGGGAGACTCGGTAGTGTCAGCCGATGGAGACTTCGGTGGTCGCCCAGCTGGGGGGAAAATTTGGTAGTGTCACCCCGAGTGGGAGACTTCGGGAGTGTCCCTGAGCGGGGGACTTCGGTATGTCAGCCTGATGGGAGACTTCGGTAGTGTCAGCCCGATCGGAGCTTCGGGTTCAGCCTGAGCTGGGAGACTTCGGTATGCAGCCTGAAACTGGAGACTTCGGTATGTCAGTCTGGCTGGGAGACTTTGGGGTGTCGCCTGAGCTGGGAGATTCGGTAGCGTCACCCGAGTGGGGGACTTCGGTAGGTCAGCCTGAGTGTGGAGTTCTTCGGTCTAGCGTCAGCTGAGCTGGGCGACTTCGGTAGTGTCAGCCTGTGCTGGGAGATTCGGTAGCGTCAGGCCTGAGTGGAGACTTCGGTTAGCTGTCAGCCTGGAGCTGGGTGAGACTTCGGTAGTTGTCAGCCTGTGCTGGGTAGACTTCGGTAGTGTCAGCTTGAGCGAGCTGGGAGACTTTCGGTAGTGTCAGCCTGAGCTGGGATACTTCGGTAGTGTCAGCCTGAGGCTGGGAGTCTTCGTAGTGTCTGCATGAAGCTGGGAGACATCCGGGTCAGGTGTTCAGCCGGAGCTGGGAGACTTCGGTAGTAGTAGCCTGAGCTGTGAAGACTTCGGTAGTGTCATCACTGAGCTGGGAGAACTTCGGTAGTGTCAGCCTGAGCTGGGAGACTTCGGTAGTGTCAGCCTGAGCTGGGAGACTTCAGACAGGGTGATGAGGATATGTCGTAACATTCCAATGCGGGTACGGTAGTACTACAGCTTTCAGAAGATTGCTACCCACAGCCCCTCAAGTTCTGAAAGTGAGGGCATATTCAAAACTGCAAGCGTGAGAGAGGGAAGGAGTGTGAGGCGGTGTGGGGGGAAGGTAGAGGGGAGTGAAAAGATGGAAAGGCAGACGTGGTCTTAGCAGGTCGCTCTCGCAGGCGCGCTAAACCTGAGGAAGCAAGATTAAGAGCAGACTGGTGGAGGCCACACACGAGCATTCTCAGGGGTGTGAAAAGGCGAGTGTTACTGTGCCTGGAGTGCAGATAGGTAGGAGCCTCAATACGGCGCCCTCCAGAGCTGAGGAAAGATGTAGTACTGGAGTAGGTCTCAGCAGGGGATCCGAGGCCTCAGGTCCTCCAGAGAGCTTTCAATTCTCTTTCCAACACGCCAGCTGATACATTTTCAGGTTCCGCGAGATCATAGCCCACGAGCTGGTTTTTAAGAGTGGCTTCGAAAAATTTGCTGGAACGTGTAGAAATAAGAACTATTAAGTATGATGTCATTGCGTCCTGTTACTAGGGTCGATTTCCACGATGTCAGAGCTCGTGTGTGGACTGGCAACAGGTGAGCTGGTCTGTGTTCAGGGGAGTTGATTTATACCTGAGTTACTTAACACCACAAAGGATATAGTCAAGTTAAGTTTTTGGCAGACAATAAAAATGATGATGGAATCTGTTTCATTGCGTTTTTTTTTTTTTACAAACCACTAACCACCAATATACAATAACCGCCGCACATAGGAGAGGAGAAGGTTTACGACGACGTTTCGGTCCGACTTGGAGCAAAGTGACTTTGTAAATGACTTTTTTGTTCGGTTCACTATCCACAAGCTCACCAGCAGCTCAAAGACAGATACTGAAAAGTCTCAAAATCTTTGAATCCTGGGCTCATACATCCTCTTGTTTTTTTCAAGACCGATTAAAACTAGAATGCATGTAGAAAAAAAATCTCAGGAAAGAACCCTGGAATAAAGCGCTACACACACACACACAAACTACCACATTCTCAAATTATTAAGACATAATGACTTAAGGCCAGCAGATAATGGAACCAGGAAGATATAAAGCACCTGCAACTTTATTTACAAATGACTGATCTCTAGCAAGGCAACGCAACGGTACTGAAATATGTTGATGTAATATACAAGTAAGCGTGTGGACTTGGAAACCATGTGTCTTGTGAGCAGCAACTCGTGCACCGACTTGTGCTCCAGCTCATTCGTTATGAGAGAAAATCAACGTGAGAGTGCGTGCAAAACGCTTTTAATGAAATGAAAGATAGCCTCCCCACCAGATAAAGAAGCGATTTGTCTATGTTAAATCAGAAGCAATACATCACATCTAGTTTTGGTTCTTGCGTCAAGGAGATAGTACTTGATGATAGCAAAATAAGGCCTAAGAAAGAAGAATGAAAATTAGAAGCATGTGAACATTGGGTATCTTTTACTGTTGACGTTGCGCCAACAGTGACTGTTTTCGATGCAAATTCAAGGACATAATTTGAAAAAATGACAGAAATATATACAAGAAAGAGAGGTTTGCAAATAACCGCACATAAAAGAGAGAAGCTTGCGAGACGTTTCGGTCCGCTTTGGACATTGACAAAGTCAGTGTGACTTTGATCAATGGTCCAAGTCGGACGAAAGTCGTCGAGCTTTCTCTTTTAATGTGCGGGTTTTTTGTGTCATCGTTCCAGTACGGTATTGTGCCTTTTTTGTTATTTAAAGATGTGGTAATCAGTCCCTCAGTCTGTCTTTCTTGCCTGGGATCCAGAATCTTGGAAATAAATGGTATAAATTACCGACAACAATGGATAATATAAAAACTGCAGAGCAGTATAATATGATCTTGGAGTCGGTGGTCTTCACCAGCTCCAAGGATCTGAGGGGATGTTTTCCCTCATATTTTGTATATAGTTTCTACTGTCTTCCGCAGTGCTTGCTTGAATTGGTTTGAATAACGCCACATCGATACACCTTTGAAGAGTTTGCAAGTGTTTCTCTATATACTTTCTAAGCCGGCTATGGGCCAGGCTCGTCCGGTTCTTGCGGTCAACCAGGCTGGTGCTGCTGGAGGCCACTGCCCACAGCGGATGGCTAAACGTCTACAATAAAGATACCAGATGTTGCAGAATGTCTAAATTTTTTCATTTGTCGGTATTATTACCATTCTGTTCAAGAAAGAAGGAACACATGCTGCAGGTCACTGGTCCATGCAAGGCAGGGTCCCATCACACCCATTTTTTTCCTGTACCACTAGCTTTTAAATTTAGTGATCCGCTCAATAGTCTCGCTGAACGATACTTGGAAGCAAGACTGCCAGCACATGGAATAACTGCTGAACCCAGGGCAGCATGGGTAACCCAGGGCAGCTGGGTAACCAGGGCAGCATGGGTTTAACCGCAGGTCGCTCCTGCCTCTCAAGCTGCGGGACCACAAATTGCTCCTAGTGCACTCGACAATACGGAACGTCCATAGCAATCTACACATTTTTTCTTCAAAACCTTCGGACAAGTGCGACCATGATGTAATAATATAATAAAAAACCGCACGATGGGAGACAGAAGCTAGGGCGACGTTTCCGGTGTCGGAACGAAAAATCGTGGTAAGTATGGCTTCACTCTTTTTGTTGCGGGTTATTTTTGGTATTGTTCCAGTCACGATTTTTTAATTCTATAACAATATTTCTTTAACAAATCCGACACATATATTAGAGTAGAACCATAGTTAAGAGGCTACTTGGAGAGTTCTCTTCCTGAAGGCTGTAATTAAGTTTATCTTTCCTCATTCAGAATCACCGACACACAGGTCATAAACACTCTTCCTCGTACACGATGCTTAATTTTCGTACAAGTGGCGGCCACTGTGGCCATATCTAAGGTCGCTTGTTATTAACCAGGTCTTCCATAGGGACAGATTTATCTCAATTTTTTCAATGCTGATTGCCAGGGGTATGCGTGCAGGATTGTTGAAGGCTCGTTCCTCTTTATAGTATTCTAGTGGCAGATGCGCACCTACTTGCTTCTTGCCTGGTTCCCCCTACTCTCCGGTGGGCACACGGGTGAAAACCAGTTTCGAGAGCGCTTTTACTCTCGAAACCGGCTGTGGGCGGGACCTCGAAAAACTGATCAACTAAGCTGTTTGCTGCTAACGCGCTCAATATCAGTGACACACCTCTGTGGTTTAAAGGGTCATCTTATACACACAGGGATCTAGGCTTATCACACTGCCTACTTGTCTTCTCACAGTAACCTGGGGGAAAAAGTATCGCGGGTGCATTTTTGCGCATATTTTGGATTTGACCGGTTCATGACGTGATAAAGTTCTACACAGAGCGAATCACTGTTCTAAAACAGCTGCTTCAGCAATTTATTTATTGGTCGTCACAGCGGGACACCTAAAATAATTCATATCATTCGACAACAAAATACTCGAGTTAACTTCAGCTACTCTTAACCCAACACATGAGTTAAATGGACCATTGTTTCATCTCACTCGGGTTCCAATACCTCACCCTCAATGCCTCCTCACCACACCAACATCACCACTCCCACACCACACCCACACCACACACACACAACACACACACAGTATGAGTTGAGCCCCTCACTCCTCAGCATCAAAAAGATCCATTAAGCCTCTCACAACGTAAAGATGAACCCGTCTCTAAATATATCCTCCATACTGCTTCATTACTGCCTCTCTCACACAGACGTAGTAACTCCCAAAGGGGTGGCTGGACCGCTCGTCCTAGTCAGTTGCTCACTGGAATTAAACTTTTGACTTCACGAGGGTCATTATGACTGTTTACACCTCTTACCACCAGCGGAATTAATCCTTATAACAAGCGATTTAAAATGCTAGCGTAAATACCTCCTTAACTCACACCTCTTGTACTAGAACTTCACTTACATGCTAAATGATCCACCAAGAAGAACCGGATCCGGTTCCACTGATTGAGGACACTGATCTAGGGACCGGGCTGAGTGTGGCGGTGACCTCCAGATGCTATGCCTGGTATTACTGCGTTCAGAGGGGGACCCTAAATATTAAGTAGGCGTGCTCAATTAAAATGGCTGTAGTAAATTCTACCCAAAAATGTAAGGAATTCCGTTGTTTTCACAACTGTCTGGGTTTGCGCTTGGACGACTCTAATGAGGTCCCTGGACCAAGGGAGCATAGTAGGTAAAAAATAAAAGAGAGCCAGAGATGTCAAGAAGCACTTCTTTAGCTTTTCTAAAAAGAGCAGATAGTGATGTGGGAAGAGGACTTGAGATTGTTACGTACGTACCAGGTTTCAGGGAAATAGGTACGACACATTTCAAGAGCCAGAAACCTAACATTGATCCTGAAACAGAAGAGGAGAGGCCACAGAAGTCGAAAATTGGACCGCACAAAAGAACACACTTAGAAGGCTATAAATAGGACCTGGCTGGTACTATAATAAAGGATCAATATACAATACCTGGCATGAGTAAACATGATCATAACTCTACTGTGAGTACAACTTGATATATAACATACCTGGCTGTGTTACACACTGATCATAACATCCTGGGGATGTACTCACTGATCATAAACCATACCTGGCTGCTATGTACACTGGTGGGGACCACATTGGATCAGTTTCTCCTACGGACACTAACGGTAATAAAACAATATCATTAAAATAGAATCATCTATTAGGATCCCAATTATTTATTAGCCATCCGAACCATCTATCAGGATCCAAACCATCTATCATTTCCTGACATCTATCAGGTATCCCCCTCATCTATCAAAATCCTGACCATCTATCAGGATCCCACCATTATCAAATATGACGCCATCTATCAGGATCCCCACCATCAAAATCCTGACCATCTATCAGGATCCCATCTTCAATCAGGATCCCAAACAGAGAAGTGCAGGGATGTTTCCCCAACCATCAATTCAGGATCCCGACCATCAATCAGGATCCCAACCATTCAATTCTCGGATCCCAACCATCATCTGGATCCCAACAATCTATTTACATCCACAACATCGAATCCAACACCATGTCAACACCACTCAGGAACTACATGTAATGTGTAGTGGGGAGTGTTGGAGGCTATGAGTGCTGGAGTGTGTGTTGGGGAGATTGGTCTGGGACCGGGTCCAATCTCCCGGAAGAGACAACAGGTAACATAGAGAGAAGAGGAGAGTATGAAGAGAGAGTGATGAGACAGAAGAGAGAAAGAGAGAGAACAGAGAGAGAGTGAGAGAACGAGAGAAGAGATGAGATGAGAGAGAGAGAGAGTTACCGATTCTCGTCTTAGGCACCATGTACGATTAGACATAGGCCTGTTGTATATGCGTGCATGTAGTGATATGTTTACCTTTGAAGAGTTTCGAAAGTTAATCTACTCTCTGAGCCCGACCGAGAGACAGGTTGCTATCATATGGTGGCTTGCCTGGTAAACCAGGGTGTCGCAGATGGAGGCCCGCTGCCCCACATATCCATCAACAGCTTTGGTTAATCTTGCATGGTGAAGATACTTGTCAGTTTCTATTGAAGGCTTCTACACTTGTCACAGCTGTGTTGCTGATATCCTTGGTTAAGCATGTTGATTTAATGTGGGACCCGGATGTTGATACAGTGTTTCCCTTTTTGTCCCCACCGACCCCTGCTCTCACTGGGTTTATTTTTGCATTCCTACCAATTATCTCTCAACAGTATGTTGTTATGGCCGTGTGCAGATTTGGGCCAAGCCTCGAGTATTTCAGGTTTATATTATCATGTATCTTCCTCCGCTCCAATAGTACGTTGTTCGGACTTGAAGGCGTTCCCAGTATAGGACTCGGGACCATATTATTCCATATCCTTTATCGGTCATATGAGATATACATACAGCACCGAATCATCCTTTGCGGAATGATTAGGCTCTGCATGAGGCTGTAATCTGCTGAGGACGCGGTTAACTCCAAGAAGATCTAACAAGGTTTTTCCAGTGGGCACAGCTAAACAATATGATGTTCAATGAGGACAAAAATTCAAACTACTCCGTTATGGAAAACTGGATGTGATATTACTAGTAACAGAGTATACTACTGACTCTCGCCATACTAATAGAGCGGAAAAATAATGTTAAGGGATGAGGCCTGGGAGTTAGAATGTCTGTAGGATCTCACTTTCAAGGATCACAACAGTGCCACGATGCACGTGCAAAGAAAATGATAGGATGTATAATGAGAACGTTTAGATCGATGTAGATGCAAGCTATGGTGATCCTTTCAAATCACTTGTTTCTCTAGGTGAATACTGCTGTACATTAAACATGCTCATTCAAAGCTAAGTGAAGATCGCCAGATTAGAAGAGTTGTACAGAGATCCTTTACTCTCGTGTAAGTTCTGTCACAAGCACCTTAATACTGGGAAGCTTGGAAGCATTGACTGTGTACTCGTTGGAACGCAGGAGGGAGGAGATATGTCTATCTACACTGAAATCCTGATGGATATGCGTCCTGATCTGCATCACAGAAATATCACTCCCGCTACGAAAGTAAAAGACTGAGAGGCGGTGCAAAATTCCCCAATTAAAAGTAGGGGCGCATTGGTAACACTAGAGGGAAACACCATAAGTGTCCGGGGGCCCTAGACTGATCAAACAGCTCCATTCAACGCATTAGGGGAATTGCCAATAAGCCCCTGGCTGCCTTCAAGAGCAGGCTGCGACTCAGATCTAATGCCGTGCAGGATCTGCCGGGCGGGCTGTGGCTCGTACGTTGGATGGATGCGGCCAGCTTAGGTAACAGCGCACTAGTTGATCAGGCCGTGATTTATCGGGCAGGCCTGGTCATGGACCCGGCGCGCTGGGGGGCTTGATCCCGAATATACGCCTCCAGGTAACTGGCTCAATGTGAGCCTTACACGATCTTTGTATTTGTTCAGCTCTGATTTTCTCCTGCCTCTGGAATGGGGGCCGTCAGGCACTGCTTCAATCTGGAAAAACCTTGTTTATGTCTTCTGTACTTTTCAGTGTCCTCTTACCGTACTGGACTTTCATGCTGATTTTTAGTGTCATCTGCAAATGATGTTGTACAAAAGTGTTCCGCCGGTGTTTTTCTTTATGTCTGCTATGAGGTGGGAACAGCGGAGGTGTCAGGGACAGTGCCTTGGGGCAACTGAGCTTTTGACCCGTAGATGCTGGATCTTGCCCTGTTCACTATTACTTGTCTGTGCTCTTGTGTTAGCGAACCCGAAAATCAATCTGCCTACCTTCCCCGTTAATGCATGACCTTCATTTTGTGCGTATCACTCCATGATCGCATTTGTCAAAGCCTTTGCTAAGAAATCTGTGTATATCACATCTGAGTTTTGGTCTCTTTCCATTGTCTGTTGTGTGTGTTAGTTACCATTTGGTCCCTAGGCATCATGTCGAATTAGACACTAGGCCTGTTGTATATGCTTGCGTGTGTGTGTGTTTGTATCTACCTAGTTGTGGTAGCAGGGGTCGATTACATAGCTCTGGCCCGGATCTTTACTGTCGCTACTAGATCTCTCCTGCTCCATGAGCTTTATCTTAAACGCTTTTTAAAGCTTATGTATGATCCTGCTCCACTAAATCACTTTCAGACTTTGCACTTCCTGACTACCTCGTTGACTGAAGAATACTTCCTACCATCCATGTGATTCATGTAAGTCTTCAATTTCCAAGAGTGACCCTTGTTTGCCGTCTCATTCTCTGGGAACTTAGTGTGTTATCCACCTCGATTCCTCTCAGATATTTATGTCGCGATCATATACCCCTTTCTGTCCTGTTTCTCCAGTGCTGTCAGACTTCGATTTCCCTAACTTCCTAGTAGGACATACCCCTTAGCTCTGGACTAGTCTTTTTGTATAACTTATACAATTTTCTAGTTTGCTTTACGTGCTTGGCTAGGTAGCTGGGTTCCAAAATGGTGCCTGCATATCGACAAAATGGGTCCTACGTACACGGTTGTACAGGGACCTGAACGGATTCCTTATTAAGAGATGTCGGAATTGTCTGTTCTGAGGTTTGCTAGTGAGCCATATGCTGCCGCCGTTATTTGGTTGATGAGCGCTTCAGGAGATGTGCCTGGTGTTATACTCAACACCAAGATATTTTTCCTTGAGTGAGGTTATAGTCTTGGCCCTCGACTGTACTCTGTCTACAGTCTGAACCCTGTGGACCGGAGGTCAATCTTGGACCGGTGCTGTTTTGGTATTGGTGAACGACGTGACGGAAGAATAGAATTCAGAAGTGTACCCTATTTGCAGATGACGTGAAGTTGATGCAGAAGAATTCTATCGGACGAGGAGTCGAAATACAAAGGGAATCTGGACAGGCTGTAGGCCGGGTCCAACAACAGGCTCCTGGGAGTCAGCTCACCAAGTGCAAAACGTCATGAAGATTGGGGAAGGCAAGACCGCTGACGTACGTACGTGTGTTGAGGTCTGAAACGATTTTTTTAAAGGCGGAAGCGCCAGATTTTCCCCCCCCAACCAAATTACCAGGTCTTCTTTCTTTTAACTCCTCCTCTTTCTCCTTACTTTCTTTTTTGGTCACCTAGCCAACTCTGTCTGCGGTCTTTGTGCCTTCCCCCCATCTTTAGACTTTGCATTTTGGGGGGATTAAATTCGGGAAACAGTTGCTGAACCAGGTGTCCAGGTCTCTTTGAAGTGCTGCCGGTTCATTGTTTAATTTCATTAACTTCCATCGTC
>NC_069414.1:36625693-36714231 GCF_026875155.1 Cherax quadricarinatus | reverse complement strand
TGATATTTTGATCATTTTTTTAGTTGTAGCTACAGTTAGAGTAAGAGGTAGATGGGAAAAGAGGAAAATGACAACAACAAGTAAGAGGAGGTGAAAGTGTATAAACTAAGGGAGGAGGAAGTTCGGGTGAGATATAAGCAACTATTGGCAGAAAGGTGGGCTGGTGCAAGTATGAGTAGTGGGGGGGGGGAGGGGTTGAAGAAGGTTGGAATAGTTTTAAAAATGTAGTATTTGAATGTGGGGCAGAAGTTTGTGGTTATAGGAGAGTGGGTGCAGGAAGAAAGAGGAGTGATTGGTGGAATGATGAAGTAAAGGGTGTGATAAAAGAGAAAAAGTTAGCTTATGAGAGGTTTTTACAAAGCAGAAGTGTTAAGAAGAGTAGAGTATATGGAGAGTAAAAGAAAGGTGAAGAGAGTGGTGAGAGAGTGCAAAAGGAGAGCAGATGATAGAGTGGGAGAGGCACTGTCAAGAAATTTTAATGAAAATAATAACAAATTTTGGAGTTAAACAAGTTAAAGCCTAGAGAACGAATGGATTTGTCAGTTAAAAACAGAGTAGGAGAGTTAGTAGATGGGGAGATGGAGGTTTTGGGTAGATGGCGAGAATATTTTGAGGAACTTTTAAATGTCGACGAAGAAAGGGAAGGGTAATTTCATGCACTGGCCAGGGAGGTATAACATCTTTTAGGAGTGAAGAAGAGCAGGATGTGAGTGTGGGGGAGGTGCGTGAGGCATTACGTAGAATGAAAGGGGGTAAAGCAGCTGGAACTGATGGGATCATGACAGAAATGTTAAAAGCATTTTCTACCTTACTGTCATTTAGTGGGTTGCTGAACACCGACTCACACTGTTCTTTTAGGATTTCACTCATTTCCTGTTCATCGTCAGTATACGAGTCTCCTCTCAGTAGTGGTCCAATTCTACAGGTAGTTCTTAGCTTGAATTTTTCGTAGGAATAGAAATATTTTGGGATTCTTGCAATATCCTGTATGGCCTTTTGTTCCCTTTGTACTTCTTCTGTGAGGTATGACATCCTAAGTTTTTGCTCTAATTCAGTGATCTCTCTGCTAAGTCTATCTTTCCTCTGTTGTAGCATATTTGTGTTTTTAAGCAGTTCAGTAACCCGTTTTCTTCTGTACCATCTCCTTCGCTTTCTCTCTATATCTGATCTTCCTCTGGGTTTCCTCAATGGTACATGTTTCATACATACCTTGTATGCTTCTGTATTCAGCTTCTCTAGGCACTGGTGGGGATTTAGGTCGCTCATGTCTGATTCCCAGAGTATGTCTGATAGCTCTTGGTTTATTTTTTCCCAGTCAATTCTATGGTTGTTAAAATTAAGCTTACTGAAAATCCCGTCTCTAACATTAGTGATGCAATTTCCTAACCCTGAGTTAATACTAGTTTGAACTTTTATTATGTTATGATCAGAGTATATAGTTTTGTAACTGTTATGTCTCTGATCAGTTCCTTGTTGTTTGTGAATATCAAATCCAAGGTATTTTCATTTCTAGTGGGATCAATTATCTGTTGGTTTAAAGAGTACTTTTCACAAAGCCTCAATAGTTTCCTGGTATGTACCTGTTGAGCCAGGGTGCTTCCCGGGGATATTTCTGGTACAACATTACGTTGCGTCATCTTCCATTTTAAATGAGGGAGATTAAAATCTCCAAGGAGTAAAATATTTGGTGTAGGATTTTCTAGCCTATCCAGATAGCTTTCTATCTTCCTTAGCTGATCTGTGAATTCCCCAGCAGTTGCTGATGGTGGTTTGTAAACTAGGATAATTACCAGATTCCTATTTTCAACTTTAATCCCTAGAATTTCTACTATATCATTCGTCGAGTTCAGCACTTCTGTGTAACATAAAGTATCCTTTACATAGATTCCTACTCCTCCCTGTGACCTATTAATCCTATCACATCTATACGTGTTATAGTTTTCTATCTTTATCTCCGTCCAAAACATCCCTTGTGTGTGTTTCTGTAAATGCTCCGAACATGGCATTCGCTTCTGTCAGGAGCTCACTGACATAACTAACTTTGTCATTTTTATTTGATTTCAAACCCTGAATATTTGCAAATATGAAGCAGGAATTACTATTTGGGATGTTTTGTCTCGCTTTGTGTTTCGTGAGTACCACTGGTGGTGTACTACCTGGTATGTCCCCTGATGTACAAGCCCCTGGTTTCTCCAGGTGTGTGTGTGTACTGGTGGTGCACAAGTGATGTTTGTGAACTGGTGGTGCACCACCAGTACACACATCACCAGTGCACCAATGATGTGTGTACTGGTGGTGCATCGGTGATGTGTGTCCTGGTGGTGCCCAAGTGATGTGTGTACTGGTGGTGCACCAGTGATGTGTGTATCGGTGGTGTCAGCAGCTACCGACCCTCCCTCTTTAACAGTATTGACTGGCCTCACCGATTTCAGTTACATTGATCACTGAGGATGACCGCCTGACAGGCCTTTGATCGCTTCTCATAGTCTCCATACCCTCGCAACCCTGCCTTCTTGAATGTATGTTTAACCTGGCTGTTGCTGTTAGCAGCGGCGCGCTGCCCAACATACCCATCACAGACTTCCACGTTTGTTTGAGCAATATTTCTTATATCTACTGGTAACAGGTTGAAGAGTCTTGGAGCACTGAAGTTGGCAGGTCTTTTACACAATTCTACAGGCTGAGAGCGATTATCCAACCTCGGTTTATTCTTATTACGCCTAGAACAACCCATCTTGCCACTGGGTTTAGTTTACATTTCGTCTGGTATTTCTCATGCTAGTAAATTGCTGTGATTGTATGTTGGTTAAGGAGCTGGTCCTCAAGTATCTTCTTGTATATAATACAAATTATCGCTTTCTTGATAAATAAGACACATGTGCAACGGTTAGGTATGTTGATTCCGAAACGTTTCGCCTACATAATAGTCGTCTTCAGTCGAGTACAGAGGAGGCAGCAGCAGTAGAGTTGTAGAGACGATGTAATCAGTCCATCACCCTTGACGTAATTTTTGAGGCGGTCCCTCGGACCACCTCCACTATTTTCCCCTCCCTTTTATTTTCCCCTCTCAATTTTCCCCCTACCTTCTATTTTCCCCTTCCCCCTTTCCTTGCAGTTTTATCCCTAATTTTACCCTCCCCTCTTTATATCCCCCTCTCCCCCCTTGCCCCCTCCCGTGATATAATCTTTCACACGTCCATCAAACGAGCGTCCTCTTGAAGCTAATTGCCTCTTTAATAAGTTTGCTGGTGACGGAGTCAGTCATTAGAGCAGTTAACAACTGCCTTTGTTAGTCATTACTTCGTTAGAGGAGGAGCCGTGTTCCTTGTTAATTATACCTGGCCTTGTTACATTGTTGGAGCATCAACATAGTTTATATAATGGTGTACTAGTTTATATAGTGGTGTACTAGTTTATATAGTGTACTAGTTTATATAGTGGTGTACTAGTTTATATAGTGGTGTACTAGTTTATATAGTGTACTAGTTTATATAGTGGTGTACTAGTTTATATAGTGGTGTACTAGTTTATATAGTGTACTAGTTTATATAGTGTACTAATTTATATAGGGGTGTGCTAGTTCATGCAGTGGTGTGCTAATTTATATAGTGGTGTGCTAGTTTATATAGTGGTGAACAAGTTTATATAGTGGTGTGCTAGTTTATATTGTGGTTTGCTAGTTTATGCAGTGGTGTACTAGTTTATATAGTGGTGGTGTGCTAGTTCATATAGTGTACTAGTTTATATAGTGGTGTAATAGTTTAGTGGTGTACTTTATGTAATAGTGGTGCCCTTGTTTATATAGTGGTGTATTAGTTTATATAGTGATATTCCAGTTATATAGTGTACTAATTTATTTAGTGGTAGTGCCCTGGTTTATGTAAACCATCTCCCCTCAGCATCTTACCCCTCTCCCCACACCCCTAACCTTACCCTTTCCCTTACCCCTCCCCTCATCTCACCCCTCACCTTACATCTTCCCTCCCTCCCCTCACCTCCGCACTCGCCTCACCTCTGCTTGCCACTAACCTCCAACCTATATTTTTCATCAACAAAGGAGCATTGCGCCACGGCCCTGTCTAGTACCTCACGCCTCTCTCTCTCTCTCTCTCTCTCTCTCTCTCTCTCTCTCTCTCTCTCTCTCTCTCTCTCTCTCTCTCTTCTCTCTCTCTCTCTCTCTCTCTCTCTTTCGTTCCTTAGCATTGGTACCAGTTTTGTTGCGAATATTTTGAAGTTCATTAAATTTCTCAACATTTAATCAGATCCAAGACCCTGGCATACTGCAAGATGTTGCAAGGCTTGGTTGTGTATGATCCAAGACCCTGACATGCTGCAAGATGTTGGAAGGCTTGGTTGTGTATGATCCAAGACCCTGACATGCTGCAAGATGTTGCAAGGCTTGGTTGTGTATGATCCAAGACCCTGGCATGCTGCAAGATGTTGCAAGGCTTGGTTGTGTATGATCCAAGACCCTGACATGCTGCAAGATGTTGCAAGGCTTGGTTGTGTATGATCCAAGACCCTGGCATGCTGCAAGATGTTGCAAGGCTTGGTTGTGTATGATCCAAGACCCTGGCATGCTGCAAGATGTTGCAAGGCTTGGTTGTGTATGATCCAAGACCCTGGCATGCTGCAAGATGTTGCAAGGCTTGGTTGTGTATGATCCAAGACCCTGGCATGCTGCAAGATGTTGCAAGGCTTGGTTGTGTATGATCCAAGACCCTGACATACTGCAAGATGTTGCAAGGCTTGGTTGTGTATGATCCAAGACCCTGGCATGCTGCAAGACAAGGGAAATAATTCCAATGGTGACACTTCAAATCACTAGTGTTCCCTCATTTGGAATATTGGTCAGTGTTGACGGCCCCGTTTAAGGCAGGAGAAATATCAAATGTGGAACAAATACAGAACTCATTTATGGCTCACACTGGGAACACCTTAAAGTCTTGAACATGTACTCACTGTAGCGGAGGAGAGAGAGGTACATGATAATATATACCTGGAAAGTACTCGAGGACTTGGTCCCAAATCTGCACACTGCCATAACAACATACTGGAGTGAGAGATATGGGAGGAAGTGTAAAATAAACCCAGTGAAAGAGAACATTGTACCAACATCCGGGGCTCCAGATTATTCAACATCTTGCCAGAATATATCAGAAACAGTTCTGGAGCAAGTGTAGAAGTCTTCAAGAGGAAACTGGACAAGTATCCTCACCAGGTGCTAGATCAACCAGGCTGTGATGGGCATGTGGGGCAGCGGGCCTCCAGCAGCAACAGCCTGGTGGGTCATGCCGTTCACCTGATGGCTGGCCTGGGCCCGGGTTTCCGGGGACGTTGACCCCCGATATCTACTCCAGGTAGAAAGATTAAATTGTTCCTCAAGTGTACTCACCTATTTGTGGTTACAGGGGTCGATTCATAGCTCCTGGCCCCGCCTCTTCAATGACACACTGATCGTGTGTGTGTGTGTGTGTGTGTTACTACTGCTGTTACTACTACTACTACTTAAACCACCAGCCTCCACCACCACCAATACTGCTTCTACTACCACCAACCACCTACCCAGCCACCCACCACCACCAATACTACGACCACCAACCAGTCACAGTTACCACCACCACCACCATTACTACTACTACAACCACCAGGCACCACCAATACTACTACTACCACCACCACCAGGCACCACCAGTACTACTACCACCAACAACAACCAACCACCACCGCAACTACTATTACTACTACTAAAGCTGCTATTACTACTACTACAACTACCAACCGCCGCCGCCACCACCACTACCACCGCCAACAACCACCATCCACCACCACCACTACCACCGCCAACAACCACCATCCACCACCACCACGGTGGACTGACATGTTCCTCCTCCCTTCCACTCTCCCACGCCCACACTCTCAAGTCTGACCAATACTTCACACGCCTCCTTCCCCTCTTATTGCCACGCCTCCTTCCCCCTCTTGTTGCCACGCCTTCTTTCTCTCTTGCCACGCCTCCTTTCCCTCTTGCTGCCACGCCTCCTTCCCTTCTTGTTGCCACGCCTCCTTCCCTTCTTGCTGCCACGCCTTCCCTTCTTGCTACCACGCCTCCTCTTGTTGCCACCCCTCCTTCCTTCCCCTCTTGCCACCACTCCTCTCGTTGCCACGCCTCCTTCCCCTCTTGTTGCCGCGCTTCCCCCTCCTGCAGCTTCGCCTCCCCCTCCTGCAGCCTCACCTCCCTCTCCTACAACCTCGCCTCCCCCCTCCTGCAGCCTCCTGCAGGTTGGTAGCAACATCAGCCTGGTGGACAAGAAGGAAGCCTGGACTCAGGCTGGGCAGCCTGGCTAACATAAAGTTCGAAATCTGTGCCAGATGTGTTACATCTCGCACTACAACTGTCCGAGAACAGACAGGTGTGTGGCACTTGTGGCATGGTACTCTTGGTATTTGTGGTGTGGCACTCTGTGACACCTGTGGTGTGGCACTTGTGTGCTGCTGCCTGGTATATCTTTGGGTTTCAAGTGAGGTTTTCTACTCTCGGAGCCCAGCCATGGGTCAAGCTCGTCTGGTACTAGCCTAGTCAACCAGGCTGTTGCTGCTAGTGGCCCGCTGCCCCACATACCCCTCACAGCCTGGTTGATCCCAGCACCTGATGATACTGGTCCAATTTCCATTTGAAGACTTCTACACTTGTTCCAGCAGTGTTTCTGATATCTTTTGGTAAGATGTTGGATAATCTGGGGCCACGGATGTTGATACAGATTTCTCTTATTGTGCCCACCGCACCCCTGCTTTTCACTGGGTTTATTTTACACTTCCTCCCATATCTCTCACTCCAGTATGCTGTTATGGCAGTGTGATCCAGTATGTCATGGCAGTGTGATCCAGTATGTCATGGCAGTGTGATCCAGTATGTTATGGCAGTGTGATCCAGTATGTTGTTATGGCAGTGTGATTCAGTATGTTATGGCAGTGTGATCCAGTAAGTTATGGCAGTGTGATCCAGTATGTTATGACAGTGTGATCCAGTATGTTATGGCAGTGTGATCCAGTATGTTGTTATGGCAGTGTGATCCAGTATGTTGTTATGGCAGTGTGATCCAGTATGTTGTTATGGCAGTGTGCAAGTTTTGGGAGCAGACCCTCAAGTACTTTCCAGGTATATATTATCAAGTATGTCTCCTCCACATAAACAAGAACATTACTAGGACTATGAGGCGATCCCAGTAATTTCAGTATTGAATTGGTTTAATGTGAGCCATAAATAATAACTGCTTACCTACGGCTGCAGCTTTTTTTTTTTTTGACTTGAGATATTGGTTTTAGAATTACCGGGGTGCCTGGTGGGACCTTGGCGATATTTTAGTAAAGTCTTTTGATAGTTAAATTTTTTTTTTTATGTACTGATGCTTGTTATATTAAGTCGTAATGTGTGTGGATGGGAGGGGGGAGGCAGGGGAGGAGGGAAAGGATGTTGTGGGGGAGGGGAGGAAGGCATGTTAAGGGTGAAGGGGACAGTGTTTGTTCAAGCTTGGGCTGGTATTGAACGGTCTCCCCCCACCCCTAAAGTTCGCCCTTCCCTTCCCCTGTGCATTCCCCCTCCCCTTCCACTGTCAGTTCCCCCTCCACCTTCCCTTAACCATTCCTTCATTTCCCTTCCCCATTCCTTCCTTTCCCTATCGTTCTCCACCCTTCCTTTCTTTCCCTCCCCTTTCCCTTCCTTTCCCTCCCCTCCCTCACATTCATCAATTCTGATCTTCTCTTCCCCTCTATAATTTTCTTTTCTTTCCCTCTTCGATATCGGCTCTTCCTTCTATTCCTCTTCTCATCTTCCCCTCCTCTTCCATCTTCCCAGATATGTCTTCATTATTCCTCTAGTTCCTCTTTATTCAAACTACATTATCTCTCCGCCTTCTGTCTCCCCTCTGTTTCTCCCCTTCTGTCTGTCCCCCCTCAATTTCTCCCCCTCTCCTCATTCTCTCCCCCCTCTCCGTTCCCTCTCTCCTCATTCTCTCCCCTCTCCGTTCCCTCTCTCCTCCTTCCCATCATTTCCCCTCTCTTCTCCCCTCATTACGTTTGAGACTGAGGGTCTGAATTTCTGCAAGTTTGAGTTCATTGTTCCGTGTTCTTCCTTGTTTCTTAACACCTCGTGTATTATACAGTTGTATACCTGTCTTCCCGGTGTATACCTGTCTTCCCGGTGTATACCTGCCTTCCCTGTGTATACCTGTCTTCCTGTGTATACCTGTCTTCCCGGTGTATACCTGTCTTCCCTGTGTATACCTGTCTTCCCTGTGTATACCTGTCTTCCCGGTGTATACCCGTCTTCCTGGTGTATACCTGTCTTCCCGGTGTATACCCGTCTTCCCGGTGTATACCTGTCTTCCCGGTGTATACATGTCTTCCCGGTGTATACCTGTCTTTCCGGTATATACCTGTCTTCCCCGTGTATACCTGTCTTCCCCGTGTATACCTGTCTTCCCCGTGTATACCTGTCTTCCCGGTGTATAGTTGTCTTTCCGGGTGCATACCTGTCTCTGCCAGTGTATACCTGTCTTCCCGGTGTATACCCGTCTTCCCTGTGTATACCTGTCTTCCCCGTGTATACCCGTCTTCCCCATGTATACCTGTCTGCCTCGTGTGTACCTGTCTGCCTCGTGTATACCTGTCCTTCCTGGTGTATACCTGTCTTTCCCGGCGCATACCTGTCTTCCCAGTGTATACCTGTCTTTCCCGGTGTATACCTGTCTGCCTCGTGTATATCTGTCTTCCCAGTGTATACCTGTCTGCCTCGTGTATACCTGTCTTCCCGGTGTATACCTGTCTTCTCTGTGTTTACCTGTCTTCCCCGTGTATACCTGTCTTCCCCGTGTACACCTGTCTTCGCGGTGTATACCTGTGAAGACTTACTCAGCCCTGTAACAACTTCAGACAGTATTACCAAGGCTGGCTCCTCCTCAGGAAAATTAGTGAATAGAAAAAGAAATAATAACAGACAAACATAAACACTTTATTATATAGAAAATATAAAATATAAAACACTTAAATATGAAATATTAATCCTACATTAAAGAAAATGAAAAATGAAAAATATAAATGATAACTTAATTCAACGTTAATATATATAGGAGTGTCTGGTGTTGGTGACACTGTTGTTGAAATCGTAGCCGTTGCTGAAGATGGGGGGGGGGGGGGGGTCGCAGGTGTTGGTTACGACCCACTGGCTAGTTCTTCACAGTAGATAGGGCCTTGAGTATTCTGCCGATGACAGGAAAGCAGGTTCTTTACCGCTGCAATGATGAGGGGTTATGTCCTGCAATTTCATACAGGTGCACAGGTAATTAAATCCAAAATGGGACGTCTCCAGGACGTTAGTCCGTCTCCTGTTCTTCTCGTTGATTGACAGGTGACCCTTACTGTCATCCAAGAGTAGAGCTGGGAGCTGTGAGTCTAGTGATTTACTGTTTGACCAGAGCCCCACACGTCACCTTTCGGGGGATGGGAAGAGGGAGGGGAAGGGATAGCCGGAGCTAGACTGACCCTACCTTAACAAGCAGCCGGCAGTCAAACTATCACTTTCAGGGAGGGGGAAAAAAGGCGGGAAAAACGGGAGCTTGACTTACCCTACCTTAACTAGTAGCCGGCAATGAAACTATTGTTACTATATCGCTACACCTATCTATTGAACTTTTCCCTCACAATACCTGTCTTCCCCGTTTATACCTGTCTTCCCTGTATATACATGTCTGCCTCGTGTATACCTGTTTGCCTCGTGTATACTTCTCTGCCTCGTGTATACTTCTCTGCCTCGTGTATACCTGTCTTTTCCGGTGTATACCTGTCTGCCTTGTGTATATTTATGTCAAACTTTCCTCGGAGAGGAATAGAGGAATGAGAATTGAGTTCCTCCCTTCCCACTGTGTGTGTGGGATGGAGAGAGAGAGAAAGGGAGAGAAAGAGGTACAGGAGAGGGGGAGGGAGGCTGGCTGGAAGGGTCATTATTGATGACAACATTAGAGAAGAGTGTTAATTCTTGATGAGGTGAACATGTAGGTGTCAAGCCATCCACCCCCCTTTCCCCTACCCCTTCCTCTAACCTGAACCCCCTGACAACCCAGCTAGGGGGATCACTCTCCCCTCACACCCACCACAAGAAACAATACACTAGTTTGTCAATTTTCACTCAGTTTTAACATCTGGTGGATCTGGTGTGTTAGGTCTAGCAAGGTCAACACTGGTGGTCGAGGCGCATGCTGTACGCTGTTTCACGAATAGGTATGATCGGTCCACGGAGAAAACAGGTCCTAGGAGACGGAACAGGTCGTGGTCACGCAAACACACATTTACCATTAAGAAGGAAGAAGCAAAGACTGTCTAGGAGAACCTACCTGATGTATACAAAGTGTGAGAGGAGGAAACAGATGGCAGATCAACCAGGCTGTCGTGGATATAATAATTGGTTTAGAAAATCCACAAGTTGAAGAATGAGGCACATGTGCAACATTTAGGAATATTTATTGAAGAAATGCTTTGGCAGCCAGTGGCTTCATCAGTTCAATACAAAGACGAACTGTAGGAAAATAGGAGTAGTTTGAGGTAATCAGTCCCTCAGTCTGGAATCAGTATGTTTACTCCGTCAGTCTTGAAGAAAGTACAGCCACCAAAGAGTGACACTTTGAAAGAGTGCTGGTGTTCCCACGCAAAGTTGTGCAGTTCATCATTAGAAACTAGACAACGTTACGGACCTGAGCTGCCTGCAGTCCCACACCACAACAACATATCCAGACCGAAGATATACCATATTAGAAACAGACGTAGACACCTAATGAAAGAACACAGGGACAGAGAGAGAGAGAGAGATGACAATGACTCATAATGAATATGTTGCACTCACCCGGGCCACGTATGAAACGCCACGTTACGAACAACACGGGGGGAAGACCAGACATGTGTATATCAAGACCAGTTGTACTAACATCCCAGATGATGTATACCTTTGATGAGTTTCGAGTCTCTCTCTACTCCCGGAGCCCGGCCGTGGGCCAGGCTCGTCTGGTGCTTGCCTGGTCAACCAAGCTGTTGCTCCTGGAGACCCGCTGCCCCACATATCCATCACAGCCTGGTTCATCTGGCACCTGTTGGAGATACTTGTCCAGTTTCCTCTTGAAGGCTTCTACACTTGTTCCAGCAGTGTTTCTGACATCTTCTAGTAAGATGTTGAATAATGTGGGACCCCGGATGTTGATACAGTGTTCCCTTATTGTCCCCACCGCACCCCTGCTCCTCACTGGGTTTATCTTACACTTCCTCCCATATCTCTCACTCCAGTATGTTGTTATGGCAGTGTGCAGATTTGTGACCAAGCCCTCGAGTACCTTCCAGATATATATTATCATGTACCTCTCTCTCCGATCCAGTGAATACATGTTCAAGACTTGGTATTCCTAGTAAACCAATTTCACTGTTAAGTCAACATTCAGGACTGGGAAATAAGAAAAATGTTAGGCCTACAAGTAGGCCTAACACGTAGAAATGGTGTTTCGAATTGTGAAATAACATTAAACATTGCTGTCGACTAGTAACGTGGTTTACATGACTAACAGAGGTTTTTAAAGTCGTTGAATTTATATAAAAGAATATACATCGAGGTAGAATTTTTGTATAAATCACCACGAGGTGTGGACACTACCGGGAATTGCTTTAAAAAAAAAATTCCCAATAGTGTAAATTATCTTGGCTGTTTACACTCAAGTTTTACTGACGACTCTTAGTCAGTTACATTGATACTGTGTGTGTGAGTGTGAGTTTATAATCTGTCTACTCCTGGAGCCCGGCCATGGGCCAGGCTCGTCTGCTGCACCAACAAGCTGCATCAGGGAGGCGGTCTCATCTACCCTGATCCACTCCATCTACCCTGATCCACTCCATCTACCCTGATCCACTCCATTTACCCTGATCCACTCCATCTACCCTAATCCACCCCATCTACCCTGATCTACCCTAATCCACCCATCTACCCTGATCCACTCCATCTACCCTGATCCACCCAATCTACCCCGATCACCCCATTACCCTGATCCACTCCATTTACCCTGATCCACCCCATCTACCCTGATCCACCCATCTACCCTGATCCACTCCATCTACCCTGATCCACCCCATCTACCCTGATCCACCCCATCTATCCCTGATCCACCTCATCTACCCTGATCCACCCATCTACACTGATCCACCTTATCTACCCCGATCCACCTCATCTACCCTGATCCACCCCAAACTACCCTGATCCACCCATCTACCCTGATTACCTGATCCACCTCGTCTACCTGATCCATTCCTCTACCCTGATCCACCTCATCTACCCTGATACACCTCGTCTACCCCGATCCACCTCATCTACCCTGATCCACCTCATCTACCCTGATCCACCTCATCTACCCCGATCCAGTATCTACCCCGATCCACGTCATCTACCCTGATCCACGTCATTACCCTGATCCACCTCATCTACCCTGATCCACCTTTATCTACCCTGATCCACTATCTACCCTGATTTCCCCGTCATCTACCCTGATCCACGTCATCTACCCCGATCCACGTCATCTACCCTGATCCACCTATCTAAACCCTGATCCACGTCATCTACCCTGATCCACGTCATCTACCCTGATCCACGTCATCTACCCTGATCCATCTCATCTACCCTGATCCACCTCATCTACCCTGATCCACCTCATCTACCCTGATCCACGTCATCTACCCTGATCCACGTCATCTACCCTGATCCACGTATCTACCTGATCCACCTCATCTACCCTGATCCACCCATCTACCCTGATCCACCCCATCTACCCTGATCCACTCCATCTACCCTGATCCACCTCATCTACCCTGATCCACCTCATCTACCCTGATCCACCTCATCTACCCTGATCCACCTCATCTACCCTGATCCACCTCATCTACCCTGATCCACCTCATCTACCCTGATCCACTCCATCTAATCTGCTCTTCCCTTATTTGCACTGATGAAAATATATTGAAAAATCAAAATTTGAAGACGGATCAAAGTTGTGAACACTGGCGCCTGAGCACCCCCCCCCCACCCCCACCTCCCATATATAAACATTAACTGAAACAAAAATTGAGAATTTTATAAATAAAATTTAAGAGAAATGTACTTTTAAAAATCATAATTATAACAAATTAAAAAATCGAATCAGGTTGATTTTATTTAGGAAAAAAATGTATATATACTATATCTATATATATATATACTATATATATACTATATATATTACATATATATATATTATATTTATTGTGTGTGTCCCTCTACCGAATTAAAACCGTCCATTAGAGCGCCGCGCCGAAACCACATACACCAAATTCGCTCGAGCCACGGCACGCACTACCAAGGATCCTGGACAGCTGCAGCCTGGTCCAGCATTGGCTCCTGATCAACCCCGCCAAGTGCAAAGTCATGAAGAATTGAGGAACAAATGAAGCGACACAGTACGGAGTACGTCCTAGGGGCCAAGCACTACAACCCTCACTCAAAAGGAAAAAATTTGGGGTGAGTATAACACCGGCACATCCCTGAAGCGCACATCAACCAAATAACTGCTGCAGCATATGGGCGCCTAGCAAACCTCAGAACAGATTCCGACATCTTAATAAGGAATCATTCAGGACCCTGTACACCGTGTAGTTAGGCCCATATTGGAGTATGCGGCACCAGTTTGGAACCCACACCTAGCCAAGCACGTAAAGAAACTAGAGAAAGTGCAAAGGTTTGCAGCAAGACTAGTCCCAGAGCTAAGAGGTATGTCCTACGAGGAGAGGTTAAGGGAAATCAGCCTGACGACACTGGAGGACAGGAGAGATAGGGGGGACATGATAACGACATACAAAATACTGAGAGGAATTGACAAGGTGGACAAAGACAGGATGTTCCAGAGATTGGACACAGTAACAAGGGGACACAGTTGGAAGCTGAAGACACAGATGAATCACAGGGATGTTAGGAAGTATTTCCTCAGCCACAGAGTAATCAGTAAGTGGAATAGTTTGGGAAGCGATGTAGTGGAGGCAGGATCCATACATAGCTTTAAGCAGAGGTATGATAAATCTCACGGTTCAGGGAGAGTGACCTAGTAGCGACCAGTGAAGAGGCGGGGCCAGGAGCTAGGACTCGACCCCTGCAACCTCAACTAGGTGAGTATACACACATACACAACACACACACACACACGTTTTGAATGTGGTAAATTTGGGGGCGGGAAAAACTTAACATGCAGGAAGAAGTTTTTAGGTAAGAATATAATTTTGGAAATGTGTATTGAAAAAATTATGACCAGTTTGAAAGAGAATTCTGAAGTGGGTGAGGAGGGGGGGGGTAAGCCAGGGCACCTGGGATGTACCTGGGATATGCCTGGGATTAGTTTGAAAAATTTTCGGACCTTCGGAACCTGGCCCGGGATTAGGCTCTGTTTTGTTCACGCCTGGTCAACCAGGTTGTTAGTGTTGGCGGCCGTGGGTCCTTCTGCCCATCACAGCCTGGTTGATCAGCCACTTCGCAGAGGTAGTGGTCCAGTTTTGTCTTCTAGGCTTGTTCTTCTACACTTGTTCATCTACACTTGTTCATATATACCTGTTCTACACTTGTTCTTCCTGGTAGCGCTGATTGGATGAGTTTTGAACCACGGATGTTGACACAGTGTTCTCTTATTGTACCCCAGGGTGCCCCTCCTCTTCACTGGGTTTATTGTCCACGTCCTTCTATATCTCACTAGAATACCTTCCTGTGGTAGTGTGTACATTTCGTACTTGGTTCTCCAATAACTTACAGGTGTATATTATCAATTTGTCTGTCCTTTGCTCCACAGCGTGTCACTCTCCCCGCAACTTTCCTGACTAGGAAACCAGCACTTTTTTTCAGCATAAATAATGGGGATATTTTCCCTTTCGTGTAAATTTGCCGACACTCACGCATTATAAACCTGGCTTGCGAAATGTGAAAATGTGACTCTTACTTTCTTAACAATGATGACGTGTGTGGAAGTTAATTGGTCACGACATAAAGCAAGTTGATAATGACGGTGCGAGTTTGATAATGATAGAAAGTGAACGCTGAAAGTGCTAAATATCCGAGTTGATCCTAGCATTTAATGAAGGAAATTAATCCACACCTCTAGACCCTGAATATTCCATACGGAGTTTACAGCTGCTTGTCAGTATAATAATAATAATAATAATAATAATAATAATAATAATAATAATAATAATCATCATCATCTAATGTTATATATGTTACCAGCTTGGTTAGTGTTGGGTTGAGACAGCTTGGTTAGTGTTGGGTTGAGACAGTCAGCTTGGTTAGTGTTGGGTTGAGACAGTCAGCTTGGTTAGTGTTGGGTTGAGACAGTCAGCTTGGTTAGTGTTGGGTTGAGACAGTCAGCTTGGTTAGTGTTGGGTTGAGGACAGTCAGCTTGGTTAGTGTTGGGTTGAGACAGTCAGCTTGGTTAGTGTTTGGGTTGAGACAGTCAGCTTGGTTAGTGTTGGGTTGAGACAGTCAGCTTGGTTAGTGTTGGGTTGAGACAGTCGCTTGGTTAGTGTTGGGTTGAGACAGTCAGCTTGGTTAGTGTTGGGTTGAGACAGCCAGCTTGGTTAGTGTTGGGTTGAGACAGCTTGGTTAGTGTTGGGTTGAGACAGTCAGCTTGGTTAGTGTTGGGTTGAGACAGTCAGCTTGGTTAGTGTTGGGTTGAGACAGTCAGCTTGGTTAGTGTTGGGTTGAGACAGCAGCTTGGTTAGTGTTGGGTTGAGACAGTCAGCTTGGTTAGTGTTGGGTTGAGACAGCCAGCTTGGTTAGTGTTGGGTTGAGACAGCCAGCTTGGTTAGTGTTGGGTTGAGACAGTCAGCTTGGTTAGTGTTGGGTTGAGACAGTCAGCTTGGTTAGTGTTGGGTTGAGACAGTCAGCTTGGTTAGTGTTGGGTTGAGACAGTCAGCTTGGTTAGTGTTGGGTTGAGACAGTCAGCTTGGTTAGTGTTGGGTTGAGACAGCCAGCTTGGTTAGTGTTAGGTTGAGACAGCCAGCTTGGTTAGTGTTGGGTTGAGACAGCCAGCTTGGTTAGTGTTGGGTTGAGACAGCCAGCTTGGTTAGTGTTGGGTTGAGACAGCCAGCTTGGTTAGTGTTGGGTTGAGACAGCCAGCTTGGTTAGTGTTGGGTTGAGACAGTCAGCTTAGTGTTGGGTTGAGACAGTCAGCTTAGTGTTGGGTTGAGACAGTCAGCTTAGTGTTGGGTTGAGACAGTCAGCTTAGTGTTGGGTTGAGACAGTCAGCTTGGTTAGTGTTGGGTTGAGACAGTCAGCTTGATTAGTGTTGGGTTGAGACAGTCAGCTTAGTGTTGAGTTGAGACAGTCAGCTTAGTTAGTGTTGGGTTGAGACAGGCAGCTTGGTTAGTGTTGGGTTGAGACAGTCAGCTTGATTAGTGTTGGGTTGAGACAGTCATCTTGGTTAGTGTTGGGTTGAGACAGTCAGCTTGGTTAGTGTTGGGTTGAGACAGTCAGCTTGGTTAGTGTTGGGTTGAGAGAGTCAGCTTGGTTAGTGTTGGGTTGAGACAGTCAGCTTGGTTAGTGTTGGGTTGAGACAGTCAGCTTGGTTAGTGTTGGGTTGGACAGTCAGCTTGGTTAGTGTTGGGTTGAGACAGTCAGCTTGGTTAGTGTTGGGTTGAGACAGTCAGCTTGGTTAGTGTTGGGTTGAGACAGCCAGCTTGGTTAGTGTTGGTTGAGACAGCAGCTTGGTTAGTGTTGGGTTGAGACAGTCAGCTTGGTTAGTGTTGGGTTGAGACAGCCACTTGGTTAGTGTTGGGTTGAGACAGCCAGCTTGGTAGTGTTGGGTTGAGACAGCCACAGCTTGGTTAGTGTTGGGTTGAGCAGTCAGCTTGGTTAGTGTTGGGTTGAACAGTCAGCTTGGTTAGTGTTGGGTTGAGACAGTCAGCTTGGTTATGTTGGGTTGAGACAGTCAGCTTGGTTAGCGTTGGGTTGAGACAGCCAGCTTGTTAGTGTTGGGTTGAGACAGTCAGCTTGGTTAGTGTTGGTTGAGACAGTCAGCTTGGTTAGTGTTGGGTTGAGACAGTCAGCTTGGTTAGTATTGGGTTTTGAGACAGTCAGCTTGGTTAGTGTTGGGTTGAACAGCCAGCTTGTTAGTCTTGGTTGAGACAGTCAGCTTGGTTAATGTTGGGTATGAGACAGCCAGCTTGGTTAGTGTTGGGTTGAGACAGCCAGCTTGGTTAGTGTTGGGTTGAGACAGCCAGCTTGGTTAGTGTTGGGTTGAGACAGCCCAGCTTGGTTAGTGTTGGGTTGAGACAGCAGCTTGGTTAGTGTTGGGTTGAGACAGTCAGCTTGGTTAGTGTTGGGTTGAGACAGCCAGCTTGGTTAGTGTTGGGTTGAGACAGCAGCTTGGTTAGTGTTGGGTTGAGACAGCCAGCTTGGTTAGTGTTGGGTTGAGACAGCCAGCTTGGTTAGTGTTGGGTTGAGACAGCCAGCTTGGTTAGTGTTGGGTTGAGACAGCCAGCTTGGTTAGTGTTGGGTTGAGACAGCCAGCTTGGTTAGTGTTGGGTTGAGACAGCCAGCTTGGTTAGTGTTGGGTTGAGACAGCCAGCTTGGTTAGTGTTGGGTTGAGACAGCCAGCTTGGTTAGTGTTGGGTTGAGACAGCCAGCTTGGTTAGTGTTGGGTTGAGACAGCCAGCTTGGTTAGTGTTGGGTTGAGACAGCCAGCTTGGTTAGTGTTGGGTTGAGACAGCCAGCTTGGTTAGTGTTGGGTTGAGACAGCCAGCTTGGTTAGTGTTGGGTTGAGACAGCCAGCTTGGTTAGTGTTGGGTTGAGACAGCCAGCTTGGTTAGTGTTGGGTTGAGACAGCCAGCTTGGTGAGTGTTGGGTTGAGACAGCCAGCTTGGTTAGTGTTGGGTTGAGACAGCCAGCTTGGTTAGTGTTGGATTGAGACAGCCAGCTTGGTTAGTGTTGGGTTGTGACAGCCAGCTTGGTTAGTGTTGGGTTGAGACAGTCAGCTTGGTTAGTGTTGGTTGAGACAGCCAGCTTGGTTAGTGTTGGGTTGAGACAGCCAGCTTGGTTAGTGTTGGGTTGAGACAGTCAGCTTGGTTAGTGTTGGGTTGAGACAGCCAGCTTGGTTAGTGTTGGGTTGAGACAGCCAGCTTGGTTAGTGTTGGGTTGAGACAGCCAGCTTGGTTAGTGTTGGGTTGAGACAGCCAGCTTGGTTAGTGTTGGGTTGAGACAGCCAGCTTGGTTAGTGTTGGGTTGAGACAGCCAGCTTGGTTAGTGTTGGGTTGAGACAGCCAGCTTGGTGAGTGTTGGGTTGAGACAGCAGCTTGGTTAGTGTTGGGTTGAGACAGCCAGCTTGGTTAGTGTTGGGTTGAGACAGCCAGCTTGGTTAGTGTTGGGTTGAGACAGCCAGCTTGGTTAGTGTTGGGTTGAGACAGTCAGCTTGGTTAGTGTTGGGTTGAGACAGCCAGCTTGGTTAGTGTTGGGTTGAGACAGCCAGCTTGGTTAGTGTTGGGTTGAGACAGTCAGCTTGGTTAGTGTTGGGTTGAGACAGCCAGCTTGGTTAGTGTTGGGTTGAGACAGCCAGCTTGGTTAGTGTTGGGTTGAGACAGTCAGCTTGATTAGTGTTGGGTTGAGACAGTCAGTTTGGGTTTTGTTGGGTTGAGACAGTCAGCTTAGTTAGTGTTGGGTTGAGACAGCCAGCTTGGTTAGTGTTGGGTTGAGACAGCCAGCTTGGTTAGTGTTGGGTTGAGACAGCCAGCTTGGTGTAGTGTTGGGTTGAGACAGCCAGCTTGGTTAGTGTTGGATTGAGACAGCAGCTTGGTTAGTGTTGGGTTGTGACAGCCAGCTTGGTTAGTGTTGGGTTGAGACAGTCAGCTTGGTTAGTGTTGGGTTGAGACAGCCAGCTTGGTTAGTGTTGGGTTGAGACAGCCAGCTTGGTTAGTGTTGGGTTGAGACAGTCAGCTTGGTTAGTGTTGGGTTGAGACAGCCAGCTTGGTTAGTGTTGGGTTGAGACAGCAGCTTGGTTAGTGTTGGGTTGAGACAGCCAGCTTGGTTAGTGTTGGGTTGAGACAGCCAGCTTGGTTAGTGTTGGGTTGAGACAGCCAGCTTGGTTAGTGTTGGGTTGAGACAGCCAGCTTGGTTAGTGTTGGGTTGAGACAGCCCAGCTTGGTAGTGTTGGGTTGAGACAGCAGCTTGGTTAGTGTTGGGTTGAGACAGCCAGCTTGGTTAGTGTTGGGTTGAGACAGCCAGCTTGGTTAGTGTTGGGTTGAGACAGCCAGCTTGGTTAGTGTTGGGTTGAGACAGTCAGCTTGGTTAGTGTTGGGTTGAGACAGCCAGCTTGGTTAGTGTTGGGTTGAGACAGCAGCTTGGTTAGTGTTGGGTTGAGACAGTCAGCTTGGTTAGTGTTGGGTTGAGACAGCCAGCTTGGTTAGTGTTGGGTTGAGACAGCCAGCTTGGTTAGTGTTGGGTTGAGACAGCCAGCTTGGTTAGTGTTGGGTTGAGACAGTCCAGCTTGGTTAGTGTTGGGTTGAGACAGTCAGCTTGGTTAGTGTTGGGTTGAGACAGCAGCTTGGTTAGTGTTGGGTTGAGACAGCAGCTTGGTTAGTGTTGGGTTGAGACAGTCAGCTTGGTTAGTGTTGGGTTGAGACAGTCAGCTTGGTTAGTGTTGGGTTGAGACAGCCAGCTTGGTTAGTGTTGGGTTGAGACAGCCAGCTTAGTTAGTGTTGAGTTGAGACAGCCAGCTTGGTTAGTGGTGGGTTGAGACAGCTTGGTTAGTGTTGGGTTGAGACAGTCAGCTTGGTTAGTGTTGGGTTGAGACAGCCAGCTTGGTTAGTGTTGGGTTGAGACAGTCAGCTTGGTTAGTGTTGGGTTGAGACAGCCAGCTTGGTTAGTGTTGGGTTGAGACAGTCAGCTTGGTTAGTGTTGAGTTGAGACAGCTTGGTTAGTGTTGGGTTGAGACAGTCAGCTTGGTTAGTGTTGGGTTGAGACAGCCAGCTTGGTTAGTGTTGGTTTGAGACAGCAGCTTGGTTAGTGTTGGGTTGAGACAGCCAGCTTGGTTAGTGTTGGGTTGAGACAGCCAGCTTGGTTAGTGTTGGGTTGAGACAGCCAGCTTGATTAGTGTTGGGTTGAGACAGCAGCTTGGTTAGTGTTGGGTTGAGACAGCAGCTTGGTTAGTGTTGGGTTGAGACAGTCAGCTTGGTTAGTGTTGGGTTGAGACAGCCAGCTTGGTTAGTGTTGGGTTGAGACAGTCAGCTTGGTTAGTGTTGGGTTGAGACAGTCAGCTTGGTTAGTGTTGGGTTGAGACAGTCAGCTTGGTTAGTGTTGGGTTGAGACAGCCAGCTTGGTTAGTGTTGGGTTGAGACAGTCAGCTTGGTTAGTGTTGGGTTGAGACAGCCAGCTTGGTTATTGTTGGGTTGAGACAGCCAGCTTGGTTAGTGTTGGGTTGAGACAGCCAGCTTGGTTAGTGTTGGGTTGAGACAGCCAACTTGGTTAGTGTTGGGTTGAGACAGCCAGCTTGGTTAGTAATATCTACATGTATTCTGTAGCCTGCTGGATGGCATCCTGCTGTATGATAGTCTGTAGCCTGCTGGATGGCAGCCTGCTGTATGATAGTCTGTAGCCTGCTGGATGGCAGCCTGCTGTATGATAGTCTGTAGCCTGCTGGATGGCAGCCTGCTGTATGATAGTCTGTAGCCTGCTGGATGGCAGCCTGCTGTATGATAGGTCGTAGCCTGCTGGATGGCAGCCTGCTGTATGATAGTCTGTAGCCTGTTGGATGGCAGCCTGCTGTATGATAGTCTGTAGCCTGCTGGATGGCAGCCTGCTATATGATAGTCTGTAGCCTGCTGGATGGCAACCTGCTGTATGAGCCTGCTGAGCTGAGCTGAGCTGTCAGTGTACCCATGGCGCACTGACCTTACATTGTTCTTAATGACAGGTGTGTATAATATCAGTACACCGGATCAGGTGTGTGTATTATATCCACACACTGTGTAGTGAGTGGGAAGAAATGGTGATGGTGGTGTTGGTACTGACATGAAGCAACGCATCTCTGAGCCGTATTGGCTGCGTCAGATCTTTCATAATCTTACAAGGTTACGTTTAACTACTGTTCTTCCATGTACAACACGAAGCTCTATTTCTTTCCCAGATATTAGTGACCAGTCCACACAGGGTGCAGCAAGAATTACCATGGTGGATGACTAATCCTGCTCGACACAGTTCGAAGCACTGTCCCCGAGGAAGGAATGAGAGGAATCGAAGTACCGTGGCCGGAACAGTTCACTCTTAATTCGTACTCAGGAAACTCGTGACCATTTTCGGTCCATTCTGAACGATTAGCAGTAGACAGGACTGGAAGAGGAAGTGGTAGTGTTGGTGTTAGTATTAGCAATGTTATCAGCAGTACTACTGCTAGTATTAATGGTGGTACTAGTGGTAGAAGTAACAGTGTAGTAGTACTGAAAGTCCCTAGAACTATAGTTCTTAGAAAGTAGGCGAGGCAGATATATGTTGTAATCTACACCTTGAAGGTACTGGAGGGATTGGTCCCAAACATGCACACCGAAATCACTACTTTTGAACATAAGCAGTGTAGGATACCTGCAGAGCAGAGCAACGATGACAAAGAACTCTTAGGCTCCTGACATTTATTGTGCTTAGTGTACTCAGGGTATCCCTGCTTTTCATGTATGTTGAATCGTATGCCGAGTCTTGCTTTCGTAGGGAGTGATTTGTGTGCAGATTTGGTGCCATTCCCTCAAGAATTTTCCAGGTGTAATTTATGAAGTATCTTAATCGCCTGCATTCCAAAGAGTACAGGTCAAGGGACTTAAAACGGTCCCAGTAATTCTGGTGTTTGTGCTGGTACATGCAGTGAACGCTCTCTTTTTACATTCTCCAGATCTGCACTTCCGCTTGCCTTGAAAAGGCTTTGGTGCATACATCGAACTTCGCGCGGCGGTCACCAACAGCTTGATCGATCAGGCTAGAAGCCAGGAAGTCTGGTCTGTGAGCGGGCCACGGGGGTGGTGACCTCCGGAAGTGACTCCAGGTAAGAGAACAGAGCAGCACTGTAAGAGGCGTACTGGACCACGGCCGTAGGACAACTTGTCCCCGGGAACATATCCTCCCAGGGACAAAACTCACACTGGTACAACACCCATGGAACGAGAGCTAGTAACTTCACACTTAAAAGCATTGTATAGGGCTGTCTAGCGTGTGTGTGTACTCACCTAGTTGTACTCACCTAGTAGAGGTTGCGGGGGTCGAGTCCGAGCTCCTGAACCGTGAGCTTTATCATACTTCTGCTTAAAGCTATGTATGGATCCTGCCTCCACTACATCGCTTCCCAAACTATTCCACTTACTGACTACTCTGTGGCTGAAGAAATACTTCCTAACATCCCTGTGATTCATCTGTGTCTTCAACTTCCAACTGTGTCCCCTTGTTACTGTGTCCAATCTCTGGAACATCCTGTCCTTGTCCACCTTGTCAATTCCTCTCAGTATTTTGTATGTCGTTATCATGTCCCCCCTATCTCTCCTGTACTGTCCTGTGTGTGTGTGTGTGTGTGTGTGTGTGTGTGTGTGTGTGTGTGTGTGTGTGTGTGTGTGTGTCGTGCCGAATAGATAAAACTTAAATAGCAACGCTCTTCTTGCCGAATAAGGCAAGTGAAAATTTGTGTATGCAATAATTTCATAAATATCATTCCGAACCTAACGAAAAAATATTTCATTGTGTTTATTTATTATTAAATTATTGTAAACTTATCTGTTTAGTTGGATTAGGCTAAATTAAATTGCGCTTGTTATAAATGCCTGGGGTATACCTGGAGAGGGTTTCGGGGGTCAACGCCCCCGCGGCTCGGCCTGAGACCAGACGACCTGGTGGATCAGGGTCTGATCAACCAGGCTGTTACTGCTGGCCGCACGCTCACTGACGTAAGAACCACAGCCCGGCTGGTCAGGTACTGACTTAAGGTGCCTGTCCTAGCCTTCTTGAAGACAGCCAGGGGTCTATTGGTAGTTTCCCTTGTGTATGCTGGGAGGCAGTTGAACGGTCTAGGGCCCCGGATATTTATTGTGTTCTCTCAGTGTACTCGTGGCGCCGCTGCTTTTCATTGGGGGAATGTTGCATCTCCTACAGAGTCTTTTGGTACAAAATTATCATTATTAACATAAATGAAAAAAAAAATCTTTAAATATATAAGAGAAAATTTTAGAAAGGATTTAACTTTAAATGAGTTCTTATTAATTGACCAGTTTTACCTATTCGGCACGACATAATATATATATATAATATATATATATATATATATATATATATATATAGGAGCCTCACAACAGCTGGATGCCCAGCAGTAAGGGAGCCACCCCAACTATGCAGATCTGATGGCAGCCAGAAGCGTCCAGATGGTATCACCCTTCAAGCCTGGACAGATGGGAAGCAGGTGGTGTGGGACTATACATGTGCATCTACCTTGGCTGATACCTATCTCCAATACACCAGGGAGGAAGGAGGGGCAGCTGCCAGCTTCAGGGAGTCCCAAAAGTCTAGAAAATATGGAGAACTTGCCCATCATTATATGTTTGTTCCCATAGGCTCAGAGACCCTTGGCTCATGGGGAAAGAGTGCATCTAAATTCCTTAAGGAGCTGGGAAAAAGACTCATCAGGGTAACTAGGGATCCCAGGGCAGCTAGTTTTCTGTTCCAGCGGCTCAGTGCGGCTGTTCAAAGGGGTAATGCCTGCTGTATTTTGGGCACACGCCCCAGCTCTGAGGAGCTGGGTGAGATTTTCGCCTTATAATCGGTGATACACACGTAACAACATGTACCGTATATGCCACCTTTATATCAATAATGTATCTCTTAAATCTTCTGTACCATTTATGTAATAATATATATATATATATATATATATATATATATATATATATATATATATATATATATATATATATATATATATATATATATATATATATATATATATATATATATAATGTAAGGGTGTTTGTAGGAGGAGCGATGTTGGCGGCGTCTCGTCTCCCCTCGTCTCTCTCCTTCAAGATGGGAGGGGAAGTGGCAGTGAGGGGAAAGGTAAACACCAGATACAGGAAATGAAACTCAAGCCACTGCCATCGCTACCACCACCGCCAACCACCACCACCACTAGCTACCATCACCAACACCACCAACCTTCAGCATCACCACCAACCACAATCACCACCACCAATTACCATCACCAACCACAATCACCACCACCAATTACCATCACCCACCACCAATTACCATCACTCACCATCACCACCACCATCACCACCACCGCCAACCACCACCACCACCGCCAACCACCACCACCACCGCCAACCACCACCACCACCGCCAACCACCACCACAACCACCACCACCACCGCCAACCACCACCACCAACCACCACCACCACCACCAACCACCACCACCAACCACCACCACCACCACCAACCACCACCACCAACAACATCAACAACCACCACCACCACCAACAACCACCACCAACCAGCAGCAGCAGACAGTGGGTGGAGTGACGACAGTAAAGTTATTGGAGAGTGAGGAGACGTAGCCTTACAATGAGACAGTCTCCTAGCTCCTCTCTGGTCTCCAAGACATCCATTGTCTCCCCAGTTCTTCCTGGTCTCTCGCCTCACTGCATTTCTCAGGATTTCTCAGCAACTCCCAGCTTCTAGCAACTCCCAGCTTCTAGCACCTCCCAGCACCTCCCAGCTCCTCCCAGCACCAGAACTTGAATGAGAAGTGTCGCTTTAGAAACTTTGTCATCTTCTATACAAATAGTTTAAAATTTAGCTGCTGGAATGTGTAATAAACTGCCAGCCTGAGTGGTGGTCGTGGCGGCGGCGACGACGGTGGCGGCCACGGTGGTCGTGGTGGTGTCGTTGTTGTTGCTGATGTTATTGCTAGTGGTGGTTGGTGCTGTCATTCGTCTCTTAACGATAGGGATACGTTCTGAGAGAAATGTGTCGTTAGGCGATTTTGCCGTTGTGCGAACATCATAGTGTACTTACACAAACCTGGACGTTATAGTCTACTACACACCTAGGCTATATGGTATAACTTAAGGGCCATGATGAACAAAACGCGAGATTAAATCAAGCACAAGGGAAAATGATGCTGTCAAGAGACCTGGTAATCAAGAGTTGTATGAGGCTGCTGCCGGCGTAACAACCTATACTGTTCTACAGTAAACGTTTTTTATAAGTAGAAAGAGTACACTCTAGAATAACGATAAAAAGTACAGTATAGTAAATGCATAAACTAGTAACTTAGTTGTTTATTATCAAGTATCATGTACTGTACATAATTGTATGTGCTGTACTTTTATACGACTGGCAGCGCGGTGTGCTGTACTTTTATACGACTGGCAGCGCAGTAGGTTTGTTTACACCACCGTCGTATATGTTGTCCGTCGTTGACCGAAACGTCGTTATGCGGCGCATGACTGTGTTTAGGTAAGACAAACCTACTTATAAAGTTTTATAATGGTACTGAGGACACAATGTAATGTACCTTTGATATATCTCTGATGAGTTCAGAGTGTCTTTCTACTCCCAGAGCCCGGCCATGGCCCAGGCTCGTCTAGTGTTTGCCTGGTCAACCAGGCTGTTTTTGCTGGTGCACACAATTACATTATGTAGATGTAACTTATGATAACCCAGTAAAGTCGAACAGTGTGACTTACGTTGGAGATTGTGTGTAGGTCGTGGCAGGTTGACTACGACCTCTGCATGGGATTCTTGAGGTCATTACTCTAGTTCCCTATCTTGTCGTAGTGACTGTTTCTTCTTGTGACTGATCTGAGTGTAAGGTAGTTGTGGTGGTGTCCTGTGACGGATCTGAGTGTAAGGTAGTTGTGGTGGTGTCCTGTGACGGATCTGAGTGTAAGGTAGTTGTGGTGGTGTCCTGTGACGGATCTGAGTGTAAGGTAGTTGTGGTGGTGTCCTGTGACGGATCTGAGTGTAAGGTAGTTGTGGTGGTGTCCTGTGACGGATCTGAGTGTAAGGTAGTTGTGGTGGTGTCCTGTGACGGATCTGAGTGTAAGGTAGTTGTGGTGGTGTCCTGTGACGGATCTGAGTGTAAGGTAGTTGTGTGGTGTCCTGTGACGGATCTGAGTGTAAGGTAGTTGTGGTGGTGTCCTGTGACGGATCTGAGTGTAAGGTAGTTGTGGTGGTGTCCTGTGACGGATCTGAGTGTAAGGTAGTTGGGTGGTGTCCTGTGACGGATCTGAGTGTAAGGTAGTTGTGGTGGTGTCCTGTGACGGAATCTGAGTGTAAGGTAGTTGTGGTGGTGTCCTGTGACGGATCTAAGTATAAGGTAGTTGTGGTGGTGTCCTGTGACGGATCTAAGTATAAGGTAGTTGTGGTGGTGTCCTGTGACGGATCTGAGTGTAAGGGTTGTCACTTCCTCCGTCATTTAAATATTAATTAATGATGTCGATATATTAGTTTCGTTCTTGTGCAGTATATCTTGATTCAGCTGTCACTGTCTCCCCTATGTTCTGTGTCCCTCTCACTCCCCGTCCTCTGTGGCCCCTCCCCCACCTCTCCCCTTTCCTCACCGTCCCCTCCCCTCTTGCGCAGTTCATATCCCAGCTCAATATTGCTGGTCGCTCCATCGTGATTTATTTCTCAGTATGTCATAGTCTCCCTCTCTTTTTTTTTTAATCTCTGTGCTTCTACTCATCCCTGCTATCTCCTCCCCCTCATCCTTCCACTCTCCTCTTCTCCTCCTTCTTTTTCTCCCTCTTTCCCTTCTTCTCTGTGGGGGTGGGGGGGTTGCGTCACCCTGCGGTATTACGTCAGTGTGGGGGGTGTCACTGTCTTGCTCTCACCCCCGAGTCTTTTATCTCTTAGTGTTCTTATTGAACCTTTGTTTTTCATGTTAGGTTCTGCAGTCATTCGTGCAGTCAGATCAGCAGGTTGTGATGGTTATGTTGGCTAGCGGGCCGCCAGCAGCAACAGCTTGGTTGACCAGGCTAGAACCAAACGAACCTGGCCTATAGCCGGGCTTCGGGAGTAAAAGGAAACTCTGAATTCATCAGAGGTATATTAGAGGTATATCTCAGGTGAGGGGGGGGGGGTTATGACAGTGTGCAGGTGTACAACTGTAGTGATGTTCACTGTACCATACAGTGCTCACCTCCTAGGGTTACAGTTAAAACATCTCGCCTCCAACATAGTGTAGCAGCGACCAGCGAAGAGGCGGGGCCAGGAGCTGTGAATCAACCCCACTGCTAAACTAGTTTCCTGGTCATGGCGTAAAAGTGAAATAAAATATATGTATATTTAATTCTGAGACTGGCGAAGTTTTAACTAAGACTGTCAGTCCACAACAGAGTTGAACCTGCACACACTGTGTCACAGTACACAGTACTTTCGTCACTCAGTCCAGATCCCTGGCTGAGTGTCCCTTGAAGACAGCCAGTGCAGGATACCTCCAGGGACAAGTAGTAAGTGTTAAGGGACAGCGACTCTTCAGAGCTTCTCCTTCATACATTAAGGGGGTTATCACCAACAGAACCCCCCCCCCTCCAGCTGTCTTCAAGAAGGGACCAGAGTAAATCCTCAAAAACAATTCCTGATCAGCCGGGTTGTGGTGCATCGGTTGGAATATATGGCGGTGGGCACTAACAGTCTGATCGATCACGCTAGTAACCAGGAGGCGGCCTGGTCTGGGACCGGGCTCGGGGGCGCTGACTTCCGGTAGCGATTGCGAGTAATCTTTCTTGATTTATTTGAATGATTTTGATATATCGTTGTCTTGCGAGTGTTAATGTGTATAGTTGTATTAATGTGTATGGTTGTGTTAGTGGTAATGGTTGTTAGTGTGTATGGTTGTTAGTGTGTATGGTTGTGTTAGTGGTATGGTTGTTAGTGCGTATTTGGTTGTGTTGTGTAAAGTTGTTGTTATGGTTGTTAGTGTGTTTTGGTTGTGTTAGTGTGTAAAGGTTGTTAGTGCGTATGGTTGTGTGTGGTATGGTTGTGTTAGTGGTATGGTTGTTGTGTTAGGTGTTAGTGTGTTTTGGTTGGTGTTAGTGTGTAGGTTGTTATGTGTGTATGGTTGTGTTGTGGTGTATGGTTGGTTAGTGTGTGATGGTTGTTAGTGTAAAGGTTGTTAGTGTGTATGGTTGGTTTAGTGTGTATGGTGTTAGTGCGTATGGTTGTTAGGTTGTTATAGTTGTATTAATGGTGGTATGGTTGTGTTAGTGGTAATGGTTGTTAGTGGCGTATGGTTGTTAGTGTGTATGGTTTTGTTTAGTGGTATGGTTTTAGTGGTATGGTTGTGTTAGTGTGTATGGTTGTTAGTGGTATGGTTGTTAGTGTGTATGGTTGTTAGTGTGTATGGTTGTGTTAGTGTGTATGGTTGTTAGTGGTTTTGGTTTGTGTTAGTGGTAATGGTTGTTAGTGCGTATGGTTGTGTTAGTGGTAATGGTTGTTAGTGCTTGGTTGGTTAGTGGTAAAGGTTGTTAGTGCGTATGGTTTGTGTTAGTGTTTTTATGGTTGTTTTGTGTGTTGGTTGTTAGTGTGTTGGTTGTTAGTGAGTATGGTTGTTAGTGTGTATGGTTGTTAGTGCGTATGGTTGTGTAGTGTATATGGTTGTTAGTGCGTATGGTGTGTTAGTGTGTATGGTTGTAGGTGTATGGTTTGGTGTTAGTGTTGGTGTATGGTTGTTAGTGTGTATGGTGTAGTGTGTGGTTGTGTTAGTGTATATGGTTGTTAGTGGTATGGTGTGTTAGTGTGTATGGTTGTTAGTGTGTATGGTTTGTTTTGTGTGTATGGTTGTTAGTGTATATGGTTTGTTTATATGTGTTGGTTTGTTAGGTGTATGGTGGGTTAGTGGTAATGGTTGTTAGTGTGTATGGTTGTTAGTGTGTATGGGTGTTAGTGTGTATGGTTGTTAGTGTGTATGGTTGTGTTAGTGTATATGGTTGTAGTGTGTATGGTTGTTAGTGTATATGGTTAGTGTGTATGGTTGTTAGTGTATATGGTTGTGTTATGGTTTTTGTGTATGGTTGTTAGTGTATATGGTTGTTTAGTGTTATGGTTGTTAGTGTGTATGGTTGATGTGTATGGTTGTTAGTGATATGGTTGTTAGTGTGTATGGTTGTTAGTGTATATGGTGTTGTTAGTGTTTGGTTGTTAGTGTGTATGGTTGTTAGTGGTATGGTTGTTAGTGTGTATGGTTGTTAGTGTTATGGTTGTTAGTGTGTATGGTTGTTAGTGTATATGGTCGTTAGTTGTATGGTGTTAGTGTGTATGGTTGTTAGTGGTAATGGTTGTTAGTGTTATGGTTGTTAGTGTGTATGGTTGTTAGTGTATATGGTTAGTGTATATGGTTGTTAGTGTGTATGGTTGTTAGTGTATATGGTTTAGTGTGTATGGTTGTTAGTGTGTATGGTGTTAGTGTGTATGGTTGTTAGTGTGTATGGTTGTTAGTGTGTATGGTTGTTAGTGTATATGGTTGTTAGTGTGTATGGTTGTTAGTGTGTATGGTTGTTAGTGTGATATGGTTGTTAGTGAATAGGTTGTTAGTGTGTATTGTTAGTGTATATGGTTGTATTAAAGTGTATAGTTATATTCCACTTATCAAGGTGTTTAGATATCGTCTGATCTTGACACTCTTACGACTTCCTCTTAGTCTTCCTCCCTGAGAGAGAGAGAGAGAGAGAGAGAGGACTAGCAAGGGCTGAAGCAGAGAGAGAGAGGAGAGAGAGAGGAGAGAGAGAGAGTGAGAGAGAGAGAGAGAGAGAGAGAGAATTATTATAATCAAAAGGAAGCGCTAAGCCACAAGGGCTGTACAGCAGAGAGAGAGAGAGAGAGAGAGAGAGAGAGAGAGAGAGAGAACGCGATGGAGAAGACACCTCCCCCTTATTTTCTTTCTTGTTTTCTCCTTGTCTCTCTTTCTCTCTCTCATTGTCTCCTCTTTACACAATGGTTTTACAGGGTTAGGTTGCGAGTCTCTCTCTCTCTCTCTCTCTCTCTCTCTCCCCCTCTCTTTCCCTCTCTTTCCCTCCACGTTCTCCCCTGTCTCTATTTCAGTCTTGTGTTCATGTACTGACTCTCTTGTTCATTATTGATGTTTCTGGTGATTACCCCCTCCCCTCTCCCCCTACCCATCTCCCTCCCCAACCCGTCCCTGGAGCGTGTCCTGGTCAACCAGACTGTTGGTGCTACCAGCACCTCACTGTTATGTATTTTGATAGGAACCAGGCCGGTTTAAAAAAAAAATTAAATATCGTGTTCCTAAAAACAATTAATTAGAATTTAACAAGTGAACCGTATACCTTTTGATATACCGCAGCCCGGCCCTGGGCCAGGCTCGTCTGTTGCTTGTCTGGTTAACCAGGCTAGTGCTGCTGGCGGCCCACAATAATGAAACAATTGTACGGTAGTATTTAATCAGTAAACTGCGGCTAGGCGGAGGATCGAACCCGTGTTGTTTTAGCCCGCCTCGTGGGAAGAGCGAAAACTCACGGCGCTCTGAACCCCTGGATCATACAACCCCACAAACAACATGAACCTAGCGAACTAGGCTTGCTTCATGTTGCGAGGACATGCAGTGGTGTGGTTCCCTCAGACCTGATTTTATTGTATTCCCCGTTTGGTGTACTAGACTAGTTCGCTAGGCTCATATTGTTTGTAAGGTTGTATGGTCCAGTGGTTAAGAGCGTCCTCAGTTTTCGCTCTCTTCCCACGAGGCGGGCTAAAACAACACGGGTTCGATCCTCCGGGTAGCCGCAGTTTATTGATTAAATACTACCGTACAATTGTTTCATTATTGTGGGCCGCCAGCAGCACTAGCCTGGTTAACCAGACAAGCAACAGACGAGCCTGGCCCAGGGCCGGGCTGCGGTATATCAAAAGGTATACGGTTCACTTGCAAGGAATTCGCGAGAGCATGCGAAATATACAAACACTGATCTCTGGCTGAAGGAGACTCGAACCTACGAACCTTAGGACAAGGTACGCAGTGCTTTACCAATCTACCCACACTGGACCAATACCTTGGCGTGTAGCTCATGCTACACGCCAAGGTATTGGTCCAGTGTGGGTAGATTGGTAAAGCACTGCGTACCTTGTCCTAAGGTTCGTAGGTTCCAGTCTCCTTCAGCCAGAGATCAGTGTTTATTATATTATATATATATATATATATATATATATATATATATATATATATATATATTAGCTGTTAACCGTCTAAGGCAGTGTAATTAAAACTCTTCTATAACGTTTTGTAGGTTAAGTCTGTCTTATTATCCCTATTTAAAATGTCTGATTACTTTGGAAAGTTAAGTGGAGAGTTATATAGTGTGTGGCACAGCAGCTGTCTGGGGCACAACAAATCACACACGGGTGGGGATCGAGCCCATGGCAGGGGAATTTTAAACTCACAGGCCAGTGCGTTAATCCAACTAGGTATATTTCTGCACGCCATAGTGAGGTTAGCATGAGCCACCACTGTGACTATAAATGGCCTGTGCTAACCTCCCAGTGGTGTGTAGGAATATACCCAGTTGGATGGATCTTGTTAGAACCATCTGGCCCAGTGGTTAGCGCACTGGCGTGCCATGGTTCAAGTCCCATCCGTTTTGTGATTTGTTTACAATCGTGTTATGATTTCGTGGGTAGTGAGCACCCTCATCAACACTGACTCTTCACGGTAGTGTCACCCAAATATACTTAGTGTTCAAAGGGAAAATTTATAGTTGTATTGGAAATGCTTCAAGTTATATAACATCCTGGTTAATCAGGCAAACACCAGACGAGCCTGGCTCATGGCCGGGCTCCGGGAGTAGAAAGACTCGGAACTCATCAAAGGTAAGGTATGCAACATATACTGTAGTGAAACTCTCGAAACTCTTAAAAGGTAAAGGTATGGGTCATGGTAAGAGTTAATCTGGCCTCTACATTCTGGAGGTCACCTTGGCTGTGCTTGTTCTAGGTTGTATAAATAGGTTGATGATAGAGGGGTGTATGCTAGTCTTAAGCGGCTGTTACAGTGTACTGGCATGCTGGAGAAGTGGCGTCATGTCTCTTAAGATCAGAGAGCCAGCGGACGGAGGACTGAACCTTCACTGCTACTAGTACTGAATCATGCACGTGGTTTGCTTGTTCTTTCCTCCTCTCATGTTTAGGCAGCATCAAGGAAGACTCTCTCTCTCTCTCTCTCTCTCTCTCTCTCTCTCTCTCTTGTAGTGGTCTGACCTCGCTCTAACGTGATACTCTTGGCGATGAAGGCGTCCATGATCATAGGAACTGTAGGGGTTGCGATAGTTGTGATAGTTGTGATGGTTGTGATGTGATGGTAATGGTGGTTGTGATGAGATGGTAATGATGGATGTGATGGTGGTAATGGTTGTGATGGTAATGGTTGTGATGGTGGTAATGGTGGTTGTGATGAGATGGTAATGATGGATGTGATGGTGGTAATGGTGGTTGTGGTGGTGACTGTCATGGTTGCTGATCTCTGGTCGACCTCAATATTGTCTCCTGCTGCGATCGACCTGAACATCGTCCTCCTCCCTCTCCCCAGTGTCGACCTAAACATCTTCCCTCCCCCCAGTGTCGACCTAAACATCTTCCCTCCCCCCAGTGTCGACCTAAACATCTTCCCTCCCCCTAGTGTCGACCTAAACATCTTCCCTCCCCCTAGTGTCGACCTAAACATCTTCCCTCCCCCAGTGTGACCTAAAATCTTCCCTCCCCTAGTGTCGACCTAAACATCTTCCCTCTCCCAGTGTCGACCTAACATCTTCCCTCCCCCCAGTGTCGACCTAAACATCTTCCCTCCCCTAGTGTCGACCTAAACATTTCCCTCCCCCAGTGTCGACCTAAACATCTCACCTCCCCCAGTGTCGACCTAAACATCTTCCCTCCCCCCATCCTCTAATGTCGACCTAAATATTTCCCTCACCTCCCACCTTTCCCTCCCCTCAGTTCCCTCCCCCCTCCCCTTCCCTCCCCTCCCCAGGTGCTGAATGTGGCTTTAGGTCTCTGTGGAAGACGGTGTTGGGAGAAGAAAACCAGGCTTTGAAGCCGGCTTCCCCGCCTCCATACAAGGCTTTCAAGCCATTTTGCCAGCCTAACAGGCTTGCAGGGGCTGGGGGAAGCCTGGCGTGAAAGCTTCAGTCAGGGATTTCCGGAAAAAGGTTTTACAAATTGTACTTAAAACGGCTGGAATGTATTTTAAATTGGAGGAAAGTGTACATTGATGGGGGCTGAATAGTGTACATTGATGGGGGCTGAATAGTGTACATTGATGGGGACTGAATAGTGTACATTGATGGGGGCTGAATAGTGTACATTGATGGGGACTGAGTAGTGTACATTGATGGGGGCTTAGTGTACATTGATGGGGGCTGAATAGTGTACATTGATGGGGACTGAGTAGTGTACATTGATGGGGACTGAGTAGTGTACATTGATGGGGGCTGAATAGTGTACATTGATGGGGACTGAATAGTGTACATTGATGGGGGTCTGAATAGTGTACATTGATGGGGGTTGAATAGTGTACATTGATGGGGGCTGAATAGTGTACATTGATGGGGACTGAGTAGTGTACATTGAAGGGGGCTGAGTAGTGTACATTGAAGGGGACTGAATAGTGTACATTGAAGGGGACTGAGTAGTGTACATTGAAGGGGACTGAATAGTGTACATTGATGGGGACTGAGTAGTGTACATTGAAGGGGGCTGAATAGTGTACATTGAAGGGGGCTGAATAGTGTACATTGAAGGGGACTGAATAGTGTACATTGAAGGGGGCTGAGTAGTATACATTGAAGGGGACTGAATAGTGTACATTGAAGGGGACTGAATAGTGTACATTGAAGTGGACTGAATAGTGTACGTTAAAGGGGACTCAGTATTGTACATTGAAGAGGACTGAACAGTGTACGTTAAAGGGGACTCAGTATTGTACATTGAAGAGGACTGAATAGTGTACGTTAAAGGGGACTCAGTCTTGTACATTGAAGAGGAGGGGGAACGGAATTATTGTACATTGGGAAATCTAAATGTTTGTCGGGAAAGGGAGGACTGAAATGTTTGTTGGGGGAAGTGAGGGACTAAAACGTTTGTTGGGGGAAGTGAGGGACTAAAATGTTTGTTGGGGGAAGAGGAGGACTAAAATGTTTGTTGAGGGAAGTGAGGGACTAAAATATTTGTTGGGGGAAGAGGAGGACTAAAATGTTTGTTGGGGAAGAGGACTAAAATGTTTGTTGGGGAAGTGAGGGACTAAAATGTTTGTTGGGGGAAGTAAGGGACTAAAATGTTTGTTGGGGGAAGAGGAGGACTAAAATGTTTGTTGGGGGAAGTGAGGGACTAAAATGTTTGTTGGGGAAAGAGGAGGACTAAATGTTTGTTGGGGGAAGTGAGGGACTAAATGTTTGTTGGGGGAAGAGGAGGACTAAAATGTTTGTTGGGGAAGTGAGGGACTAAAATGTTTGTTGGGGGAAAGAGGACTAAATGTTTGTTGGGGGAAGAGGAGGACTAAAATGTTTGTTGGGGGAAGAGGAGGACTAAAATGTTTGTTGGGAAGAGGACTAAAATGTTTGTTGGGGGAAGTGAGGGACTAAAATGTTTGTTGGGGGAAGAGGACTAAAAGTTTGTTGGGGGAAGAGGAGGACTAAAATGTTTGTTGGGGGAAGAGGAGGATTAAAATGTTTGTTGGGGGATAGTGAGGGACTAAAATGCTTCTTGGGGGAATGAGGGACTAAAATGCTTCTTGGGGGAAGTGAGGGACTAAAATGTTTGTTGGGGAAGAGGAGGACTAAAATGTTTGTTGGGGGAAGTAGGGACTAAATGTTTGTTGGGGGAAGTGAGGGACTAAAATGTGTGTTGGGGGAAGTGATGGACTAAAATGTTTGTTGGGGAAGTGAGGGACTAAAATGTTTATTGGGGGAAGAGGAGGACTAAATGTTTGTTGGGGGAAGTGAGGGGCTAAAAATGTTTGTTGGGGGAAGAGGAGGACTAAAATGTTTGTTGGGGGAAGGAGGACTAAAATGTTTTTGGGGGAAGTGAGGGACTAAAATGTTTGTTGGGGGAAGAGGACTAAAATGTTTGTTGGGGGAAGAGGAGGACTAAAATGTTTGTTGGGTTAAGTGAGGGACTAAATGTTTGTTGAGGGAAGAGGAGGACTAAAATGTTTGTTGGGGGAAGAGGAGGACTAAAATTTGTTGGGGGAAGTTATGGACTAAAATGTTTGTTGGGGGAAGTGAGGAACTAAAATGTTTGTTGGGGGAAGAGGACTATAATGTTTGTTGGGGGAAGAGGACTAAATGTTTGTTGGGGAAGAGGAGGACTAAAATGTTTGTTGGGGAAGAGGAGGACTAAAATGTTTGTTGGGGGAAGAGGAGGACTAAAATGTTTGTTGGGGAAGTGAGGGACTAAAATGTTTGTTGGGGGAAGGGGACTAAAATGTTTGTGGGGGAAGAGGACTAAAATGTTTGTTGGGGGAAGTTATGGACTAAAATGTTTGTGGGGGAAGTGAGGAACTAAAATGTTTGTTGGGGAGAGGACTAAAATGTTTGTTGGGGGAAGAGGACTAAAATGTTTGTTGGGGAAGAGGAGACTAAAATGTTTGTTGGGGGAAGAGGAGGACTAAAATGTTTGTTGGGGGAAGAGGGGACTAAAATGTTTGTTGGGGGAAGTGAGGGACTAAAATGTTTGTTGGGGGAAGAGGAGGACTAAAATGTTTGTTGGGGGAAGTGAGGACTAAAATGTTTGTTGGGGGAAGGGGACTAAAATGTTTGTTGGGGGAAGAGGAGGACTAAAATGTTTGTTGGGGGAAGAGGAGGACTAAAATGTTTGTTGGGGGAAGAGGACTAAAATGTTTGTTGGAGGAAGAGGAGGACTAAAATGTTTGTTGGGGGAAGTGAGGGACTAAAATGTTTGTTGGGGGAAGAGAACTAAAATGTTTGTTGGCTGAAGAGGAGGACTAAAATGTTTGTTGGGGAAGAGGAGGACTAAAATGTTTGTTGGGGGAAGTGAGGGACTAAAATGTTTGTTGGGGGAAGAGGAGGGACTAAAATGTTTGTTGGGGGAAGAGGAGGACTAAAATGTTTGTTTGGGGGAAGAGGAGGACTAAAATGTTTGTTGGGGGAAGAGGAGGACTAAAATGTTTGTTGGGGGAAGTTAGGGACTAAAATGTGTGTTGGGGGAAGTGAGGGACTAAAATGTTTGTTGGAGGAAGTGAGGACTAAAATGTTTGTATGGGGAAGTGAGGGACTAAAATGTTTATTGGGGAAGAGGAGGACTAAAATGTTTGTTGGGGGAAGTGAGGGACTAAAATGTTTGTTGGGGGAAGAGGACTAAATGTTTGTTGGGGGAAGAGGAGGACTAAAATGTTTGTTGGGGGAAGTGAGGGACTAAAATGTTTGTTGGGGAAGTGAGGGACTAAAATGTTTGTTGGGGGAAGTGAGGGACTAAAATGTTTGTTGGGGGAAGTGAGGGACTAAAATGTTTGTTGGGGGAAGAGGAGGACTAAAATGTTTGTTGGGGGAAGTGAGGGACTGAAATGTTGTTGGGGGAAGAGGAGGACTAAAATGTTTGTTGGGGGAAGAGGAGGACTAAAATGTTTGTTGGGGGAAGTGGAGGACTAAAATGTTTGTTGGGGAAGAGGAGGACTAAAATGTTTGTTGGGGGAAGAGGAGGACTAAAATGTTTGTTGGGGGAAGTGAGGGACTAAAATGTTTGTTGGGGGAAGAGGAGGACTAAATGTTTGTTGGGGGAAGAGGAGGACTAAAATGTTTGTTGGGGGGAATAGGAGAACTAAAATGTTTGTTGGGGGAAGAGGAGAACTAAAATGTTTATTTGTTCGAGGGGAAGCTAAAGATATTTATGTTTAGGGAAGGGGAAGCTAGAACATTATCATTGTTGTGGTGGAGGTGCAAGCACACCCCTACGTCAGAACCCCCCTCCCGTCAGGACCCTCCCCTGTAGGGCCCTCTACGTCAGAACCCCCTCCGTCTGGACCCCCCTGTAGGGCCCCCTACGTCAGAACCCCCCTCCCGTCAGGACCCCCCTGTCATGATCCCTCCGTCAGGACCCCCCTTTCAGGACCCACCACCCCAGCACTTCTCAACTTGCTATGGGGGGGGGGTTACTAAGGGACCATCTTCCTGGGGTTCAGAGTGCTGCCACTCTATGGATTTAAATTCACTCGAGCTCTCTGTGACCTGTTGAAGAGCGACGATATTCAGCGCTTCCTGATTGATTATTATTGAAGATAGAACCATTCCACTTATTAGTCGGGATTATTATTAATCCACTGGTTCATTTGGGATCACTCTGGAGCTTTGATCCAGTTCAGGGAACCAGTGTCTGCAGTTGACGAATAAACATCTCCCTGTGAACTTTGTCTCCACTGCTAATTATGGCGTGGAAGTTTATGGTAAATGTTATTACACTTAACATGGAAGTCTGTGAAGTGTGGACATGGCATATATCTATGTGGACATGGTATGGTTGTCCAACCTAGCAGGATTTATTGATAATCTAGCCTATATCTATTTTTTCGCCTATTACAGTGCTGCAATATACCATTGGACTGATAGCTTACGAAACTTACCTGGCTCCCTGTACGACTGAGGGCTGTTATCACTGTGAGTGTACCTGTTGCACTTAACACTGGTGTATTGGTAACTAGACGGTGTCGTACAGGACTGGTGACGTTGTCGTCCAGGGCTGGTGATGGTTGTTAGGTAAGACACATATGCAACAGTAAGGTATCTTTATTTCGAGAAGTTGATTGTAGGTCTGTACCAAGATACCCTTGTGTTGCAGTGTCTGACAGATTGAACATTAAAATGGTATAAAATACCGACAGGTTGTTAGGTAAGACACATATGCAACAGTAAGGTATCTTTATTTCGAAATAAAGATACCTTACTGTTGCATATGTGTCTTACCTAACAACCTGTCGGTATTTTATACCATTTTAATGTTCAGGCTGGTGATGGTGTCGACCAGGGCTGGTGACGGTATCAGTAATTATCAACAACATATACGTTTACGTTTCTTCCAGTTTATTAACAAGAATGTTTCACTAGAATTATATTAAGAGTGTGATGGGCAATATTCCCGGTTAAAGTCATAGGTATAATTTCCCCACGTATGATGACTCCGGACAGTATGTTGGATGTATTTACCGGTATCATACACTGCAAATTATGGCCGTGTTTTTGCGTGCCTACTTTTGGGAATTTAAAACTTACAAGGTCGGGAGCCACAGTGGGTGAAAACTAGATTTACTGTCTTGTCATTCCACAAGCGAATCGCAGGGACGTCTTTCCACGATGTTTCAGAGACGTCTTTCCATAGGTTGTGAATCAGAGACGTCAATCACACTGACGCAGGCGAGGCGCTATCTCGTTTTGCATGTATTTAGTGCTGTTCCCGCGTCAGGTAATTCTGAGGGAGACGCTTGTAAATCTGTATAGATAAATGATTAAGAGAACCAACAAGTTGATAATTTAGACACATGTGCAACACTTGGGTATCTTTATTGTGGAAACGTTTCGCCACACAGTGGCGTCCTCGGTCGAATACAAAGAATAGTGGAGATCGGAAGATTGAGTTAACCACCAGTTCCTCAACCTGGAGTTGATGTGATCAGTCCATCAGTCTTGATGGACGATACTCAAGTGTGGCACATGAGTTATGTCCACCTATACCAGAACTGTGCTGCCCTGGGCATTTACTGAATATCCAGTGGCCTTCGGGGGCCAGTGTTGCCACTGTTAAGACTTCGTATATTATTGTAACTTCTGATCGAGTGAATTTGGTGGACTACTGTGTATCTGAGTAGCTCTTTACCCAGAGGTTGCCAGGAGTCTCGGGGGTCATCGCCCCCGCGCGACCCAGTCTTATAATTTTGTCATTATTATTAACAAGTTAAGACCGACTGATATTAGTTAGGTTTTTATATTAGCTAGGATCTAGGTCTTTATATTATTAGGACTTAGGTCTTTATATTGGCTAGGACTTGGGTTTTTATATTAGCTGGGATCTAGGTCTTTATATTAGATGGGTCCTAGGTCGTTATATTAGCTAGGACAGGCAACAAGGGGGGGGGGGTGGCGGCCTGTGTGTCAGAGTCGCTCATTTGCACAGAGATACTGAACACCACAGATGATGTAATTGAAGTTCTAAGAATAAAAATCAAGAACCAAAACTTAGTCATTGTGCTTGTATATAAGCCACCAGATACAACTTCCCAACAGTTCAAAGAACAGCTGTTTGGAAAATCTTCCAGCCCCATCCCCATCTTGCTGCTTAATGACTTCAATTTAAGACGTACAAAATAGGGATTATTTCTGCTACATCATTTGCTACATTCAAATAATAATGTAGCAGAAATAATCCCTGGAGGTAGCTCAGATGAAAAGTCGTACACAGGAGCTGCTGAATTTCTGCAATAAATACACCCTAAGTCAGCAGATAGTGGAACCAACAAGACTGGAGAACACACTTGACCTTATTTTCGCAAATAATGGATCTTACACAGACAAAGAAATGAGTAAGGTATTGAAATCTCAATACGACTGTGTTCAGCGAACCAATAATCAGTCTAAAGACAATGCATATAATTTTTTCATGAATGAACCTCAACACCCTGTCAATGTATGCCAAATTTCTGACATAACCTAACTCCACTAGACTGAGAAAACCATCGACAACATGACCATGCACTCGGCCCCAGACCCAGACTCGCGGAACTCTGTGTTCATTAAGAATTGCAAGAAACACCTCTCGCGGGCTCTAACTATGCTATGGAGAAGGAGCATAGACACAGGTGAGATTCCAGTCACTAAAAACAAGGAATATAGCCCCACTCCATAAAGGTGGAAGCAAAGCAATAGCTAAGAACTATAGACAAATAGCTTTAACGTCCCACATCATAATCTTTGAAAGAGTTCTAAGAAGTAGGATAGCAAACCACTTCGACTTCCAACAATTGCACAATCCAGGGCAACATGGGTTCAGAGCAGGTCGCTCCTGCCTCTCCCAACTACTGGACCACTATGATATGGTCTTGGATGCACTGGAAAAAAAATGCAGATATAGTATACACAGATTTGGCTAAAGCTTTTGGCAAGTGCGATCATGGTGTAATAGCACACAAAATGCGTGCTAAAGGGATAACTGCCAAAGTAGGCAGATGGATCTTCAACTTTCTAACCAATCGAACACAGAGTAGTGGTAAACAGTTAAATCGGAAGCTGCCACAAGGCACAGTACTCGCCCCTATCCTGTTCCTCATCTTCATATCAGACATAGAGATGTAACCCACATCACCGTATCATCCTTTGCAGACGATACTAAGATCTCCATGAGGCTGTCGTCTATTGAGGACACGGTTAACCTCTAAGAAGATATAAACTAAGTTTTCCAGTGGGCAACGGAAAACAATATGATCAATGAAGACAAATTCCAATCACTCTGTTATGGAAAACTGGAGGAAATAATAACTAGAACTGAGTTTACTACAAACTCCAATCACACAATAGAGCGGAAAAGTAATGTGAGGGACCTGGGTGTGGTAATGTCCGAAGACCTCACCTTCCAGGACCACAACAATGCCACTATCACATCTGCTAGGAAACTGATAGGATGGATAATGAGAACATTCAAGACAAGAGATGCTAAGCCAATGATGATCCTTTTTAAATGACTTATTCTGTCTAGGCTGGAATACTGCTGTACATTAACATCCCCATTCAAGGCAGGTGAAATTGCAGAACTAGAGAATGTACAGAGAACCTTTACTGCACGTATAAGTTCCATCAAACCCTTTAACTACTGGGAGCGCCTGGAAGCACTTGACTTGTACTGACCGGAAATGCAGGCGAGAGATATCATAATCTACACCTGGAAGATCCTGGAGGGACTGGGCCCTAATCTGCACACAGAAATCACTCCCTACGATGCAACAGGCGATGCAACATACCCCCATTGAAAAGTAAAGGCGCCATTATTACACTAAGAGAAAACACAGTAAGTGTCCGGGGCCCAAGACTGCTCAACAGCCTCCCACCAGCCATAAGGGAAATTACCAATAGACCCCTGGTTGTCTTCAAAAGGGAGCTGGACAGATACTTAAAGTCGGTGCCGGATCAGCCGGGCTGTGGTTCGTACGTTGGACTACGTACGACCAACAGTAACAGCCTGGTTGATCATGCCCTGATCCACCTTGAGGCCTGGTCATGGACCGGGCCGCGGGGGCGTTGATCCCCGGAATATCCTCCAGGTAGACTCCAGGTAGGTCGGTTTGTATAGTCACAGTCCATACTTACAGAATGTCAGCAGATGGTCGCTGGTGATATACTAGCAGAGAAGACTGACTGGTTTCAGATGAAGCGCTAATCTCCCTCCCTCACCATCCCCCTTCTCCCTTTTGTAATAGATTTTTTTTCCATACTACCTCTACTCTCCCTTCGGTGCCTTTCCCTCCACTCTGCCTTCCCCTCCACTCTGCCTTTCCCTCCTCCCTGACTCCCCCTCCACCCTGCCTGTCAGTTGGCAGGACAGGACATGGATATGCCCTTGAAGGAAGTGGATGATGTTTCTGACTGTCTGGTCACCACCTGGAAAAGACCCAAGCTGGGACAAGACCGGCGAGGCTACTACAACACACGATGTTTCTGTGGTGGATACGTGGTTGTCAGGGAGGTCTCGTAGTTGTGGTTAAGGGGGGAGGGGCTTGTAGTGGTTTGGTGGCTGGTAGTGGTTGTGAGGGGAGGGCTGGTCTACCTGGAGGTTGTTCCGGGGGTCAACGCTCCCCGCGGTCCGGTTCTCGACCAGGCCTCCCTGTGGTTCAGGACCTGATCAACCAGGCTGTTACTGCTGGCCGCATGTAGTCCAACGTATGAACCACAGTCCGGCTGATCCGGCAGTGACTATTTATCTGTCCAGCCCCCCTCTTGAAGGCAGCCAAGGGTTTATTGATAATCCTCATTAAGTATGATGGGAGGTTGTTGAATAGTCTTGGGCTCCATACACTTACTGTGTTTTCTCATTGTATTCATGGTAACCCCTCCTTTTCATTGGGGGTATGTTGTACTGTGTGCCTAGTCTTTTGCTTTCGTAGGGAGTGATTTCAGTGTGCAGATTTGGGACCAGTGTCAACAGTACTACTTGTGCAGTATATGTGTAATTGCTGTCCCACTAGTATTTTCCAGGTGTAAATTATGTATCTTTCTCGCCGGTGTTCCGTTCTAGCTTTTATGGAAGTGATAGCACAGGACTGGTAGTAATAGTGCAGGATTAGTAGTGGTATTGATTGTTAAAGGGGGCTAAAAGTGGTTAGGGAAGGGCTAGTAGTGATTGTTAGGGGGTGGGGTAATATAAACCACCAGATGCAACCTCACAACAGTTCAAGGAACAGCTACTGAAAATTGATTACTGTTTGGAAAACCTTCCAGCTCCATCCCCAAACATCTTACTGCTTGATGATTTCAACCTAAGGCATACAAAATGGAAGAATGTAGCAAATAATGTTATAGCTGAAACAATCCCCGGAGGTAGCGCAGATGAAAGGTCCCACACACATGAGCTACTAAGTCTCTGCGAAAAACACACCTTAAGCCAGCAGATAGTGGAGCCAACAAGACTAGAAAACACACTTGGCCTTATCTTCACAAATAATGAGGACCTGATAAGAGACATAAGAATATCAAAAACAACTACTTCCGATCACAACCTAATCGAAGTCCAGACGTACATGCATAGGGGTCCTGATCAGCAGAATGCATGTACCTGTGAAGGTGTCTTCACAAAATACAACTTCAACAACAAGAACATCAACTGGGACCAGGTAAACCATGTCCTAAATGAAACATGTTGAGATGTCTTAAATGACATGGATCCAAACCAGTGCTTTAAAGGGATCAACTTCCTGGCAGCTGAAGCATGTTCTAGGCATATTCCCCTAAGAATGAAGAAGAGCAGGAGTAAACTGGAGAAAGACACTCCCTCTACAGAAGACGACAAAGAGTCACTGAGCTCCTCAGGAGTGCTAGAATATCTGATACACGAAAGGAGGCGCTGACCAGGGAAGTGGAAACTATCGAACTCAAGTTCGATAGTTTCCGAGGAGAGAGAGGAGGAGCTTAAAGCTATTAGTGAAATTGAAAGAAATTTAAAATATTTCTTTTCATATGCCAAAAACAAGGCAAATACCACATCTAGTATCGGGCCCTTACTCAGACAGGATGGGACTTACACAGATGACAACAAGGAAATGAGTGAAATATTGAAATCCCAGTACGACTCTTTGTTTAGTGAACCACTAATCGGTCTGAGGATCGACGACCCAAATGATTTCTTCATGAATGAGCCTCAAAACTCCATAAATGTATGCCAGATTTCCGACATTAACTCCGATAGATTTCGAAAAAGCCATTGACAACATGCCCATGCACTCAGCCCCGGGCCCAGACTCGTGGAACTCTGTTTTCATTAAGAACTGCAAGAAACCCCTCTCGCATGCCCTAAGTACACTATGGAGGAGGAGCTTGGACATGGGTGAAATTCCACAGTCACTTAAAACAACGGATATAGCCCCACTCCATAAAGGTGGCAGCAAAGCATTAGCTAAGAACTATAGACCAATAGCTCTGACGTCCCACATCATAAAAATCTTTGAAAGAGTGCTAAGAAGCAGGATTGCAAATCACCTGGATTCCCAAAATCTGCACAATCCAGGGCAACATGGGTTCAGGGCAGGTCGCTCCTGCCTCTCACAACTACTGGATCACTATGATATGGCCTTGGATGCACTTGAAGAAAATCAGAATGCAGATGTAATACACACAGACTTTGCAAAAGCATTTGACAAATGCGATCATGGTGTAATAGCCCATAAAATACGTGCTAAAGGAATAACTGGGAAAGTGGGGAAATGGATCTTTAACTTCCTAACAAATCGAACACAAAGAGTAGTGGTCAACAGAGTTAAATCGGAGGCTGCCATAGTGAAGAGCTCTGTTCCACAAGGCACAGTACTCGCCCCCATCTTATTCCTCATCCTCATATCAGACATAGACAGAGATATACATCAAGTATAGTCAAAGTGTAGTCAAAGATAAGATAAAACCAATATTGCAAACTAGTAATAAATACCACATGAAATAGCAAACAAGAGGACTCCACTAGCAATAGTGAGGATATATTACCAAAAACAACTGGGGAGAGCTCCATTGTTGGTGCTAGTGAGGATAGGAATAAGACAGGTAAACATGCACCAACAGGGAATACAGTCACAGAAACCCAAGACAAACGGAAACCAAGCCTGTGCACATACTATGCACTTGTTATCTGCAGGCATGGGAAATCTGGAAAAACAGATGGGATGTGCAACTATGACCACCCTAGAAAATGCCGTGCCGTTTGACAATAGGAAAATGCAAACTCCCTTCCTGTAAGCTTTTTCACCCTGAAATGTGTACCTCTTCAGTACAGGAAAGACTGTGCTATAACTTAAATTGCCAGGCACACCATCTAAAGGGGACAAAAAGATACAAAGCATCCAGGCCATGGGAAAACCTGGGTAGCCACAGTCACTCAAGAGGGAGAGGTTTTTTAGTGCCAGGAAGGGAAAAAAACTGGCAGGAAATGGCAGAAATCGTACACCAAATCCAGTCATTCCTGAAGTGGAACCACAGTCGATGGCCTCCACTCCAAACCAACAGATACAGATACTAATGCCGGAAAAAAAAAATCCCCCCTCAGTACCAACAATACCACCAGTCCGATGACATTCTTCTTTGCAAATATGCAGGGTCTAAAGCCAGCAACAAACAACGAAATACCTTTCATCCGTGGACTGCTTGCAGAGGCAAATGCAATGTTCGCGGCTTTCACTTGGACAACGAAATATGGATCCCAGGTTGCAGCCTATACAGATGCGACAGAGTGAACAGGCAAAATGGGGGGGGGGGGGGGGTTGGCCTGTACATCACAGAGTCACTTGTTTGTACAGAACTGCTTATTGCCTCAAATGATGTAGTGGAAGTTTTAGCAGTAAAGATCGAGAACCAAAACCTAGTCGTTGTGATAGTCTACAAGCCTCCGGATGCAACATCCCAGCAATTCCAGGAACAGCTGTTAAAAATTGACCACTGTCTGGAAAATCTGCCAGCTCCTGCCCCGAACATCTTGCTCCTGGGGGATTTCAACTTAAGGCACCTAAAATGGAGGAATATAGCAAATAATGTTGTTGCAGTAATAACACCAGGAGGCAGCTCTGATGAGAACTCACACACACACGAGCTTTTAAATCTCTGCACAAAATTCAATTTAAACCAGCAAATAATAGAGCCTACTAGACTGGAGAATACACTAGACTTCATCTTCACTAACAATCATGATCTGATACGAAATGTCACCATATCAAAAACAATATATTCAGATCACAACATAATTGAGGTTCAGACATGTATGCGCGGAGCCCCAGACCGACATAATGAGATTAGTGACCAGGGAGCATTCACCAAATTCAACTTCAATAACAAAAACAAAGTGGGACCAAGTAAACCAAGTCCTAACCGATATAAGCTGGGAAGATATACTAAGCAACACAGACCCCAACTTATGCCTAGAGCAGATTAACTCGGTGGCACTCGATGTATGCACAAGGCTTATTCCTCTAAGAAAAAGGAGTAGATGTAAAATAGAAAAAGACAGGCGCTCCCTTTACAGGCGACGGAAAAGAATAACAGAGTGCTAAAAGAGGTCAATATATCTGAAATGCGTAGGGAGTCACTGGTCAGAGAAATAGCAAGCATCGAACTTAAGCTAAAGGAATCTTATAGGAGTCAGGAATCGCGGGAAGAACTAAAAGCCATAAATGAAATCGAAAGAAACCCAAAGTATTTCTTCTCCTATGCAAAATCAAAGTCGAGAACAACGTCCAGTATTGGGCCCCTACTTAAACAAGATGAGTCCTACACAGATGACAGCAAGGAAATGAGTGAGCTACTCAAGTCCCAATATGACTCAGTTTTTAGCAAGCCGCTAACCAGACTGAGAGTCGAAGATCAAAATTAATTTTTTAAACCATACCCCCGGCCGGGATTGAACCCGCGGTCACAGAATTTGGTTAACACAAGCCTATCTGATGTTATCCTGACGCCAAATGACTTCGAACAGGCGATAAATGACAAGCCCATGCACTCTGCCCCAGGGCCAGACTCATGGAACTCCGTGTTCATCAAGAACTGCAAGAAGCTCCTATCACGAGCTTTTACCATCCTATGGAGAGGGAGCATGGACACGGGGGTCGTCCTACAGTTATTAAAACAACAGACATAGCCCCACTCCACAAAGGGGGCAGTAAAGCAATAGCAAAGAACTACAGACCGATAGCACTAACATCCCATATAAAAATCTTTGAAAGGGTCCTAACAAGCAAGATCACCACCCATCTAGAAACCCATCAATTACACAACCCAGGGCAACATGGGTTTAGAACAGGTCGCTCCTGTTTGTCTCAACTATTGGATCACTACGACAAGGTCCTAAATGCACTAGAAGACAAAAAGAATGCAGGTGTAATATATACCGACTTTGCAAAAGCCTTCGACAAGTGTGACCATGGCGTAATAGCGCACAAAATGCGTGCTAAAGGGATAACCGGAAAAGTTGGTCGATGGATCTATAATTTCCTCACTAACAGAACACAGAGAGTAGTAGTCAACAGAGTAAAGTCCGAGGCAGCTACGATGAAAAACTCTGTTCCACAAGGCACAGTACTCGCTCCCATCTTGTTCCTCATCCTCATATTTGACATAGACAAGAATGTCAGCCACAGCACCGTGTCTTCCTTTGCAGATGACACCCGAATCTGCATGACTGTCTTCCATTGCAGACACTGCAAGGCTCCAGGCAGACATCAACCAAATCTTTCAGTGGGCTGCAGAAAACAATATGAAGTTCAACGATGAGAAATTTCAATTACTCAGATATGGTAAACACGAGGAAATTAAATCTTCATCAGAGTACAAAACAAATTCTGGCCACAAAATAGAGCGAAACACCAACGTCAAAGACCTGGGAGTGATCATGTCGGAGGATCTCACCTTCAAGGACCATAACATTGTATCAATCGCATCTGTTAGAAAAATGACAGGATGGATAATAAGAACCTTCAAAACTAGGGATGCCAAGCCCATGATGACACTCTTCAGGTCACTTGTTCTATCTAGGCTGGAATATTGCTGCACCTTTTAAGGCAGGTGAAATTGCTGACCTAGAAAATGTAGAGAGAACCTTCACGGCGCGCATAACGGAGATAAAACACCTCAATTACTGGGAGCGCTTGAGGTTCCTGAACCTGCATTCTCTGGAACGCAGGCGTAAGAGATACATGATTATATACACATGGAAAATCCTAGAGGGACTAGTACCGAACTTGCACACGAAAATCACTCACTACGAAAGCAAAAGACTTGGCAGACGATGCAACATCCCCCCAATGAAAAGCAGGGGTGTCACTAGCACGTTAAGAGACCATACAATAAGTGTCAGGGGCCCGAGACTGTTCAGCTGCCTCCCAGCATACATAAGGGGGATTACCAACAGGAGTAAACTGGAGAGAAAAAGACGCTCCCTCTACAGAAGACGACGAAGAGTCACTGAGCTCCTCAGGGATGCTAGAATATCTGATACACGAAGGGAGGCGCTGACCAGGGAAGTGGAAACTATCGAACTTAAGCTAAATGACTCTTACGGAACCCAGGAGAGGCAGGAGGAGCTTAAAGCTATTAGTGAAATTTGAAAAAAATTAAAATATTCTTTTCATATGCCAAAAACAAGGCAATTACCACATCTAGTATCGGGCCCCTTACTCAACAGGATGGGACTTACACAGACGACAACAAGGAAATGAGTGAAATATTGAAATCCCAGTACGCTCTGTGTTTAGTGAACCACTAATCGTCTGAGGATCGACGACCCAATGATTTCTTCATGAATGAGCCTCAAAACTCCATAAATGTATGCCAGATTCCGACATTACCCTAACCCCCATAGATTTCAAAAAAACCATTGACAACATGCCTATGCACTCAGCCCCGGGCCCAGACTCGTGGAACTCTGTTTTTCATTAAGAACTGCAAAAAAACCCTCTCGCGTGCCCTAAGTACACTATGGAGGAGGAGCTTGGACATGGGTGAAATTCCACAGTCACTTAAACAACGGATATAGCCCCACTCCATAAAGGTGGCAGCAAAGCATTAGCTAAAACTATAGACCAATAGCTCTGACATCCCACATCATAAAAATCTTTGAAAGAGTGCTAAAAGCAGGATTGCAAATCACCTGGTTTCCCAAAATCTGCAAAATCCAGGCAACATGGGTTCAGGGCAGGTCGCTCCTGCCTCTCACAACTATGGATCACTATGACATGGCCTTGGATGCACTGGAAGAAAATCAGAATGCAGATGTAATATACACAGACTTTGCAAAAGCATTTGACAAATGCGATCATGGCGTAATAACCCAAAAAAATACGTACTAAGGAATAACTGGGAAAGTGGGGAGATGGATCTTCAACTTCCTAACAAATCGAACACAAAGAGTTGTGGTCAACAAGTTAAATCGGAGGCTGCCATAGTGAAGAGCTCTTTTTCCACAAGGACAGTACTCGCCCCCATCTTATTCCTTATCCTCATATCAGAATAAACAGAGATATAACCACAGCACCGTATCATCCTTTTCGGATGATCTAGGATCTGCATGAGGCTGTCATCTGCTGAGGACGCGGTTAACCTCCAAGGGAAAATATAAACAAAGTTTTCCAGTGGGCAACGGTAAACAATATGATGTTCAATGAGGACAAATTCCAACTACTCCGTTATGGAAAACTGGAGGAGATAATAACTAGAACAGAGTATACTACTGACTCCGCCATACAATAGAGCGGAAAAATAATGTAAGGGGCCTGGGAGTAGTAATGTCTGGGATCTCACTTTCAAGGATACAAAAAGTGCCACGATCGCACGTGCAAAGAAATGATAGGATGGATAATGAGAACTTTCAAAACGAGAGATGCCAACCCATGATGATCCTTTTCAAATCACTTGTTCTCTCTAGCTGGAATACTGCTGTACATTAACATCTCCATACAAAGCAGGTGAAATCCAGATCTAGAGAGTGTACAGAGATCCTTTACTGCACGTATAAGTTCTGTCAAGCACCTTAACTACTGGGAACGCTTTGGGAAACACTTGATTGTACTGTTGGAAACACAGGAGGAGAAAATATATCATAATCTACACTTGGAAAAACTTGGAAGGAATGGTCCCAAATCTGCACACAGAAAAACACTCCCTACGAAAGTAAAAGACTGGGCAGGCGATGCAAAATGCCCCCAAAAAAAAGTAGGGGCGCCATTGGTACACTAAGAGAAAACACCATAAGTGTCGGGCCCAAAAACTGTTCAACAGCCCCCATCAAGCATTAGGGAATTGCCAATAAAACCCTGGCTGCCTTCAAGAGAGAGCTGGACAGATACCTAAAGTCAGTGCCGGATCAGCCGGGCTGTGGCTCGTACGTCGGACTGCGTGCGGCCAGCAGTAACAGCCTAGTTGATCAGGCCCTGATCCATCGGGAGGCCTGGTCATGGACCGGGCCGCGGGGGCGTTGATCCCCGGAATAACCTCCAGGTAACCACTGGCAGTCTTCAAGCTCGCACTGGACAAGCACCTAAAGTCGGTACCTGACCAGCCGGGCTGTGGCTAGTACGTTGGTTTGCGTGCAGCCAGCAGCAACAGCCTGGTTGATCAGGCTCTGATCCACCAGGAGGCCTGGTCACAGACTGGGCCGCGGGGGCGTTGACCCCCGGAACTCTCTCCAGGTAAACAGCACCATATCATCCTTTCCGGATGATACTAGGATCTGCATGAGGCTGTCATCTGCTGAGGACGCGGTTAACCTCCAAGAAGATATAAACAAAGTTTTCCAGTGGGCAACGGTAAACAATAGGAATGTTCAATGAGGACAAATTCCAACTACTCCGTTATGGAAAACTGGAGGAGATAATAACTAGAACAGAGTATACTACAGACTCTGGACATACAATAGAGCGGAAAAATAATATAAGGGACCTGGGAGTAGCAATGTCTGAGGATCTCACTTTCAAGGATCACAACAGTGCCACGATCGCACGTGCAAAGAAATGATAGGATGGATAATTGAACGTTCAAACGAGAGATGCCAAGCCAATGATGATCCTTTTCAAATCACTTGTTCTCTCTAGGCTGGAATACTGCTGTACATTAACATCTCCATTCAAAGCAGGTGAAATCGCAGATCTAGAGAGTGTACAGAGATCCTTTACTGCACGTATAAGTTCTGTCAAGCACCTTAACTACTGGGAACGCTTGGAAGCACTTGACTTGTTACTCGTTGGAACGCGGGAGGGAGGATATGTCATAATCTACACTTGGAAAATCTTAGAAGGAATGGCCCAAATCTGCACACAAAAATCACTCCCTACGAAAGTAAAAGACTGGGCAGGCGATGCAAAATGCCTCCAATAAAAAGTAGGGGCGCCATTGGTACACTTAGGGGAAACACCATAAGTGTCCGGGGCCCCAAAACTGTTCAACAGCCTCCCATCAAGCATTAGGGGAATTGCCAATAAACCCCTGGCTGCCTTCAAGAGAGAGCTGGACAGATACCTAAAGTCAGTGCCAGATCAGCCGGGCTGTGGCTCGTAAGTTGGACTTCGTGCGGCCAGCTGTAACAGCCTAGTTGATCAGGCCCTGATCCATCGGGAGGCCTGGTCATGGACCGGGCCGCGGGGGCGTTGATAACCGGAATAACCTCCAGGTAACCTCCAGGTATAGAGGTTTAGAGGGGGGGTGGTAGTGGGTTTGGGGGGTTGGAAAAGTTTGTTTGGGGGGGACGGTAGTATTTGCTAAGGAAACGTCAGTGATTTTTGGGGGGGGGGTAAATGTTTGGAGGGGGTATAGTGGCATAATCACAACTTCACCTTTACAAATACCACACATCACCCACCAACATCACCGTCACACCACCCTCGACTCACCCCCAACATCACCGCACTACTACCTCGACACACCCACCAACATCACCGTCACTACTACCACGACATCACCCACCAACAGTCCCGTCAAACTACCTCGACATCACCCCCCCACATCACCCTCACTACACCATCGGCTCACCCACCAACATCCCCCCCCATACTACTCATCCCATCACCCCACCCCAGCACCGTCACTACACCATCGAATCACCCACCAACAGTCACCGTCACTACTCCATCCCATCCCCCCCTGGGAGCCTTAAAGGTTCCTAAACCTGCATTCTCGGGGAACGCAGGCTAAGAGATACTTTAATATATACACAGGGAAAAAACCTAGAGGGACTAGAAACCAAAACTTGCCCCACGAAAACCACTCACTACGAAAGCAAAAGACTTGGCAGCGTTTGCAACCCCCCCCCCAATAAAAGCGGGGGTTTCACTACCCACGTTAAGAGACCATACAAAAAGTGTCAGGGGCCCGAACTTTTTCACTGCCTCCCAGCATACATAAGGGGGTTTTAACCAACGGGGAGAAAACCTGGAGAGAAAAAGACGCTCCCAAAAACAAAAGACGACGAAACCCACTGAGCTCCTCAGGATTTGCTAAAAAATTTTGATACACAAGGAGGCGCTGCCCAAAGGAAGGGAAACTATCGAACTTAACTAAATGACCCCTTCCCGGGAACCGGGAAGAGGAAAGGGGGAGTTTAAAAGGGCTTTTAAATGAAATTAAAAAAAATTCAAAATTTTTTCCTTTTTTGGGCCCAAAAAAAAGGCAATTACCACATCTAGAAATCGGGCCCCCTTACTCAGACAGGAAGGGACTTACACAGACACAACAAGGAAATGGTAAAAAATTTTGAAATCCCAGTACACTCTGTTTTTTAGTGAACCACAAATGGGCCCTGGGGGATCGAGGGCCCCAAAATATTTTTTCCCATGAATGAGCCTAAAAAACTCCATAAATTTATCCCAAGATTTCCGACCTTCCCCCTAACTCCCATAGATTTGGGAAAAAGCCATTGACAACATGCCTATGCACCACCCCCGGGCCCAGACTCGGGGAAAACTTTTGTTTTCATTAAGAACTGCAAAAAACCCCTCCCCGCTTTGCCCTAAGTACCAAGGAGGAGGGAGCTTGGACAGGGGGAAAAATTTTCCACAGTCATTTAAAAACAACGGATTTAGCCCCAAACCCCAAAAAAGGGGGCAGCAAAGTTTTGGTTTTAAGAACTATAAAACCAAAACCCCTTACACCCCAAAACATAAAAATTTTTAAAAGATTTGCTAAGAAGCGGGATTGAAAATCACCTGGATTCCCCAAAATTTTCACAATCCAGGGAAAGGGGGGTTTTCAGGGCAGGGTCCCCCCCCTCCCTCCACAACTACGGATCACTATGACGGGCCCTTTGGGTTTGCACGGGAAAAAATCAGAATCAGATGAAAATATACACAGACTTTCCCAAAAGCATTTGACAAATGCGATAAAGGCGTAAAAAAACCCAAAAATAGGGTACAAAAGGAATAAGGGGGAAAAGTGGGGAATGGATTTTCAATTTCCTAACAAATCGAACAAAAAGAGTTGTGGTAAAACAGATTTAAAAATCGGGGGCTGCCATAGTGAAGGGGCTCTGTTCCAAAAGGGCACAGTACCCCGCCCCCATTTTAAATTCCTTACCTCATATCAACAAAAACAGAGATATACACCACGCCCCCGAAAAACCCCTTTTTGCGGAGGGATACTAGGATCGCATGGGGCCCTGCACCCTTGCAAGGACGCGGTTAACCCCCAAAGAAAATATAAAAAAATTTTTTCCCAGTGGTACGAAAAACAATATAAATGTTAAATGAGGAAAAATTCCCCAACTCCCTTCCGTTAGGGAAAAACTGGAGAGATAAAAACTAAACAGAGAAATACTACTGACCCCGGGCCATACAATAGAGCGGAAAAATAATTTAAGGGGCCCCGGGGATTAGAAAAGTCGGGGAACCTCACTTTCAAGGATCACAACAGGCCGACGCACTGAAAAAGGAAAAAAAAAGGTTTGGAAAAAGAAACTTTAAAAAACGAGAGATTGCCAATCCCATAATGATCCTTTTCAAACCCACTTGTTCTCCTAGGTTTGGAATACTGCTTTAAAATTAACATCCCCCATACAAAGCATAAAAATCGCAGATCAAGAGAGTGTACAAGATTTTTTAAACTGCACTAAAAGGGTTCTGTAAGCACCTTTAAACTCCGGGGAACGTTTGGGAAAGCACTTGACTTGAAACCCGTTTGGAACCCCGGAGGGAGAAATATACTTTATTCCACTTTGGAAAATCTTGTAAGGAATGGTCCCCAAATCTGAAACTCAAAAATCACTCCCAAACGAAAGAAAAAAACGGGGCAGGCGATGCAAAATTTGCCCCCAATAAAAAGTAGGGGGGGCCATTGGTACACAAGAAAAAAAAACCAAAGTGTGGGGGCCCCCAAAAACCTGTTTTCAACAGCCTCCCTTCAAGCTTTGGGGGAAAATTTGGCCAATAAACCCCTGGCTTCCTTTTCAAAAAGAGCGGAAAAAAATACCTAAAGCCGGCCGGATAAGCCGGGCTGTGGCTGGGTACGCGGCCCCCCGTGCGGCCAGCAGTAACACCCCTAGTTAAACAGGCCCTGATCCCGGGGGGGCCCTGGTAAAGGAAACCGGGCCGCGGGGGCGTTGACCCCCGGAATAACCTCCAGGAACCACTGGAAATCTTCAAGCTCGCACTGGAAAAAGCCCTAAAGTCGGTACCTGCCACCCGGGGCTGTGGCTAATTTTTGGGTTTGCGTGCAGCCACAGCAAACAGCCTGTTTGATCAGGCTCGATCCACAGGGGCCCTGGTCACAGACTGGGCCGCGGGGGCTTTTGACCCCTAAACTCTCTCCAGGTAAACACACCATATCACCTTTTTCCGGATGATACTAGGATCTGCATGAGGCTGTCATCCGAGGACGCGGTTAACCCCCCAAGAAAAATAAACAAATTTTTTCCCAGTGGGCAACGGTAAACAATAGATGTTCAAGAGGAAAAAATTTCCCAACATTTCCGTTGGGGAAAACTGGAGGGGGGAAAAACAAAACCCGAGTATACTACAGACTCGGACATACAATAAGCGGGAAAAATAATATAAGGGACCTGGGAGAAACAATGTCGGGGAAACTCACTTTAAAGGGATCACAAAAAGGCCAATCGCACGTGCAAAAAAAAAGAAAAGGAGGGAAAAAGAACGTTAAAAACGAAGATGCCAACCCAAATTTGATGGACCCTTTTTAAAATCACTTGTTCTCCCCTGGGCGGGAAAAAACTGTTTGGTCCCATTAACATCTCCATTAAAAGCAGGTAAAATTGGGCAAACTAGAGAGTAAACAGAGATCCTTTACTGCACGTATAAGTTTTTTGGTTCAAACCTTTAAATACGGGAACGCTTTGGGAAACACTTTTACTTTACTCGTTGGAACGCAGGAGGGAGAATATTCATAATCTACACCTTGGAAAATCTTAAAAAAGGGAATGGGCCCCCCAAAAACTGCACACAAAAAAACACTTCCCCACGAAAGTAAAAAAACTGGGGAGGCGAAGCAAAAAAGCCCCCAAAAAAAAAGTAGGGGCGCCAAAAGGTACACTTTGGGAAACACCAAAAGTGTCCGGGCCCCAAAGACTGGGTTTAACACCCCCACAAGCAAATTTGGGGGAAAGGGCCCAAAAACCCCCGGGTGCCTTCAAGAGAGAGCTGGACAGATTCCTAAAGTTTATTTCCCGACACCGGGCTTTTGGCTCGTAAATTGGGCTTTTGTGCGGGGCCCCTGTAACAGCCAAATTGATCAGGCCCCGATCCCCTCGGAGGGGCCCGGTTTATGGAACCTGGCCCGGGGGGGTTTTATAACCGGGTTTAAATCCAGGTAAACCCCCAGGTATGAAAAGGGGTTTAGAGGAGGGCTGGTAGTGGTTGGGGGATTGGGGAATGTTTTTTAGGGAGGGACGGAGAATTTGCAAGGGGAAAATTTCAGTGATTGTTGGGGGGGGGGTAATGTTTGGAGGGCTATAGTTTGGGCTAACCACAACACACCGCCCCACTACCATCGACATCAAACCCCCCAACAGTTTACCGTCCCCTACTACCACGAAAATCACCCACCAACATCCCGTCACTACTACCTCGACATCACCCCCCAACATTCCCCCGTCACTACTACCATCGGGGCATCACCCCCCAACGTCACCTCACAAATACCATCGACATCACCCACCAACAGGGCCCCCAACCTACAAACCCTCGGGCATCACCCACCAACAGTCACCAACACACTACCAAACCACAACCCCACCAAAAGTCACCCCTCACTTTTTTTAAATACCATCGACATCACCCACCAACATCACCCCTCACTACTACCATCGACACACCCACCAACATCCCCCCTCACAAAACCATCGAAAATCAAACCCCCCAACATTTACCGTCACTAATACCATCGGAAAAATCACCCACCCCCCGTCCCATCACTACAAACCCTGACCACCCCCCAAAATCCCATCCCCTACTACCTTTCCCCAACACCCCCCCAACATCACCGTCCTACTACCATCGACATCACCCCCCCAACGTCACCGTCACTACTACCATCGACATCAACCCCCCCCCAAAAGTCACCGTCACTACTAAACCCTCCCCAAAACACCCACCAACCCGTTTTTAAACCAACACTACTACCATCCACATCACCCACCAACAGTCACCATCACAAAAAACCCCCACATTTACCCACCACAGTCCCCTCACTACTACCATCGACCCTCCCCCCACCAACAGTCACCAACCCCTACCCAACCCCCTCGACATCACCCCCAACATCACCATCACTACTACCATCCACATCACCCCCCAACAGTCACCCTCACTACTACCAAACGCATCACCCCCCAACATTTACCGTCAAATACTACCATCGACATCAAACCCCCCAACAATTCCCCCGTCACTACTACCATCGACAACACCCACCCAACAGTCACCACACAAATACCATCGAAAATTTACCCCCCCAACCCCAGGCCCCCCCCCTCACTACTACCATCCAACATCACCCACCAACAGTCACCGTCACTACTACCATCGACATCACCCACCAACAGTCACCGTCACTACTACCATCGACATCACCCACCAACAGTCACCGTCACTACTACCATCGACATCAAACCCCCCAAAAGTCCCCCCGCACTACTACCATCGACATCACCCCCCAACAGTCCCCCGCACAAATTACCATCGACAAACAAACCCCCCAACGTCACCATCAAATACTACCATCGACATCACCCACCCAAAAGTCAAAAAATCACTACTAAACCTCCCCCATCACCCCCCCAACAGTCACCGTCACTACTTAAACCCTCGACATCACCCCCCCAACAGTCACCATCACAAATAACCCTCGACTCACCCACCAACATTCACCATCACTACTACCCTCGACATCACCCACCCAAAAGTCCCCCCATCACTACTACCCTCCACATCACCCACCAAAAAGTACCAACACAAATAAACCCTCGGGCAACACCCACCAACAGTCCCCCCATCACTACTACCATCCACACACCCACCAAAAAAAAGTCACCATCACTACTACCAACGACAATCAAACCCCCCAACATTTAAAACCCTCACTACTCCCCTCCACTCACCCCACCAACATCACCTCCCCTACTCCCCTCGACATCCCCACCAACAGTCCCCCCCCAACCCCTACACCATCGACATCAAACCCAAACCCAAAAGTCCCCCATCAAACTACCATCCCCAACACCCACCAACATCACCGTCACAACACCAACGACATCAACCCCCCAACATCACCGTCACACTACCATCCACCTCACCCACCAAAATCCCACCATCACTACTACCATCCACAACACCCCCCAACAGTCACCGTCCCCTACTACCATCCACCCCTCACCCACCAAACCAAGTCCCCCGTCACTACTTTCCATCCACTCACCCACCAACAGTCACCATCAATTTCACCCCCGACAAACACCCACCCCAAAATCAACCCTCACTACACCTTTACATCAACCCCCCAACAGTCCCCCAACACTACACCATCGACCTACCCACCAACAGTCACCCCTCACTACCCTCCACATCACCCACCCAAAAGTCCCCGACACTACTCCAAACGACATCAAACCCCCCAACATCACCATCACTACAAACCCCCCGGGCATCACCCCCAAAAAAGTCACCCTCATTACTACCATCGACACACCCACCCCAAAATTTACCATCACTTTCTACCATCCACAAACACCCAAACCCAAAAGGCACCATCACTAACCTTCCCCTCGAATCCCCCACCAAAAAAGTCACCATCATTACTACCATCGGGCATCACCCACCAACATCCCCATCAAATACTACCACGACACACCCCCCCAAACAGTCACCATCCTTACTACCTCGACATCACCCCCAACAGTCACCATCCTACACCATCGAAAATCACCCACCAACAGTTTAACCCTCATTACCCACCAACGACCAAACACCCCCCAACCCGTCCCCCCACACTACAAAACCCCCAAAAATCACCCACCAACAGTCCCCCCACACTACTTCCAAACGACAAACACCCACCAACATCACCATCCTACTACCATCCACACACCCCCAAAAATTCACCACACAAAATACCATCCCACATCGCCCACCAACAGTCACCATCACTACTTTCCATCGACCCCACCCACCAACATTCACCATCACTACTACCATGACATCGGGCCCCCCAACAGTCCCCCATCACCCTTTCCATCCACATCACCCACCAACATTGAAACCCTCACAAATACCATCGGGCATCGCCCACCCAAAAGTCCCATCCCCTACAAAAAACGCCCTCACCCACCAACCGTCCAACCCTCATTACTACCAACGACAACACCCACCCAAAAGTCCCCCCCGCCAAACCCCCACTTTCCCCCCCAAACCGGCCCCACACAAAAAAACCATCACTTCCCCCCAAAAATCCCCCCCATCACTACTACCCAAACGACATCCCCACCAACAGTCCCCCATCATACTACCATTCGACACACCCACCAACGTCACCACATTTCTACCATCGAAAACCCCACCAAAAAGTCACCATCACTACTACCAAAACCCCCCCAAAAATCACCCAACAACCCCAATCCCCCCAAAACCCCCAACACACAAACCCTCGGGCATCACCCACCAAAATTCACCATCACTACAAACCCCGGAAAACGCCCCCCCAAAAGTCACCATACTACAAACCAAACGACATCACCCCCCAAAAGTCACCATCAATACCCCCATCGACATCACCCACCAACCCCTTCACCATCACTACTAACCTCGACCCTCGCCCCCAAAAATTCACCTTCACTACTAACCCTCGACTCACCCACCAACATTCACCATCACTACTACCACGACATCGCCCACCAACATTCACCATCACTACAAACCCCGGGCAAACACCCCCCCAACCCTTCACCATCACAAAATAAACCCTCGACAACACCCACCAACATTTCACCATCAAAACTAACCCTCGACATCACCCACCCCAACCCGTCACCATCACTAAATACCATCGACATCACCCCCCAACAGTCCCATTTACTACAAACCCTCCAAACCCCCCACCCCAAAAGCACCATCACTACAAACCCCGACATCACCCACCAACATTCACCCAACCTACTACCACGACATGCCCCACCAAAAGTCACCATCACTACTACCATCGCATCACCCCCCAAAAATTCAAACCTCACTACTCCATCGACACACCCCCCCAACAGCACCACACACTACCATCGACGTCCGCCCACCAACCCGTCACCAAACACACTACCATCGACAACACCCACCAACATTTACCATCACACAAACCCTCAAAATCACCCACCAACAGTCCCCATCAATAAAAACCAACGACGTCGCCCCCCAACGTCACCATCACTTTCTACCATCGACAAACACCCCCCCAAAAATTTAACCATCACTACTTTCCATCGACATCACCCACCAACAGTCACCATCACTACTACCATCGACGTCGCCCACCAACAGTCACCATCACTACTACCATCGACATCACCCACCAACATTCACCATCACTAATACCAACGACAAACACCCACCCAAAAAGTCAAACCCTCACTACTACCATCGACCCTCGCCCACCAACAGGGCACCATCACTACAAACCCTCCCCCATCACCCCCAACATTCACCATCACTACTAAACCAAAACGACATCACCCACCAACATTCACCATCACTACTACCACGACATCACCCACCACCAGTCACCATCACTACACCAAACGACATCACCCCCACCAGCACCATCACTAAAAACCATCGACATCACCCCCCACCATTCCCCCAACACTACTACCATCGACAAACACCCACCACCCCGTCAAACCCCACTACTAACCCCTCGAAAATCACCCCCAAAAAGTCACCATCACTAAAAACCATCGGGCATCCAAAACCCCCCAACATCACCACACTACTACCATCGCCTCACCCACCAAAATCACCATCACTACTACCCCGCATCAACCCCCCAAAAGTCCCCCATCACTAACATCGAAAATTACCCCCCCCAACAGTCCCCCATCACTACTACCATCGGCATCACCCACCAACAGTCACCATCACTTTCCATCACCCCCCCCCAACCCACCCAAAAGTCCCCCATCCCCTACTACCAACGACATCACCCCACCAACATTCCCCCCTTACCACTACCATCCACTATTTGGGTAATAAGACACATGGGGAAACCCTTTTTCAACTTTTGGGGAAAAAAGTTGCCTAATGTTCCCATGTGTCTTATCTACCAACCTGTCGGGATTGTATAAACCCTTTTTTTTAAACACCATCCGCTATTGCTGGGGTAGCAAAGTAACATCAGCAGTAGCATCAAAAATGCAGCAATATCAGGGGCATCAAAAGGCGCACAGCAGAAGCAACAAACAGCCAGACAGTATCTGCAGCAAAAAACAGCCAATTTAACACCAGTAACACATTTTCACATCAACCTAGTCAGGATACTCAACCTGAATAGAAAATTTTAATCCCTTTTTGCTACGACCAGCTGCTGCAGTGGGGCCCTTTCCCTTTCCCCTTTTTCCCTTTTTACAGGAACCTTTCCCCCATCCTTCCTTCTCCCTCCCAAACCCCCTTCCCGCTTTAGTTTTGTCCCCCTTTCTCTCCCTTATTTTTTAGCTCTTTTTTCCCTTTTTTTCTACCTCCCCCCCATTTTTTGGTCCTCTGTTATTTTTTTTTTATTACCCTTCCTTCTGTTATCCTGTTATCTGGCTCTTCTTTTTATTCCCTTTTACTGTTTTTTTTTTTTTTTTTTTCCCCTGATTTCGGTCCACAATACTATATTTTTTCCCGGGCCCCCCCCTCCCTTATTCTCGCCCTGCCACCCATATTCTAAACCCCGCCACCCATTTTTCCCCTGACCCCGCCACCCATATTTTCTGCCCTGCCCCCCATATTCTTTTGACCCTTCCATCCATATTTTCGACCCCGCCACCCATATTTCCCTGCCCTGCCCCCATATTTTCTGACCCTGCCCCCCATATTCTCTGGGCCCCCGCCCCCCATATTCTCTGACCCCCTGCCCCCCTTATTTTCTGACCCTGCACACATGAACATTTTTTTCTCCCCCACAGTTTTCACTTGGGCCCTTGGGCTGTCCCCCTATTTTTGAAAAACCCCTTTTTTGTGTTTTTTTTTGAGCCTGGTGCTGCAGTGTTCTCCCCTTTCCCCCCATCTCTACTTTTCCCTGCTCCTGAAACAATCAGTCGGATGCGTTTTCCCTTCCCCCACGAACTGGTAAGTTCGATCAAAAGAGAAGGGGAGAGAGAGAGAGGGAGAGAAAAGAGAAGAGAAGAGAGAGAGAGAGAGAGAGAGAGAGGAGAGAGAGAAAGTTTGTAAAAAGTACGTATAAAGAGGAGAGTGTACTGTGTTTTTGTTACCATTTTTTCGAGGGACATGTCCCAAAAAAAACCCGGCCTGGGTTTTTTTTGGGGTGTACTCACCTATTGAAGGGTTGCAGGGGGCGAGTCCCCAAACTCCTGGGTCCCCGCGTGTGGGGTGTGTGTGTGTGTGGGGTTGGTAACTGTATGTGTTTTTTTATGTTTTTGTGTGTTTTTATTCCCCACCTATTTTACCCCAGTTTACCCCACCTAGTTGAGGCTGCAGGGTTTGAATCCAAGCCCCCTGGCCCCGCCTCTTTACCGGTCGCTACCCAGGTCCCCTCTCCGTGAACCGGGGAGCTTTTTCCCTACCTCGCTAAAAACTATTTATGGAAGTTTGTTTTGTGGGTTTGTTTTCCATTTTGTCCTAGGCACATTCGGGTTTAAAACTAGGGGGTTTTTATAAGTGGTGGTGTGTGAAAGTCAAATTTGTGTGTGTGTGGTGTGTGTGTGTGTGTGGGGGGTGGTGTTGGGGTGTGCGTTAGTTACCCCCTTTTTCCTAGGCCCCATTCGTTAGACACTAGGCCTGGTGTGGGGGTTGTGTTGTGGTGTACCACCTAATTGTGGTTGCAGGGGTCCCAGACTCAGCTCTTGGCCCCCTGTTGTGGGTGTGTTGGGGGGGGTGGGGGGTTTCCCTTTTGTCCTAGAGTGGTGCGTGCGGGGGTGTTTGTTACCATTTTGGGCTTTTGGGGACAAAGTCATTAGACCAAAATTTTGGCCTGGTGTGTTTCCACCCATTTGTGGTTTCAGGGGGCGAGTCACAGCTCCGGCCCCCTCTTCGCTGATTGGGTACTAGGTCCCCCCCTCCTTTCCCCGCCCCCCTGAGCTCAACATACCCCCTTAAAAAATATGTAGGTTCCCCGCCCCCCCACCACAACACTTTTTAAAGGGTTTTTTATGGGCCCGAAATACTCTAAACGAAGAAAAAAAACTTTCCAACATCCCCTTTTATTCATCTGAGTGTGGTGGGGTGTTGGTGTGTTGTGTTGGGGGTGTGTGTGTGTGGGACCAAAATTTTGGGTTTGGGAGGGGGGGGATACACACTTTCCCGTCCCCGGGGGGTGGTGTGTTGGGGGGGGGGGTGGTTTTGGTGTGTGTGTGGTTTTGTTGGTTTTTGTGTGCGAAAATGTGGTGTGAGAAGTGTGTATTAAAATGTGTTTGTGTGTGTTTGTTGTGTGTGTGTGGTGTGTGGTGTGTTTTTTGGAGGGGTTGGTGGTGTGATTTTGGCCCGTTACTACCAAAAAAATTTTGAAACTTCCTTTTCTTCCTCAAACCCTCCATTTTCCCTTTTTTTTTTCACCATCCATTTTTCTTCCTCACCAACCATTTTTTCCTCACCCTCCCCTTTTTTTTTTCGTACACTGTTTTTTTACTTATTTTTTCCCCTTTCTATTTTCCCTTTTTTTTCTGATCCCAATTCTGACCCGGTCCTTCTGGTTCCCTTTTTGGTCCTGGTCTTCTGGTCCTGGCCTCCTGACCCTGGTCCTCCTGGTTTTTTTGGGCCCTTTTTGGTCCTGGTTTCCCCCTGGCCCCCTGGTCCCCCCTGGCCCTTGGGCCTCCCGGCCTGACCTCCTGGTCCTGGCTTTTTGGTCCTGGTCCCCCCTCCCCTCCTGGTTTTTGGTCCTTCTGTTCTTTGGGCCTCCTGGTTTTTGGTGTTCAACACGCACCACGTGACACCCGTGGGCCGGGAAACGTAGTGATTTCCCCCCTTTGGGGTTTTGTGTAGAGAAATGGCCGGGGAAAGGGGGAGTGGAGAAACGAGGGAGAGGATAAGTGGGAGGGGCGAGCAAGGAAAAGGGTAGAGGGGAAATTTCGGAAAGGGGGAGGGGAAAAAGGGGAATGGGGAGAGCAAGGGGGAGGGGAGGGGGGAAAAGATGGAGGATAAAGGGGAGTGGGGAAGCGAGGGTTTGGATAGAGGGGGGAGAGAAGGGGGGGGGAAGAGAGAAAATTTGGGTGGAGGGGGAAAGGGGAGGGAAAGTGAAAAAAGGAAAAAAAGAGGGGATGAGAGGTGAGATGAGGGATGAAGAGGAAAAAAAATGATAGGGAGAATAGGACAACGCAGAATGAAAGGGGTAAAGAAGAGGAAACATAAGAGAACACTGCGTCAACATGCACGGACCAAGACTCTTCAACCTGCCGTCAGCAGATGCCAGAAATATTGCTCGATCAAGTGTACAAGTTTTGACGAGGACACTGCAACACCACCACCAGTACCACCACCACCCCCAGTACCACCACCACCAGTACCACCACCACCCCCAGTACCACCATCACCACCACCAGTACCACCACCACCCCCAGTACCACCACCACCACCAGTACCACCATCACCAGTACCACCATCACCAGTACCACCACCACCAGTACCACCAACCACCACCCCCAATACCACCAGTACCACCACCACCACCCCCAGTACCACCAGTACCACCACCAGTACCACCACCACCACCCCCAATACCACAGTACCACCACCCCCAGTACCAACCACCACCCAGTACCACCACCACCCAGTACCCCACCACCACCCCCAATACCACCAGTACCACCACCACCAGTACCACCACCACCACCCCCAATACCAACCAGTAACCACCACCACCACCCCCAGTACCACACCACCACCCCCAGTAACCACACCACAAGTACCACCACCACCAGTACCACCACCACCAGTAACACCACACCACCCCCAATACCACCAGTACCACCACCACCACCCCCAGTACCACCACCACCAGTACCCACCACCGTACCACCACCACACCCCCAATACCACTAGTATCCTACCAACCTACCACCCCCCAGTACCACCACCACTACCCCCGGTACCACCACCGTACCACCCCACTACCCGGTACACCCCACTACCCCGTACCACCCCCCCCAGTACCACCACCACCACCCCCAGTACCCCCACCCCCACCAGTACCCCCCAAACCCTCAGTACCCAACCACCCAGTACCACCACAACCCCCCCCGGGTCCCAAACCAGAAACCCCCCCCAACTGAAACCCCCAAACCACCACCCCCAGTACCCCCACCACCCCCCAGTACCCCCACCCCGGTAAAACCACCCCAGTACCACCCCCAAATTTCCACCACCCCCGTACCAAAACCCCCGTCCCCCACCCCCACCCACCAGTACCACCCCCACCACCATTTACCACCCCCACCCCCCTTTAAACCCCAAGTACCACCACCAGATAAAATTATAAACAGTTGTGGTGATGTTGGTGGTCCGGGGGGAACCTGCATAAAACAACTCGGTTAACCAGGGGGGTTTTCTGAGACGACCCCCGGGGCCTGGGGGCCCGGGGGGCCTCCCCAAGATGCAACCCTCAAAAACCCCAATTTAAATCCCCTTTGTAGTAGTAATAATAATTTTTGGGCTAATAAAAATTAAATGCTTTTAATATTAGTGAAAAAACCCATTGATAAGGGTAGAAGTGAGTGATGTGTCGAGGGGTTAAAAAGGGCTTTCGATAAAATTTAAAAACCCCTTTAAAAAAACGGTCATTATTCTTTGATGTGCTTCACCAAACTCATTATAAAAGCAAAAAATTTTTCTTATCAAAATTTTTTTTTTTTAAAAATTTAAAAAAAGAAAACCCAAATTTTTTTTTTCCATTTTTTATAAATTTTTTTTTTTTTTTTTAAAATTGAATATTTTTTTTAATAAATTGAATGATGAAGACTTTCAATTTTTGGTTGGCTGGGGGAGTGGGGGGGGGGGTTGCTAAAAAGGGTTTTTTGATTTTGGGGTGCTTTTTGTAGTTAGTAGTGGGCAACCCTTCCCCTACACCACACCACACCACACACCACCCCAAACACAAACCACCAAACCACACACAAAACCACACACAAACCCCAGTGTTCAAGAAGGGTTTTGATTAACTTGTCAGTTCCTTTTAAAAAAGGATGGTAGGGGGGGGGGGGAAGGGGGGGGAGTGTTTTTTGAGGATAGTGGGGATGGGGGGTGCCCAAATTGAAGATAGTTTGGGGGGGGTGTCCTGAAGATAGCGGGGAGGGGGGCCCTAAAGTTCCTGGGGAAGGGGGTGTCCTAAAGGATGGGGGGGAAGGGGGTGTCCTAAAGGATAGTGGGGGGAAAGGGGGGGTGCCCTTTGAAGACAGTAGGGGGAGGGGGTGTCCTGAAGATGGGGGAAAAGGGGGGGGGGGACCTGAGTTTGGGGGAAGGGGGGGGTGACCTGAAGAGGGCCCTAGGGGGGTTTCCCCTAAAGGGACATTGGGGGGAGGGGGGTTTTTCCTGAAGAAAAAGCTGGGGGGTTGGTGCCCTGAAGTTAGTGGGGGAAGGGGGGGTGCCCTAAAGACCTTAGGGGGGGTGGGGGGGGTTCCTAAAGATGGGGAAAGGGGGGGGGTGCCCTGAAGACGGCTAGGAGGGTGTCCTAAAGACAGCTAGGGGGGGGGGGTTTGCCCTAAAGATAGCTGGGGGAGGGGTGTCCTAAAAGTGTGGGGGAGGGGGGTGCCCTAAAGGGTTAGCTTGGGGGGGGGTGTTTGAAGATAGTTTGGGAGGGAGTGCCCGGGAAGAAAGTTTGGAGGGGTTTTCCTAAAGGGACAGCTAGGGGGGGGGGGTTTTCCCTGAAAAATACTAGGGGGGGGGGTATCCTAAAGATAGCTAGGGGAGGGGGGGTGTCCTGAAGACAGCTGGGGAGGGGGTTTTCCCTAAAGTTTGCTAGGGGGGGGGGTTTTCCCTAAAGATAGTGGGGGGAGGGGGTGTCCTGTGATATTTTGGGGGGGGGGGTTCCTGAAGATAGCAAAGGGGAGGGGGTGTCGGGGAAGAAGCTAGGGGGAGGGGGTTGTCCAAAAAGATCCCTAGGGGGGGGGTGCCCTGAAGACGTGGGGGAAGGGGGAAGGGAGTCTCTTAAAAGACATGTGGGGCTCTTTGGTAATTCCTTTAAAAGATATTGGGGGGGGGGGGGGGGGTTTCTGATGTGAAAAAGGTTGGGTTTCCATCCACTTACTGGTTGTCGGGTTTTTTTTACCTGTGGGGTTTGGGGTCGGGCGCCCCCGCGGCCCGGTCTGTGACCAGGCCTCGCGGTGGCCCACTCCCTGATCAATCAGGTTTTTTATGCTGATGCACACCCCCGCCCATACGAGCCCCCCCGGCTGGTGGGGTACTGACTTTAGGTGCCTGTCCAGGGGCCCTTTTTTAAAGACAGCCAGGGGTCTAGGGGTTTAAAAAATTCCCCCCTTAGTTGCTGGAAGGCATTTGAACAGCCCGGGGCCCCCCTGCTACTTATTGTGTTTCTCTTTCGTGCTGGGGCCCCCCCCCTTTCTTTTCATTGGGGGGATGTTGATTGTCTCCCCCAAAAAGGGTCTTTTGCTTTCTTTGGGAGTGATTTTCGTGTGCATGTTTGGTACTAGTCCCTCTAGGTTTTTCCCCAAGTGTATAAAAACATGTATCTCCCCCGGGCCTGCGTTTAGGGAGTACGGGTTTTGAGGAACAAGCTTTTCCCAGTAATTAAGGGTGTTTTTTTCGCATTTGGTGGGGGCCGTAAAGGGTTTTCCCCTGTAAATTTTCTAGGTCAGCAATTTCACCTCCCTTGAAAGGTGTTTTCAGGAGCAGAAAATTTTCCCAAAGCCTAGATAGAACCCAAGCGACCTGAAGAGGTCATCATGGGTTGGCATCCCTAGTTTTAAAGGTTCTATTTTCCCCCTGTCATTTTTCTAGCAGTTGCTTTGATGATGTGGTTTTTGAAAAGGGGGGGGGGGGGGGGGGGGGGGGGGGAGTTTCCTTTTCCCTTTTCCCACCCCCCAGGTCTTTTACATTAATTTTTTCTTTTTTGTGGGGTTTGGGAAAATTTATTTTATACTTTGTTTATAGTTTTTTTTTTTTCACTTTTTCCATTTTCGGATTTGTTGAAATTCTCGTAAATTTAAACTTCTTATTTTTTTTCTGCCCCCCATTTAAAGATTTGGTTGTGTTCATCTGGAGTCTTGAGGGGTGTTTCAAGGGAGGAAAACTGTCATGCAATTTGGGTGTCATCTGCAAAGGAAGACACTGTGTGTGGTTTACATCTCTGTCTGTGTCGATATGAGGATGGGAACAGGATGGGAGCGAGTACTGTGCCTTTGGGGGAAAACAGTTTTCCAGTGCGCCTCAGCTTCACTCTGTTTACAATAACTATACTTTTTTGTGTTCTATTTGTTAGGAAATTTTTTGATCTATTTTTCCAACTTTTCCTGTTAAAATTTTCCCTTTTTCACGCATTTTTTGCGGTTTTTTCCCAAAGGTCACAATTGTTTTAAAGGCTCTTTTTTAAAATTTTTATGAGCACCCAGGAAAATTTTCTTAGTGGGCCCGTAAATTGGGGGCAGGCAGGAACACCTGTTTATACCCATGTTGGGCCCCGGGTTGTGTAATTGATGGGATCTAGATAAGTGGCCGGGGTCTTGCTTCTTAGAACCCCTTTTAAAGATTTTTATAATATGGGGACGTTAGTGCTTCGGGCCTGTTGTTTTTTTTGCTATTGCTTTATGCCCCCTTTGTGGAGTGGGGGGCTTTTCCTTGTTTTTGGGGAGCTTGGGACCCCCCAGGGGTCCCCTGCCCTTCCCCCTCCATAGGAGGGTTAAAAGGGACATAATTTGGGGTTTCTTTCAGTTTTTGATGAACACTGGTTCCAGGTCTGGGCCTGGGGCAGAGTTTATGGGCAAAATTTATTTTTTCGTCTTTTGAAGTCCCTTTGGCGTCGGTTAAAATTTAAGATAGGTATACCTGGAGAGGTTTTTGGGGTCAACGCCCCGCGGCCCAGTCTGAGACGAGGCCTCGTGATATTTATCGTGGTATGTATCTCTTAATGCACATTATCAAAAACTCCTGAACCTTCACAGTGGAGAAACTCTCGAACCTTGTCACAGGTATAGAACGTCGTCCCCGTGAGGGGCAGGGGGGAGGGAAGATGGTACCTTCGTCCTGGGAGGGGGAGGGGGGTTAATAAGACAGGATGTGGTCATTTATGAAGATTTAGTCAATAATTGTGCACTTGGGGCATGAGTCGAGTAATCTGAGAGAGAGAGAGGAGAGGAGAGAGAGAGAGAGAGAGAGAGAGAGAGGAGGAGAGAGAGAGAGAGGAGAGAGTGAGAGAGAGAGAGATGAGAGGAGAAATTCTTTCATATTGGTGTGTTAATTGGTTATCGTTGGGTTGATGTTGGTTGAGGTCGTGATTGGTGATGACTCTTGCTGTTTGGCTGAGTCTTGATTACCTTTGATAGATTGTGGTTGTGATTGTGGTTAGCGAAATTGTAAAGAAGCCTGATTCTGATGGTGGTAGTTGTAGTTGGGATTGTAGTGATGTTGATTGTAGGTGATTGTTGTAAGGCAGTTGTTCACGATGGTAGCTGTGATTGTTATACGGTGCTGGTATTGTTGGTTGTAATTTTACATATCTATCTGGCTGCAACAGTTTGTACAAACAGATAACGTTCCTTCTTGAGGACAGCCAGGGGAAAGGGAGGGGGGGGGTCTGTTGTAATTCCCCTTATGAAGGGAAGGTGTTGAAGTGTCTTGGTCCTCTTAGTGTACTCGTAGCATCCTTGATATTTCATGGGAAGTATTTCGTACTGTCTTGCTGTCATGGCCAACTGTGCTAGGATGGATAATGAGAACGTTCAGAACAAGAGATGCCAAGCTAATGATGATCCTTTTCAAATTACTTGTTCTCTCTAGGCTGGAATACTGCTGTACATTAACTTCTCCGTTCCAAGCAGGTGAAACTGTACATCTGGAGAGTATACAGAGAACCTTTACTGCACATATAAGGTCCTTCAAACACCTTAAGCTTGGAAGCACTTGACTTGTACTCGCTGAAACGAAGGCGAGAGATATGTATCATAATCTACACTTGGGAAATCCTAGAAGGAATGATCCAGAATCTGCACACAGAAATCCCTCCCTTCGAAAGTAAAAGACTGGGCAGGTGATGCAAAATACCCCCAATGAAAGTAGGGGCGCCGTTGGTACGCTAAGAGAAAAGAATATAAGTGTCCGGGGCCCAAGACTGTTCAACAGCTTCCCACCAGCCATAAGGGGAATTACAAATAAACCCCTGGTTGTCTTCAAGAAGGAGCTGGGTAGATACTTAGTCGGTGCCGGATCAGCCGGTCTGTGGTTTGTACGTTGGACTACGTGCGGCCAGGAGTAACAGCCTGATTGATCAGGCCTTGATTCACCGGAAGGCCTGGTCGTGGCCCAATTATCTGTGGTTGCAGGGATCGAGTCACATCTCCTGGCCTTGTGTGTGTGTGTTTACTCACCAAATTATGGTTGCAGGGGCGTTTTAAGCTCCTGGCCCGCTTCTTCACTGGTCACTACTAGGTCACTCTTCCTGCTCCATGAGCTTTATCATACTTCTTCTTAAAGCTATGTATGGATTCTGCCTCCACTACATCATTTCCCTAGACTGCCCATTTCCCTAACAACTCTGTGACTGAAGAAATACTTCCTAACATCCCTATGATTCATCTGAGTTAATTTCCCAAAACTATTGACCCTTTGTTGCTGTGTCCCATCTCTGGAACACCCTGTCTCTGCCCAAACTTGTCGATTCTCTCAGTATTTTATATGTCGTTATCATATTCCCCCCCTCTCTCTCTCGTGTCCTGCAGTGTCGTCAGGTGTGTGTGTGTGTGTGTGTGTGTGTGGTGTGTGTTTTGTGTGTGTGTGTGTGTGTGTGTGTGTGTGTGTGTGTGTGTGTACTCGCCTATTTGTGGTTGCAGGGGTCGATACATAGATCCTGGCACCGCCTCTTCACTGGTTGCTACTAGGTCCTCTCTCTCCCTGCTCATGAGCTTTATCAAACCTCGTCTTAAAAACTTGTATGGTTCCTGCCTCCATACGTCACTTGCTAGGCTATTCCACTTCCTGACAACCCCATGACTGAAGAAATGCTTCCAAACATCGCTTTGACTCGTCTGAATCTTCAATTTCCCAAATTGTGACCCTTCTTGCTGTGCCCCATCTCTGGAACATCTTGGTCTTTGTCCCGTGTCAATTCCTCTCTGTTTTTTTATATTTCGTTACCCATTCTACCCTGGCCCCTTTCTGTCCCCCGTGTCGTCAAGGGCCGTGTATGTGTTAGTACCATATTGTCTAGGCACATGTCGATTAGACAAAGGCCTTTTTGTGTGTGTGTGTTGTGTGTGTGTGTGTGTGTGTGTGTGGGGTTTTGTCTGTCTGTCTGTGTTGTGTATTTGTGTGCTTTGTGTGGGGCCGCGCGTGCTGGGTGCGTGCATATTTGTGAGTCGTAGAAGTTTTCCTGGTGTAGTTATAATGTAGGTTATAGTGTGTGTCGAGGGTTCTCATTGCAAGAGAAAGATGTGAATAATATTTTCTCTCTCTCGCTCTACTTTCCACTTCCCATTCTCTGTTTGTCGTTACATATTTTTCTTCATAAACTTCTTTATATTGTAATTTTTTCTTTACCAAACTGCCCTTTCATTTCCCCCTCCCTCCCCCCTCCCCCCCGGAAAGGTGGTTTTCTCCCCCCTCCCCCCCCCCCCGGGGGAAAGTTGGTTTCCTCCCCTCCCCCGGAAAGTGGTTTTCCTCCTCCTCCCCCCTCCCCCGGAAAGTGGTTTTCCCCCCCCTTTCCCCCGGAAGTGGTTTTCCCCCCCCCTCCCCCGGGGGGGGGAAAAGTGGTTTTCCTCCCCCTCCCCCGGGGAAAGGGGTTTTCCTCCCCCCTCCCCCGGAAAGGGTTTTCCCCCCCCCTCCCCTGTGTTGTGTATGAGGTTCATATTTCTGGTGTTTCTCTCTGCCGTCTTCTGTGTCTGGATAACCCTTGGCTATTAATATTTCTGATTGGCGGAAGTCTTGTGTGTTTTATGTAACTTGGGGTCGAGGCCCTTCACCTGATAGGAGGGGGGGCCCTTCACCTGCCAGGTGGGTAATGGAGGTTACGTGTAGCAGTGAACTCCAGCCAGAGTTCATATTGTCAGATTTGTTTGAGACAAAATATCTGTGACTACTAGTATTCTCTCTCTTTTCTCTCTCTCTCTCTCTCTCTCTCTCTCTCTCTCTCTCTTCACACACACACACACGTCGTATTTTAAAGACCCATTTTCATTCAGACAATTTCCTCAGGGGATGTTGCCTTGTCTCAGTTACAGCATCTTCGAAACGTAGTCTGCTGGACAGACTAGCATACACGGTGTGTACGGTAGAGCCCCAAACCTAGCAGAATATACAGTGTCGATACTTCGCAAATTTTCTCACCCACGAGCCTGGCCCATGGCCGGGCTCCGGGGTAGAAAGGACTCTCGAAAACTCATAAAAGGTATATAGGTTCCGTGCTGTATACTTTTTTTATAGTTAAAGAACCTCGGGACGTTCCGGTTATTTAGATGACTGAATTTTTATGGCAATTTTCCAGTTCTGTTTTTTTGCAGTCCTTGATAGACAGCTTTTGAAGAGAACACGTGATTTGAAGTGTTGGTGTGGGGGGGGGGGGGTGTTAAGGTGTAGGGGTGTGTTGGGGGATGACAGGTGTGAAGGGGGTGTTGGGTATGAAGGTGCAGGGGTGAAGGGAATGTTGGGGATACAGGACTTGTTGGGGGATGAGGGTGAAGGGGGTGTTGGGGCAGCCCTCAGTGAGGGGAGACAGATCAGTAAATGCCTCTTATCTTGGTGATTCATGCCCCTCTGCTGTTGTTGCTGCCTTTCTCTCTCCCCCCTCCTCCTTTCTCCTCATTCCCCCTTCCCGTTTCTCTCCCCTCTTCTGCTTCCTTTTTTCTATCCCTCTTCTGCTTTCTTTTTTCTTTTCCCCCCTCCTGTTTCTCTCCCCTCTGCTGCTTCTCCTTTTCTCTCCCCTCTCCTGGTGCCTATTCTCCCTTCTGCAGACCTTTCTATCCCATCTTTTGCAGATCTTTCTATCCCATCTTCTGCAGACCTTTCTGCCATCTTCCCTCCCTTTCCCCTTATCCTTTCTAACAGACACAACCAAAAAATTGATTGTAGTCAACAGAGAGAGAGGCAGCCAGGGTTGTGCTGCTGCGTGCACGGTACTCTCCCTCACTTGTACATTCTCATATCCGACATAGACGGGGACATAAGTCCCGGCATTGTGTCATCCTTTGCAGACAATAACAGAATTTGCATGAACGTGACATCTATCGGGGACGCGGCAAATCTCTAAGCTGATATATAAAGAAAGTCTTGCTGTAACAACCTGGTTGATCAGGCCCTGATCCACCGCGAGGTCTGGTCAAGGACTGGTCAGCGGGGGCGTTGACCCCCTGGAACACCTTCCAGGTGTACTCCAGGTAGGCAGGTAAGTCTTGCAGTCATCCACTGACAATGTGAGTCGTAAAATTTTCCCACCATGGGTTCAAATCCCACCCGTTCCGCGGTTTATTTGCAGTCGTCTTATGTGGAACGAAGTCTGTAATCTCAAAGCCACTCAGTGGAGCGGAAGATTAATGTGAGGGACTTAAGAGTGATAATGTCAGCCCTCACACTGCAGGATCACAACATTGTTATCACACAGTTATTCTCATAACCGCCAGAAAAATGTTAGTGTGTTAGTTGTGTCGCCTGAGTGCTTGTTTATTGTGCGCCCCATGCTCATCTGTGAGCAGTAAACGAAAAAAATTACAGAGATCACAATGGTTCTTTATCAGACCACCACTGAGCATTGTTACATTGCTGGAAAGAATTATTAGCCACTTCTTATTTTAGTTATTTCATATAGTTAATATACATAGTACAGTGCGGAATATAATCTCAAATTTATATCTCATTAACACTAAAAAATGGTGCTAATTGGGTTACAATTTCCTCTATAAAAGTAAATCATCCATCTGCCGGAGGAAATAATGTCGGCAAGCGTAGAAGTGATGGTTTAGTTAGAAGGTATAGGACAGCAATAGACAGAATTAGGATCATGTCATAGGTCAGTGGTTCCCAAACTTTTTCAGCTTGTTACCCAATTTAACATGCCACATAAAGCATGTTACCCCTTTCAAAAATGTTATTATTATTGATATTTTATGGGGTAAAAAGTGAAAAGTATACAGCCTCGCATACTCTGCTAATCCTAGCAAAACCATTGAAAACGTAAGAACCACACATACATTATATATAAAATTAATAATAGCTACAAATTCACAGTAACAGTGGGGAAATAAATAATTATACTGCACAGGGCGTACACATAATACCAGCTTATGTCTACCCCGGCTGATGCTCACAGATAAACTGACAGTGTGAAAAAAGAGGCAGCCTCAGGAAAGGTGAGTGACGCGTACTGGACAGGTCGATTGGGCTACTGAGTGGACTTTTGTCCTGAAGCATACTTGTCAAAATACTTTTGGTTTCCACACACTTAGCTATATATTTCTCCTTTTCTAATACTGTATATTATGTTTTTGATGTTTATTGTTATTTGGTTTAACTTTATTACTTACTTATAATAGGTTTACTTTACAACTTTATATACTAAGACAAAGTTAACAATAATCCTCATACCGGGTACCGCATTGTTTTCTTGATTTTCAGAATTCATAACTTTTTTTTTGTCACCCCTCCATTACCCCCCAAAAATGGTTAAATTACCCCCAGGGGGTAATTTACCCCCAGTTTGGGAACCACTGTTATAGGTGATGCCAGCCTCTCCTCGATACAACATGTACGTACAGCCTCGAGATTTTATATATCGTATCATTAACAATTATGTATTTTTTCATATCCTGTAAGGCAGTAAGTAGTCCCCAGCCTTTTAGTAAGAACAAGAAGGCACAATATTATGACTGGAATCCAAAGAGCTAAGAGCCAGAAAGTTTTCCCTGTTACCTCTGCCAGCCACCAAGTACATACGACATAAACACAGTTCCTGGAGACTGTGTAATCAGGATGAATACATCGACAAGTTGAAAAATAAGACACTTGTGCAATACTTGGGCGTTTATATACTGAAACGTTTCGCCAGCTATGGCTTCGTCCAACTGAGAGAAAAACGGTGGAAGATGAGGATGGGTGGGGGAAACAGTCCCTCACCCTGGAGTCGATGTGTTCAGTTTATCAGTCTTGATAAAAGTGCATCATATTCGCTGAGATGGGCCTTATATACGCTGATAGATAAGGAAAGCATTGGTAGGCCTAGTCAGCAGTGGAGAAGCCAACTAATGGAAGTAGGTCAGGCCTATAGATTATGCAGGGTATGAAGAATTCCCAGCATCAAGATGCTAAGACCTTGTTTTTTCGACAAGATGCCTACCTGTCAGGCAGGCAACCCTGCATCCTGGAATGCTACGGTTATAGTGTCATAAACAGAGGAGAGTTTGTAAGATTAAATGAACCCCTGCCTGCTGAACCACCACCTGCTGAACCACCCCCTGCTGAAACCACCACCTGCTTTAACCACCACCCGCCCTTTAATGCCTGATCAGTATATATTGAGGATACGTTTTGAATCGCTGGAAGCAACAACCTACTTTAGAGAAACTCAACGAGTCTGGTCTCAGGCCGGGCTGCAAGGATGCAATAACCCCTTTAAACCGTTCACTTTTAAGTCATACCTATTTTTTTTCCGTGGGTATTTCACTGTGCGGTGCTGACGTCATAAAGGTAAAATCCACTTGAGCGTCACTTAGCGAATCATACGCTTCCACAATCAAAAAGATTGAGGGTCCAATAGCGTTCGTGAATTATATACTGGGCACTGCATACTGTACCCTGGCTAGTGAATGTCTGCTGATGGCAGGGTGAAAAAATCGGGGACCACGCAGTTGATAAAGTGTTCATTTATTGTGTCCATGGATGTAGGTCATGGTAATGAATATGATATTGTGTATATGGACTTCGTAAGGGCTTTTTTATAGAGTCCACATCGGGGGATTGTTGCGGAAAGTAGAGGGACACGGAATAGGAGGTTTTTAACCAGTTCATTTGAAAGAAAGACTCCCAGTTACGTCGTTCTTCCGGTCAGCGACGTTGAGACTAACGTCTGTAAAATACTTGACAGAAAACTTGTTAAAATATCCACCAACTCTTCAATGACTGTTAAGAACGACTCTTTTCACTAGCGCAGGAGTGTACACAGTACCTGTGGGGATGTGACAAAATAAAATGGGGGGGAAACAGCGAGATCTCTGGATATTAGGATCAGGGAGCGCAGAAGCCCTGTAACCGTGATGACGTAAAACGCGTGTGTCCACACAGAGAGATTGGGACACCTCATAAAGTTCATGAGGCCTAGATTAGTCTTTAAGAAAGAGATTGCGGACGCGAAGTGTACGAGGTGCATATTGTTGTTTTTAAACAATGTCCTCAAAATTTCCCTGAATTTCCCACTATATCCATATTGTGATGAACAGGATTTACCCGTTCTGGGACACCCTTTAACATGATTTAAGACCCTTCTCAAACCCAAATATTGAACCCACAGTTGTGCTACCTGCTGCCCTTACCTGTTGCCTCCCCTCCCCTTTGCCCTGCCGGCCCTGCCTGCCCTGCCCTGCCTGCCTTGGCTTGCCCTGCCTTCCCTTGGCCTTTCCCTGCCCTCCCTTGCCTTGCCTTCTCCCCCTGCCTTCCTGCCCTGCCCCTGCCTGCACTCCCTGCCCTCCTTCCTGTCGCCTGTTTCCGCCTGCCTGCCCTCCTTACCTGCCTGCCGCCCGGGCCCCTGCTGCCTCTTGTCACTCATACCTCGCTCTTAGTTATCACTGTATTAGACTGAAAAGTTACTCGTGGCACATTTCCTCTTATAATGTCCTGAACTCTACATAAGTGAATTATACATATTTCTTGATGTTTTGATGAGAGAACCTTCAGTGATGCTGGGGTACCTCAGTGATGCTGGGGTACCTCAGTGATGCTGGGGTACCTCAGTGATGCTGGGGTACCCTCAGTGATGCTGGGGTACCCTCAGTGATGTGGGGGTACCCTCAGTGATGCTGGGGTACCCCCCAGTGATGCTGGGGTACCCTCAGTGATGCTGGGTACCCTTAGTGATGCTGGGGTACCTCAGTGTGTGGGGTACCCTCAGTGATGCTGGGGTACCCTCAGTGTTTGCTGGGGTCCCTCAGTGATGCTGGGGTACCCTTAGTGATGTGGGGTCCCCTCAGTGATGCTGGGTTACCCTCAGTGATGCGGGTTTGTACCCTCAGTGATGCTGGGGTACCCTCAGTGATGGGGTTTTGCCCTCAGTGATGCGGGGCACCCATCGTGATCTGGGGTATCCTCAGTGATGCTGGGTTACCTCAGTGATGCTGGGGTATCCTCAGTGATGCTGGGGCACCCTGGTGATGCTGGGGCACCCTCAGTGATGCTGGGGCACCCTCAGTGATGCTGGGGTACCCTCGTGATGCTGGGGCACCCTCAGTGATGCGGGGGTATCCTCGTGATGCGGGGGCAACCATCAGTGTTTGCTGGGGTATCCTCAGTGATGCTGGGGCCCCCTCAGTGATGCTGGGGTACCCTCAGTGATGCTGGGGTCCCCTCAGTGATGCTGGGGTACCCTCGTGATGGCTGGGGTACCCTCAGTGATGCTGGTGAAACCCTCAGGTGATGCTGGGGTACCCTCAGTGATGCTGGTGACCCTCATTGATGCTGGGGTACCCTCGTGATGCTGGTGTACCTCGGTGATGTGGGGCACCTCAGTGTGCGGGGTGTACCCTCGGGTGATGCTGGGGTACCCTCAGTGATGCTGGGGCACCCTCAGTGATGTGGGGCACCCTCGTGATGCTGGGGTACCCTCAGTGATGCTGGTGTACACCAGGGCTGCGGGCACCTCAGTGATGCGGGGGGTACCCTCAGTGATTGCTGGTGTACCCTCAGTGATGCTGGGGCACCCTCAGTGATGCTGGGGCACCCTCAGTGATGCTGGGGCACCCTCAGTGAGGGCTGGTGTACCTTCGTGATGCTGGTGTACCCTCAGTGATGCTGGGGCACCCTCAGTGATGCTGGGGTACCCTCGTGATGCGGGGGCACCCTCAGTGATGCTGGGGTACCTCAGTGATGCTGGTGTACCTCAGTGATGCTGGTGTACCTCGTGATGCTGGTGTACCTCAGTGATGCTGGGGTACCCTCAGTGATGCTGGGGGGGCACCCTCAGTGATGCTGGGGCACCTCAGTGATGCTGGTGTCCCCTCAGTGATGTGGGGTCCCCTCAGTGATGCGGGTGTACCCTCTGATGCTGGGGCACCCTCAGTGATGCTGGTGTGCCCTCAGTGATGCTGGGGTACCCTCAGTGTGCTGGTTGTACCCTCAGTGATGCTGGTTGTATCCCTCAGTGATGCTGGGGCACTCAGTGATGCTGGGGCACCCTCATTTGATGCTGGGGTACCCTCAGTGTTTTGCTGGGGTACCCTCAGGATGCTGGTGTACCCTCGTGATGCTGGGGGTACCCTCAGTGAGTGGTGACCTCAGTGATGGGGGTACCCTCAGTGATGCTGGGGTACCCTCAGTGATGTGGGGGTACCCTCAGTGTGCTGGGGTACTCGTGAGCTGGTGTACCTCAGTGATGCTGGGGTACCCTCAGTGATGCTGGTGTACCCTCAGTGATGCTGGGGGTACCCTCAGTGATGCTGGGTACCCTCAGTGATGCTGGGGTACCCTCGTGATGCTGGGGTACCCTCAGTGATGTAGGGGTACCCTCAGTGTGCTGGGGTACCCTATGTGCTGGGGCCCCCAGTGATGTGGGGCACCTCAGTGATGCTGGGGTACCCTCAGTGATGCTGGGGCACCCTCAGTGTTTGCTGGGGTACCCTCAGTGATGCTGGGGTACCCTAAAGTGATGCTGGGCCACTCAGTGATGCTGGGGTACCTCAGTGATGCTGGGGCACCCTCAGTGATGCTGGGGTACCCTCAGTGATGCTGGTGTACCCTCAGTGATGCTGGGGTACCCTCAGTGATGCTGGGGTACCCTCAGTGATGCTGGGGTACCCTCAGTGATGCTGGGGTACCCTCAGTGATGTGGGGTGCCCCCCAGTGATGCTGGGCGCCCCTCAGTGAGCTGGGGCACCTCAGTGATGCTGGGGCGCCCTCAGTGATGTGGGGTGCCCTCAGTGATGCGGGCACCTAGTGATGTGGTGTACCTCAGTGATGCTGGGGTACCTCAGTGATGCTGGTGTACCCTCAGTGATGTGGGGTACCCTCAGTGTTGCTGGGGTCCCCTCAGTGATGCTGGGGTCCCCTCGTGATGCTGGGGTGCCCTCAGTGATGCTGGGGTACCCTCAGTGGTCCCTGGGGTACCCTAGTGTGCTGGGGTACCCTAGTGATGCTGGGGGTACCCTCAGTGATGCTGGGGTACCCTCAGTGATGCTGGGGTACCCTCACTGGTGCTGGGGTACCCTCAGTGATGCTGGGGCACCCTCAGTGATGCTGGGGCACCCTCAGTGTGCTGGGGTCCCTCAGTGATGTTGGGGCACCCTCAGTGATGCTGGGGTACCCTCAGTGATGCTGGGGTACCCTCAGTGATGCTGGGGTACCCTCAGTGATGCTGGGGCACCCTCAGTGATGCTGGGGCACCCTCAGTGATGCTGGTGTACCCTCAGTGATGCTGGGGTACCCTCAGTGATGCTGGGGTACCCTCAGTGATGCTGGGGCACCCCTTTCAGTGATGCTGGGGCACCCTCAGTGATTGCGGGTTTGTCCCCTCAGTGTGATGGTGTCCTCAGTGATGCTGGGGGGGTCCCCTCAGTGATGCTGGTGTACCCTCAGTGATGCTGGGGCACCCTTAGTGATGCTGGTTGCCCTCAGTGATGCTGGGGCACCCTCATTGATGCTGGGGTACCCTCGGTGATGCTGGGGCACCCTCGGTGATGCTGGGGTACCCTCGGTGATGCTGGGGCACCCTCGGTGATGCTGGGGTACCCTCGGTGATGCTGGGGCACCCTCGGTGATGCTGGGGCACCTCGTTGATGCTGGGGCACCTCGGTGAGGGCTGGGGTACCCTCGGTGATGCTGGGGTACCCTCGGTGTTTGCGGGGTACCCTAAGTGATGCTGGGGTCCCCTCATTTATGTGGGGCACCCTCATTGATGCTGGGGTACCCTCAGTGATGCTGGGGTACCCTCGGTGATGCTGGGACACCCTCATTGATGCTGGGGTACCCTAAGTGATGCTGGGGTACCCTCAGTAATGCTGGGGCACCCTCATTGATGCTGGGGTACCCTCAGTGATGCTGGGGTACCCTCGGTGATGCTGGGGCACCCTCGGTGATGCTGGGGTACCCTCGGTGATGCTGGGGTACCCTCGGTGATGCTGGGGTACCCTCGGTGATGCTGGGGCACCCTCGGTGATGTGGGGTTACCCTTGGTGATGCTGGGGCACCCTCGGTGTGCTGGGGTACCCTCGGTGATGTGGGGCACCCTCGGTGATGCTGGGGTACCCTCGGGGGAGCTGGGGGCACCTCGGTGATGCTGGGGTACCCTTGGTGATGCTGGGGCACCCTCGGTGATGCTGGGGCACCCTCGGTGATGCTGGGGTACCCTTGGTGATGCTGGGGCACCCTCGGTGATGCTGGGGCCCTCGGTGATGCTGGGGTACCCTGGGTGATGCGGGGGTTTACCCTTGGTGATGCTGGGGCACCCTCGGTGATGCTGGGGCACCCTCGGTGATGCTGGGGTACCCTCGGTGATGCTGGGGTACCCTTGGTGATGCTGGGGCACCCTCGGTGATGCTGGGGTACCCTTGGTGTTGCTGGGGCACCCTCGGTGATGCTGGGGCACCTCGGTGATGCTGGGGTACCCTCGGGGGATGCTGGGGTACCCTCGGGGGATGCTGGGGTCCCCTCAGTGATGCTGGGGTACCCTCGGTGATGCTGGGGTACCTCGGTGATGCTGGGGTACCCTCAGTGTTTTGCTGGGGTCCCCTCGGTGATGCTGGGGTACCCTCAGTGATGCTGGGGTACCTCGGTGATGCTGGGGCACCTCAGTGATGCTGGGGTACCCTCGGTGATGCTGGGGTACCTCAGTGATGCTGGGGTACCCTCGGTGATGCTGGGGCCCCTCAGTGATGGCTGGGGGCACCCTCAGTGATGCTGGGGTACCCTCAGTGATGCTGGGTACCCTCAGTGATGCTGGGGAAACCCTCAGTGATGCTGGGGCACCCTCAGTGATGCTGGGGTCCCCTCAGTGATGCTGGGGTACCCTCAGTGATGCTGGGGTACCCTCGTGATGTGGGGTACCTCAGTGTTTGCTGGGGTACCCTCAGTGATGCTGGGGCACCCTCAGTGATGCTGGGGCACCCTCAGTGATGCTGGGGTACCCTCAGTGATGCTGGGGCACCCTCAGTGATGCTGGGGGCACCTCAGTGATGCTGGGGGTACCTCAGTGATGCTGGGGTACCCTCAGTGATGCTGGGGTACCCTCAGTGTGCTGGGGTACCCTCAGTGATGCTGGGGTACCCTCAGTGATGGTGGGGTCCCTCGTGATGCTGGGGCACCCTCAGTGATGCTGGGGTACCCTCAGTGATGCTGGGGTACCCTCAGTGATGCTGGGGCCCCCTCAGTGATGCTGGGGAAACCTCAGTGATGCTGGGGCACCCTCAGTGGATGCTGGGTACCCTCAGTGAGGCTGGGGTACCCTCGTGATGCGGGGGTCCCCTCATGTGATGCAGGGGCACCTCAGTGATGTGGGGTACCCTCAGTGATGCTGGTGTACCCTCAGTGATGCTGGGGTCCCCTCAGTGATGTGGGGTACCCTCAGTGATGTGGGGTACCTCGTGATGTGGGGTACCCTCAGTGATGCTGGGGCACCCTCAGTGTGCTGGGGTACCCTCAGTGATGTGGGGTACCTCATAAATGCTGGGTACCCTCAGTGATGCTGGGGTACCCTCAGTGATGCTGGGGTACCCTCAGTGATGCTGGGGTCCCCTCAGTGAGGGCTGGGGTCCCCTCAGTGATGCTGGGGCACCCTCAGTGTGCTGGGGTACCCTCAGTGATGCTGGTGTACCCTCAGTGATGCTGGGGTACCCCAGTGATGCGGGGGTTTCCCTCAGTGATGCTGGGGTACCCTCAGTGAGGCTGGGGTACCCTCAGTGATGCTGGGGCACCCTCAGTGATGCTGGGGACCCTCAGTGTGCGGGGGTTTCCCTCAGTGATGCTGGGGTCCCCTTTCAGTGATGCTGGGGTACCCTCAGTGATGCTGGGGTACCCTCAGTGATGCTGGGGCACCCTCAGTGATGCTGGGGTACCCTCAGTGATGCTGGGGTACCCTCAGTGATGCTGGGGCCCCCTCAGTGATGCTGGGGTCCCCTCAGTGTTGCTGGGGTTACCCTCGGTGATAATGGGGCACCCTCAGTGATGCTGGGGTACCCTCAGTGATGCTGGGGCACCCTCAGTGATGCTGGGGTACCCTCAGTGATGCTGGGGTACCCTCGGTGATAATGGGGCACCCTCAGTGTAGATCCCCACACAACATATATATCCCATCCTCTTCACCACCTCTTCCTCTTTGGTTCTCTTCTCTACTGTTATTGCATCTGGGCTTCGTACATGTTTTGTGTTTTTTCACAAAGAATGGACAGTGTAAGATGGAAATTGAGATTGAAGTGAGAGGAGGAGGTGTGAGAGGAAAGTAGGGGGGGATTGAGGGGAGGAGGTAGGTTAGTGAGGGGATGAGAGGGGAGAGGCGTTAACAGAGAGGGTGTTGTGTACTTTGAAGTCTGTGTCTCCCCTCTGTTTCACCTCTCTACATCCTTCTCACCCTCTCCCACCCCCTTCTTTCCCTTTCACCCATCTCCCTTGCTTCCTCTTCCAGATTCTCCCCCCCCGCACTCTTTTCTCCTTCCTCCCTTCCCTCTCTCACCCCTTTTATTCCCTCTCCCACCTCTTTATTCCCTCTCCCACCTCTTTATTCCCTCTCCCACCTCTTTATTCCCTCTCCCACCTCTTTATTCCCTCTCCCACCTCTTTATTCCCTCTCCCACCTCTTTATTCCCTCTCCCACCTCTTTATTCCCTCTCCCTTTCCTCGTCTTCATTTTTCCTGTGTATCCACCCCGACTCTATATTAGTTTTGTTCATCACTGTGTCTTATCACTGTTATTTGTGTACCTTCGTAGTGTGCGAGACCCTGGGAGGGAGGGAGGGGGGAGGGGAAGGGGTGGAGTGAGGGGGGAGGGGAGGAGTGTTGTACCTGTAGCTTTTACACTTCAGTCCGTGGATCTCCCCTCCGCCTTCCCCGCGGCCCGGTCCTAGACCAGTCCTCCTGGTTGACGGCCTGATCGAGTAAGCTGTTAGTGCCCGCCACCTGCCGTCCAGCGTATACACTGCAACAGGAATGGTTTTGAGGACTCATTCGAGTTTCCTCTTGACAGTGATGGGGTTGTTAGCGACCCCCCCCCTCCTCCCCTTAAACGTGAAGGGTGTGGTGCTTAGGAGTCGTGGTCCCTTAACACTTGTTAAGTTCTCTTTGTGTACTCATTGCTCCCTTGCTTTTCATTGATAATTCTCGTGTATAAAAGGATGGTCTTTAAAAGTCTTGGTTCCCTAAAACTTTGTGTACTTTTGGCACCTCTTGTGTTTTCGGAGGATATTTCATACCTTGTGCCGATCTCCGTACTTTCGTTATGATGGATCGTTCTCGCCTACCATCTAAGAAGTTCAGTACAAGGAACTTGACTGAATTTATACAAAGTGTTCTCTACAGTCTGCGTTTCTCTTGCTATCAAAGAGGATGTTAGTGTACAGTAATATTCCAGTCAATATCAAACAAGTGACTTAGAGTATCATCATTGGCTTGAAATCTTTGTTTTAAAGGTTCTTGTTATCCAATATCACTTTTCTTCTGGTTGTTATAACATTGTTGTCATCTTTCAATTTCAGATTTAAAATTGTCACTCCCGAGTCTCTCACAATCTTCTTGTGTTATTTCCAGTGCTTTAAGATTCTTTAAGACTCTCTTCCAGTTTCGAATTCTTCATTTTTTTCCTATATAAGTAACACACTTATCCTCATTGAACATCGTATCGTTGTCAGTCGTCCACTGGAAGACTTTGTAACACCTGGGAGGGTTGCTGTGTACTTAATGGATGATACTGTCATACATTCTGGTACTGTCTGCAGTGGATGATAGTGCTGTGGTTTGTCACTGTGATGGATATGAGAGAGAGATATCTGGGGCGGGTTAAATCTGTCTTGTGGCAGCCTATGATTTAACTTGCGTTCGATTCGTTAGAAAATTTAAAAATTTTTGACTGAGGATCGAGCCTTCACCGCTCCCTAAGCTACCCACACAGGTACAGCACTGGAACAAATGTAGAAGTTATCAAGGGAAAACTCTCCAATTTCCTCCGCCAAGTGCCGTATTAACCAGGCTATGATGGATATGTGGGCCACCAGCAGCAACGGACTGGTTGACCAGACAAGCCTGGCCCAGGACCGGGCTGAGGGAGAAGAAAAACTCCGAAAACACATCGAAGGTAACACTTAAGAGTTCCATACCAGCTGGACTCGCGTCGTCATGTACAATAATGGTGTACGATAATTCCGACGCCTAATTAATTACAGGACCTCAAGACGCGCCAGTTTCCCTGTCTCCTGATATCTTCATTTTTCCACTATAATCTACCTTATCCATAATTACTATCGCATTTACTTTGTTTCGACAGACAAATACGATAATAATTATGGACAAGGTAGATAACAGGGGAAAAATAACCATGTTATTAGAAGGCGGGTGAACTTACATTCCTCTTAAACTCTGTATCTCCTTCCACTCACAATGTACTGATATGACTAGCATCGACTTTTTTCACCTGGGTCAATTTTACAGGCTAAGAGATGTCTGTAGCTTAATGGTTATAACTATGACCATAACTTTTCAAGGGGTGGCCCGGTAGGCCAGTGGAAGGCCTCGGTCAAATGACCGTAAGCTCCAACGGTGAGTCATCATTTGACTAAGACCCGAGTCAGGGAAACACTTGTCCTGTTTCCTGACGAACCTAGCCTAACCTACCTCACCTCATTTCGAAGCCCAGCCGTATCTGAGGGATACTACCCCCCTTCCCCCTCAGCATGCGTCCCACAACAGTCAACTAACGCCAAAGTACCTACTTACTGCTAGGTGAACACGGGTAGTAGGTGTAAGGAAACATGCCCAACGTTTCTACTCGGCCGGGAATCGAGCGCCACACACTCGATATGCGAGCCGAGCGTGCTACCAAGCAGGCCACGGCATTGTGAACGTCATTTAAAAGATATCCTGGTTGACCAGGTGGTCAGTAGGGAAGCCTGGACTCGGGCAGAGCTGAAAGGGTTGAATAACCCTCGAAACTGGTCACGGGTATCAATTTTTGGCAGCTGCCCCGACGAGACGAGGAGTTGAATATCTTACCTATTGCGGCAGTGGATCTGCTGGTTCCTTCAGCGCTCCTGGGAATATCTGTTCTCATGGTTTTTGTTATGTCGAGCACATTTACTAGTCTCTGCAAGTCGGTCTATACTACATCCACATTTAACTTGTCTTCCAGTGTATCCAAGACCATGACGAAATGATTCTGTAATTACGAGAGACAGAAGCGACCTGTTCTGAACCCGTGCTGACCTGGGTTGTGCAACTGCTGCGATTCCATGTGACTGGTAATCTTGTTTCTTTAAACCCTTTTAAAACCCGTAATAATGAAGGACGTCAGCACTGTCGGTCTATAGTATTTTGCATTGTTTTTCTGCCCTCTGTGGAGTGGGGCTATATCAGTGGTATCCAACAACTCCAGTGTGTAGGCTCCTTCATAGAGTACGGAGTTCCACAAGTCAGAGTCTGGGATGGAATGCGTGGGCGTGCAGTCAGTGTCTTCTTGGAAGTTAAGTGAGGTTAGTTATATCAGAGGTTTTAGAAATGTGTACAGCGTTCTACAGCTTCATCAACTCGTGTACGTCATTAATCTCTAAGTTAATGGTTCATTAAACAATGAGTCGTACTGCGATTTAAGAATTTCGCTTAATTCTTTGTCATCAGTGTGTGTGTGTGTGTTACCATTTTACCCTAGGCACATGTCGATTAGACATTAGGCCTGTTGTATATGACTGTGTGTGTGTGTGTGTGTGTGTATACACTCACCTATTTGTACTCACCTATTTGTGGTTGCAGGGGTCGAGTCACAGCTCCTGACCCCGCCTCTTCGCTGATTGCTACTAGGTCCTCTCTCTTCCTGCCCCATGAGCTCTATCATACCTCGCCTTAAAACTATGTATGGTTCTGCCTCCACACTCACTTTCTATGCTATTCTTGGCCTGACTACTCTATTATGGACTGAAGAAAAGAATACTTCCTAACATCCCTTTGATTCACTGAGCTTCAACTTCCATTTGTGCCCTCTTTGTGTCTGTTGTCCATCTCTGGAACATCCCGTTTTTGTCCACTAGTCTATTTCAGACGCAGTAGTATTTTTATATGGCGTTGTCAGTCTCCCCTGGACCCTCCTGGCTCTCCAGTGTCGTCAGGCCGATTTCCCTCAACCTTTCTTCGTAGGACAATCCCCAGTAGCTTGGGACTAGTCATGTGAGTGTGTGTCGTTGTGTGTGTGTGTGTGTGTTGTGCGCGCGCGCGCGTTCTACTCACCCTTTTTGTGGTATTTGCACTGGGGTTGTTCTTAGCTACCTGGCCGCCTTCTGTGTGTGTGTGTGTGTCGTTGTGTGTGAGCTGTGTGTTGTGTGTGTGTGGTGAAGTGTGTGTGTGTGTGTGTGTGTGCGGGGGGGGGGGGTTATCAGAGCGCACACTGTACACTGTACTGTTCGTCATCTTCACAGTTTCATGCTCCAACTCCTGTGAACCATCCCGTCCCCCTCCTTACCCTCCTCCCTTGACCCTCCTCCCTTCACCCTCCCTCCATTCACCCTCCCTCCTTCACCCTCCCTCTTACCCTCCCTCCTTCACATCCCGACTCTGGTAGTTGTGGAAAGTGTTCGGGTAAAGTAACTGTGTACTAAAACAGTTACATAAAATATCTTCCCCCACCCTCCATCCTTTTCTTCTCTAGGATGTGCATGACAGTACTATGATGGTACGTCCACTCCAGGTTTGAGTGCACTGTCCCAGCTAAATTCTACGCCTCTGTACAAATCTAACCACTATCCAAGTAGATAGACTCCACTCCCTCTCGTCACATTACCCTCTCGCTAACACACAGTGGAAGGTTATGGAAAATAGGCTTAAGGTCAAGAGTAGAGTAGAATACTAGGCAAGGAGGTTTACCTGGAGAGAGTTCCGGGGATCAACGCCCCCGCGGCCCGGTCTGTGACCAGGCCTCCTGGTGGATCAGAGCCTGATCAACCAGGCTGTTGCTGCTGGCTGCACGCAAACCGACGTACGAGCCACAGCCCGGCTGGTCAGGAACCGACTTTAGGTGCTTGTCCAGTTGCCACTTGAAGACTGCCAGGGGTCTGTTGTAATCCCCCTTATGTATGCTGGGAGCAGTTGAACAGTCTCGGGCCCCTGACACTTATTGTATGGTCTCTTAACGTGCTAGTGACACCCCTGCTTTTCATTGGGGGGATGGTGCATCGTCTGCCAAGTCTTTGCTTTCGTAGTGAGTGATTTTCGTGTGCAAGTTCGGTACTAGTCCCTCTAGGATTTTCCAGGTGTATATAATCATGTATCTCTCCCTCCTGCGTTCCAGGGAATACAGGTTTAGGAACCTCAAGCACTCCCAGTAATTGAGGTGTTTTATCTCCGTTATGCGCACAGTGAAGGTTCTCTGTACATTTTCTAGGTCAGCAATTTCACCTGCCTTGAAAGGTGCTGTTAGTGTGCAGCAATATTCCAGCCTAGATAGAACAAGTGACCTGAAGAGTGTCATCATGGGCTTGGCCTCCCTAGTTTTGAAGGTTCTCATTATCCATCCTGTCATTTTTCTAGCAGATGCGATTGATACAATGTTATGGTCCTTGAAGGTGAGATCCTCCGACATGATCACTCCCAGGTCTTTGACGTTGGTGTTTCGCTCTATTTTACCTGGAGGTTACCTGGAGGTTATTCCGGGGATCAACGCCCCTGCGGCCCGGTCCATGACCAGGCCTCCCGATGGATCAGGGCCTGATCAACTAGGCTGTTACTGCTGGCCGCACGCAGTCCGACGTACGAGCCACAGCCCGGCTGATCCGGCACTGACTTTAGGTATCTGTCCAGCTCTCTCTTGAAGGCAGCCAGGGGTTTATTGGCAATTCCCCTAATGCTTGATGGGAGGCTGTTGAACAGTTTTGGGCCCCGGACACTTATGGTGTTTTCTCTTAGTGTACCAATGGCGCCCCTACTTTTATTGGCGGCATTTGCATCGCCTGCCCAGTCTTTACTTTCGTAGGGAGTGATTTTCTGTGTGCAGATTTGGGACCATTCCTTCCAAGATTTTCCAAGTGTAGATTATGATATATCTCTCCCTCCTGCGTTCCAACGAGTACAAGTCAAGTGCTTCCAAGCGTTCCCAGTAGTTAAGGTGCTTGACAGAACTTATACGTGCAGTAAAGGATCTCTGTACACTCTCTAGATCTGCGATTTCACCTGCTTTGTATGGAGATGTTAATGTACAGCAGTATTCCAGCTTAGAGAGAACAAGTGATTTGAAAAGGATCATCATGGGCTTGGCATCTCTCGTTTTGAAAGTTCTCATTATCCATCCTATCATTTTCTTTGCACGTGCGATCGTGGCACTGTTGTGATCCTTGAAAGTGAGATCCTCAGACATTACTACTCCCAGGTGGCCAGAATTTGTTTTGTACTCTGATGAAGATTTAATTTCCTCGTGTTTACCATATCGGAGTAATTGAAATTTCTCATCGTTGAACTTCATGAGGTGGAGGCAAATTCCATACACAGCTTCATGAGTAGGAGTGAAAAAGGTGCCGAATGGGTGACTAACTATTCCAGGGCTCATCTGTGACAGAAGTGAGGACGGGAGCTGCAAATCAACCCTGTGAGAATGACGATGCTACAGAGGTTGAGCAGGAGAAACGGGGCTGGGTGGCCCTCATTTTCGTGGATTCCAAGACGGCGTCTTGAGCGGCATATCAGCGGAGACCAGTGTACACGGCCTCTTGAGCGGCATATCAGCGGAGACCAGTGTACAGACAAGACACACCGGGAGAATGGGAGGGTATAGAGAGTTGGTGTTAGAATATCTGACAGACGGGAGTACCGAGATACTTACGGGAGGACGTGGGAGTGCGAGAGTGTTGCCTGGGAGTGGGGAAGAGTCCCTCAGGGATCAGTGTTGAGGCCTCTGTTCTTTACGTTAATGATCTGAGAGAGAGAGAGAGAGAGTATTGAGGCGTATGCTGACAAGGTGATAAACATGGGAGGCTTGGAGAGGTTGCTGGGAGACCTGGACAGGTTTTCTGGGAGCTTGAAGGTTGCTGGGGGG
>NC_069414.1:36606462-36625193 GCF_026875155.1 Cherax quadricarinatus | reverse complement strand
CTAGGGGGGGGGGGTGTCCTGAAGACAATAGGGGGAGGGGTGTCCGAAGATACTAGGGGAGGGGGGGTTTCCTGAAGAAGCTGGGGGAAGGGAGGGAGTCTCTTCAAGACATGTGGAGAGCTCTTTGGTAATTCCTTTGAAGATATCTCGGGGGGGGGGTTCTGATGCTGAACAGTCTCGGTTCCATCACACTTACTGAGATGTCGGGCGTATACCTGTGAGGGTTTCGGGGTCAGCGCCTCCGCGGCCCGGTCTGTGACCAGGCCTCGCGGTGGACCACTGCCTGATCAATCAGGTTGTTACTGCTGACTGCACACAACCCGACATACGAGCCACAGCCCGGCTGGTCAGGTACTGACTTTAGGTGCCTGTCCAGTGCCTTCTTGGAGACAGCCAGGGGTCTATTGGTAATCCCCCTTATGTATGCTGGAAGGCAGTTGAACAGTCATGGGCCCCTGCTACTTATTGTGTTGTCTCTTATCGTGCTAGTGGCGCCCCTGCTTTTCATTGGGGGGATGTTGCACTGTCTGCCGAGTCTTTTGCTTTCATAGGGAGTGATTTTCGTGTGCAAGTTTGGTACTAGTCCCTCTAGGATTTTCCAAGTGTATATAATCATGTATCTCTCCCGCCTGCGTTCTAGGGAGTACAGGTTGAGGAACAAGCGTTCCCAGTAATTAATGTGTTTTATCGCATTTGTGTGTGCCGTGAAGGTTCTCTGTACATTTTCTAGGTCAGCAATTTCACCTGCCTTGAAAGGTGCTGTCAGTGTGCAGCAATATTCCAGCCTAGATAGAACAAGCGACCTGAAGAGTGTCATCATGGGCTTGGCATCCCTAGTTTTGAAGGTTCTCATTATCCATCCTGTCATTTTTCTAGCAGATGCGATTGATGATGTGGTTTTTGAAAATGAGATCCTCTAACATTATCACTCCCAGGTCTTTTACATTAATTTTTCTCTCTATTGTGTGGTTGGAATTTATTTTATACTCTGATATAGTTTTTATTTCCTCACTTTTTCCATATCGGAGTAGTTGAAATTTCTCGTCATTGAACTTCATATTGTTTTCTGCCACCCATTTTAAAGATTTGGTTGATGTTCATCTGGAGTCTTGCGGTGTCTTCAATGGAGGACACTGTCATGCAATTTCGGTGTCATCTGCAAAGGAAGACACTGTGCTGTGGTTTACATCTCTGTCTGTGTCAGATATGAGGATGAGGAACAGGATGGGAGCGAGTACTGTGCCTTGTGGAACACAGCTTTTCACAGTAGCCGCCTCAGACTTCACTCTGTTTACTACTACTACTACTACTTTTTGTGTGTTCTATTTGTTAGGAAATTATAGATCTATCTACCAACTTTTCCTGTTATTCCTTTATCACGCATTTTGTGCGCTATTACACCATGGTCACACTTGTCAAAGGCTCTTGTAAATTCTGTGAGCATCCAGGACATTATCATAGTGGTCCAGTAGTTGGGACAGGCAGGAACGACATGTTCTATACCCATGTTGCCCTGGGTTGTGTAATTGACTGGTATCTAGATAAGTGGCGATCTTGCTTCTTAGAACCCTTTCAAAGATTTTCATATGGGACGTTAGTGCTATCGGCCTGTTGTTCTTTGCTATTGCTTTACTGCCCCCTTTGTGGAGTGGGGGGCTCTCTCTTGTTTTTGGCAGCTGTGGGACGACCCCAGTGTCCATGCTTCCTCTCCATAGGATGTTAAAGGCACATAATAGGGGTTTCTTGCAGTTCTTGATGAACACTGAGTTCCATGAGTCTGGGCCTGGGGCAGAGTTTATGGGCAAGTCATTTATCGTCTTTTCGAAGTCGTTTGGCGTCAGGATAATATCAGATAGGTATACCTGGAGAGGTTTTTGGGGTCAACGCCCCCGCGGCCCAGTCTGACACGAGGCCTCGTGATATTTATCGTGGTATGTATCTCTTAATGCACATTATCAAAACTCCTGAACCTTCACAGTGGAGAAACTCTCGAACCTTGTCACAGGTATAGAACGTCGTCCCCGTGAGGGGCAGGGGGGAGGGAAGATGGTACCTTCGTCCTGGGAGGGGGAGGGGGGTTAATAAGACAGGATGTGGTCATTTATGGAAGATTTAGTCAATAATTGTGCACTTGGGGCATGAGTCGAGTAATCTGAGAGAGAGAAGAGAGAGAGAGAGAGAGAGAGAGAGAGAGAGAGAGAGAGAGAGAGAGAGAGAGAGAGAGAGAGAGAGAGAGAGAGAGAGAGAGAGAAATTCTTTCATATTGGTGGTGTAATTGGTTATCGTTGGGTTGATGTTGGTTGAGGTCGTGATTGGTGATGCTCTTGCTGTTTGGCTGAGTCTTGATTACCTTTGATAGATTGTGGTTGTGATTGTGGTTAGCGAAATTGTAAAGAAGCCTGATTCTGATGGTGGTAGTTGTAGTTGGGATTGTAGTGATGTTGATTGTAGGTGATTGTGAAGGCAGTTGTTCACGATGGTAGCTGTGATTGTTATACGGTGCTGGTATTGTTGGTTGTAATTTTACATATCTATCTGGCTGCAACAGTTTGTACAAACAGATAATGTTCCTTCTTGAAGACAGCCAGGGGAAAGGGAGGGGGGGGGGTCTGTTGTAATTCCCCTTATGAAGGGAAGGTGTTGAAGTGTCTTGGTCCTCTTAGTGTACTCGTAGCATCCTTGATATTTCATGGGAAGTATTTCGTACTGTCTTGCTGTCATGGCCAACTGTGCTAGGATGGATAATGAGAACGTTCAGAACAAGAGATGCCAAGCTAATGATGATCCTTTTCAAATTACTTGTTCTCTCTAGGCTGGAATACTGCTGTACATTAACATCTCCATTCAAAGCAGGTGAAACTGTAGATCTGGAGAGTGTACAGAGAACCTTTACTGCACATATAAGGTCTTTCAAACACCTTAAGCTTGGAAGCACTTGACTTGTACTCGCTGGAACGAAGGCGAGAGATATGTATCATAATCTACACTTGGGAAATCCTAGAAGGAATGATCCAGAATCTGCACACAGAAATCCCTCCCTTCTAAAGTAAAAGACTGGGCAGGTGATGCAAAATACCCCCAATGAAAGTAGGGGCGCCGTTGGTACGCTAAGAGAAAAGAATATAAGTGTCCGGGGCCCAAGACTGTTCAACAGCTTCCCACCAGCCATAAGGGGAATTACAAATAAGCCCCTGGTTGTCTTCAAGAAGGAGCTGGGTAGATACTTAGTCGGTGCCGGATCAGCCGGTCTGTGGTTTGTACGTTGGACTACGTGCGGCCAGGAGTAACAGCCTGATTGATCAGGCCTTGATTCACCGGGAGGCCTGGTCGTGGACCAATTATCTGTGGTTGCAGGGATCGAGTCACATCTCCTGGCCCTGTGTGTGTGTGTTTACTCACCAAATTATGGTTGCAGGGGTCGATTCATAGCTCCTGGCCCCGCCTCTTCACTGGTCACTACTAGGTCACTCTTCCTGCTCCATGAGCTTTATCATACTTCTTCTTAAAGCTATGTATGGATTCTGCCTCCACTACATCACTTCCTAGACTGTACCACTTCCTAACAACTCTGTGACTGAAGAAATACTTCCTAACATCCCTATGATTCATCTGAGTTCAACTTCCAACTATTGACCCGTTGTTGCTGTGTCCCATCTCTGGAACATCCTGTCTCTGTCCACCTTGTCGATTCCTCTCAGTATTTTATATGTCGTTATCATATCCCCCCTCTCTCTCTCTCTCTCGTGTCCTGCAGTGTCGTCAGGTGTGTGTGTGTGTGTGTACTCGCCTATTTGTGGTTGCAGGGGTCGATACATAGATCCTGGCACCGCCTCTTCACTGGTTGCTACTAGGTCCTCTCTCTCCCTGCTCCATGAGCTTTATCAAACCTCGTCTTAAAACTATGTATGGTTCCTGCCTCCACTACGTCACTTGCTAGGCTATTCCACTTCCTGACAACTCCATGACTGAAGAAATGCTTCCTAACATCGCTTTGACTCGTCTGAGTCTTCAACTTCCAATTGTGACCCCTTGTTGCTGTGTCCCATCTCTGGAACATCTTGTCTTTGTCCACCGTGTCAATTCCTCTCAGTATTTTATATGTCGTTATCATATCTACCCTGACCCTTCTGTCCTCCAGTGTCGTCAAGCCGTGTATGTGTTAGTTACCATATTGTCCTAGGCACATGTCGATTAGACACAAGGCCTTTTGTGTGTGTGTGTGTGTGTGTGTGTGTGTGTGTGTGTGTGTGTGTGTGTGTGTGTGTGTGTGTGTGTGTCTGTCTGGTTGTGTATTTGTGTGCATTTGTGTGTGCGCGCGTGCTCGTGCGTGCATATTTGTGAGTCGTAGAAGTTTTCCTGGTGTAGATTATAATGTAGGTTATAGTGTGTGTCGACGTTTCTCATTGCAAGAGAAAGATGTGAAATATTATTTTCTCTCTCTCGCTCTACCTTCCACTTCCCATTTTCTGTTTGTCGTTTACAGATTTTCTTCATAACTTCATATATTGTAATTTTTTTTTTACCAAATGCCCTTTCATTTCTCCCCTCCCTCCCCCTCCCCCTCCCCCCGGAAAAGTGGTTTTCCTCCTCCCTCCCCCCTCCCCCCGGAAAGTGGTTTTCCTCCTCCCTCCCCCCTCACCCCGGAAAGTGGTTTTTCTCCTCCCTCCTCCCCTCCCCCGGAAAGTGGGTTTTCCTCCTTCCCTCCCCCCTCCCCCCGGAAAGTGGTTTTCCTCCTCCCCCCCCCTTCCCCCCGGAAAGTGGTTTTCCTCCTCCCCCCCCCCTCCCCCCGGAAAAGTGGTTTTTCCTCCTCCCCCCCTCCCCCGGAAAAGTGGTTTTCCTCCTCCCTCCCCCTCCCCCCGGAAAGTGGTTTTTCCTCCTCCCTCCCCCCTCCCCCCCGAAAGTGGTTTTTCCTCCTCCTCTCCCCTTTCCCCCCGGAAAGTGGTTTTCCTCCCCCCTCCCCCCTCCTCCCCCGGAAAGTGGTTTTCCTCCTCCCTCTCCCCTCCCCCCGGAAGTGGTTTTCCTCCTCCCTCCCCCCTCCCCCCGGAAAAGTGGTTTTCCTCCTCCCTCTCCCCTCCCCCCGGAAAGTGGTTTTCCTCCTCCCTCCCCCTCCCCCCGGGAAAGTGGTTTTCCTCCTCCCTCCCTCCCCTCCCCCCGGAAAGTGGTTTTCCTCCCCCTCCCCCCCCTCCCCCGGAAAGTGGTTTTCCTCCTCCCTCCCCCCTCCCCCCGGAAAGTGGTTTTTCCTCCTCCCTCTCCCCCCCCGGAAAGTGGTTTTTCCTCCTCCTCCCCCTCCCCCCGGAAAGTGGTTTTCCTCCTCCTCTCCCCTCCCCCCGGAAAGTGGTTTTCCTCCCCCCTCCCCCTGTGTTGTGTATGAGGTTCATATTTCTGGTGTTTCTCTCTGCCGTCTTCTGTGTCTGGATAAGCCTTGGCTATTAATATTTCTGATTGGCGGAAGTCTTGTGTGTTTTATGTAACCTTGGGGTCGAGGCCCTTTCACCTGATAGGAGGGGGGGCCCCTTCACCTGCCAGGTGGGTAATGGAGGTTACGTGTAGCAGTGAACTCCAGCCAGAGTTCACTATTGTCAGATTTGTTTGAGACAAAAATATCTAGTGACATACTAGTATCTCTCTCTCTCTCTCTCTCTCTCTCTCTCTCTCTCTCTCTCTCTCTCTCTCTCTCTCTCTCTCTCTCTCTCTCTCTCTCACACACACACACACACGTCGTATTTTAAAGACCCATATTCATTCAGACAATTTCCTCAGGGAGATGATTGCCTTGTCTCAGTTACAGCATCTTCGTAACGTAGTCTGCTGGACAGACTAGCATACACGGTGTGTACGGTAGAGACCAAACCTAGCAGAATATACCACGTGTCGAATACTTCGCAAATTTTCTCACCCACGAACCTGGCCCATGGCCGGGCTCCGGGGTAGAAAGACTCTCGAAACTCATCAAAGGTATATAGGTTCCGTGCTGTATACTTGTTTATAGTTCAAGAACCTCAGACGTTCCCGGTAATTTAGATGACTGAATTTTTATGGCAATTTTCCAGTTCTGTTATTTTGCAGTCCTTGATAGACAGCTTTTGAGAGAACACGTGATTTGAAGTGTTGGTGTGGGGGGGGGGGGTGTTAAGGTGTAGGGTGTGTTGGGGGATGACAGGTGAAGGGGGTGTTGGGTATGAAGGTGAAGGGAATGTTGGGGATACAGACTTGTTGGGGATGAGGGTGAAGGGGGTGTTGGGGCAGCATCAGTGATGGGAGACAGATCAGTAAAATGCCTCTTATCTTGGTGATTCATGCCCATCTGCTGTTGTTGCTGCCCTTTCTCTCTCCCCTCCCCTCCTCCTTTCTCCTCATTCCCTCTTCCCCGTTTCTCTCCCCTCTTCTGCTTCCTTTTTTCTATCCCCTCTTCTGCTTCTCTTTTTCTCTCCCCTCTCCTGTTTCTCTCCCCTCTGCTGCTTCTCCTTTTCTCTCCCCTCTCCTGTTTCTCTCCCCTCTGCTGCTTCTCCTTTTCTCTCCCCTCTCCTGGTGCCTATTCTCCCTTCTGCAGACCTTTCTATCCCATCTTTTGCAGATCTTTCTATCCCATCTTCTGCAGACCTTTCTGCCATCTTCCCTCCCTTTCCCCTTATCCTTTCTAACAGACACAACCAAAAAATTGATTATAGTCAACAGAGAGAGAGGCAGCCAGGGTTGTGCTGCTGCGTGCACGGTACTCTCCCTCACTTGTACATTCTCATATCCGACATAGACGGGGACATAAATCCCGGCATTGTGTCATCCTTTGCAGACAATAACAGAATTTGCATGAACGTGACATCTATCGTAACAACCTGGTTGATCAGGCCCTGATCCACCGCGAGGTCTGGTCAAGGACTGGTCAGCGGGGGCGTTGACCCCCTGGAACACCTTCCAGGTGTACTCCAGGTAGGCAGGTAAGTCTTGCAGTCGTCCACTGACAATGTGAGTCGTAAAATTTTCCCACCATGGGTTCAAATCCCACCCGTTCCGCGGTTTATTTGCAGTCGTCTTATGTGGAACGAAGTCTGTAATCTCAAAGCCACTCAGTGGAGCGGAAGATTAATGTGAGGGACTTAAGAGTGATAATGTCAGCCCTCACACCAGGATCACAACATTGTTATCACACAGTTATTCTCATAACCGCCAGAATAATGATAGTGTGTTAGTTGTGTCGCCTGAGCTGCTAGTTTATTGTGCGCCACATGCTCATCCTGTGAGCAGTAGCGCAAAAAAATTACAGAGATCACAATGGTTCTTTATCAGACCACCACTGAGCATTGTTACATTGCTGGAAAGAATTATTAGCCACTTCTTATTTTAGTTATTTCATATAGTTAATATACATAGTACAGTGCGGAATATAATCTCAAATTTATATCTCATTAACACTAAAAAATGGTGCTAATTGGGTTACAATTTCCTCTATAAAAGTAAATCATCCATCTGCAAGCGTAGAAGTGATGGTTTAGTTAGAAGGTATAGGACAGCAATAGACAGAATTAGGATCATGTCATAGGACATAGGTGATGCCAGCCTCTCCTCGATACAACATGTACGTACAGCCTCGAGATTTTATATATCGTATCATTAACAATTATGTATTTTTTCATATCCTGTAAGGCAGTAAGTAGTCCCCAGCCTTTTAGTAAGAACAAGAAGGCACAATATTATGACTGGAATCCAAAGAGCTAAGAGCCAGAAAGTTTTCCCTGTTACCTCTGCCAGCCACCAAGTACACACGACATAAAGACAGTTCCTGGAGACAGTGTAATCAGGATGAATACATCGACAAGTTGAAAAATAAGACACTTGTGCAATACTTGGGCGTTTTTATACTGGAAACGTTTCGCCAGCTAGTGGCTTCAGTCCAACTGAGAGAAACGGTGTAAGATGAGGATGGTGAGAGAAACAGTCCCTCAGCCTGGAGTCGATGTGTTCAGTTTATCAGTCTTGATAAAAGTGCATCATATTCGCTGAGATGGGCCTTATATACTGCTGATAGATAAGGAAAGCATTGGTAGGCCTAGTCAGCAGTGGAGAAGCCAACTAATGGAAGTAGGTCAGGCCTATAGATTATGCAGGGTATGAAGAATTCCCAGCATCAAGATGCTAAGACCTTGTTTTTCGACAAGATGCCTACCTGCCCAGGCAGGCAACACCTGCATCCTGGAATGCTACGGTTATGTCATAACAGAGAGAGACGTTTGTAAGATTAAACTGAACCACTGCCTGCTGAACCACCACCTGCTGAACCACCACCTGCTGAACCACCACCTGCCTTGAATGCCTGATCAGTATATATTGATGACTACGTGTGAATCGCTGGAAGCAACAACCTACTTGACGAGAAACTCAACGAGTCTGGTCTCAGGCCGGGCTGCAAGGATGCAATTACCCTTGAAACCGTTCACTTTTAAGTCATACCTATTTTTTTTTCTGTGGGTATTTCACTGTGCGGTGCTGACGTCATACGGTAAAATCCACTTGAGCGTCACTTAGCGAATCATACGCTTCCAACCAATCAAAAAGATTGAGGGTCCAATAGCGTTCGTGAATTATATACTGGGCACTGCATACTGTACCCTGGCTAGTGAATGTCTGCTGATGGCAGGGTGAAAAGTCGGGGACCACGCATGTTGATAAAGTGTTCATTTATTGTGTCCATGGATGTAGGTCATGGTAATGAATATGATATTGTGTATATGGACTTCAGTAAGGCTTTTGATAGAGTTCCACATCGGAGATTGTTGCGTAAAGTAGAGGCACACGGAATAGGAGGTTTTTAACCAGTTCATTTGAAAGAAAGACTCCCAGTTACGTCGTTCTTCCGGTCAGCGACGTTGAAACTAACGTCTGTAAAATACTTGACAGAAAACTTGTTAAAATATCCACCAACTCTTCAATGACTGTTAAGAACGACTCTTGCACTAGCGCAGGAGTGTACACAGTACCATGTGGAGGATGTCACAAAATATATGTGGGGGAAACAGCGAGATCTCTGGATATTAGGATCAGGGAGCATAAGAACCCCTGTACCCGTGATGACCGTAAAAACGCGTGTGTCCAACACAGAGACGATGTTGGACACCTCATGAAGTTCAGTGAGGCTAGATTAGTCTTTAAGAAAGAAGATTGACGACGGCGAAAGTGTACAGAGGCTGCACTGATTGTTGTTATTAACAATGTCCATCAAAATTCCTGAAGTTACACTATATCCATATTGCTGATGAACAGGATATTACCCGTTCTGGAGACACCTTTAACATGATCTTGAAAGATCCTTCTCAAACCCAACCTATTGAAACCACAGTTGTGCTACCTGCCTGCCCTGCCTTCCTGCCCTGCCTTCCTGTCCTGCCCTGCCCTGCCCTGCCTTGCCTTCCTACCCTGCCCTGCCCTGCCCTGCCCTGCCCTGCCCGCCTGCCTGCCTCTTGTCACTACATACACTCGCTCTTAGTTATCACTGTATTAAGACTGAAGAAGTTACTCGTGGCACATTTCCTCTTATAAATGTCCTGAACTCTACATAAGTGACATTTTCCATATTATCTTGACTGTTTTGAAGTGAGAGAACCCTCAGTGATGCTGGGGTACCCTCAGTGATGCTGGGGTACCCTCAGTGATGCTGGGGTACCCTCAGTGATGCTGGGGTACCCTCAGTGATGCTGGGGTACCCTCAGTGATGCTGGGGTACCCTCAGTGATGCTGGGGTACCCTCAGTGATGCTGGGGTACCCTCAGTGATGCTGGGGTACCCTCAGTGATGCTGGGGTACCCTCAGTGATGCTGGGGTACCCTCAGTGATGCTGGGGTACCTCCAGTGATGCTGGGGTACCCTCAGTGATGTTGGGGTACCCTCAGTGATGCTGGGGTACCCTCAGTGATGCTGGGGTACCCTCAGTGATGCTGGGGCACCCTCAGTGATGCTGGGGTACCCTCAGTGATGCTGGGGTACCCTCAGTGATGCTGGGGCACCCTCAGTGATGCTGGGGTACCCTCAGTGATGCTGGGGTACCCTCAGTGATGCTGGGGCACCCTCAGTGATGCTGGGGCACCCTCAGTGATGCTGGGGGCACCCTCAGTGATGTGGGGTACCCTCAGTGATGCTGGGGTACCTCAGTGATGCTGGGGTACCCTCAGTGATGCTGGGGTACCCTCAGTGATGCTGGGGTACCCTCAGTGATGCTGGGGTACCCTCAGTGATGCTGGGGTACCCTCAGTGATGCTGGGGTACCCTCAGTGATGCTGGGGTACCCTCAGTGATGTTGGGGTACCCTCAGTGATGCTGGGGTACCCTCAGTGATGCTGGGGTACCCTCAGTGATGCTGGGGCACCCTCAGTGATGCTGGGGTACCCTCAGTGATGCTGGGGTACCCTCAGTGATGCTGGGGTACCCTCAGTGATGTTGGGGTACCCTCAGTGATGCTGGGGCACCCTCAGTGATGCTGGGGCACCTCAGTGATGCTAGGGTACCCTCAGTGATGCTGGGGTACCCTCAGTGATGTTGGGGTACCCTCAGTAATGCTGGGGCACCCTCAGTGATGCTGGGGCACCCTCAGTGATGCTAGGGTACCCTCAGTGATGCTGGGGTACCCTCAGTGATGTTGGGGTACCCTCAGTGATGCTGGGGCACCCTCAGTGATGCTGGGGCACCCTCAGTGATGCGGGGGTACCCTCAGTGATGCTGGGGCACCCTCAGTGATGCTGGGGCACCCTCAGTGATGCTGGGGCACCTCAGTGATGCGGGGGTACCCTCAGTGATGCTGGGGCACCCTCAGTGATGCTGGGGCACCCTCAGTGATGCTGGGATGCCCTCAGTGATGCTGGGGTACCCTCAGTGATGCTGGGGTACCCTCAGTGATGCTGGGGTACCCTCAGTGATGCTGGGGTACCCTCAGTGATGCTGGGGTACCCTCAGTGATGCTGGGGCACCCTCAGTGATGCTGGGGTACCCTCAGTGATGCTGGGGCACCCTCAGTGATGCGGGGGTACCCTCAGTGATGCGGGGGTACCCTCAGTGATGCTGGGGCACCCTCAGTGATGCTGGGGCACCCTCAGTGATGCTGGGGTACCCTCAGTGATGCTGGGGTACCCTCAGTGATGCTGGGGTACCCTCAGTGATGCTGGGGTACCCTCAGTGATGCTGGGGTACCCTCAGTGATGCTGGGGTACCCTCAGTGATGCTGGGGCACCCTCAGTGATGCTGGGGCACCCTCAGTGATGCTGGGGTACCCTCAGTGGATGATGGGGTACCCTCAGTGATGCTGGGATACCTCAGTGATGCTGGGGTACCCTCAGTGATGCTGGGGCACCCTCAGTGATGCTGGGGTACCCTCAGTGATGCTGGGGCACCCTCAGTGATGCTGGGGCACCCTCAGTGATGCGGGGGTACCCTCAGTGATGCTGGGGCACCCTCAGTGATGCTGGGGCACCCTCAGTGATGCTGGGGTACCCTCAGTGATGCTGGGGTACCCTCAGTGATGCTGGGGCACCCTCAGTGATGCTCGGGTACCCTCAGTGATGCTGGTGTACCCTCAGTGATGCTGGTGTACCCTCAGTGATGCTGGTGTACCCTCAGTGATGCTGGGGTACCCTCAGTGATGCTGGGGTACCCTCAGTGATGCTGGGGTACCCTTGGTGATGCTGGGGCACCCTCGGTGATGCTGGGGTACCCTCGGTGATGCTGGGGTACCCTCAGTGATGCTGGGGTACCCTCAGTGATGCTGGGGCACCCTCGGTGATGCTGGGGTACCCTCGGTGATGCTGGGGTACCCTCGGTGATGCTGGGGCACCTCGGTGATGCTGGGGTACCTCGGTGATGCTGGGGTACCCTCGGTGATACTGGGGTACCCTCGGTGATGCTGGGGCACCCTCAGTGATGCTGGGGTACCCTCAGTGATGCTGGGGTACCCTCGGTGATGCTGGGGTACCCTCGGTGATGCTGGGGTACCCTCGGTGATGCTGGGGTACCCTCGGTGATGCTGGGGCACCCTCGGTGATGCTGGGGTACCCTCGGTGATGCTGGGGTACCCTCGGTGATGCTGGGGTACCCTCGGTGATGCTGGGGCACCCTCAGTGATGCTGGGGTACCCTCGGTGATGCTGGGGCACCCTCGGTGATGCTGGGGTAACCCTCGGTGATGCTGGGGTACCCTCGGTGATGCTGGGGTACCCTCGGTGATGCTGGGGCACCCTCAGTGATGCTGGGGCACCCTCAGTGATGCTGGGGTACCCTCGGTGATGCTGGGGTACCCTCGGTGATGCTGGGGTACCCTCGGTGATGCTGGGGTACCCTCGGTGATGCTGGGGTACCCTCGGTGATGCTGGGGTACCCTCGGTGATGCTGGGGTACCCTCGGTGATGCTGGGGTACCCTCGGTGATGCTGGGGCACCCTCAGTGATGCTGGGGTACCCTCGGTGATGCTGGGGTACCCTCAGTGATGCTGGGGTACCCTCAGTGATGCTGGGGTACCCTCAGTGATGCTGGGGTACCCTCAGTGATGCTGGGGTACCCTCAGTGATGCTGGGGTACCCTCAGTGATGTTGGGGCACCCTCAGTGATGCTGGGGTACCCTCAGTGATGCTGGGGTACCCTCAGTGATGCTGGGGTACCCTCAGTGATGCTGGGGTACCCTCAGTGATGCTGGGGTACCCTCGGTGATGCTGGGGTACCCTCAGTGATGCTGGGGTACCCTCAGTGATGCTGGGTACCCTCAGTGATGCTGGGGTACCCTCGGTGATGCTGGGGTACCCTCGGTGATGCTGGGGTACCCTCAGTGATGCTGGGGTACCCTCGGTGATGCTGGGGTACCCTCGGTGATGCTGGGGTACCCTCAGTGATGCTGGGGTACCCTCAGTGATGCTGGGGTACCCTCAGTGATGCTGGGGTACCCTCGGTGATGCTGGGGTACCCTCGGTGATGCTGGGGTACCCTCGGTGATGCTGGGGTACCCTCGGTGATGCTGGGGTACCCTCAGTGATGCTGGGGTACCCTCAGTGATGCTGGGGTACCCTCAGTGATGCTGGGGTACCCTCGGTGATGCTGGGGTACCCTCGTGATGCTGGGGTACCTCAGTGATGCTGGGGTACCCTCAGTGATGCTGGGGTACCCTCAGTGATGCTGGGGTACCCTCAGTGATGCTGGGGTACCCTCGGTGATGCTGGGGTACCCTCGGTGATGCTGGGGTACCCTCGGTGATGCTGGGGCACCCTCAGTGATGCTGGGGTACCCTCAGTGATGCTGGGGTACCCTCAGTGATGCTGAGGTACCCTCAGTGATGCTGGGGTACCCTCGGTGATGCTGGGGTACCCTCAGTGATGCTGGGGCACCCTCAGTGATGCTGGGGTACCTCGGTGATGCTGGGGTACCCTCAGTGATGCTGGGGTACCCTCAGTGATGCTGGGGTACCCTCGGTGATGCTGGGGTACCCTCGGTGATGCTGGGGTACCCTCGGTGATGCTGGGGTACCCTCGGTGATGCTGGGGTACCCTCGGTGATGCTGGGGTACCTCAGTGATGCTGGGGTACCCTCAGTGATGCTGGGTGCCCTCAGTGATGCTGGGGCACCCTCGGTGATGCTGGGGTACCCTCGGTGATGCTGGGGTACCCTCAGTGATGCTGGGGTACCCTCAGTGATGCTGGGGTACCCTCAGTGATGCTGGGGTACCCTCGGTGATGCTGGGGTACCCTCATGATGCTGGGGTTACCCTCGGTGATGCTGGGGTACCCTCGGTGATGCTGGGGTACCCTCGGTGATGCTGGGGTACCCTCAGTGTAGATCCCCACACAACATATATATCCCATCCTCTTCACCATCCTCTTCACCATCCTCTTCACCATCCTCTTCACCATCCTCTTCACCACGTCTTCCTCTTTGGTCCTCTTCTCTACTGTTATTGCATCTGGGCTTCGTACATGTTTTGTGTTTTTTCACAAAGAATGGACAGTGTAAGATGGAAATTGAGATTGAAGTGAGAGGAGGAGGTGTGAGAGGAAAGTAGGGGGGGATTAAGGGGAGGAGAAAGGTTAGTGAGGGGATGAGAGGGGAGAGGCGTTAACAGAGAGGGTGTTGTGTACTCTGAAGTCTGTGTCTCCCCTCTGTTTCACCCTCTTACATCCTCTCTCACCCCTCTCCTACCCCCTTCTTATCCCTTTCACCCATCTCCCCTTGCTTCCTCTTCCAGATTCTCCCCTCCCGCCACTCTTTTCTCCTTCCCTCCCTTCCCTCTCTCACCCCTTTATTCCCTCTCCCACCTCTTTATTCCCTCTCCCACCTCTTTATTCCCTCTCCCACCTCTTTATTCCCTCTCCCACCTCTTTATTCCCTCTCCCTTTCCTCGTCTTCATTTTTCCTGTGTATCCACCCGACTCTATATTAGTTTTTTTCATCACTGTGTCTTATCACTGTTATTTTGTGTACCTTCGTAGTGTGGCGAGACCCTGGGAGGGAGGGAGGGGGGGGGGACAGGGGTGGAGTGAGGGGGGAGGGGAGGAGTGTTGTACCTGTAGCTTTTACACTTCAGTCCGTGGATCTCCCCTCCGCCTTCCCCGCGGCCCGGTCCTAGACCAGTCCTCCTGGTTGACGGCCTGATCGATGTAAGCTGTTAGTGCCCGCCACCTGCCGTCCAGCGTATACACTGCAACAGGAATGGTTTTGAGGACTCATTCGAGTTTCCTCTTGACAGTGATGGGTTGTTAGCGACCCCCCCCCTCCTCCCCTTAAACGTGAAGGGTGTGGTGTTTAGGAGTCGTGGTCCCTTAACACTTGTTAAGTTCTCTTTGTGTACTCATTGCTCCCTTGCTTTTCATTGATAATTCTCGTGTATAAAAGGATGGTCTTTAAAAGTCTTGGTTCCCTAAAACTTTGTGTACTTTTGGCACCTCTTGTGTTTTCGGAGGATATTTCATACCTTGTGCCGATCTCCGTACTTTCGTTATGATGGATCGTTCTCGCCTACCATCTAAGAAGTTCAGTACAAGGAACTTGACTGAATTTATACAAAGTGTTCTCTACAGTCTGCAGTTTCTCTTGCTATCAAAGAGGATGTTAGTGTACAGTAATATTCCAGTCAATATCAAACAAGTGACTTAGAGTATCATCATTGGCTTGAAATCTTTGTTTTAAAGGTTCTTGTTATCCAATATCACTTTTCTTCTGGTTGTTATAACATTGTTGTCATCTTTCAATTTCAGATTTAAAATTGTCACTCCCGAGTCTCTCACAATCTTCTTGTGTTATTTCCAGTGCTTTAAGATTCTTTAAGACTCTCTTCCAGTTTCGAATTCTTCAATTTTTTCCTATATAAGTAACACACTTATCCTCATTGAACATCGTATCGTTGTCAGTCGTCCACTGGAAGACTTTGTAACACCTGGGAGGGTTGCTGTGTACTTAATGGATGATAGTCATACATTCTGGTACTGTCTGCAGTGGATGATAGTGTTGTGGTTTGTCACTGTGATGGATATGAGAGAGAGATATCTGGGGCGGGTTAAATCTGTCTTGTGGCAGCCTATGATTTAACTTGCGTTCGATTCGTTAGAAAATTTAAAAATTTTTGTCTGAGGATCGAGCCTTCACCGCTCCCTAAGCTACCCACACAGGTACAGCACTGGAACAAATGTAGAAGTTATCAAGGGAAAACTCTCCAATTTCCTCCGCCAAGTGCCGTATTAACCAGGCTATGATGGATATGTGGGCCACCAGCAGCAACGGACTGGTTGACCAGACAAGCCTGGCCCAGGACCGGGCTGAGGGAGAAGAAAAACTCCGAAAAAACACATCGAAGGTAACACTTAAGAGTTCCATACCAGCTGGACTCGCGTCGTCATGTACAATAATGGTGTACGATAATTCCGACGCCTAATTAATTACAGGACCTTAAGACGCGTCAGTTTCCCTGTCTCCTGATATCTTCATTTTTCCACTATAATCTACCTTATCCATAATTACTATCGCATTTACTTTGTTTCGACAGACAAATACGATAATAATTATGGACAAGGTAGATTACAGGGGAAAAATAACCATGTTATTAGAAGGCGGGTGAACTTACGTGCCTCTTAAACTGTATCTCATTCCACTCACAATGTACTGATATGACTGTAGCATCGACTTTTTTCACCTGGGTCAATTTTACAGGCTAAGAGATCTCTGTAGCTTAATGGTTATAACTATGACCATAACTTTTCAAGGGGTGGCCCGGTAGGCCAGTGGAAGGCCTCGGTCAAATGACCGTAAGCTCCAACGGTGAGTCATCATTTGACTAAGACCGAGTCAGGGAAACACTTGTCCTGTTTCTGACGAACCTAACCTAACCTACCTCACCTCATTTCGAAGCCCAGCCGTATCTGAGGGATACTACCCCCCTTCCCCCTCAGCATGGGTCCCACAACAGTCAACTAACGCCAGAGTACCTACTTACTGCTAGGTGAACAGGGGTAGTAGGTGTAAGGAAACATGCCCAACGTTTCTACTCGGCCGGGAATCGAGCGCCACACACTCGATATGCGAGCCGAGCGTGCTACCAAGCAGGCCACGGCATTGTGAACGTCATTTGAAAGATATCCTGGTTGACCAGGTGGTCAGTAGGGAAGCCTGGACTCGGGCAGAGCTGAAAGGGTTGAATAACCCTCGAAACTGGTCACGGGTATCAATTTTTGGCAGCTGCCCCGACGAGACGAGGAGTTGAATATCTTACCTGTTGCGGCAGTGGATCTGCTGGTTCCTTCAGCGCTCCTGGGAATATCTGTTCTCATGGTTTTCGTTATGTCGAGCACATTTACTAGTCTCTGCAAGTCGGTCTATACTACATCCACATTTAACTTGTCTTCCAGTGTATCCAAGACCATGACGAAATGATTCTGTAATTACGAGAGACAGAAGCGACCTGTTCTGAACCCGTGCTGACCTGGGTTGTGCAACTGCTGCGATTCCATGTGACTGGTAATTTTGTTTCTTGAAACCCTTTTAAAACCCGTAATAATGAAGGACGTCAGCACTGTCGGTCTATAGTATTTTGCATTGTTTTTCTGCCATCTCTGTGGAATGGGGCTATATCAGTGGTATCCAACAACTCCAGTGTATAGGCTCCTTCATAGAGTACGGAGTTCCACAAGTCAGAGTCTGGGATGGAATGCGTGGGCGTGCAGTCAGTGTCTTCTTGGAAGTTAAGTGAGGTTAGTTATATCAGAGGTTATAGAAATGTGTACAGCGTTCTACAGCTTCATCAACTCGTGTACGTCATTAATCTCTAAGTTAATGGTTCATTAAACAATGAGTCGTACTGCGATTTAAGAATTTCGCTTAATTCTTTGTCATCAGTGTGTGTGTGTGTGTGTGCGCTGGGGGGGGGGTTATCAGAGCAGCACACTGCTACACTGTACTGTTCGTCATCTGTCAAGTTTCTGCTCCAACTCCTGTGAACATCCGTCCCTCCTTCACCCTCCTCCATCACCCTCCCTCCTTCACCTTCCCTCCTTCACCTCCCCGACTGGTAGTTGCTGGAAGTGTCGGGTAAAGTATACTGTGTACCTACAACCGTTACTTAAAATATCTTCCCTCACCTCCATCCTTTCTTCCTCTAGGATGAGTGCCACTGACCAGTACTATGATGGTACGTCACTCCAGGTTGAGTGCCACTGTCCAATAAATTCTACGCCTCAGTACAAATCTAACCACTCATCCAAGTAGATAGACTCCCACTCCCCTCTCGCTCCCATCCCCTCTCGCTAACACACACGTGGAAGGTTATGGAAATAGCCTCTAAGGTCAAGAGTAGAGTAGAATACTAGGCAAGGAGGTTTACCTGGAGAGAGTTCCGGGGATCAACGCCCCCGCGGCCCGGTCTGTGACCAGGCCTCCTGGTGGATCAGAGCCTGATCAACCAGGCTGTTGCTGCTGGCTGCACGCAAACCGACGTACGAGCCACAGCCCGGCTGGTCAGGAACCGACTTTAGGTGCTTGTCCAGTGCCAGCTTGAAGACTGCCAGGGGTCTGTTGGTAATCCCCCTTATGTATGCTGGGAGGCAGTTGAACAGTCTCGGGCCCCTGACACTTATTGTATGGTCTCTTAACGTGCTAGTGACACCCCTGCTTTTCATTGGGGGGGTGGTGCATCGTCTGCCAAGTCTTTTGCTTTCGTAGTGAGTGATTTTCGTGTGCAAGTTCGGTACTAGTCCCTCTAGGATTTTCCAGGTGTATATAATCATGTATCTCTCCCTCCTGCGTTCCAGGGAATACAGGTTTAGGAACCTCAAGCACTCCCAGTAATTGAGGTGTTTTATCTCCGTTATGCGCACAGTGAAGGTTCTCTGTACATTTTCTAGGTCAGCAATTTCACCTGCCTTGAAAGGTGCTGTTAGTGTGCAGCAATATTCCAGCCTAGATAGAACAAGTGACCTGAAGAGTGTCATCATGGGCTTGGCCTCCCTAGTTTTGAAGGTTCTCATTATCCATCCTGTCATTTTTCTAGCAGATGCGATTGATACAATGTTATGGTCTTGAAGGTGAGATCCTCCGACATGATCACTCCCAGGTCTTTGACGTTGGTGTTTCGCTCTATTTTACCTGGAGGTTACCTGGATGTTATTCCGGGGATCAACGCCCCTGCGGCCCGGTCCATGACCAGGCTCCCGATGGATCAGGGCCTGTCCCAGGCTGTTATGCTGCCGCACGCGTCCGACGTACGAGCCACAGCCGGCTGATCCGGGA
>NC_069414.1:36514866-36605962 GCF_026875155.1 Cherax quadricarinatus | reverse complement strand
TGTCAACACCCTGGCCCAAGATTTTTCAACCGCCCCAACAGCTACTAAAAAATTTCAGAAAAATTGTATTAGTCTTACGAGAAAGTGAATCACTACCTACCAAGTGCCCACATCAACCAGGCTGTGATGGCTTGTGACCCACCAACACCGTTTAATCGGAAACCGAAAATAAAGGTTTATTTTAGACAGTGTGTACAAAAAAAAAACTAAAAACCTTTCCAGAAAAAAGTGATATTTACTTAAGTTCTAAAACCTTTTACAAAGACAAAAAATTTCCCAAAGTTTTCTAGTTTTTCCTGTGTTTAGTGAAACCTGGTGACTGCCCTGGGACAAGCTGGGGATGTCCTGGGACAACTGGTGCCCTTTTGAAAACCGGACTTTTTCGTTTCTTTGCGTAAAGGATAACCTCTTTTATATCCGAGGGGTCTTTGGGTCTGAAAATTTTTCTGGTCGACTGCCTGAAAAAACCAGGCGTTGATGCATCGGAAACAGCCAGCCGGGCCACCACAACCCGGGCTAATCGGGAAACCTTTAATTTTTGTTCAAGATTTTTTAATTAAACAATACGAAACTTTAGTTATGAATATAGATGATGACACAGCTCTAAGGATACCGGTACAGCCGCACGAGTACATGGGACACAGCCTGCCGAGTACATGGTAACACTCTACACGGTACATGGTGACACAGCTCTACACGATTACATGGTGACACAGCTCTACCGATCATGGTGGCACAGCTCACCATACTTGAACAGCTCTACGGGATAAGGGTGCACAGTTTACACGATACATGGTCCCCCCAGCTCTAAACAGGTACATGGGGCACGCTCTACAGAACATGGGGCCAGCTCTACAGGGTACAGGGACACACCCCTTACGGGAGTACATGGTGACACAGTTTCCCCCGGGTTACAGGGGGCACAGCTCACACGGTACATGTGACAAGCCTGCACGAGTACAGGGTGACACAGCTCGCACAGTACATGGGACAGCTCTACACAGTACAGGGGAAACCAGCTCTACCGAGTCATGTACACAGCCTACACATAATGGGCACAGCTCTACACAGTAAGGTGACACCTTACACGAGTACATGGTGACACAGCTCTAAAAACGAGTACTGATGACACGCTCACACAGTACATGGGTGCACAGCTCTAAAACGAGTGCAGGTACCAGCTTACACAGTACATGGTGCACACTCTACAAGTAAATGGTGAAAAAGCTCAAACACGAAAAAGGGTTTATGGCACGCTCTACCAGTACATGGTTATGGCACAGCTCTACACGAGTACATGGTATGGCAAGCAACACGAACATGGTTATGGCACAGCTCTACACGAGTACAGGGTTAGGACAGCTCACACATACATGGTTATGGCACAGTCTACACGAGTACAGTTACACACTTCACAGTACATGGGGACACAGCTCTACACGGTACATGGTGACACTCTACCCCGAGTACATGGTACACCTCTACACGAGTACATGGGACACACCCTTACACAAACATGGTGACACAGCTCCACGATACAGGGTACACAGCTTAACGGTACTGGGGACACGCTCTACACAGTACAGGTGACAGCTCTAACGAGTACATGGTGCACCCTACACATTCAGGTGACCGTCTACACAGTACATGGTTATGGCAAGCTCTACAGAGTACAGGTGACACTCTACACGAGTACAGGGGGTTTAGGCCACCACACGAGACTGGTACACAGCCACACGATACATCCTGACACGCTCTACACAGTACTGGTGACAAGCCACACGAGTACATGGTTAGGCACTCTAAAACGTACAGGGTTATGACTTGAGCTCACACGAGTACAGGGGGGAAGGTAGTCACTGAGCAGTGTAGTGTTGGTGTGGGGTGTTGGTTGTGGTGTGGTGTGGTGGTGTGTGTGTGTTGTGTTACCTTTTGTCCTGGGTACTGTCGATTAACACTGGCCTTTGTTATTGTTGCGGTGTGTGTGGTGTGGTGTGTGTGTGTGTGTGTGTGTGTGTGGTGTTACCATTTTGTCCGGCACATCATTAGACACTAGGCTTTTTTTATATTGTGTGCATGGGGTGTGTTGTGTGTGGTGGTTGGGGTGTGTGTGTTGTGGGGGTTGGTGGGGTTTGTGGTGTGTGTGTGGTGGGTTTGTTACCTTTTTTGCCTAGCACATTCGATTAGCCCCTGGGCCTGTTGTTATTGTGTGTGTGTGTTGGTGGTGGGGTTTTACCATTTTGTCCTGGGCACTGTCGATTAGACACTGGGCCTGTTGCTGGAGTTGGCGTGTGTGTTTTTGTTTTGTGTGTGTGTTTTGTGTTGTGTGTGGTGTTGGTGTGTGTGTGTGAAGTGTTACCATTTTGTCCTAGGCAATGTCGATTAACATAGCCTGGCATGTGTGCATTTGTGTGTTGTGGGTGTGTGTGTGTGTGTGTGTGGTGAGAGAGGTTTTCCCTTTTTTTGTCCTGGGCACATTCGATAGAACCCTGGCCTGTTGTATAGTGTGTGCTGTGTGTGTGTGTATGTGTGTGTATGTGTGTGTTGTGTTTGTGTGTTTTTGTGTGTGTTGTATGTGTTATGGGGTGTGTGTGGTGTGTGGTGTGGTGTTGTGTGTGTGTGTGTGTGGTGTGTGTTTCATGGGCTCTTCCCCCTTTCTCGAATCAAATTATTATTTCTCATTTCTCAGCCGATTTTAAAACCCTTACGAGTTTAGCGCTTCAAATCCACTTTGATATACCTTTGGGGATACCTCGATTTTTTCCACCCCAACCCCCCTTTGGCCAGGCTCGCTGGGTTACCTGGTCCCCGGCTCTGCTGGCGGCTGACATACCCCATCACAGCCTGGTTGATCTGGCATCTGGTGAAATACTTCTCATTCCTCTTGAAGGTTTCTCACTTTTCCAGCGTTTTCTGATTCTTCGGGTAAGTTTTTGACTAGTCTGGGCCACGGATGTTGACACAGTGTTCTTATTGTACCCACGGTGACCCGCTTTTCCCCGGGGGTTTTATCAGTACACCGCTCATTAACCGTAACCTTACGTAAACTTAAGTAAAGTTCGCAGATCTTAATTTTTCCCTTTCCTTTAAGACCTTCTTACGACATTTGGCGGGGGAGATGAACCAAACCCAAGAAAAATGTATAGGTAGGTTGTGGAAACGGTCAGGTGTGATAGTGGGGGGATGAAGTTGAGGATGGTAATATGGAAGGGGAGGGTTGATAGGGTTGGGGGGGGATGGGTTTTTTAAGGGACTGAAAATCTATACGGTGGTGCAGACTGAACAACTCTCACCCCCATTTAAAAAAACCTGGTGGATACACACGGGCAGGAGGGGGAGGGGGCAGGGGGAAAAGAGGAGGCAGAGAGGGGGAAAGAGTGAAGGGGGGAGGGGCGGGAAGCTTAGTGGGAGGGAAGTTTAAAGGGAAGAGACTGAAAAAAGGGGCGAAAGGGTGACAGGGGGGAAAGAGGTAAAAGAAAAGGGGGCAGAGGAAATGAATAAGGGGGGAAACGAATAAAATAAGGGGGGAACGAAAAAAAAATAAGGGGAAAAACAATAAAATAAGGGGGGAACAAATAGAAAAAAGGGAAAAACAATAAAAAATTGAGGGAGGAAGGGGGGAAAAAGGGCAGGGTAGGGGGGGGGAAAGGGACGGAAAAAAAGGGAGAGGGGATAGAGGGGGGGAAGGAAAGGAGGGGGACCCAAAAAGGGGGAGAAAATGAAATTTAAATCCCGGACAAGTAAATTCAAATTGGGGCAGAAAACAAGTGAGGTGAGGGTAAATGAGGGAGAGGGTGAAAAGGGGGGAGGTTTAATGAGGGAGGGGGGAGTGAGGGGGGTGGGGGGAAACAAAACATGAACCTCATCCACATATTTGGGGGCCCCCAAGCTGGAGGTAAAATTTTTAAATAAAACCACGTTTTCTACTTTCAGAACTACGACAACAACACTTTTTTTCCAAGTGCTAGTTTATTGTGCACCCAAACCCTACTGTGGATGGCACACAACACTCCCCATATGTGGGGCACACAACACTACCCATACTGTGGGGGCAGCACAAACACCCATACGTGGAGGCCAAACACTACCCATATGTGGAGGGGCACACAACACTCCCCATACTGGGGAGGCAGCACAACACTACCCTACTGTGGATGGCACAACACACCCTACGTGGATAGCAAAACCTACCCATACTGTGATGGAGCAAAACCCTTACCCTACTGTGGAGGCCACAACACTACCCAACGTGGAGGGCGCACAACACTACCCTACTTGGTGCAGCACAACCTACCCAAGTGGAGGCAGCACAACACTACCCATAATGTGGAGGAGCACAAAAAAACTCCCCATATGTGGAGGCAGCACAACCACCCTACTGGGGTGGCAACCAACACTACCCATACGGGGGATGGCAGCCAAGAAAAACCCAAAAATGTGGTGGCAGCACAACACTACCCATACGGGATGGCAACACTACCCATACGTAGGCAGCAAACACCCCCCAACTGGGAGGGCACAAAACACTACCCATACGGGGATGGCACAACACTACCCATACGTGGATGGCAAACAACACTCCCCAAACTGTGGATGGACAAAAAACTACCCATACTGGGGATGGCAACAAAAAGACTACCCATTTGGATGGCAGCACAAGCTACCCATACGTAGGGCACACAACACTCCCCATACGTGAGGGCAGCACAAGACTCCCTACGTGGATGGCACACAACACTACCCATACTGTGGAGGGAAAACCCCCAACATACCCATACTGTGGGGGCAGAAAAAAAGACTCCCCATAGTGGATGGCAACACAAGACTACCTTCGGGGATGGCAGCACAACCTACCCATACTGGGATGGCACACAACACCCCGTACTGTGGGTCAGCCAAAAATACCCAAACTTTGGATGGCACAAAATCCCCATACTGTGGATGGCAGCACAAGACTCCCCATACTGGGGATGGCAGCACAAGATACCCATCGTGGATGGGCAAAACACTCCCCAAAACTGGGTGGCCACAAACTCCCCATACTGTGATGGCAGCAAAAGACTACCCATACTGTGGAGGCACACAAACTACCCATACTGTGGATGGCACACAAGACTACCCTTCCTGTGGATGGCACACAAGAGTCTACCCAACTGTAGATGGCAGCACAAGGTCTACCCATACGAAATGGCAGCACAAGGTTTTTAGGACTGACCCCGAAACCCACAAATAGGTGATACTGTGGATGGCGCACAAGACTACTCTACGGGATGGCAGCACAAGACACCCAACTGGGGAGGCACCAAACTACCCATACTGTGGATGGCAGCACAAGATACCCTACTGTGGGATGGCAGCACAAGACTCCCCATATGTGGATGGCAGCAAAAGATCTACCCATCTGAATGCACACAAATTAAACCCATACTGTAGATGGCAGCACAAGGTCTACCCATACTGTGGGGGGCAGCACAAGCAACCCAAAACTGTGGAGGCAGCACAAATTTTTACCCTCTGTGGAGGAGCAAAAGACTACCCATACGGGATGGCAGCAAAAGAGTCTGCTTGGGTTTTGAACGTGTTGGGAAAAAAATATCACGCGGCGGTTACGTATAATATAAAAAGGGGAAGATGGAAAGCGCCAACGCCGCCTGTCTCTCTCGTTGCCTCCCTAAACTGACTCACAAGTGTCACAGGTGAGGGTGTTAAATCCTCCATGGCACGCAATATGAAAACAGTCGAGATTCACGCGAGGTTTGGTGTGAGCATCAGGTACACTGGTTCGGGTTTCTAGAACTGGTCTACTACTGAGAATCACCCCTACTGTGGTGGCGCACAAATTCTCCCCTACGTGATGGCGCACAAGAAACCATATTGGTGCCCACAAAGTTACCATATGTGGGGGCAGCCAAGCTACCTAACTGTGGGTGCAACCCAAAAAGGGCACCCATACGTGGGTGGCACACAAGTCTACCATACTGTGGGTGGGACACGTCTACCTATACTGTGGGGGAGCACAATCTACCATTGTTTGGGGGCAGCAAAAGCTACCTATACTGTGGGTGGCCCAAAAATTACCCAACTTGGGTGGCAGCACAAACTACCTATTGTGGGGGCAGCCAATCACCTATACGTGGATGGCAGCACAAGCTACCTTACTGGATGGCAGCACAAGTCTACCTATACTGGTGCAGCACAAATCACCCATACTGTGGGGTGGAGCACAAGTCTACCTATACTGGGATGGCAGCACAAGTCTACCTAACGTGGTGGCGACAAGCACCTATCATGGATGGCGCAAAATCACCAATACAGTGGATGGACCCCAATCTACCTTACAGTGGGTGGCAGCACAATTTTACCCATACTGGGGATGGGAGCCAATCACCTAACTGGGGGGATGGCAGCACAAGTCCACCTATACTGTGGTGGGAGCAAAGTCTACCTAACTGTGGAAGGGGACACAAATTTTACCTTTCTGTGGGGTGGCAGCACAAGTCAACCCATACGTGGATGGGAGCACATCCCCCTATACTGTGGATGGCAGCACAAGAGTCTACCTATACGGGATGGCACACAATCTACCTTACTTTGGGGGAGCACAAGTCACCCATCTGGGGTGGGAGCACAAGTTACTTACGTGGGGGGCAACAAGTCTACCTATACTGTGGGTGGGACACAAGTCTACCCTTTCTGTGGATGGGAACCCAAATCTACCTATAGTGGATGGGAGCACAAGTCTACCTATATGTGGATGGCAGCACAATCTACCATACTGTGGGGGGCAGCACAATCTACCTAATGTGGGGGGCAGCACAAATTAAAAATACTGTGGGGGGCACACAAATCACCCATACTGGGGTGGCAGCACAAGTCTACCTAACTGTGGATGGCAGCCAAGTCTACCTTATGTGGGTGGGAGCACAAGTCTACCTTACTGTGGAGGCGCACAACTAACCCTTTCGTGGGTGGGGAGCACAAGTCTACCTATACTGTGGATGGCAGCACAAGTCTCCCCATTCAGTGGGTGGAGCACAAATCACCTAAACCGTGGGGTGGGAAACCAAGTCTACCTATACATGGATGGCGCACAGTCTACTTTACTGTGGATGGGACAAAGCAACCCATATGGGATGGCAGCACAAGTCTACCTATATGTGGATGGCAACAAGTCTACCCAATGTGGGGCTACAATCTACCCAAAATTGGATGCAGCACAAATCTACTATACTGTGGATGGACACAATCTACCCATACGTGGATGGCCCGCACAAGTTACCATACTGTGGAGGGACACAAGTCTACCCTAGTGTGGATGGCAGCACAATCACCCAACTTTTGGGTGGCAGCACAAGTCAAACCCATCGTGGATGGGAGCCAGTTTACCCATAGTGTGGATGGCAGCACAAGTCCCCCTATACGTGGATGGCAGCACAATCTCCTATACTTTCTGGCCACAAGAGTCTACCCATCCGTGGGTGGGACACAATCACCTATACTGTGGATGGCAGCAAAAAGTTTACCTATTGTGGGTGGCAACAAGATTTTACCTATACTGTGGTGGCAGCCAAGGCTACCCATACTGTGGATGGCAGCACAAGAAGTTATCTAAGGGGTTTTTGATGGAGATATCGAAGGTTAAATAGACACCTTGAGGATGGTAAATAATTTCAAATGAGATTGGGGATGACCCGGGGCCAAAACCCCTTCACTCTTTTTCTGCCGCCGAGTAGAGCGGGGCAAAAGGTCCTGCCCCTGTGTTGCCCACGTCATAAAAAAAACCCAAAGGGCCCACAGGGGCTCGTATCTAAGCACGGGGGTACTAAATATGCTATGCAAAATTTAAAACAGGGAATACAAAGGGGTCAGCAATTTCTGACAGCTCTCATGTTAGTAGTCGTCCCCACAACACAATACTAAGGTGAAAAGGCGGGGGATCTGGGGTGATTCTATAAAAAACAAATATAATAATTAAAATAAAGATGGTACAACAGATTTGACGTAATGGGGTTAAGTAATCATTACAAAATATAATACAAATCATTTTACAAAATTGGGGGGAATTGATCGATCGATCTTATTCATGCACTCTACGGGTTTTGAGAAGAAAAATTAATACAAAGAAGTGTTTAAAAAAGGCAGATTCGGTGCACACAAAACTAACTGTTAATTCTCAGAATACGGAGGGAAAGTGAACACCCCAAAAAAATTTTGACAAAAAGACACTAATAACAAAACACACAGTTGACAAACCATTTACTCGGGGCTCTAATTATCGATAAGTACATTTAAAACCCCAAAAATTTTCGAGGTAAGGTTTACGTTTTCAGAAAGGTTATCTTCCCCCTGGGGGGGTCGAATTCCTTGCAATGGGTAAAACATGCCTTGACTGAGAGAGATCTGAAGATACTACAAAAATACAAAATACAACACTAGTGACGTGGAATTACTAACTCTCTGCTAGGAGTACTCAACTCGACTTTCGATACAGAATTCTTGGCTCAAACAAAGTCACTTGGGTTTGGGGTTTCAGCAAGAATGAGATCTTTCCCGGAAAGGACGAATCACACCAGACCCCATGGGGTCTATTCTTTGTGCAGTTTTGACATCCTCGAAAGTAAATGGGGGACTGCAGTAACTACACTAAACGTTTCCTAAAGCATCTGCGACACTTTGCTTGCCAGGTAAATGTTCAAAAAGTGGGGTTGAACTCTTGGATAGTCAAAGGGCCATCTGGCAACCTTTCCCTAGGGGTTTGTTCTAATAAAAGGGAACAGTTCTTCCTTTCTGGAGGGAAAAACAAACTCGGGGGGTGGATGACCCCCCCGGTTAAAAAAAATTTTCGCTTAAAAAACGCAAAATGAGCAAGGGGGAAAAAGAATTACATTCAAAGCAAGCACAGGGGAAAAAAATGAACACGGTAACAATGCTGAATTTAAATTGAGTGCACACAGTGACACAGGTACACTATAAGAAACTACACTTACAAAACGTTAAATGTGAAAGTTACTCGAGAAATAACTTCTTACAATGCCTGATTACTGCAACTAGGATGGGGCACCACTGAAACACAAAGGGAAAAACAACAACCCTTTTGGGAAAACTTGCTGTAACAAGACGGGTTTCTGCAGACAGCACCATCAACAAGAGATGCATTCAAATTCCAAGTAATCGTTTTTTGACAAACATCCCCGTGGAAAACTACTAATCGAACACATCATTGCAGGGTAGGCTGTGCATCAGGGAGTCGATTCCCCGACCTTTTGGGGGAACGGAACCTATCCTGCAAGTCTGAAGGGATAGGGGAACCAGAGGGAGGCGAATTACTAGTGCCGACCGCTGGCTACGTTAATAAGTAATTCAGGGTCTATAGGAACTTAATCTGAAATTCCCTTTTTGCACACTTTAACAAATCTCAATACAACCGTGAGAACAAAGAATTTCCAGGGGTAGATATTTCTTTCAGCAGTAAGGGGAAAATTTTACTTTGGGCGATTATATTTACTTTGACTGGAATGAAAAACTAAGGAACGTTCAAAAAGGGCTGGACATCTTTCAGTGAAAATACTGAAGGGATAAGTCAAGAAAATGGGGAGAATGACACAATAACTTAAAATGGAAAAAAAAAGCTTAAATATTTTGCATAAGTAATTTAAAAAGACAAGTTACACAGTAACAAAAAACCAACAAGAAGAATAGCAAATTAAAAAAACACTGAAAATCAAGGAACTTGTACTTTCTCAAAAATAAAGCTCAACTTTTACTTTAAAATTGAATAAATGGGACGTGAGTTGTCTTTTACTTTAAAGCAACAAGAAAAAACACAATAAAATAATAAATGGACTCAATAAACTTGTGCAAAAATTTAAAAAAAACCACAAATTTACTGAAAAAAAAAATAAATTGACAGACAGAAAAAAAATTTTTCACAGAACAGAGCATAAAAAACTGAAATGTAATAAACTGTTTGCCAACACTGCATAAAATTTCCCCGCAAGAAAAACTTTAATAGCAAAACAAATTTGCACAAGAATTTTTGAAAATGAGTCTTTGCAATAATAAAAATTATAAACACACAAAGAAAAAAAAAATCAAAGGAATGAAACCTAATCTTAACTCACTTAAACAACAAGAAAAAACAATTTACTTTTAAAGGAGAATTTAAAAATTGCACTAAATGAATTTGTTCAATAAAAAAAAAAAAAATAGGTGCAAAAAAAACTAAAAAACAGAGGGTTGAACCTTACAGTGATGCAGAACACATCAAATAAAAAACAATACTAAAAATTTTTTTGCAAAGAAACGATTTTGAAAAATTTTTTAAAATAGCTCTTGCTGGGGTTTTTTTTAAAAATGGCCATTGTTTTGGAAATAAGAAAATTAGCACTGGGAAATGGAAAGAATATGAAACAAGAATGTTCAAAAACCCCAGGGGAAAAAAAAAAAAATTCCAAAAGCTGGGGAAGAAAAATTTAACGACAACACTGGTTGTGATGCAAAATGAGGGGAAAAATTACTGAGTTAATTCACTGGAATTTGAAGTTTTAAACACAAGTTTTATACGCCATAGTTCACACACAACAAAGGAAACACTAAGTACTTTCTTCAATGTGTAAAAAAAAACCCCCAACACAACAGATATAAAATAATACCAAAATTTTCACTGAAATTTAAAGGAATTTTAAAAAAAATTAATGCAATCAACTGATAAACACTGATTTTGATCAGATCACGAATTCACAAGAGAAAAATTCCTGGGAAACCCCAAAAAGAAATTCCAACATCGCAAATGTCTCAAAAAAAAAAAAAATTATGCTGTAACACTTTAAAAAAATGAGATTGAGGATTGTTTTATATTCTTGCTGCGTCCCCGCCAGATTGTAAATTGCGCTTAAAATCGGGGAGAGACAAAACATAGAGGTTTTAAAGATGGCGCACAAAACCTAGCTCTTGACCCCCAGTGGTCCTTAAAAAGGTCAAAAAACCTTACAGGCACCCAAAAATGATAGGGAGGTGAGTTGTAAGGGCCGACTGTAGCTGGGTTTGTGGGGGAAAACTGAGGGCGTCTGAACCGGGAAGGTCGACACACGTGTCGGAGTGGCTGGGGGTTTTGGGGTTTAACTCGTAACCTCACTGAGAAAAAACCCCCACTCCGCGAAAATAATTCAACCCCTGGGTTAGAAGAAACCCACGAAATACAAAAACACCACAAGGGTATAAGGAGCACCGAATGCTTGGAATTGAAACACAAAACGTGAAGAATCAGTGGGTTGCCGAGTATGGGGGAAGACACCTGGGGGTTTGTTGCTAGCTGGGTTATCTTTAAACCCTTCACACAGAATAGCTTATAACTTCACACATAGCACAGCAGGGGGGAACTGGGTTGGCAGGGAAAATATTGGGTGGATAGGCTAGGGCTGACTCGGGGGTTCTACTCCCCCACCACAGACGGAAGCTGCTTATTTTTCAAATCGGGGCAACCCCTCGGTTTAAACAAAAAAGCAAAACACTAATACAAAAGACTGACCTAATAATTAGAACTGGTAGAGTAGCTGGCTTGAGGTACGGGCGGGGGTAACCTCGGTAGCCGGTAGGCCTACGGGTCACACGAAAGGGCCCCGTCTTGCGGTCGAAAATTTTATCTCCAGAAATCCTGTAATCGTAATTTTTCAGGCTCCCCCGCTGAAACCTTTTATCGTGGGGGTTCTTAATGGGAACTTTGGTTGAAGTAGACACACTTGAGGATGGTAAAAATTGTCAGACTGAGATAGGGGAGGAGCCCTTCCCAAAGCCTTTTTCCGTCTGTGGGTCGGGCCGCCGGTGAGAGCGGGAAAAAAGGGCACTGCCCTGTGAAGCCCATGACGTCAACAAACCCAAAAGGCCTACGGGGATCTCGATCTAAAGCACAGGAATACAAATATGCTATCTATATAATACAGGGAAAAAGGGGATCAAAACTATCGACAGAGTACCTAACTGGGATGGCAGAAAAAACACCTATACTGGGGGGGCAGCACAAATTTTCCCTACTGTGGATGGAGCACAAGAACACCCTACTGTGGAGCAGCAAAAGTCTCCCATACTTGGATGGCGCAAAATCACCTATAAAGAGGAAATTAAATCTTCACAGAGTAAAAAAAAATTTCTGGCCACAAAAAAGCGAAACCCCAACGTCAAAACCGGGGAGTATTATTTGGGAGATCTCACCTTCAGGACCAAACATTGTATCAATCGCATCTGCTAAAAAAATGACAGGAGGGTAAGAAAAACCTTCAAAACTAGGGGAGGCCAAACCATGATGACACTTTTCAGTCACTTGTTTCTATCTAGGGGAAAATATTGCGCACTCAAAAGACCTTTAAAGGCAGGTAAAATTTTGCCGACCTAAAAAGACAGAGAACTTTCAGGGCGGCATAACGGAGAAAAAACCCTAAATTTACTGGACCTTTGAGGTTTCAAAATGTTTTTCCCTGGAACGAGGAGGGAGAGTACTGTTATATACACCTGGAAAATCCAGAGGGACTAGACCAACTTGCACACGAAATCCTCACTCGAAACAAAAGACTTGGGGAAAGTGCACACCCCCCCAAAGAAAAGCAGGGGTGTCACTACACGTTAAGAGACCATAAATAAGTGTAGGGGGCCCCAATTTCAAATGCCTCCCAGCAACATAAGGGGTTACCAACAAACCCCGGGGAGTCCCTTTAACTGGCACGGGCAAACACCCAAAGTCAGTTCCCGATCACCGGGGGTGGCTCGTACGTTGGGTTTTTCGTGCAGCCAGCAGCAACAGCCTGGTTGATAGGGGACTGATCCCCCAGGAGGCCCGGGCCCGACCGGGGCCCCGGGGGCATTTCCCCCCCAAACTCTCTCCAGGGAAACTCCAGGGATACTTGGATGGGAGCAAAAGAGAACCCCTACTGTGGATGGCAGCACAGAGTCTCCCCCCTGTGGGCAGCAAAGAGACTACCCATTACTTTGGATGGCAGCAAGTCTACCCATCACTTTGGGATGGCAGCACAAGTCTACCCATACTTTGGATGGCAGCACAAAGACTACCCATACAGTGGATGGGACACAATCAACCCATTACGGGATGGCACAAGAGACTACCCATACTGTGGATGGCTAGCACAAGAGACCTACCCATACGTGAGTGCAGCACCAAGAGGACTACCCATACTGGGGATGGCAGCACAAGATACTACTCATACTGGATGCACACAAGATACTATCATACTGTGATGCATCACAGAGATACTACCCAATTAATGGAAGCAGGACGAAGAGACTAACCCATACTGTGGATGGCAGCACCAGAGTCTACCATACTATGGATGGCAAGGCACAATAAGTCAACTCTAACTGTGGATGGCAGCACTAGAGACTACCCATACTATGGATGGCCATCACCAGAGACTACCATACGGGGATGGCAGCACACGAGACTACCCATACTATGGATTTCAGCACAAGTCTCCAGACTGGTGGGTGGCAGCACAAATACAACCCTTACTATGTTGGCAGACAATAAACTACCCATACTATGGATGGCAAGCACAAGAAGACCTACCGTACTGTGACTTTGCAGCACAATCTACCCCTAATATGGATGGCAGCACAAAGTCTACCTATACTGTGGATAGCAGCACTAGAACACCCAAACTATGATGGCAGACAAGAGAACTAACCCTACCTGTGTGGCAGCCCAAAAGACTAACCATTACTGTTGATGGCAGCCCAAGAGACTACCCATACTATGGCAGGCAGTAACAAGAGAGTCTCCCTTACTATGGATGTAGTACAAGAGACTACCCAGACTGTGATGGCAGCAAGCAGAGACTACCCATACTGTGGATGGCTGCACAAGTCTACCCCTTCTATGTATGCAGCACAAGAGTCTACCCTATACTGTGGATGGCAGTAAAAATCAAAGAGACAACCCATACTGTGATGGCAGCACTAGAGACTACCCATATGTGAAGGCAAGCACAAGAACTACCATACAGTGTATGGGCAGCACAAGAACTACCCAAACTGTTGATGCAGCACAAGACTACCCATCAATGATGGCAGCCCATGCTACCCCATACTATGGATGGCACACAAAGACTACCCATACTATGGATGGCATGCACAGCACAAGAACTATACCCCATACTGGATGGCAGCACAAGAGTCTACCAATACTATGGATGGCAGCACAAGAGTCTAACTATACTGTGGATGGCAGCACTAGAGACTACCCATACTATGGATGGCAGCACAAGACCCCCATACGGGGATGGCAGCACAAGAGACTACCCATTCGATGTATGGCATCCCAAGAGACTACCCATACTATGGATGGCAGCACAAAGACACCCATACTGTTGATTGCAAGCTCAAGAGTCCACCCATACTATGGATATGGCAGCACAAGAGTCAACCTATACTGTGGAGTTGCACACGAGAGACCAACCCATACTCTGGATGGCAGCACAAGAGACTCACCCCTTACTGTGGATAGGCATCCCAAAGAGGCTACCCATACTATGAGCAGCACAAGTCGTTATCCCATACTGTGGATGGCAGCATCAAGTGACTACCATAATGTTGAGTGCAGCACAAGAGTCTACCCATACTGTGGGATGGCATCACAAGAGCTACCTATACTGTGGATGGCTGCACCAAGAAGACTACCCATACTATGGAATGGCATCAACAAGAGACTACCCATACTGAGGATTGCAGCACAAGAGACTACCCCATACGATGGAAGGCAGCCAAGAGACTACCCATACTATGGATGGTCATCAACAAGAGACTACCCATACTGGTGGATGGCAGCACAAGAGTCTACCCTTACAATGGATGGCATGCACAAGATTCTACCTATACGTGGATGGCAGCACTAGAGACTACCCTTACTAGGGATTGCAGCAAAAACATACCCTTTATTTGGATGAAGCACAAGAGGCTACCCATACTATGGATGGCGCACAAGTCTTCCCATTACTGTTATGGCACACAAGTGACTACCCATAAATGGATGGCAGCAGAAAAAAACTAGAGTCTACCCATACGGTGTATGGCAAGCACAAGAGTCTACCTATACAGTGGATGGCAGCACTAGAGACTACCCATACGATTTATGGTCAGCACATGAGCTACCTCATACTGTGCAAGCAGCACAAGAACTGATACCCATACTGTGGATGGCAGCACAAGAGACTACCCCATACTGTGTGATGTCAAGCACAAAACTACCCATACGGTGGATGGCAGCTACAAGAGACAAACCCATACAGTGTTGCAGCACAATAGACTACCCCTACTAGAGGCAGGAACTAAGAGACTACCCATACTGTGGATGTCAGCACAATAGACTACCCATACGTGGATGGCCGCACAAGTCTTCCCATACGTGTGATGGCAGCACAAGAGTCTACCATACGTTGATGCAGCACAAGAGTCTACCATTACAGGGATGGCAGCACAAGAGTCTACACATACTGTGGATGCATCACAAGATCTATCCCTACTATGGATGGCCACTCAAGTTCTACCTATACTGGGGATGGCAGCACTAGAGACTAACCCCCATACTAGGATGGCAAGCACAAGAGACTACCCATACGGGTATGGCAGCTACTAGTAGACTACCCATACTTATGGATTGCAGCACAAGTCCTTCCCATACTGTGGATGGCAGCACACGAGACCAACCCATACATATGGTTGTCAGCACAAGAGGCGTACCCATACGTGGTGGCAAGCACAAATACTACCCATACAAGGTTGGCAGCACAAGAGACTACCCATACTATGGGATGGCAGCACAAGAACCCACCCCAGACTGTTGGATGGCACACAAATCCTACCCATACTATGTGATGCGCCACAATAGACTACCTATACTGTGATAGCCGCACTAGAACTACCCATTCTATGGATGGCAGCATCAAGAGACCAACCATACTGTGATGGCAGCCCTAAGACTTACCCATACTTATGGCCAGCACAAAGTCTACCCTACTAATGGGAAGGCTCGAGCACAATAGTCTACCTATACTGTGGATGGCAGCACTAGAGAACGACCCATACTGTGATTGCAGCACCAAGACGACTACACCATAATGAGGATTGCACGCACAATTACTACCATACTGTGGATGGCACACCAGATACTACCCTACTGTGGATGGCAGCACAAGAGACTACCCATATAGATTGCAGCACAAGAACTACCCATACATGGATGGCAGCACCAGAGTCTACCGCATATTATGGATTGCAGCACAAAGTAGACTATCCCAAACTGTGGATGGCAGGACTAGAGACTACCCATACTGTGGATGGCAGCACAAAAGCATATCGACTCAGGCTGGAGGGACCGATTACCTCAAACTCCTTCTGAACTTCACCATTCCTTCTCCGTATAGGACTGATGAATGCCACTGTTTATCAAAATGACTATACGTTGATTCCAACACGCAAGACGTAGTGTAGGCTTGATCACCGTCTCTGAGAATCCGAACCGGACAGTTTCCTTAACGGGACTCACCTATCACGGATTCCCAGTGGCTCCTCTTTACCATCGAAATTTTGCAGATTTTTTATTCAAATTAGGTGTTTGTGTCCTGTGGGGTAAAACTTAGGTGATCTCAGACCTCTGGTCCCGACCTCCCTCTTCGATACTGACGTCAATTATTTGCCATGTCTCCTACAGCATGTAACTACCGTGTCATTGTCTGGATCCGATCTACTTTAAGAACATCAAAAGAAGGAGTACTCAACAGGCCTAGTGCCTAAGCTAGGTAGGGACCGAATCATACATCACTTACTGGTGATCATCCTGGCTGGTACACACGCATATTTTACTCGCTAATTTGAGTCAGCTGGGGGTCTATATACCCTTGACGTAACAGGAACAGTGTTTCTCATCTAGCCCTGCCCCTCACCCCCCACCACGCGAATTACGACCCTTGTACTTTATCTAACCCACAACCACTGTCTTGACCAAGCCTAGTGAGGTGTGCGCAGGGATTGTGAGGGAGTATCGTGGGAGTGAGGTTTTGTAGGGGATAGTGGGAGTGAGGGTTGGTGTAGGAGGATAGTGGGGAGGGGAGATAGAAGGAGAGCTCAGGGTGTGGTTCCTGGTTATACACTGTCTTTGAAGTGAAGAGACGAGTGTTATCACTGACCAAAGCACAGAGTACAGTCCTAACTGTACTTACCTTGTGTCATCACTCTGCCACGTCATCCTACACTTGCATTAATCTATCTGTTCAGTCCCACAGTCCTGAAAAAAGTGCAACATTGATTCCAAGCTGAGGGACTGAATTTCCCCCAAATTACCTGAATCTTTAAGCTTTCTTCTCTGTACTGGGTCTGTAGGAAGCCACTGCTTGGAGAAAGCCTACAAAGATACCCAAAGTTAAACTCTGTGGATATCAGGTAAGCACCAGAAAACCGACCCCAGGGACTTGGCCCCGGGAACAGCAAACTCTGAAAAACCCTACAAATTTACAAGTTGGATCTATAGTGGCAAGAACCAGGCGTCCGTAGTCAGTGGTCACCATAGTACCCTCACGCACCAAACAGGCAGAATAAAAAATGGTTCTGTGTTGTAAACTCGCCTATTTAGTGTTTTCAAGGTCGATTCGTAGCTCCTTGCCCCGCCTCTCTTCGCGGTCATTACTAGCTCCCCATACTCCCTCTCCAAAGCTTTATCGTGCGCGCGCGCGTGGTGTTTTTGAAAAATATAGATATATATATATATATATAAATATATATATATGATATATTAATATATATATATATATAAAAATAAATAAATACATAGATATATATAATAATAATACATTTATAGATATATATATATAAATATACCATATATACTATTATATAAAATCGATCCATCTATAAATATATCTAATAATATATATAATATATAAATATATAATAAATATATATATAATATATTAATATATATACTACATATATAGTGATGAATGTTTCAGCGAGGACAGAAGGGGTCTGGAGGCAGTGGAGATGTCATGTCCTGAGGCACTTTGTGTGTGCATATAATGCTAGAATACGAGTTTGGAATTATGAGGCAGTTGCTGTATTCCCCCCCACTTTTGTCCACGAGGGCTGAGTAAGGTTGTTGAGGTGTGGTTTCGGACATTATAGAGAGAATGGACGATAACAGAAGACTTCAAGAGTGTATCATTCTGTATTTAATGAATGCTGGTAGGGGTCGTCCTAGAGAAAGTTGGAGAGAGAGGTAAAGGAGGTTTTGTGAGCAATGGGCTTAGACTCCATGCAGGCATGCGTGAGCGAGTTTTGAATAGTAGTGAATGGCGACAAATGTTTTTAATACTTGCTTGCTTTGGAGTGTGAGGCCCCTGGTCACATTTATTGAAGGGGTTCAGGGAAACCGCAGGCCGGACTTGATCCTGGAGAAGGAAGTACATTGACCTGCACTCTTAAGATGGGTGTTTAATGGTCCGTATAAAACTGTATGTGTAAAAGCACCCTTCTTGGCAAGACATTGAATGAGTGGAAATGATGGTGAAAGTTTTCTTTTTCGGGCCACCCCCTTGTGGGAATCGGCCATTGTGATAATAAAAAAAAAATATATAATATCTATATATATATATATATAAAGATATATATATATAAGTATTATAATATAGTATATATAATATATAATCAATATAAATATATATTGTATTAATATAACATGTATATAAATATATATATATATATATAATTATATATATATTAAGACGATTTTTAATATATATATATATTATATATATATATATTAAATATATCTTATATATATATATATATTATATAATTATATATATATATATCCATTATATATATATATATAAATATATTATATTTATATAACATATATAATAGAGGTATATATTATAGTAAATTATAAAAATATTATATATATATATTATATAAATATATATTATATATATATTTATATATATATATATTATATTTATATATTTAAATATATTACATATATATATATAAAAGACTATATATATATATTATAATTCATATATATATATATATATATATATATATATATATTATATATATTATATATATATATATATATAAATATATCATTATATATTAAATATAAATATATAAATATATAAATATTATATGTATGATATATATATATATATATATATATATATATCTAATAAATATAAATAATAAAAATAAAATAAATAATATAAATAGAAAATAATAAATTTATATATATATCATAAAATATATATAAAATTATATATAAAATATATATATATTAAATATATATATATCTATATATATCATATATATAATATATATATATATGATTAATATATATTATAATATATATATATAACATATTATCATAATGTATATATCTATATATAATAAATATAATATATCTATATAATATATATAATATATAAGAAATAAATATAATATTATATATATAAAATAAAATAATATATAAATATATATATATATATATATATATAAATCATATATACACTACTATATAACATTTATATAATATATTTCTAATTAATATATATATAAATATATATAAATAACTTAACAATATATATCTATATATAAATATAATATATATCTAAATATATTATTTTTTTTTAATATCACACTGGCCGCTTCCCACCAGGCAGGGTGGCCCCGAAACAGAAAACTTACACCATCACTCAGCTCTTCACTGACTTGCCAGATAAGGTGCGTGTTACACGACAGTTTTAAACTGCAACATTTAACACCCCTCCCACTACACACAGCTCTAGACGCTGACGGCAGGCACTGGTACTTCCCATCTCCCAGGACTCAAGTCTGCCTTCCGTGTTCACTGAACCCCTTCATAAATTGTACTTTGGCTCACACTCCAACAGCACGTCAAGTATTAAAAACCATTTAGTCTCCATTCAACTCCTTTTACACGCTCACGCATGCCAGCAGGAATCCAAGCCCCTTCACACAAAACCTCCTTTACCCCCTCTCTCCAACTTTCCTAGGCCGAACCTACACCGCCTTTCCTTCCACTACAGACTGTAAACACTTGAAAGTCATTCTGTTTCGGCTCCATTCTCCTCTAAAAAAACATGTCCGAACCACCTCAACAACCCTTCCTCACCTCTGACAACAGTCTGGTAATCCCGCACCACCTCCTAACCTGCCGAACTACGAATTCTCTGCATTATATTCACACCACCCTTGCCCTCAGACATGACAGCTCCACTGCCTTCCAGCCTTCTCCTCGCTGTCAACATTCATCCACCTATATATGTAATAAATATATTAAATATATTATATATAAATATATTATATATAATATATATAAATATATAAAATATACAATATATGTATATTATATATATATATATATAGTTATAATATATATATAATATAGATATGTATAGGTATTATAATATATATAGATGTATTTTATATATATATATATTTATATATATATATAAATATATAAAGATAAATATATATATAATAAAAATATATATATATAATATACACACCCCCACGCGCGCGCACGAAAAGCCTTGAGCAGGAGTATGTGGAGCTAGTAATGACCAGCGAAGAGGCGGGGCCAGGAGCTACGAATCGACCCTTGAAACCACAAATAGGCGAGTACAACCACATAACCATTTTTTATTCTGCATGTTTGGTTCGTGAGGCGACTATGGTGACCACTGATCTACGGCTCCTGGTTCTTGCCACTATTGTACCTCCACTTGTACCTTTGAAGGGTTTCAAGAGTTTTGCTGTTCCCGGGGCCAGTCCCTGGGTCAGGCTTTTCTGGTGCTTGCCTGATATCCTCTGAGTTAACTTGGGTATCTTTGTAGGTACATTTCTCCAAGCAGTGGCTTCCTCAGCCCAGTACAGAGAAGAATGCTTAAAGATCAGGAATTTGGGGTAATCAGTCCCTCAGCTTGGAATCAATGTTGCACTTTTTTCAAGACTGATGGACTGAACAGATAGATTTAATGCAAATGTAGGATGACGTGGCAGGAGTGATGACCAAGTTAAGTACAGTTAGACTGTACTCTGTGCTTATGTACCAGATGATAACACTCGTCCCATCACTTCAACTGTCATGTGTCTTCAACAGAACCAACCCCCCTGCTCCTCTCCCCTCTGTCCTCCCCCTCCCCCCTATCCTCCTACACCACCCTCACTCCCCAATAATCGCACCCTCCAAAACCCTCACTCCCCACTATCCACCTACACAATCCCTGCCACACTCACTAGCTTTTTCCAGACAGTGGTTGCTGGTGTTAGAATCACAAGAAAGATCGTAACTTCATAGTGGTGGGGGTGAGGTACAGGGCTAGCATTGAAACCTGTACAGTACGTCACAGTAATAGTACCCCAGCAGAACTCAAATTAGCGAGTAAGAAATAGTGCGTAACCACCAAGATTGCTTCACCATAAGTGAAAATGACTGGGACCTACCTAGCTTAGTGCCACTAGCCTTGACGTACTCCTTCTTTCTATGTTTTCTTAAAGTAGATTGATCCAACAAGATACGGTAGTACACTGCTGTAGGAAAAAGGCAAATAATGCGTCAGTCATGGGAAGAGGGAGACGGGGACCAAGAAGGCTGAGATCACCTCTGTTTTACCCCCACAGACACAAACACAAATTAATAAAAAATCTGCAAGTTACAGATAGGTAAAAGAGGAAGTACACAGGAATCATTATAGTGAGTACAGATAGTCAACTTCGGTCTGTTCGGTCTCAGCATGACGTGGATCATCCTCGCACTACGTCTTGAGGTGATTCACCGGTTAGTCATTTTGCAACGCAGTGTCTTCGATCAGCCTATACGTAGAAAATGGGTGGGAAGGTTCAGAAAGTAGTTTGAGAAATCTGTTCCCTCAGCCTGAGTCCGATATGCTTTTGTGCGCCATCCCACAGTATGGGTAGTCTCTAGTCCTGCCATCCACATTTGGGGTATGTCTCTTGTGCTGCCATCCATAATAAGGTTCGTCTCTTGAGCTGCCAATCCATAGTATGTTAGTCCCCTCTTGTGCTGCCATCCATAGTAGGGGTAGTCTCTTGTGCTGCCCAACCACGTATGGGTAGTCCTCTTGTGCTGGCCTTCCACAGAATGGGTACTTCTCTTGTCTTGCCATCCACATTATGGTAGTCCACTTTGCCTGCCATCCAGCATTATGGGTAGTCCTCTAGTGCTGCCATCCACAGTATATGTAGACTCTTGAGCTGCCATCCATATTGGTAGACTTGTGCTGCCTCCATTTATTGGAAGTCTCTGGGCTGCCATCCACAGTATGTTGGACTCTTGTGCTCCATCCATAGTATGGGATAGTCTCAAGTTGCTGCATCCACAGTAAGTAGACTCTTGGTGCAGCATCCATAGAAGGGTTAGACTCTTGTGCTGCCATCCACATACGGGTATCTCTTGTGCTGCCATCCATAGTATGGGTAGCCTCTTGTGCTGCCTCCATATATGGGTAGTCACTTGTGTGGGTCCATCCAAAGTAGGGTAGCCTCTGGTGCTGCCATCCATAGTATGGGAATCCTTGTGCTGCCTCCCTCAGTATGGGAAGACCTTTTGGCTGCCACCATAGTATGGGTAGTCTCTTGTGCTGCCAACCACCTTATGGGTAGTCTACTTGTGCTGCCATCCATATATGGGTATTCTCTAGTGCGCCATCCACAGTATAGTAACTTGTCGGCCATCAATATTATGGTACTACTCGTGTGCTTCCAGCCACAGTATGGGTAGACTCTTAGTGCTGCCTTCCCCAGTAAGGGAACTCTTGTGCTGCCACCACATATGTTAGACGCTTTATCTCCATCCCATTAGTGGTGAATCACATGTCTGCTTCCATCCACAGTAATGTTATCTCTTGTCTGCCATCCACAGTAATGGATGTAGTCTCTTGTCCTGCCAACCATAGTTGGGTAGTCCTCTAGTGCTGTCCATCCACAGAATTGGAGTCTCTTGTCGGCCATCCACAGTATGGAAGTCCTCTTGTGCTGCCAACCACATTAATTGGTAGTCTCTGTGCAGCCATCCACAGTATGGTATCTCTTGTGCTGCCATGCCCAGTATGGGTAGTGCTCCTTGTGCTTGCCATCCATAGTATGGGTAGTCTCCTATGCTGCCATCCCCACATATATGAGACTCTTGTGCTGCCAACCACAGTATGGGTAGAACTCTTGTGCTTCCATCCACATTATGGTAGTCACTTGTGACTGCCATCCACAGTATGAGAAGACTGTGCTGCATCCATAGATGGGTAGACTCTTGTGCTATCCATCCACAGTATGGGTAGTCTCTTGTGCTGCCAGCCATATATGGGTAGTCTGCTAGTGTCCATCCACATATAGGTAGACTCTTGTTGCTGCCATCCATAGTAGGGTGACTCTTGTGCTTCCATCCACAGGATGGGTAGTCTCTTGTCTGCCAACCATAGTATGGGTAGTTCTCTGTTCTCCATCCATAATATCTGGTAGTCTCTTGTGCTGCCATCCACAGTATGGGTCATCGCTGGTCTGCATCCATCGTTGGGGTAAGTCTCTATGCTGCCAGCCACAGTATTTGTAGACTCTGTGCTGCCTAACCACAGTATGGATAGACTCTTGTCTGCCATCCAAATATGGGTAGACTCTTGTGCTGCCATCCACAGTATGGGATGACTTGTGCTGCCATCCAATAGTTGGGTACCTCTTGTCTGCCATCCACATATGGTAGCCTCTGTGCAGCCATCCATATTATGGGTATCTCTAGTCTGCCTTCCACAGTATAGTATACTCTTGTCTGCCATCCTAGTATGGGTAACTCTTGTGCTTCCATCCACATAATGGGTAGTTCTTGTGCGGCCATCCATAGTATTGGTAGTCTCTTGGGCTGCACATCCATGATGTTATCCCCTCTTGTGCTGGCCATCCACAGTATGATAGTCTCCTTTGGTGGCTTGGCAATCCAAGTATGGTATCTCATAGCTGCCATCCACCGTATAGGTATACCTCTTGTGCTTGCCATCGCATATTATGGTAACTCCTTGTACTGCCATCCACATTATGGTATCTCTTGTGCTGCCATCCATAGTATGGTTAGTCTCTTGTGCTGCATCCTAGTATGGGTAGTCCTCTCTTGGGCTGCCATCCATAGTAAGGGGGAGTCTCGTGTGCTGCCATCCACAGTAAGGTGTCCTCTTGTGCTGCCATCCACAGGTATGGGTAGTCCCATGTTGATGCCATCCACAGTATGGTAGTCTCTAGTGCTGCCACCACGAGTATGGGTAGTCTCTAGTGCGGCCATCCACAGTAAGGTAGACCTCTTGTGCTGCCACCGATAGTATGGTAGACTTGTGCTGCCATCCACAGCGATTGTATACTCTTGTGCTGCCATCCACAGTATGGGTAGGTCCTCTTAACTGCCATCCAAGTCGGGTAGTCCTCTGGGGGAACTCCTTCCATATGGGTAGGTCTCTAGGGCTGCCATCCACATAATGGATAGTCCTTTGGTCTCCCTCCCACAGTATGGTTATCTCTTGTCTGCCATCCATAAGTATTGTAGTCTCTATTGCTGCTTTCCACAGACAGGTAGACTCTTGTGCTGCATCCATAGTATGGTTAGACTTTGCGACTTCCACAAGTACGGTAGTCGCTTGAGCGGCCTTCCATAGCATGGGTAGTTTTCTTGTGCTGCCATCCATATTATGGTAGTCCCTCTTGTGCGGCCATCCCAACAGTATGGAAAATTGTGGCTGCCCCATTCCATAGATGGGTAGTCCTTGTGCAGCCAATCCACATATGGGAAGTCTCTTGTCTGCCATCCATATCATGGTAGTCTCTAGGTGCTGCCATCCACAGTATAGGTAGACTCCTGTGCTGCCATCCATATATGGTAGACTCTTGAGCTGCCATCCACAGTATGGGTATCTCTTGTCCTCCACCATAATTTGGTACTCTTGTGCTGCCAGCCACAGTATGGGTATCTCTTGTGGCTGCCATCCACAGTATTATAGTCTCTTGGGCTGGCCATCCCTCAGTATGGGGGTAGTCTCTTGTCTGGCCCCCCCCCCTCCCGCAGCCCCCCCGCCCACACCCCCCTCTCCCCCCCACAACCCCTCCCCCCATCCCCCCCCCCCTCCCCCCCCCCCCCCCCCACCCCCACCCCCCCCCCCCCCCCAAATCCACAGTATGGTATTCGCTTGTGCTGCCATCCGTATATGGTAGTCTCTTTGCTGCCATCCACAGTATTGGTAACGCTTGTGCCTCCATCCACGTATGGGTTAGTACTCTTGTTCTTCCATCCACAGTATGGAGACTTTGCTGCCATCCAAATATGGGTAGACTTCTTGCTGCCATCCAAATTATGGGTATCTCTTGTGCTGCCAATCCACATAGTGTAGACACTTGTGCTGCCATCCACAGTATGGGTAGTCTCTTTAGCTGCAACCACATTATACCTTGAGTTTTACCTGGAGAGAGTTTCGAGGTCAATGCCCCGCCGCGCCCGGACTGTGACCAGCCTCCTGGAGTTATCATACCTGATCAACCCGCAGCTGTTGCTGCAGGCTGCACGCCAAAACCAACTGTCGAGCCACAGCCCGGCTGATCAGGAACTGACTTTAGGTGGCTTGTCCAGTGCATCTTGAGACTGCCAGGGTCGTTGGTAATCCCGCCCCTTATGTGTGCTGGAGGCCGTTGAACAGTCTCGGTCCCTGACCCTTATGTATGGACTCTCACGTGCTAGTGACACCCCTGCTTTTCAATGGGGGATAGTGCATCGTCGCCCAGTCTATTGCGTCGTAGTGTTGATTTTCGTGTGCATGGTCGGTACTAGTCCCTCTAGATTTTCCAGGTGTAATATAATCATGTATCGCTCCCTCCTGCGTTCCAGGGAAACAGTTTAGAAACCTCAAGCTCTCCCCGTAATTGAGGTGTTTTTATCTCCTTAGCCACCGTGCAAGTTCTCTGTACATTTTACTAGTCTGCAATTTCACCTGCCTTGAAAGGTTGCTGTTACGAGTGCAGCAATAATTTCCAGCCTAGATAAAAATGTGACCTGGAAGAGTGTCATCAAGGGCCTTGGCCTCCCTCCTATTTGAAGTTCTCATTATCCATCCTGTCATTTTTCTAGCAGAGCATTGATACAGATTGGTGGGTCCTTGAAGGTGATATCCTCCGACAAAATCACTCCCAGTCTTTGACGTTGGTGTTTCGGCCTCTATATGGTGGACAGTATTTGTTTTGGTACTCGATGAAAAGATTTAATTTCCTCATGTATAGGTTAGACTTCTGCTGCATCCACAGTATGGAGTAGACCAAGTGCTGCCAATCCACAGAATGGTAGTCTCTTGTGCTGCCATCCACATTAGGTAAACTCTTGTGCTGCCCTCCACAGTATAGTAGTCTCTTGTGCTGTCCATCCACAGTATAGGGAACCTCGTCAGCATATGTTGGCCTAATCCCGTATTCCGGTAGTATTTTGCTTAGCATATTAGTAACCTCCATGTGCTTTAGATACGAGATCCCACGTAGCCTTTGCTATGTTATGACTCATGGGCATACACATGGGGTCGGGATCCCTTTGTCCCCTCGCACTCGCGGCAGACCTTCAAGACGTGAACAGGCTGGCACCGGCTCCATCCCTCATCTCAGTCTGACAAATAGTTTCCATCCTACAATTGGTTACACTACAACCAACGATATCTCCATTCAAGCACCGCTATACGATAAATGGTGACAGCGTGACCGTAATTTCTGAACTATTACAGCTATTGCTGGTGAATAAAATTGTCGACCAGCAAGACGGCCATTTCGTGAGGACCAGAAGGTACTACCGCTACCGAGGGTTTCACCCAGCCATCTTCCTCAAGCCATCGACTCTACCAGCTTCTACATTATTCACTGGTCATCGTCTTTTTTTTTTTTGATTTATAGAGTTTCATGCTTTTTTGCATTACTACCCGAGGGGTTGACCCGCTTTACAAAATTCAGCCAGCCTCCAGTCTGTGTGGGAGTCAAACACCGAGTCCAGTCCAGCTAGCCTACTCCACCAATTATTTAGCCTGCCAAGCCAGCTTCCACCCCTGCTGTGCTCAACGTGTGAAGTATCAAGCTATTCCTGTTATGAAGGGTTAGATAAGCCAGCTAGCAACAAACCCAGTGTCCTTACCCCATTACTCAGGCAATCCACGGACAGTCTTCATCGCTTGTGATGTCAAGTTCCAGCATTCTGAGTGATCCTTATCATCCTGTGGTTGTTGTAGTATTTCTGGTTTCTTCTAAGCCAGCCGCTGTCGAATTATCTTCTCGCAGTAGGGTTTTCTCAGTAGGCTTACGACGTTCACATAAGCCCAGCCACTCTCGCTCACGTGTTGCCGCACCATTGGCCGGTCTCAGACTCCTCGCTCAGCTTTCCACAAACCCAGCTACAGTCGCATTACAATCCACCCTACCTCATCAGTGATTTGGTGCTCTGCGCAGGGTTGTAGCACCATATTTAAGGACCACATAGGGTCAAGAGCAGATTGTGTCGCGCCATCTTTAAAGCCTCCTATGTGTTTGTCTCTCCCGATTTAAGCGCAATTCTACGATCATCTTGCAGAGGTCACAGCAAACATAATAAACAATCCACAATCTCAATTTTTTTCAAGTGTACAGCTATAAAATTTTTTTTTTAGAGACTTTGCGAGTGTTGAACATTTTCTTTTGTGTTCCCGAGTAATGTTCCTCTTAGTGACATTCAATGGCCTCTTGATCGAGACTCACGTGTTTTATCATGTACTATTCATAAGGCTTTTAATCTCCTTAATTCAGTGATTAATTTTCGTGTATTATTTATATCTGGTGTGTATGGTGTTTCTTTTTTATACACACTGAAGTAAGTACTTATGTTTTCCATTGTGTGGTGTGCAACATATGAGCAGTATAGAATCTTGTGTTTAAACGTTCCGAATACCAGAATTAACTCATACAATTTTTCACCTCATATTCTTCATTCACAACTCAGTGTTGTCGTTAATTATTTCTTCCCACATTTGTGTAATTTTTGTTTTGGTTCCCTGTGTTTTGAAACATTCTTGTGTCTAGATCTTTCCATTAGCCATGCTAATTTGTTCTTAATTCCTTCCACAGACAATATGGCCATTTCTTAAAAGACCAGCAAGAGCTCATATTTACCAAATTTTTTCACCATCGTTTTCATGCAAGAAAATTCTAGTATTGTCCTTTATGTTGAGTGTTTCTGCATCACTGGAAGTGTTCAAACACCTCTGTTTTGTTATGTATTATTTGCACCTATTATTTTTTTTCCATGTTTTTATGAACAATTCACTCTTTGTGCAATTTTTACATTCTCCTTTCTAAAGTAAATTTTTTCTTTTGCTTGTTTTTAATTGCAGTTAAGAGTTATTGTTTCATTCCTGATATATTTTTCTTTTCTTGTGTGTTTATAATTTTTTTATGCATCATAGTCCATTTGCTATAAATTTTGTTGGCAAATAATGTGTTCTATTAAAGTTTTTCTTTGCAGGAAATTTTATGTCATGTGTTGGTGCAATACAGATTTATTAAAGTGCAGTTTCTTATGCCCTCGTTCTGTGCTATAATATTTATACTGTCTGTCAATTTATTTTTATTTTCATGAATTGTGTGTTTTGTTTTAATTTTTGCACAAGTTTAATGAGACCAATCTATTATTTTATTGGTGTGTATTTTCCATGTTGCATTGAAAGTAAAGACACTCACGTGCCATTATTCAATTTTCAATTAAAAGTTGGCATATTATATTTTTGAGCAAAGTACTATTTTCTCCTGCTTTTCATTGTTTTGTTAATTGCATTTCTTCTTGTTGTGATTCTTTGGCTTACTGTGTAAAACGTCAATTTTTAATTACTTATGGTCAGAATAGTTTAGCAGTTTTTCCATATAAGCTTATTGTGTCAATCTCACCATTTTTCTTACTTATGCCCTTCAGTATTGTTCACTGAGAAAGATGTACCCAGTCACTTTTGAACGATCACTTAGTGTAACATCCATCAAAAGTCAATATGTATCCTGTCCATATGTAACAATATTCCCTTACTGACGAAAGACAATATCCTATTCACTTGAGAATGTCCTATGTTCTCACACTTGTATCTGAGATTTGTTAAAGTGCGCGGCCGCAGGGGGCATGACCCCCCCGAAACTCTCCATCCAGTAAATCTCCAGTATACTTTGGGATGGCAGCAAAAGAGACTACCCATACTGTGGATGGCAGCACTAGAGTCCTCCCCATACTGTGATGGCAGCACAAGAGACTACCCATTACTTTGGATGGCAGCAAGTCTACCCATCACTTTGGGATGGCAGCACAAGTCTACCCATACTTTGGATGGCAGCACAAAGACTACCCATACAGTGGATGGGACACAATCAACCCATTACGGGATGGCACAAGAGACTACCCATACTGTGGATGGCTAGCACAAGAGACCTACCCATACGTGAGTGCAGCACCAAGAGGACTACCCATACTGGGGATGGCAGCACAAGATACTACTCATACTGGATGCACACAAGATACTATCATACTGTGATGCATCACAGAGATACTACCCAATTAATGGAAGCAGGACGAAGAGACTAACCCATACTGTGGATGGCAGCACCAGAGTCTACCATACTATGGATGGCAAGGCACAATAAGTCAACTCTAACTGTGGATGGCAGCACTAGAGACTACCCATACTATGGATGGCCATCACCAGAGACTACCATACGGGGATGGCAGCACACGAGACTACCCATACTATGGATTTCAGCACAAGTCTCCAGACTGGTGGGTGGCAGCACAAATACAACCCTTACTATGTTGGCAGACAATAAACTACCCATACTATGGATGGCAAGCACAAGAAGACCTACCGTACTGTGACTTTGCAGCACAATCTACCCCTAATATGGATGGCAGCACAAAGTCTACCTATACTGTGGATAGCAGCACTAGAACACCCAAACTATGATGGCAGACAAGAGAACTAACCCTACCTGTGTGGCAGCCCAAAAGACTAACCATTACTGTTGATGGCAGCCCAAGAGACTACCCATACTATGGCAGGCAGTAACAAGAGAGTCTCCCTTACTATGGATGTAGTACAAGAGACTACCCAGACTGTGATGGCAGCAAGCAGAGACTACCCATACTGTGGATGGCTGCACAAGTCTACCCCTTCTATGTATGCAGCACAAGAGTCTACCCTATACTGTGGATGGCAGTAAAAATCAAAGAGACAACCCATACTGTGATGGCAGCACTAGAGACTACCCATATGTGAAGGCAAGCACAAGAACTACCATACAGTGTATGGGCAGCACAAGAACTACCCAAACTGTTGATGCAGCACAAGACTACCCATCAATGATGGCAGCCCATGCTACCCCATACTATGGATGGCACACAAAGACTACCCATACTATGGATGGCATGCACAGCACAAGAACTACCCATACTGTGGATGGCAGCACAAGAGTCTACCCATACTATGGATGGCAGCACAAGAGTCTACCTATACTGTGGATGGCAGCACTAGAGACTACCCATACTATGGATGGCAGCACAAGAGACCACCCATACTGTGGATGGCAGCACAAGAGACTACCCATTCGATGTATGGCATCCCAAGAGACTACCCATACTATGGATGGCAGCACAAAGACACCCATACTGTTGATTGCAAGCTCAAGAGTCCACCCATACTATGGATATGGCAGCACAAGAGTCAACCTATACTGTGGAGTTGCACACGAGAGACCAACCCATACTCTGGATGGCAGCACAAGAGACTCACCCCTTACTGTGGATAGGCATCCCAAAGAGGCTACCCATACTATGAGCAGCACAAGTCGTTATCCCATACTGTGGATGGCAGCATCAAGTGACTACCATAATGTTGAGTGCAGCACAAGAGTCTACCCATACTGTGGGATGGCATCACAAGAGCTACCTATACTGTGGATGGCTGCACCAAGAAGACTACCCATACTATGGAATGGCATCAACAAGAGACTACCCATACTGAGGATTGCAGCACAAGAGACTACCCCATACGATGGAAGGCAGCCAAGAGACTACCCATACTATGGATGGTCATCAACAAGAGACTACCCATACTGGTGGATGGCAGCACAAGAGTCTACCCTTACAATGGATGGCATGCACAAGATTCTACCTATACGTGGATGGCAGCACTAGAGACTACCCTTACTAGGGATTGCAGCAAAAACATACCCTTTATTTGGATGAAGCACAAGAGGCTACCCATACTATGGATGGCGCACAAGTCTTCCCATTACTGTTATGGCACACAAGTGACTACCCATAAATGGATGGCAGCAGAAAAAAACTAGAGTCTACCCATACGGTGTATGGCAAGCACAAGAGTCTACCTATACAGTGGATGGCAGCACTAGAGACTACCCATACGATTTATGGTCAGCACATGAGCTACCTCATACTGTGCAAGCAGCACAAGAACTGATACCCATACTGTGGATGGCAGCACAAGAGACTACCCCATACTGTGTGATGTCAAGCACAAAACTACCCATACGGTGGATGGCAGCTACAAGAGACAAACCCATACAGTGTTGCAGCACAATAGACTACCCCTACTAGAGGCAGGAACTAAGAGACTACCCATACTGTGGATGTCAGCACAATAGACTACCCATACGTGGATGGCCGCACAAGTCTTCCCATACGTGTGATGGCAGCACAAGAGTCTACCATACGTTGATGCAGCACAAGAGTCTACCATTACAGGGATGGCAGCACAAGAGTCTACACATACTGTGGATGCATCACAAGATCTATCCCTACTATGGATGGCCACTCAAGTTCTACCTATACTGGGGATGGCAGCACTAGAGACTAACCCCCATACTAGGATGGCAAGCACAAGAGACTACCCATACGGGTATGGCAGCTACTAGTAGACTACCCATACTTATGGATTGCAGCACAAGTCCTTCCCATACTGTGGATGGCAGCACACGAGACCAACCCATACATATGGTTGTCAGCACAAGAGGCGTACCCATACGTGGTGGCAAGCACAAATACTACCCATACAAGGTTGGCAGCACAAGAGACTACCCATACTATGGGATGGCAGCACAAGAACCCACCCCAGACTGTTGGATGGCACACAAATCCTACCCATACTATGTGATGCGCCACAATAGACTACCTATACTGTGATAGCCGCACTAGAACTACCCATTCTATGGATGGCAGCATCAAGAGACCAACCATACTGTGATGGCAGCCCTAAGACTTACCCATACTTATGGCCAGCACAAAGTCTACCCTACTAATGGGAAGGCTCGAGCACAATAGTCTACCTATACTGTGGATGGCAGCACTAGAGAACGACCCATACTGTGATTGCAGCACCAAGACGACTACACCATAATGAGGATTGCACGCACAATTACTACCATACTGTGGATGGCACACCAGATACTACCCTACTGTGGATGGCAGCACAAGAGACTACCCATATAGATTGCAGCACAAGAACTACCCATACATGGATGGCAGCACCAGAGTCTACCGCATATTATGGATTGCAGCACAAAGTAGACTATCCCAAACTGTGGATGGCAGGACTAGAGACTACCCATACTGTGGATGGCAGCACAAAAGCATATCGACTCAGGCTGGAGGGACCGATTACCTCAAACTCCTTCTGAACTTCACCATTCCTTCTCCGTATAGGACTGATGAATGCCACTGTTTATCAAAATGACTATACGTTGATTCCAACACGCAAGACGTAGTGTAGGCTTGATCACCGTCTCTGAGAATCCGAACCGGACAGTTTCCTTAACGGGACTCACCTATCACGGATTCCCAGTGGCTCCTCTTTACCATCGAAATTTTGCAGATTTTTTATTCAAATTAGGTGTTTGTGTCCTGTGGGGTAAAACTTAGGTGATCTCAGACCTCTGGTCCCGACCTCCCTCTTCGATACTGACGTCAATTATTTGCCATGTCTCCTACAGCATGTAACTACCGTGTCATTGTCTGGATCCGATCTACTTTAAGAACATCAAAAGAAGGAGTACTCAACAGGCCTAGTGCCTAAGCTAGGTAGGGACCGAATCATACATCACTTACTGGTGATCATCCTGGCTGGTACACACGCATATTTTACTCGCTAATTTGAGTCAGCTGGGGGTCTATATACCCTTGACGTAACAGGAACAGTGTTTCTCATCTAGCCCTGCCCCTCACCCCCCACCACGCGAATTACGACCCTTGTACTTTATCTAACCCACAACCACTGTCTTGACCAAGCCTAGTGAGGTGTGCGCAGGGATTGTGAGGGAGTATCGTGGGAGTGAGGTTTTGTAGGGGATAGTGGGAGTGAGGGTTGGTGTAGGAGGATAGTGGGGAGGGGAGATAGAAGGAGAGCTCAGGGTGTGGTTCCTGGTTATACACTGTCTTTGAAGTGAAGAGACGAGTGTTACATCCACAAAAAGGGTGACTTTGCTGCCCCCACAGTATGGTAATTTGTGCTGCCACCCACAGTATAGGTGATTTGTGTGCCACCCAGTATAGGTAGACTTTTTGCTGCCACCCACAGTATAGGGTAGCCCTTGTGCTGCCATCCACAGTATAGGTGGACATGTGCTGCCATCCACAGTATAGGTAGACTTGTGCTGCCATCCACAGTATAGGTAGAATTGTGCTGCCTTCCACAGTATAGGTAGACTTGTGCTGCCATCCACAGTATAGGTAGACTTGTGCTGCCATCCACAGTATAGGTAGACTTGTGCTGCCATCCACAGTATAGGTAGACTTGTGCTGCCATCCACTGTATAGGTAGACTTGTGCTGCCATCCACTGTATAGGTAGACTTGTGCTGCCATCCACTGTATAGGTAGACTTGTGCTGCCATCCACAGTATAGGTAGACTTGTGCTGCCATCCACAGTATAGGTAGACTTGTGCTGCCATCCACAGTATAGGTAGACTTGTGCTGCCATCCACAGTATAGGTAGACTTGTGCTGCCATCCACAGTATAGGTAGACTTGTGCTGCCATCCACAGTATAGGTAGACTTGTGCTGCCACCCACAGTATAGGTAGACTTGTGCTGCCACCCACAGTATAGGTAGACTTGTGCTGCCACCCACAGTATAGGTAGACTTGTGCTGCCACCAACAGTATAGGTAGACTTGTGCTGCCACCCACAGTATAGGTAGACTTGTGCTGCCACCCACAGTATAGGTAGACTTGTGCTGCCATCCACAGTATAGGTAGACTCTTGTGCTGCCACCCACAGTATAGGTAGACTTGTGCTGCCATCCACAGTATGGGTAGACTCTTGTGCTGGCATCCACAGTATGGTTAGTCTTGTGCTGCCATCCACAGTATGGGTAGACTCTTGTGCTGCCATCCACAGTATGGGTAGACTTCTCAGTAGTAGTACCAGTTCCTAGTAACCAGTAACCAGTAACCAGTGTACCAGTAGATGACTCACTACCAACCGTCTGCGTGAATCATCGACTGTTTTCATATTGCTGCTGACCATAGCAGGATTTCAAACACCCTCACCCTGTAGACACTTGTGAGTCAGTCGTAGTAGGCAACAGAGAGAGACAGGTCGGCTGTTGGCGCTTTCCATACTTCCCGTTATATATTATACGTACTACCAGCCTGCGTGAGTATTTTTACCCATCCACGTATCGAAAACCCACATGACAGACTCTTGTGCCTGCCATCCACAGTATGGGTAGTCTTGTGCTGCCATCCACAGTATGGGTAAACTCTTGTGCTGCCATCCACAGTATGGGTAGTCTTGTGCTGCCATCCACAGTATGGGTAGACTCTTGTGCTGCCATCTACAGTATGGGTAGACTCTTGTGCTGCCATCTACAGTATGGGTAGACTCTTGTGCTGCCATCCACAGTATGGGTAGTCTTGTGCTGCCATCCACAGTATGGGTAGTCTTGTGCTGCCATCCACAGTATGGGTAGTCTTGTGCTGCCATCCACAGTATGGGTAGTCTTGTGCTGCCATCCACAGTATGAGTAGTCTTGTGCTGCCATCCACAGTACTCACCTATTTGTGGTTGCAGGGGTCGAGTCCTAACACCTTGTGCTGCCATCTACAGTATGGGTAGACTCTTGTGCTGCCATCCACAGTATGGGTAGACTCTTGTGCTGCCATCCACAGTATGGGTAGTCTCTTGTGCTGCCATCCACAGTATGGGTAGTCTCTTGTGCTGCCATCCACAGTATGGGTAGTCTTGTGCTGCCATCCACAGTATGGGTAGTCTTGTGCTGCCATCCACAGTATGGGTAGTGTTGTGCTGCCATCCACAGTATGGGTAGTCTTGTGCTGCCATCCACAGTATGGGTAGTCTTGTGCTGCCATCCACAGTATGGGTAGTGTTGTGCTGCCATCCACAGTATGGGTAGTGTTGTGCTGCCATCCACAGTACGGGTAGTGTTGTGCTGCCATCCACAGTATGGGTAGTGTTGTGCTGCCATCCACAGAATGGGTAGTCTTGTGTTGCCATCCACAGTATGGGTAGTCTTGTGCTGCCATCCACAGTATGGGTAGTGTTGTGTTGCCATCCACAGTATGGGTAGTGTTGTGCTGCCATCCACAGTATGGGTAGTGTTGTGCTGCCATCCACAGTATGGGTAGTGTTGTGCTGCCATCCACAGTATGGGTAGTGTTGTGCTGCCATCCACAGTATGGGTGGGGATGCACAATAAACTAGCACTTGGACAACAGAAGCTGTTGTTGTCGTAGTTCTGATAAGCTAGAAAACTGTGGTTGTATTTAATATTTTACCTCCAGCTCTGGGCCCTCCTTAACTATGTGGAGTGAGAGTTCACTGTTTTGTTCTCCCTCACCCAGCCTCACTCCCCATCCCCCCCTTTTTTCCATTCCCCCTCCCCCCCTTTTAATTCCCCTTCTCCCCTTCCCCCTCCCCTTCACTCTTCAGTTTTTTTTTGCCACAAATTACTGAAGTTTACTTGCCCTGGATTTAATTACATTTTGTCCCCGTTGTGCTCCCACTCCTTTCCCTTTTCCCCCCTCCTACCCCCTCTCCCTTTTCCCTTCCGTCCTTCCCCCCCCCTCCCCTGCCTTTTCCCCCTTTCCCTCCCTAAATTTTTATTCGTTCCCCCCCTTATTTCTATTGTTCCCCCCCTTTTTTTTCTATTCGTTCCTCCCCCTTAAATTTTATTTTTTCCTCCCTTGATTCATTCCTTCCCCCTTCTCTTCTCTACCTTTCTCTCCCTGTCACCCTCATCGCCCCAAATCTTTTTTTCTAGTCATTTTTTCCTTTTATAATTTTCCCTCCCACAAAGGGCCCCCCCCTTTTCCCCAACTTCACTCTTTTCCCCCTCTTGCCTCCTTTTTCCCCCCCTGCCCCCCCCCTCCCCTCCCTGGGGTGTTTTCCTACCAGTGTTTTTTATTTGGGTGTGAGATTTGGGTTTTCAGTATGCACCACCAACTAAAAATTTGTCAGTCCCTTTTAAAAATACCCACCCCCCCTTACCATCATCAACCTCCCCCTCTACCATCATTTTAAACCCCTCCCCAACTATTTATCCCCACCCTATACACCTGCACCGTTTCCCCAACCTAACCCCACCTACCTATTGTTTCTTGGGGTTTGGTTCATCTCCCCCCCGACCAAAGTCGTAAAGAAGGGGAAATTTTAAAAAGTTTGAACGGAAAAATTACAGATCTGCGAAAATTTTTACTTAAATTTTTCAGTAAGGTTAGGTGTATTTCTGGGGGCCCTGTTTTATTTATTTAAAACCCCGGTGAAAAGAGGGTCACGTGGGTTTCAATAAGAGAAAACTTTTGTCAAAATCCGTGGTCCCAGGGCTAGTCAAAAACTTTCCAGAAGAATCAGAAAAAATGCTGAGACAAGTTTTAGAAAACCCTTTAAAAGGAAAAAATGAGCAAAATATTTTTTTAACCCGATGCCAGATCAACCCGGCTGGATGGATTTTTGTCGCCGCCCCAAACAGGGGGCCTGGTGGACCAAAAATAAGGGACCGACGAGCCTGGCCCCCAAAGGCCCGGGCTCTGGGAGTGGGGAAAAACTCGAGGTTCTCCTAAAGGGATATCAAACGGGGTGTATTTTATAGAAGCGTAAACTCGTAAAGGGGGTTTTCATCGGTGAGAAAGAGGAAAAAATAATCAGATTTTTATTCGAGAAAGGGGGGAAGAGCCCCTGAAACACACACACCCCAAAACACCCCACACAACACAACACACACACACACCCCCCACCACACAAAACCACACACACACACACAAAACACAAAATACACACACACACTACACCCCACTTTCACACACTTTCACCACACACACATACACACACATAACCCCACCACACCAAACACATATTTCAACAGGCCCAAATGTTAATCGATGTGCCTAGGACAAAATGGGTTAAAACTCTCCTCAACCCCCAACACACACACCACACACACCCCCACCACAAACCCTGCACACATGCAACAGGGTCAGTGTTAATCGACATCTTCCCAGGACAAAATGGTAACACTCTCACACACACACACACACACACACACAAAACCAAAACCACACACACAAAACCACACACCACACCACACACACGCACACACATGCACACATGCAACCCGGCCCAGTGTCTAATTTGACATGTGCCCAGGACAAAAGGGGAACATCACCACACAAACACCCCACCAAAAAACATATACAACAGGCCCAGTGTTAATCGGGCTTTTGCCTAGGGGCAAAAATGGGAAACACTCACACAAAACACACACACCACACCACACAAACACACACACACACAAACACACAACCCCACACACACACACACACACCCCACACACATGCCCCCACAAATTTTACAAAGGCCTTAGGGTTAATCGGGCAGTGCCTAGGGCAAAATGGTAACAACCCCACACACCCCACACAAACACACACACACACACACACACCACACACACAACACACACCCCACGCCCCACACATTTTACAAAAAAGGCCCAGGGTCTTTTCGGGCATGGGCCCTAGGACAAAAAAGGTAACACACACACACACACACACACACCCCACACACACACACACACAAAAACCAAACAAAACACACAACACACAAAACACACACAGTTGAAGGTTGGTACAAAAAAAATGCAATGGATTTAACGAAATTTAAAAATGAGGAATTTGGGAAGAAAGAATCAATGAGGGAAATCCCCGACATAAAAGCAGTTACAGAAACAAAAATCATGGAGGGCAATAAAGATGCAATCTTCCCCCCCGAGATACCAAAATCATGAGGAAAAATAGAAGGGGTGGGGGGGGGGAGGTGGGGGTTGGGTCTGCTCGTAAAAACAGATGGAAATTCGGGGGAAAATGGAAGGAATAGGGTGAGGGAAGGAGAAAGAGGGCTAATAGCAGGTACACTTCAGTCTGGGGAAAAAACAAAGTGGTCATTTCATTTTGTATAAACCACCCAGAAACTGCAGGAGGCCCAAAAAGAGGGGAAAATGAAGAGAGCAACCCGAAACAATGGTGGACACACTTGCTGAGGGGGCAAAAAAGAGCTCACTCCCGAGGGGGCAAAGTTGCTGGTTAGGGGGGGTTTCAACCCAGGGGAAAATTGGGCTGGGAAAAAACCCGGAGCCCCATGGGGGGGGCCCAAAACATGGGAGCCAGGATGTTGGCGTGGTGCTGGGGAAAAACCCCAAAGCACCAAAATGTTAAGGACACTACCCCGGTGAGGGGGGGATGAACCCGGGAAGATTTGGCCCTTTTGTTTACCCTGGGAGCTCAGACATTTAGGACATCAAGTATGAGAGTCCCCCAGGAGCTAGCGACCACGTGGTTCTGTGCTTTGAATACATAGTAGAGCTGCAAGTGGAGAGAATAACAGAGTAGAATGGGAAAAGCCTGACTATAAAAGAGGGGACTACATAGGGTTGAAGAACTTCATGCGGGAGGTCCAGTGGGACAGAGAACTGGCAGGAAAGCCAGTAAATGAAATGATGGAATATGTTAGCAACAAAATGCAAGGAGGCAGTGAAAGGTTCATTCCCAAGGGCAACAGTAACAACGGGAAGACCAGAACAAGCCCCTGGTTTACCCGACGGTGTAAGGAGGCAAAAACAAAGTGCAATAGAGAATGGAAAAAGTACAGAAGGCAGAGAACACACGAAAATAGGGAGATCAGTCGCAGAGGCCAGGAATGAGTACGCACAGGTAAGGAGGGAGGCCCAGCGACAGTATGAAAATGACATAGCATCGAGAATCAAGGACTGACCCGAAACTGTTGTATAGCCACATCAGGAGGAAGACAACAGTCAAGACCAGGTGATCAGATTAAGGACAGAAGGTGGAGAACTCACAAGAAATGTCAGGAGGTATGTGAGGAGCTGAACAGGAGATTTAAGGAAGTTTTTACAGTAGAGACAGGAAAGGGCTGTGGAAGACAGCACAGAAGGGAACATCAAGAGGGAATATACCAACAAGTGTTGGATGACATACGAACAATGAGGAGGAGGTGAAGAAGCTCTTAAGTGACCTTGACCACTCAAAGGCGATGGGACCGGACAACATCTCCCCATGGGTCCTTAGAGAAGGAGCAGAGATGCTGTGTGTGCCTCTAACCACAATCTTCAACACACCCCTTGAAACTGGGCAATACCTGAGAAATGGAAGACAGCTAATGTAGTCCCCATATTTAAGAAAGGAAACAGAAACGAGGCACTAAAACTACAGACCTGTGTCTCTGACATGTATTGTGTGCAAAGTCATGGAGAAGATTATCAGGAGGAGAGTGGTCGAACACCCTGGAAAGGAACAAGATTATAAATGAAAACCAGCATGGGTTCATGGAAGGCAAATCTTGTATCACAAACCTCCTGGAGTTTTATGACAAGGTAACAGAAGTAAGACACGAGAGAGGGGGTTGGGTAGATTGCGTTTTCCTAGACTGCAGGAAGGCCTTTGACACAGTTCCCCACAAGAGATTAGTGCAGAAGCTGGAGGATCAGGCACACATAAAAGGAAGGGCACTGCAATGGATAAGGGAATACCTGACGGGGAGGCAGCAACGAGTCATGGTACGTGAAGAGGTATCACAGTGGGCGCCTGTTACGAGCGGGGTCCCACAGGGTCAGTTCTAGGACCAGTGCTATTTTGATATATGTGAACGACATGATGGAAGGAATAGACTCTGAAGTGTCCCTGTTCGCAGATGACGGGAAGTTGATGAGAAGAATTAAATCGGACGAGGATGAGGCAGGACTGCAAAGAGACCTGGAGAGGCTGGACATGTGGTCCAGTAACTGGCTCCTCGAATTCAATCCAGCCAAATGCAAAGTCATGAAGATTGGGGAGGGGCAAAGAAGACCGCAGACAGAATATAGGCTAGGTGGACAAAGACTACAGACCTCACTCAGGGAGAAAGACCTTGGGGTGACCATAACACCGAGTACATCACCGGAGGCACACATCAACCAAATAACCGCTGCAGCATACGGCGCCTGGCAAACCTGAGAATAGCGTTCCGATACCTCAATAAGGAATCGTTCAAGACACTGGTACACTGTGTATGTTAGGCCCATACTGGAGTATGCAGCACCAGTCTGGAACCCACACCTGGTCAAGCACGTCAAGAAGTTAGAGAAAGTACAAAGGTTTGCAACAAGGCTAGTCCCAGAGCTCAAGGGAATGTCGTACGAGGAAAGGTTAAGGGGAAATCGGACTGACGACACTGGAGGACAGAAGGGTCAGGGGAGACATGATAACGACATACAAGATACTGCGGGGAATAGACAAGGTGGACAGAGATAGGATGTTCCAGAGAGGGGACACAGGGACAAGGGGTCACAACTGGAAGCTGAAGACTCAGACGAGTCACAGGGACGTTAGGAAGTATTTCTTCAGTCATAGAGTTGTCAGCAAGTGGAATAGCCTAGCAAGTGAAGTAGTGGAGGCAGGAACCATACATAGTTTTAAGAAGAGGTATGACAAAGCTCAGGAAGCAGAGAGAGAGAGGATCCAGTAGCGATCAGTGAAGAGGCGGGGCCAGGAGCTGAGTCTCGACCCCTGCAACCACAATTAGGTGAGTACAATTAGGTGAGTACACATACTACTGCTACAGTGACATACCTTGACCACCCATGTACTCGTGTAGAGCTCAATGTCATAACCATGTACTCGTGTAGAGCTGCCATAACCATGTACTCGTGTAGAGCTGCCATAACCATGTACTCGTGTAGAGCTGTGTCACCATGTACTCGTGTAGAGCTGTGTCAGGATGTACTCGTGTAGAGCTGTGTCACCATGTACTCGTGTAGAGCTGTGCCATAACCATGTACTCGTGTAGAGCTGTCACCATGTACTCGTGTAGAGCTGTGCCATAACCATGTACTCGTGTAGAGCTGTGTCACCATGTACTCGTGTAGAGCTGTGTCACCATGTACTCGTGTAGAGCTGTCACCATGTACTCGTGTAGAGCTGTGTCCCCATGTACTCGTGTAGAGCTGTGTCACCATGTACTCGTGTAGAGCTGTGTCACCATGTACTCGTGTAGAGCTGTGTCACCATGTACTCGTGTAGAGCTGTGTCACCATGTACTCGTGTAGAGCTGTCACCATGTACTCGTGTAGAGCTGTGTCACCATGTACTCGTGTAGAGCTGTGTCAACATGTACTCGTGTAGAGCTGTGCCATAACCATGTACTCGTGTAGAGCTGTGCCATAACCATGTACTCGTGTAGAGCTGTGCCATAACCATGTACTCGTGTAGAGCTGTGCCATAACCATGTACTCGTGTAGAGCTGTGCCATAACCATGTACTCGTGTAGAGCTGTGCCATAACCATGTACTCGTGTAGAGCTGTGTCACCATCTACTCGTGTAGAGCTGTGTCACCATGTACTCGTGTAGAGCTGTGTCACCATGCACTCGTGTAGAGCTGTGTCACCATGTACTCGTGTAGAGCTGTGTCATCATGTACTCGTGTAGAGCTGTGTCACCATGTACTCGTGTAGAGCTGTGTCACCATGTACTCGTGTAGAGCTGTGTCACCATGTACTCGTGTAGAGCTGTGTCACCATGTACTCGTGTAGAGCTGTGTCACCATGTACTCGTGTAGAGCTGTCACCATGTACTCGTGCAGAGCTGTGTCACCATGTACTCGTGCAGAGCTGTGTCACCATGTACTCGTGTAGAGCTGTGTCACCATGTACTCGTGTAGAGCTGTGTCACCATGTACCCCTGTAGAGCTGTGTCACCATGTACTCCTGTAGAGCTGTGCCACCATGTACTCCTGTAGAGCTGTGCCACCATGTACTCGTGTAGAGCTGTGCCACCATGTACTCGTGTAGAGCTGTGTCACCATGTACTCCTGTAGAGCTGTGTCACCATGTACTCGTGTAGAGCTGTGCCACCATGTACTCGTGTAGAGCTGTGTCACCATGTACTCGTGCAGAGCTGTGTCACCATGTACTCCTGTAGAGCTGTGTCATCATCTATACTTCATAACTAAAGTATCAGTATTGTTTAATTAGAAAAGTCTGTGAACAAAAGTTAATTGGTTCCTGATTAGCCGGGTTGTGGTGGCCAGGCTGGACTGTTTCCGACTAGCATCAACAGCCTGGTTGTTCAGGCAGTCGACCAGAAACCTTGTCTAGACACATGACCCCTCGGATATAAGAGAGGTTATCCATTACGCAACGAGAAACAGAATAAGTCTGCGGTTACAAAGGTCACCAGCTTGTCCGAGGACAGTCACCAGCTTGTCCGAGGACAGTCACCAGGTTTCACTAAACACAGGAAATACGTCAGACAATCTTTGGGAAGTTTGTTGTCTTTGATAACAAGGTTGAGAACTTAAGTAAATATACACGTGTTTTACCTGAGACAGGTTTCTAGTTTTTTGTTTGTATCACACTAGTCTAAGGTAACTCTTTATTGTCGGTTACCTGACTAAACAGGCTGTTGGTGGCTCACATAGCCATCACAGCCTGGTTGATGTGGGCACTTCGTGTAGGTAGTGATTCACTTTCCTCGTAATGACTAATACAATTGTTCTGACAATATTTCTAGTAGCTGTTGGTAGCAGGTTGAAGAATCTTGGACCACGGATGTTGACAGTCTTCTCTTATTGTGTCCACGGCTCCCCTGCTTTTCAATGGGTTAATTTTACACTTCATCTACCGTATCAATCCTGTAAATAATAACTGGGTGTAGATTTGGGTCCAGGCCTTCAAATATCTTCCATGAACATGCGTGTGTATCTAGTCTGCCAATAACAGTACATTCTAAGTACTTTAATATATTCCCAGTAGTTTAATTGCTTTATGGGCTCCATGAGGATAGTAAATGAGCTCTACATTTAACAGTTCTGACATCTCTCCTTCCTTGATCGGAGTGGTCAGCACTCAACATTATTCTACACGTAAGAACGCAGGCGATTTGAATTGTAGCTACTTCTCTTGTTTTGAAGGTTCTCTTTATCCATCCTGTCATTGTTCTGGCCTTCATGGCATTTGCATTGTGTTCTCTGAATGACAGGTCGTCAGACATGATTATAGCCAAGTCCTTTACAGGTTGCTTTCGTTCTGTGGGATGATCATCCAGGGTTGTGTGACCAGGTCTTCTGAGTTCTTAGTTCTTTCCACATCTGAGCAGTTGGAAATGGTCACCATTGAACCTTTGCAATTGCCCTTGTCCACGCGAAGACTTCGATGATGTCTTCTCTCCTCTTTTCCAGGAAAATAGGTTGGTAGGCCTGCCAGTCTGTAGTTGATTTCTAGGGGGTCATCGCTTCCCCACACGGCCTGGTCCCAGACCAGCCCTGTGGGGAAATTTAATACGTCAGGTGCGGCCACAGGTACGCTATCTTAGGACACACTCGTGTTCCTGCATCAGCTTTAAAGAAGAGTAAAATATCAAACCTGCAAAATAAAGAACGATGTATTCTTGCCCACCTGGACTCTGTATTCTTCCTCGCCTGGACTCTGTAAATGTACTAGTTACCAACAGAGTATACTACAGACTCGGGCCATACAATAGAGCGGAAAAATAATGTAAGGGACCTGGGAGTAGTAATGTCTGAGGATCTCACTTTCAAGGATCACAACAGTGCCACGATCACAAGTGCAAAGAAAATGATAGGATGGATAATGAGAACGTTCAAAACGAGAGATACCAAGTCAATGATGATCCTTTTCAAATCACTTGTTCTCTCTAGGCTGGAATACTGCTGTACATTAACATCTCCATTCAAAGCAGGTGAAATCGCAGATCTAGAGAGTGTACAGAGATCCTTTACTGCACGTATAAGTTCTGTCAAGCACCTTAACTACTGGGAACGCTTGGAAGCACTTGACTTGTACTCGTTGGAACGCAGGAGGGAGAGATATATCATAATCTACACTTGGAAAATCCTGGAAGGAATGGTCCCAAATCTGCACACAGAAATCACTCCCTACGAAAGTAAAAGACTGGGCCGGCGATGCAAATTACCCCCAATTAAAAGTAGGGGCGCCATTGGTACACTAAGAGAAAACATCGTAAGTGTCCGGGGTCCAAGACTGTTCAACAGCCTCCCATCAAGCATTAGGGGAATTGCCAATAACCCCCTGGCTGCCTTCAAGAGAGAGCTGGACAGATACCTAAAGTCAGTGCCTGAACAGCTGGGCTGTGCCTCGTACGTTGGACTGCGTGCGGCCAGCAGTAACAGCCTGATTGATCAGGCCCTGATCCACCGGGAGGCCTGGTCATGGACCGGGCCGCAGGGGCGTTGATCCCCGGAATAACCTGCAGGTAAGTACTCCTAGAGTTCTCTTGCTTTTACTGTTGTTGTGATTATCCATATTATAACAATCTTTGAGTCAGAAAGCAAGATCACAAACGACATAGACTAGTGAACTCTGCACAACCCAGGTCAACATGGGTTCATTGCAGGTCGCTCCTGCCTCTCGCAACTGCTGAACCATTACTACATGGTCTTGGATGCACTGGAAGACAAAATGCGGACGCGGTATGCACAGACTACCAGAGCCTTTGACAAGTGCGATCATGGTGTAACAGTGCACAAAATGCGCGCTGAAGGAATAATTGAAAAAGTTGGCAGATGGATATTTAATTTTCTAACTAATAGAAACCCAAAGTGTTATTGGTGAACACTGTGAAATCAGACGTGGGCAAAATGCTATGTTCCTCAAGGCACAGTACTGGACCCTGTTCCTTTTCTCATTCTTATATCTGGCATAGACAGGCATAAATCATAGCAACGTATCATCCTTTGCAGACGATACTAGAATCTGTATGAATGTTATTCATTGAGGACACAGTAAACTTTCAAGATAACATGAACAGTGTCTTCCAGTGGGCTGCTGACGACATGATGTTCAGTGAGGATATATTTCAGTTACTCCGTAATGGAATGATTGACGAAATAGCCTGGACCGGAGTATAAAACAAACTTGAATTACTCAAGAGAGTGCAAGACTAATGTGAGAGACCTGGAAGTGATTGTCAGACGCTCATAACTAGAACATTCAAAACAAGAGATACCGAGTCAGTGATGATACTCTTCAAGTCACTTATTCTCTGTAGGTGAAGTACTGTTGTACCCGTAACAGCTTGGTTCAAGGCAGGCGAAATTGTAAACCTGGAGAATGTGCAGAGAACCTTCACTGCTCGCATAGATTCAGTCAAGCACTTAAATTACTGGAAACTTTTAAAGACCCTCGACCTGTACTCCCTGGAGTGTAGGCGAATACGACACACACAATATACACCTGGAAAATTCTAAAGGGATTGGTCCAAATCCGCTCACATAAATCGTTCCCCATGAAGTAAGAGGCTTGGCAGACGGTGCAATATACACCCAGTAAAAAAAACGGGATGAAATTAAAACGCTAAGGGAAAACTCAGTGAGTGTGAAGACAAAAAATTTTCAACAGCCTCTTGTCTTTAATATGGAGGAGTCGCCAGCAGACCCCTGGTTGTCTTCAAGAAGGAACTGGTTGATCAGGTCATCCACTGGGAAGTCTGGTCTGGAACCGGGCCGCGGGGGCGTCGATCCAAGTAACACACTCGAGGCAGACCCATCAAGGGTATATCAAAGACGACTACGACGACCTACTACTACAGTTCCTGCTGCTATTACTACAACAACAACTGCAGTAACAACCACCACCTCCAATGTTAATGTATTTACGGAAGGCTCTAAATGCACATAGTTCTGGGTGATTATCGCTCCCCACGACTCTTTCCCAGGCTGTACCTGGTTGATGGGGATCGATCAGTGTGGCTGTCGGTGTTGGCTCTGTGCAGGCCAACATAATAACCACTGTTTGGAGACTTCTTTAGTCGAATACGGAGGTTGTTTAATACTGGAGACTGGAAAAAGGAGAGGTAATTTAGAGATAGTTCAGTCCCTCACAGCCTTGACTGAAGGTCTTCAGTCCCGTAGTTATCTTTATTTAGAGCTAATTGACTGAACACCTGTATGTGGTACTGAATACCTCAAAATTACACCCCTCGCTTCTACCTATGTATGGAAGTTGCTTCCACATTTGCCTGAAGAAGCCCGCTCTGCAGGCGAAACGTTTCGACAGATATACCAGTGTTGCATACATCTTGTTCATCAGTTTATCGGTATTGTCTACCATGAATACTATAGGTGTTGTGAATCCACCACAGTCAACAAGAACACACTGGTGAGTTGCAGTTGTTGTTCTGGCAACACTCACTCAATTATAGATCCACTGCGAGATATACACTGTCCTCAGAGTTCAACCAGAGTGCATTCTGAGCAGACACAGTGTTGTAATTGTGTCCTCAGAACACTCAAAAGTACTGCCTATCTTCACGTTAATCTTCGTTACCTCTACGGGCTTAGAGCTTAATTCGATAATAATAATTAATTAGCACATATAAGCATCAGTTTCTGAACCACTACTAAACTTAATTTTCTTATCGGTTAATTTAATTTGCCAGTGTGGGATGCACAGGTGTTGTCTTGTTTATTCCTTGCTTGTCTGTCTTGGGTCTGGGCAAGCCACTCGTCTTGGGTCTGGGCAAGCCACTCGTCTTGGGTCTGGGCAAGCCACTCGTCTTGGGTCTGGGCAAGCCACTCGTCTTGGGTCTGGGCAAGCCACTCGGGGCGAAACTTTTGCTTTTGTGAGTACATGTCACACGTATATAAATCATTATTAGAGACTGGTTGGTGCCTCCACACTACCATACTCTGGAAACTTACCCTACTTCTCCTGTTGTTGCCTTTGCAACAGTGCACAGCTCCTGATGACGCACTGAGAAGTGTGAAAGTACTCGAGCTAAAGATCCACCCCTCGTAGCTTGTCTTACACATGTATGTGTGTGTGTGTGTGGTGTGTGATATATATATATATATATATATATAATATATATATATATATATATATATATATATATATATTATATATATATATATATATATATATATATATGTGCAATAAGATCACAGTAAACAGGTGATTTCAAAATATGCAAAACAACCACTCTGAAAGAATAGAGAAATTCCAAGCGCTTTCGTGACTACTCACATTATCAAGGAACTATGAAAGTGAAGCATCCAAGGAAGCTATATAAGGGGTCGGCCAGCACCTCACTATCAGATCCCACAACGGTTAAACACGTGACGCGCGGCGAGCCAACTTGGATAGGTCCTTTGCACAACTCACCCCCAAGCTATTCTACCCAAGAAAATTTAAAAATTATTTGTCCAGTGTATTATTAAATTCTTCCCAAATTCTATTAATTATAAATGGATCTAATTTATATAAACCAAAGGAAATATTCATATTATTTTCAAAACTGCTTTTTATGAAACAAGATTCAATTATATTCCTGTCGACCATGGACTTGCTTGATACTACTTTCTCAACTTTTTGAAAATCAATTGGATGGTTAAAATCTCTTACATGAATAAATAGAGCATTGGAATCTTGTCCAGTTCTAATGCTATATTTATGTTGTTTTAATCTTAGTTCGAGATTTTTACCAGTTTGACCGTAATAAACTTTATCGCAAATTTTACAAGGAATCTTATAGACACATCCATCAGCATTTTGGGGGGAATTCTTTATCAAAAGTTTTTTTGGAAATAAATGGTATAAAATACCGACACAATGGAAATATAAATACTCTCGTACCTTCCAACCCCAGGTAGATCCGTGTGTGACTTGAAAAAGCCCACTGTGTGGGTGAAACGTTGTCAATAAAGGATCACATTATACTGCATTTGTGTTTATATTTCCAAAAGTTTTTTTTACTGTATCAAGATTTTTGAATACAACTTTAATATTAAAAGTCTTAAGAAGAGAAGGCATATCAACCAAGTTTTCATGGTAAGGGAGAACCAACATATTTTTAGTTGAATAAGGCTGGTTGCCCCTTTTTGGATTATAAAAAGTGTTTCTAGCAACTTTAAAAGATTTATCAATTACATTTCTTGGGTATTTTAAATCATTTCCTATTTCATAAATTTTGGATATTTCCTCATCTATGAACTCAGGACTACAAATTCGTAAAGCTCTCAAAAACATTGATGAGAAAACAGACAGTTTGACTCTATCTTGATGCGATAACCTCCAGGTAGATAGACCCACTCCAACACCACTATCACCACCCACTCTTCTAACACCAGCACTATCACCACCCACTCTTCTAACACCACCACTATCACCACCCACTCTCTTTCACCACCACCATCACCACCCACTCTTCTAACACCACTATCACCACCCACTCTTCTAACACCACCACTATCACCACCCACTCTTCTAACACCACCACCATCACCACCACACTCTTCTAACATCACCACCCACTCTTCTACCACCACTATCACCACCCATTCTTCTAACACCACTATCACCACCCATCTTCTAACACCACTATCACCACCCACTCTTCTAACACCATCACCACCCACTCTTCTAACACCATCACCACCCACTCTTCTAACACCACCACCACCCACTCTTCTAACACCACCACCACCCACTCTTCTAACCCCCACCACCACCCACTCTTCTAACCACCACCACCACCCACTCTTCTACCACCACCACCACCCACTCTTCTACCACCACCACCACCCACTCTTCTACCACCACCACCACCCACTCTTCTACCACACCACCACCCACTCTTCTACCACCACCACCACCCACTCTTCTACCACCACCACTATCACCACCCACTCTTCTACCACCACCACTATCACCACCACTCTTCTACCACTATCACCACCCACTCTTCTAACCAAATATCACCACCCACTCTTCTACCACTATCACCACCCACTCTTCTACCACCACCACTATCACCACCCACTCTTCTACCAACCACCACTATCACCACCCACTCTTCTACCACCACCACTATCACCACCCACTCTTCTACACCCCCACCACTATCACCACCCACTCTTCTACCACCACCACCACTATCACCACCCACTCTTCTACCACCACCACTATCACCACCCACTCTCTCCACCACCACCACATCACCACCCACTCTTCTACCACACCACTATCACCACCCACTCTCTCCACCCCCACCACTATCACCACCCACTCTTCTACCACACCACTATCACCACCCACTCTTCTACCACCACCACTATCACCACCCACTCCTCCAACACCACCACATCACCACCCACTCTTCCAACACCACCACTATCACCACCACTCCTCCAACACCACCACTATCACCACCCACTCTTCCACCACCACCACACCCACCATCACCACCACCCACTCTTCTACCAACACCACATCACCACCCACTCTTCTACACCACCACCACCCACACCCCCCACTCCTCTCACACCACCACTATCACCACCCACTCTCTCCACCACCACTATCACCACCCACTCCTCCAACACCACCACTATCACCACCCACTCCTCCAACACCACCACTATCACCACCCACTCCTCCAACACCACCACTATCACCACCCACTCCTCCAACACCACCACTATCACCACCCACTCCTCCAACACCACCACTATCACCACCCACTCCTCCAACACCACCACTATCACCACCCACTCCTCCAACACCACCACTATCACCACCCACTCCTCCAACACCACCACTATCACCACCCACTCCTCCAACACCACCACTATCACCACCCACTCCTCCAACACCACCACTATCACCACCCACTCCTCCAACACCACTATCACCACCCACTCCTCCAACACCACATCACCACCCACTCCTCCAACACCACCACTATCACCACCCACTCCTCCAACACCACCCCTATCACCACCCACTCCTCCACACCACCACTATCACCACCCACTCCTCCAACCCACCACTATCACCACCCACTCCTCACCACCACCACTATCACCCCACTCCTACCACCACCATATCACCACCGCTCTCACATGCCACCTATCATACCCGACTCTACAACTACCATTCATCACCCATCTCACACCTCTACCCACCCACTCTACCACCATACACCACCGTCTAACCACCTACCACATCTCGCACATCACCAGCGTCTACCCTCACACCGCACATCTACAGGGCGTCCTACCCTCAACACCGCACATCTACCAGGCGTCTACCCTCACACCGCACATCTACCAGGCGTCTACCCTCACACCGCACATCTACCAGGCGTCTACCCTCACACCGCACATCTACCAGGCGTCTACCCCCACACCGCACATCTACCAGGCGTCTACCCTCACACCGCACATCTACCAGGCGTCTACCCTCACACCGCACATCTACCAGGCGTCTACCCCCACACCGCACATCTACCAGGCGTCTACCCCCACACCGCACATCTACCAGGCGTCTACCCTCACACCGCACATCTACCAGGCGTCTACCCCCACACCGCACATCTACCAGGCGTCTACCCTCACACCGCACATCTACCAGGCGTCTACCCTCACACCGCACATCTACCAGGCGTCTACCCCCACACCGCACATCTACCAGGCGTCTACCCCTCACGTATAAGAAGCGTAGCAGTGGATAGGTAAAGGAAAGTGCTACGAAATCTCTAAGACTGTCACCATGTATAGTGCCAGTGCCGTGTGGCACTGCCACAACACACCCTGATTGCTGAGAAATATTGACTTAATTTGTCTTGTTAAGGGTCTTGAAGGTGTTATGACTGGGTCGTTAGGCTTTATTAACTCAACATTAAGAGGTCTTGATGCAGAGGTCTTCGGTCACTAGTAAGACCTGAGATACTGTTGTCTTCGGTCACTAGTAAGACCTGAGATACTGTTGTCTTCGGTCACTAGTAAGACCTGAGATACTGTTGTCTTCGGTCACTAGTAAGACCTGAGATACTGTTGTCTTCGGTCACTAGTAAGACCTGAGATACTGTTGTCTTCGGTCACTAGTAAGACCTGAGATACTGTTGTCTTCGGTCACTAGTAAGACCCAACACACTGGTCTTGAACCACTGGGGGTCTTACGGTAAGGTCGCAGTTAGAAAACACCTGAACGTCAATGTTAGGCGTAAAAAAAAAAAGAAAGAAAAACAAGAAACGGTCTACCATTAAGCTATTCCCGTTTTCTGTTGCTGCGTCATTTTTATTTTTAACCGCGATACAAATCTCAGTGGCGTTGTGTGCTGTTATATTTAGTTAATTTTGATTGATAATTTAACCTCGCTATATCTAACGAAGGTAAATTTTGTATGTCGCTGGTAAGGATGGTTTGAAACTCTATTTCCCGAAAATAGAATTTTTTAGATTTTTCTAACGGTAATTCCCACGGTTTATAAACAGTAGGGATTAAGACTGTTGATCCAAAGGATATGTTGTATTGCTGTGCTACTGGAGAAGTGTGTTAAACCCGCGTGGGCTCGATCTTGCCTTGTAATCTCGGCTGCTTGGTGTCGTGTTTTGGTTGTCAGGAAAGATCTAACTCCCACACTCCTGGTTGGCCAGGCTAGCACCAGACGAGCCTGGCCCATGGCCGGTCTCCGGGAGTAGAAATACTTGAAACTCATAAAAGGCATATCAGCGAGGGACGGGGCGCTAAATCCGTAGGGGTCATAGCGATGACTACCATGTTTTGTGTTGTATTAGTGATCACAACACTATTGATCTATGTGCCCCTTCTATGGCATGTCACCCCTCTTCCTCCCCTCCAGTGTTATCTGTCTGAGAGAACTTCCCTTGTTGACGTTATCAAGTGCGCTGGGGGGGGGGGTGGTTGTAGCTCAGGGACCCTGGGGTACTGGGTCCCTTAGGAGCTGGGGTGCAGGTGTGCACAGGAGTAAGGGTGCTACACCGCTCGCTCTCTATCTACCTGGAGAGTATTCAGGGGATCACTGCCCCCCCCCCCCGGCCCGGTCTATGACCAGGCCTTCCGGTGGATCAGGGCCTGATCAACTAGGCTGTTACTGCTGGCTGCACGTAGTCAAACGCACGAACCATAGCTCGGGTGATCCGGCACTGACTCTAGGTATCTGTCCAGCTCCCTCTTGAAGACAACCAGGGGTCTATTGGTAATTCCTCTTACAACTGGTGGGAGGCTGTTGAACAGTCTTGGGCCCCGGACACTTCTTGTGTTTTCTCTTTGTGTACTAATCGTGTACTAATACTTTTCATTGGGCGCATGTTGCATCGCCACCCAAGGGAGTGCAGTAGATTGTTTTCTAGTAATCGCTAGTATTGTCAAATTATTCTATATATTCCCTTCATTCTCTCTCTCTCTCTCTCTCTCTCTCTCTCTCTCTCTCTCTCTCTCTCTCTCTCTCTCTCTCTCTCTCTCTCTCTCCTTTCTCTGATGGGAAATAAGATGAGAAAATCGATAAGTGTTTCGATTTCATTTCATCTCATCCTCTGGGATGTTGCACTTGATGGTGGGAGGAGGGGCGGCAGATGAGGGGTGATGGATGGATGGAGGGGGGGAAGGGCGGCAGATGAGGGGTGATGGATGGATGGAGGGGGGAAGGGCGGCAGATGAGGGGTGATGGATGGATGGAGGGGGGAAGGGCGGCAGATGAGGGGTGATGGATGGATGGAGGGGGGGAAGGGCGGCAGATGAGGGGTGATGGATGGATGGAGGGGGGAAGGGCGGCAGATGAGGGGTGATGGATGGATGGAGGGGGGGAAGGGCGGCAGATGAGGGGTGATGGATGGATGGAGGGGGGGAAGGGCGGCAGATGAGGGGTGATGGATGGATGGAGGGGGGGAAGGGCGGCAGATGAGGGGTGATGGATGGATGGAGGGGGGAAGGGCGGCAGATGAGGGGTGATGGATGGATGGAGGGGGGGAAGGGCGGCAGATGAGGGGTGATGGATGGATGGAGGGGGGAAGGGCGGCAGATGAGGGGTGATGGATGGATGGAGGGGGGAAGGGCGGCAGATGAGGGGTGATGGATGGATGGAGGGGGGAAGGGCGGCAGATGAGGGGTGATGGATGGATGAGGGGGGAAGGGCGGCAGATGAGGGGTGATGGATGGATGGAGGGGGGAAGGGCGGCAGATGAGGGGTGATGGATGGATGGAGGGGGGGAAGGGCGGCAGATGAGGGGTGATGGATGGATGGAGGGGGGAAGGGCGGCAGATGAGGGGTGATGGATGGATGGAGGGGGGAAGGGCGGCAGATGAGGGGTGATGGATGGATGGAGGGGGGAAGGGCGGCAGATGAGGGGTGATGGATGGATGAGGGGGGAAGGGCGGCAGATGAGGGGTGATGGATGGATGGAGGGGGGAAGGGCGGCAGATGAGGGGTGATGGATGGATGGAGGGGGGAAGGGCGGCAGATGAGGGGTGATGGATGGATGGAGGGGGGAAGGGCGGCAGATGAGGGGTGATGGATGGATGGAGGGGAGAAGGGCGGCAGATGAGGGGTGATGGATGGATGGAGGGGGGGAAGGGCGGCAGATGAGGGGTGATGGATGGATGGAGGGGGGGAAGGGCGGCAGATGAGGGGTGATGGATGGATGGAGGGGGGAAGGGCGGCAGATGAGGGGTGATGGATGGATGGAGGGGGGGAAGGGCGGCAGATGAGGGGTGATGGATGGATGGAGGGGGGAAGGGCGGCAGATGAGGGGTGATGGATGGATGGAGGGGGGGAAGGGCGGCAGATGAGGGGTGATGGATGGATGGAGGGGGGAAGGGCGGCAGATGAGGGGTGATGGATGGATGGAGGGGGGAAGGGCGGCAGATGAGGGGTGATGGATGGATGGAGGGGGGAAGGGCGGCAGATGAGGGTGATGGATGGATGGAGGGGGGAAGGGCGGCAGATGAGGGGTGATGGATGGATGGAGGGGGGGAAGGGCGGCAGATGAGGGGTGATGGATGGATGGAGGGGGGAAGGAGCGCCGCCGCCACTACACATTGTCTAGATTGTGTTTGAAGTCGATTTCCTGTGATCCACCAACAGTGTGGATATTGCCCTCCCTGTGATCCACCAACAGTGTGGATATTGCCCTCCCTGTGATCCACCAGCAGTGTGGATATTGCCCTCCCTGTGATCCACCAGCAGTGTGGATATTGCCCTCCCTGTGATCCACCAACAGTGTGGATATTGCCCTCCCTGTGATCCACCAACAGTGTGGATATTGCACTCCCTGTGATCCACCAACAGTGTGGATATTGCCCTCCCTGTGATCCACCAACAGTGTGGATATTGCCCTCCCTGTGATCCACCAACAGTGTGGATATTGCCCTCCCTGTGATCCACCAACAGTGTGGATATTGCACTCCCTGTGATCCACCAACAGTGTGGATATTGCCCTCCCTGTGATCCACCAACAGTGTGGATATTGCCCTCCCTGTGATCCACCAACAGTGTGGATATTGCCCTCCCTGTGATCCACCAACAGTGTGGATATTGCCCTCCCTGTGATCCACCAACAGTGTGGATATTGCCCTCCCTGTGATCCACCAACAGTGTGGATATTGCCCTCCCTGTGATCCACCAACAGTGTGGATATTGCCCTCCCTGTGATCCACCAACAGTGTGGATATTGCCCTCCTTGTGATCCACCAACAGTGTGGATATTGCCCTCCCTGTGATCCACCAACAGTGTGGATATTACCCTCCCTGTGATCCACCAACAGTGTGGATATTACCCTCCCTGTGATCCACCAACAGTGTGGATATTACCCTCCCTGTGATCCACCAACAGTGTGGATATTACCCTCCCTGTGATCCACCAACAGTGTGGATATTGCCCTCCCTGTGATCCACCAACAGTGTGGATATTGCCCTCCCTGTGATCCACCAACAGTGTGGATATTACCCTCCCTGTGATCCACCAACAGTGTGGATATTGCCCTCCCTGTGATCCACCAACAGTGTGGATATTGCCCTCCCTGTGATCCACCAACAGTGTGGATATTGCCCTCCCTGTGATCCACCAACAGTGTGGATATTACCCTCCCTGTGATCCACCAACAGTGTGGATATTACCCTCCCTGTGATCCACCAACAGTGTGGATATTACCCTCCCTGTGATCCATCAACAGTGTGGATATTACCCTCCCTGTGATCCACCAACAGTGTGGATATTACCCTCCCTGTGATCCATCAACAGTGTGGATATTACCCTCCCTGTGATCCACCAACAGTGTGGATATTACCCTCCCTGTGATCCATCAACAGTGTGGATATTGCCCTCCCTGTGACCCACCAACAGTGTGGATATTGCCCTCCCTGTGATCCACCAACAGTGTGGATATTGCCCTCCCTGTGACCCACCAACTGTGTGGATATTACCCTCCCTGTGATCCACAACAGTGTGGATACTGCCCTCCCTGTGATCCACCAACTGTGTGGATATTACCCTCCCTGTGATCCACCAACAGTGTGGATATTACCCTCCCTGTGATCCACCAACAGTGTGGTTATTGCCCTCCCTGTGATCCACCAACAGTGTGGATACTGCCCTCCCTGTGATCCACCAACAGTGTGGATACTGCCCTCCCTGTGATCCACCAACTGTGTGGATATTGCCCTCCCTGTGATCCACCAACAGTGTGGATATTACCCTCCCTGTGATCCACCAACAGTGTGGATATTACCCTCCCTGTGATCCACCAACAGTGTGGATACTGCCCTCCCTGTGATCCACCAACAGTGTGGATATTACCCTCCCTGTGATCCACCAACAGTGTGGATATTGCCCTCCCTGTGATCCACCAACAGTGTGGATATTGCCCTCCCTGTGATCCACCAACTGTGTGGATATTGCCCTCCCTGTGATCCACCAACAGTGTGGATATTGCCCTCCCTGTGATCCACCAACAGTGTGGATATTGCCCTCCCTGTGATCCACCAACAGTGTGGATATTGCCCTCCCTGTGATCCACCAACAGTGTGGATATTGCCCTCCCTGTGATCCACCAACAGTGTGGATATTGCCCTCCCTGTGATCCACCAACAGTGTGGATATTGCCCTCCCTGTGATCCACCAACAGTGTGGATATTGCCCTCCCTGTGATCCACCAACAGTGTGGATATTGCCCTCCCTGTGATCCACCAACAGTGTGGATATTGCCCTCCCTGTGATCCACCAACAGTGTGGATATTGCCCTCCCTGTGATCCACCAACAGTGTGGATATTGCCCTCCCTGTGATCCACCAACAGTGTGGATATTACCCTCCCTGTGATCCAACAACAGTGTGGATATTGCCCTCCCTGTGATCCAACAACAGTGTGGATATTGCCCTCCTTGTGATCCACCAACAGTGTGGATATTGCCCTCCCTGTGATCCACCAACAGTGTGGATATTGCCCTCCCTGTGATCCACCAACAGTGTGGATATTGCCCTCCCTGTGATCCAACAACAGTGTGGATATTGCCCTCTCTGTGATCCACCAACTGTGTGGATATTACCCTCCCTGTGATCCACCAACAGTGTGGATATTACCCTCCCTGTGATCCACCAACAGTGTGGATACTGCCCTCCCTGTGATCCACCAACAGTGTGGATATTACCCTCCCTGTGATCCACCAACAGTGTGGATATTGCCCTCCCTGTGATCCACCAACAGTGTGGATATTACCCTCCCTGTGATCCACCAACAGTGTGGATATTGCCCTCCCTGTGATCCACCAACAGTGTGGATATTACCCTCCCTGTGATCCACCAACAGTGTGGATATTACCCTCCCTGTGATCCACCAACAGTGTGGATATTGCCCTCCCTGTGATCCACCAACAGTGTGGATATTACCCTCCCTGTGATCCACCAACAGTGTGGATATTGCCCTCCCTGTGATCCACCAACAGTGTGGATATTACCCTCCCTGTGATCCACCAACAGTGTGGATATTACCCTCCCTGTGATCCACCAACAGTGTGGATATTACCCTCCCTGTGATCCACCAACAGTGTGGATATTACCCTCCCTGTGATCCACCAACAGTGTGGATACTGCCCTCCCTGTGATCCACCAACAGTGTGGATATTACCTTTTCTGAATTTATAGTTTCCATTCTGTTTTTAACTCTCTCTCTCTCTCTCTCTCTCTCTCTCTCTCTCTCTCTCTCTCTCTCTCTCTCTCTCTCTCTCTCTCTCTCTCTCTCTCTCTCTCTCTCTCTCTCTCTTTCTCTTTCTCTCTCTTTCTTTCTCTCTTTCTCTCTCTTTCTCTCTCTCTTTCTTTCTCTCTTTCTCTCTTCCTCCCCTCTCTCTCTTCTCCTCTCTCTCTTCTCTCTCTCTCCTCTCTCTCTCTCTCTCTCTCTCTCTCTCTCTCTCTCTCTCTTCTCTCTTTCTCTCTTCTCTCTTTCTTCTCTCTTCTCTTCTCTCTCTTCTCTCTCTCTCTCTCTCTCTCTCTCTCTCTCCTCCTGAGAGCGGCCATGATGCCGGTCAAGGGCTCTTAATAAAAGAAATTTGAGCTACCTCTCGTCTCTCTTGAGGGGGTCGAACCTGATTACCTCCAATTCCCCAGGTGCTGTGCGACCCATACGGGTTTAGGAAGTCGCCTTGAATACAAGAATACCACCCCTCTCCTCAGATGGTGGTCCTAGGAACGTTCCGATATCCCTTCCACGCTTCAATATGTTTCCTTGCTTCGATATACATTCCTCACTTCGATATCTCCATGCTTCGGTATCCCTTTCATGCCTTGGTATCTCTTCCATGTATCGATATCCCTTGCTTCAATATCTCTTCCATGCCTCGATATCCCTTCCTTGCTTCGCTGCGCCGCGCTGCCTTTGATCCCGCCTGATTGACGCAGGATATTACTTCGGAAAATTATTGTATCGGTGGGAATCTGTATTAATTTCGTATTTTTTCCCCAGTGATCCTTCACTTGGCGGGAGACAGAGGCTCGTGTCGTATTCTCCGCCTCTTTTGTGTCATGCTAGTGTTGGACACGGAGGTTTAGTTACCTTTACTGTTGCTCTTTTGTTTGTATGATATGGAGGTTTAGTTATCTATACTAGTAATGCTATAGTGTTGGTCACGAAAGTTCAGTTCTGTATTGGTAGGAATAAAACAGCTGGGTGGTATATGAAACACTTGACTGATACATAAAACATTCGGGGTAGGTATCAGAGCCAGAGTGGTCGCCACGTTGGGGCGTGATCAACCAGGTTGTGATGGCTGTGTGGACCTACAGGCCGCTAGCACAAATAGCCTGGTTGATTTACCACTTAGTGGAGAGAGTTTTGAACATGTCAGTCTGTAATTATCAGGCTTCACAGTCAATAATATAGGTAATGAGCGTTATGACCAATCAGGGGAGAGTTTTCATTGTCAGGGCCAATCAGGGGAGAGTTTTCATTGTCAGGGCCAATCAGGGGAGAGTTTTCATTGTTAGGGCCAGAGAAGAGTTTAGAGCGTCAAGCTCAATCAGGAGTTATGAATATCAGGGGAGTTTCAAGCTCCTTGGGCAATCAGGGAGTTATTCAGAGTCAATCAGAAGTTTCGAGTGCCAGAGGTAATCAGGGAAGGGGGTGGGGGATGAGGCACTTGCGAGGAATTAATGCTTAGTATGGAGAGTGTCACCCGTGAAACACCGTGTGGTCCACCAGGGTGAGTGTCACACCTGAAACACCGTGTGGTCCACCAGGGTGAGTGTCACACAGGAAACACCGTGTGGTCCACCAGGGTGAGTGTCACACAGGAAACACCGTGTGGTCCACCAGGGTGAGTGTCACACCGGAAACACCGTGTGTCCACCAGGGTGAGTGTCACACAGGAAACATCGTGTGGTCCACCAGGGTGAGTGTCACACCTGAAACACCGTGTGGTCCACCAGGGTGTCACACCTGAAACACCGTGTGGTCCACCAGGGTATCACACCTGAAACACCGTGTGGTCCACCAGGGTGAGTGTCACACCGGAAACACCGTGTGGTCCACCAGGGTGAGTGTCACACAGGAAACACCGTGTGGTCCACCAGGGTGAGTGTCACACAGGAAACACCGTGTGGTCCACCAGGGTGAGTGTCACACAGGAAACATCGTGTGGTCCACCAGGGTGAGTGTCACACAGGAAACATCGTGTGGTCCACCAGGGTGAGTGTCACACAGGAAACATCGTGTGGTCCACCAGGGTGAGTGTCACACAGGAAACACCGTGTGGTCCACCAGGGTGAGTGTCACACCGGAAACACCATGTCGTCCACCAGGGTGAGTGTCACACCTGAAACACCATGTGGTCCACCAGGGTGAGTGTCACACCTGAAACACTGTGTGGTCCACCAGGGTGAGTGTCACACCTGAAACACCGTGTGGTCCACCAGGGTGTCACACCTGAAACACCGTGTGGTCCACCAGGGTATCACACCTGAAACACCGTGTGGTCCACCAGGGTGAGTGTCACACCGGAAACACCGTGTGGTCCACCAGGGTGAGTGTCACACCGGAAACACCGTGTGGTCCACCAGGGTGAGTGTCACACCGGAAACACCGTGTGGTCCACCAGGGTGAGTGTCACACCGGAAACACCGTGTGGTCCCACCAGGTGAGTGTCACACCGGAAACACCGTGTGGTCCACCAGGGTGAGTGTCACACCGGAAACACCGTGTGGTCCACCAGGGTGAGTGTCACACCGGAAACACCGTGTGGTCCACCAGGGTGAGTGTCACACCGGAAAACACCGTGTGTCCACCAGGGTGAGTGTCCACACCGGAAACACCGTGTGGTCCACCAGGGTGAGTGTCACACCGGAAACACCGTGTGGTCCACCAGGGTGAGTGTCACACCGGAAACACCGTGTGGTCCACCAGGGTGAGTGTCAAAACCCGGAAACACCGTGTGGTCCACCAGGGTGAGTGTCACACCGGAAACACCGTGTGGTCCACCAGGGTGAGTGTCACACCGGAAACACCGTGTGGTCCACCAGGGTGAGTGTCACACCGGAAACACCGTGTGGTCCACCAGGGTGAGTGTCACACCGGAAACACCGTTGGGTCCACCGGGGTGAGTGTCACACCGGAAACACCGTGTGGTCCACCAGGGTGAGTGTCACACCGGAAACACCGTGTGGTCCACCAGGGTGTCACACCGGAAACACCGTGTGGTCCACCAGGGTGAGTGTCACACCGGAAACACCGTGTGGTCCACCAGGGTGAGTGTCACACCGGAAACACCGTGTGGTCCACCAGGGTGAGTGTCACACCGGAAACACCGTGTGGTCCCACCAGGGTGAGTGTCACACCGGAAACACCGTGTGGTCCACCAGGGTGAGTGTCCACAAACCGGAAACACCGTGTGGTCCACCAGGGTGAGTGTCAAAACCGGAAACACCGTGTGGTCCACCAGGGTGAGTGTCACACCGGAAACACCGTGTGGTCCACCAGGGTGAGTGTCACACCGGAAACACCGTGTGGTCCACCAGGGTGAGTGTCACACCGGAAACACCGTGTGGTCCACCAGGGTGTCACACCGGAAACACCGTGTGGTCCACCAGGGTGAGTGTCACACCGGAAACACCGTGTGGTCCACCAGGGTGAGTGTCACACCGGAAACACCGTGTGGTCCACCAGGGTGAGTGTCACACCGGAAACACCGTGTGGTCCACCAGGGTGAGTGTCACACCGGAAACACCGTGTGGTCCACCAGGGTGAGTGTCACACAGGAAACACCGTGTGGTCCACCAGGGTGAGTGTCACACCGGAAACACCGTGTGGTCCACCAGGGTGAGTCACACCGGAAACACCGTGTGGTCCACCAGGGTGAGTGTCACACCTGAAACACCGTGTGGTCCACCAGGGTGAGTGTCACACCTGAAACACCGTGTGGTCCACCAGGGTGAGTGTCACACCGGAAACACCGTGTGGTCCACCAGGGTGAGTGTCACACCGGAAACACCGTGTGGTCCACCAGGGTGAGTGTCACACCTGAAACACCGTGTGGTCCACCAGGGTGAAGGGGGACATTAATATTTATTGAAGTTTAAAATTATAAGATTTAGATAAATAAATCCTAAGCACTAAACCCATGTGGGTCATTCAGCTCCAGACGTGGTGGATGTAGGCTTGATCCACCGTCTACTGAGTGCGAGACAGACGTGATTCCTATTTGTACTCACCTGTATGTAGTCAGAGAAGAGAAACTAATCATGAAAAAATAATTTAGACAATGGTTCGTTCTCCCTGAGGTTATTACATTCCCTTTGAGCAATAAACCCTTATGGAACATGCAGCCGCTCGCTCGTGTCATGTATGTCTTGGGACACAAAATATTCACACAGTGTGCAGCTCTCAGATAGTTCACATAATTGGGGTAGCTACAGTCCAATCAACTAGGCAGTGTAGGCCAGTGGACCACCAGCAGCAACAGCCAGGTTGACTAGGGAGGCACCAGTTGGGCCTGGCCCAAGGCCGGGTTCTGGGAGCAGGAAAAACTCGGGAAACTCATCAAAAGTATATCAGAGATAAAGGATTGCTAACAAGCCTTTTAATTAACCTGACATAAACCTTAAATGCTTCTTAGTTCTAGGACTTTCCACGATTTCAATCCCCGCCCGTTCCGTGGTTTGTTAATTAGGTTGGTTTGCGCTAACCAGAGCACCATGCAGCCTTCCTTACTGTCAGCAGAATAACACTGCCACGGCAAACATAAAAGTTTGCTCTACTCGCAAACGAAATTAAGGTGGTTCTTGAAATATGTAAACTGCTCTCATACACTGTGGCAGCCTGGCTACTGTGTGTACACTGTGGCAGCCTGGCTACTGTGTGTACACTGTGGCAGCCTGGCTACTGTGTGTACACTGTGGCAGCCTGGCTACTGTGTGTACACTGTGGCAGCCTGGCTACTGTGTGTACAACTGTGGCAGCCTGGCTACTGTGTGTACACTGTGGCAGCCTGGCTACTGTGTGTACACTGTGGCAGCCTGGCTACTGTGTGTACACTGTGGCAGCCTGGCTACTGTGTGTACACTGTGGCAGCCTGGCTACTGTGTGTACACTGTGGCAGCCTGGCTACTGTGTGTACACTGTGGCAGCCTGGCTACTGTGTGTACACTGTGGCAGCCTGGCTACTGTGTGTGTGTACACTGTGGCAGCCTGGCTACTGTGTGTACACTGTGGCAGCCTGGCTACTGTGTGTACACTGTGGCAGCCTGGCTACTGTGTGTACACTGTGGCAGCCTGGCTACTGTGTGTACACTGTGGCAGCCTGGCTACTGTGTGTACACTGTGGCAGCCTGGCTACTGTGTGTACACTGTGGCAGCCTGGCTACTGTGTGTACACTGTGGCAGCCTGGCTACTGTGTGTACACTGTGGCAGCCTGGCTACTTTGTGTACACTGTGGCAGCCTGGCTACTGTGTGTACACTGTGGCAGCCTGGCTACTGTGTACACTGTGGCAGCCTGGCTACTGTGTGTACACTGTGGCAGCTTGGCTACTGTGTATACACTGTGGCAGCCTGGCTACTGTGTGTACACTGTGGCAGCCTGGCTACTGTGTGTACACTGCGGCAGCCTGGCTACTGTGTGTGTGTGCACTGTGGCAGCCTGGCTACTGGTGTGACACTGTGGCAGCCTGGCTACTGTGTGTACACTGTGGCAGCCTGGCTACTGTGTGTACACTGTGGCAGCCTGGCTACTGTGTGTACACTGCGGCAGCTTGGCTACTGTGTGTACACTGTGGCAGCCTGGCTACTGTGTGTACACTGTGGTAGCCTGGCTACTGTGTGTACACTGTGGCAGCCTGGCTACTGTGTGTACACTGTGGCAGCCTGGCTACTGTGTGTACACTGTGGCAGCCTGGCTACTGTGTGTACACTGTGGCAGCCTGGCTACTGTGTGTACACTGTGGCAGCCTGGCTACTGTGTGTTTGTAAACTGTGGCAGCCTGGCTACTGTGTGTTTGTAAACTGTGGCAGCCTGGCTACTGTGTACACTGTGGCAGCCTGGCTGCTGTGTGTGTGTACACTGTGGCAGCCTGGCTGCTGTGTGTGTGTACACTGTGGCAGCCTGGCTACTGTGTGTGTGTACACTGTGTTAGCCTGGCTACTGTGTGTGTGTACACTGTGGCAGCCTGGCTACTGTGTACACTGTGGCAGCCTGGCTGCTGTGTGTGTGTACACTGTGGCAGCCTGGCTGCTGTGTGTGTGTACACTGTGGCAGCCTGGCTACTGTGTGTGTACACTGTGGCAGCCTGGCTACTGTGTGTGTGTACACTGTGGCAGCCTGGCTACTGTGTGTGTGTACACTTTGGCAGCCTGGATACTGTGTGTGTGTGTGTACACTGTGGCAGCCTGGATACTGTGTGTGTGTACACACTGGCAGCCTGGATACTGTGTGTGTGTACACTGTGGCAGCCTGGATACTGTGTGTGTACACTGAGGCGGGCTGGCTACTGTGTGTGTGTACACTATGGCAGCCTGGCTACTGTGTGTGTGTACACTGTGGCAGCCTGGCTACTGTGTGTGTACACTGTGGCAGCCTGGATACTGTGTGTGTGTACACTGTGGCAGCCTGGATACTGTGTGTGTACACTGTGGCAGCCTGGATACTGTGTGTGTGTACACTGGCAGCCTGGCTACTGTGTGTGTGTGTGTACACTATGGCAGCCTGGCTACTGTGTGTGTGTACACTGTGGCAGCCTGGCTACTGTGTGTGTGTGTGTGTGTGTGTGTGTGTTACCATTTTGTCCTAGGCACATGTCGATTAGACACTAGGCCTGTTGTATTTGCGAGTGTGTGTGTGTGTGTGTGTTGTGTGTGTGTGTGTGTGTGTGTGTGTGTGTTGTACACTGTGGCACCCTGGCTGGTGTGTGTGTGTTCACTGTGGCAGCCTAGGCTGCTGTGCGTATGCACACTGTGGCAGCCTAGTGTGTTGTGTGCGCGCACCCACACACTGGCAGCCTAGGTTGCTGTGTGTACATAATGTGGCAGCCTAGGCTGCTGTGTGTACATACTGTGGCAGCCTAGGCTGCTTTGTGTGCATACTGTGGCAGCCTAGGCTGCTGTGTGTACATACTGTGGCAGCTTAGGCTGCTGTGTGTACATACTGTGGCAGCCTAGGCTGCTGTGTGTACATACTGTGGCAGCCTAGGCTGCTGTGTGTACATACTGTGGCAGCCTAGGCTGCTGTGTGTACATACTGTGGCAGCCTAGGCTGCTGTGTGTACATACTGTGGCAGCCTAGGCTGCTGTGTGTACATACTGTGGCAGCCTAGGCTTCTGTGTGTGCATACTGTGGCAGCCTAGGCTTCTGTGTGTACATACTGTGGCAGCGTAGGCTGCTGTGTGTACATACTGTGGCAGCTTAAGCTGCTGTATGTACATACTGTGGCAGCCTAGGCTGCTGTGTGTACATACTGTGGCAGCCTAGGCTGCTGTGTGTACATACTGTGGCAGCCTAGGCTGCTGTGTGTACATACTGTGGCAGCCTAGGCTGCTTTGTGTACATACTGTGGCAGCCTAGGCTGCTGTGTGTGCATACTGTGGCAGCCTAGGCTGCTGTGTGTGCATACTGTGGCAGCCTAGGCTTCTGTGTGTACATACTGTGGCAGCGTAGGCTGCTGTGTGTACATACTGTGGCAGCTTAAGCTGCTGTATGTACATACTGTGGCAGCCTAGGCTGCTGTGTGTACATACTGTGGCAGCCTAGGCTGCTGTGTGTACATACTGTGGCAGCCTAGGCTGCTGTGTGTACATACTGTGGCAGCCTAGGCTGCTGTGTGTACATACTGTGGCAGCCTAGGCTGCTGGTGTGTACATACTGTGGCAGCCTAGGCTGCTGTGTGTACACTGGTAGCCTGGATACTGTGTGTACATACTGTGGCAGCCTAGGCTGCTGTGTGTACATACTGTGGCAGCCTAGGCTGCTGTGTGTACATACTGTGGCAGCCTAGGCTGCTGTGTGTACATACTGTGGCAGCCTAGGCTGCTGTGTGTACATACTGTGGCAGCCTAGGCTGCTGTGTGTACACTGTGGCAGCCTGGATACTGTGTGTACATACTGTGGCAGCCTAGGCTGCTGTGTGTACATACTGTGGCAGCCTAGGCTGCTGTGTGTACATACTGTGGCAGCCTAGGCTGCTGTGTGTACATACTGTGGCAGCTAGGCTGCTGTGTGTACACTGTGGCAGCCTGGATACTGTGTGTACATACTGTGGCAGCCTAGGCTGCTGTGTGTACATACTGTGGCAGCCTAGGCTGCTGTGTGTACATACTGTGGCAGCCTAGGCTGCTGTGTGTACATACTGTGGCAGCCTAGGCTGCTGTGTGTACACTGTGGCAGCCTGGATACTGTGTGTACATACTGTGGCAGCCTAGGCTGCTGTGTGTACATACTGTGGCAGCCTAGGCTGCTGTGTGTACATACTGTGGCAGCCTAGGCTGCTGTGTGTACATACTGTGGCAGCCTAGGCTGCTGTGTGTACATACTGTGGCAGCCTAGGCTGCTGTGTGTACATACTGTGGCAGCCTAGGCTGCTGTGTGTAACCATCTCTGAACACATCTCATGAATATAATTTTGCTATACTAATGAAATATACGCCTAAAATCCTAGTTTACAAAGAGTTTGGGGGGATGGCGGGATTTAGGTAAGGGGTTATTTTACAGAATGTTGAATAACGTTGTCGTCACAACACACTCAAGTTCCTTAAGATTCAATAGCATACATAGCTTGCTAGACCTGCCTGCACCCATGGACCTTGTGAGGTTGCTGTGCGTGGATGGTATCAAGGTGTGGGTGTGGATCTCGTCAGGTAGTGAGTGGTGTCAAGGTGTGGGTGTGGACCTCGTCAAGGTTTGGATGTGGGTTGTGTCAAGGTCTTTGCCTAGGTGGTGTTAGGGTGTGGGCGGTGTTAGGGTGTGGGCGTGGGCTCTTCCCCTCCTAACCTGGCTGTGCTCGACTTGGCCAATATTGATTGTAGGTTAGTGGCCGGGCGACACCTGGTGGCACTCTTGGAGGAGGTGCCCCTCCCCCTGGGAGTGCCCTGAGGGTAGCAGGAAAGAGCCACTGGCAGTATCAGAGTATTAACTGTAATAAGAACGTATTTTTATCACTAACATTGTGTTTCTGTTGTTGCAGGTGTGGGATGACGCGCGGAGTATGAGCTTAGTGAGAGCGGTATCGGGGGCGGCGCCCCCCGGTGGCTCCTTGGGGCGAGGAGCTCCCTGGGTGCGGTGGCGGGGGCCCCTGCTATTGCTGCTGCTGCTCCTGCTGGCGGCAGAGATAGCAGGCGGGGGCGAGGGCAGAGACTCGCTGTTTATAGTCGACAGGTTCGAGGACGAACCGTGGCAGCAGTTCACGCATCTAACGGTGGACAAGAACACGGGGACGGTATACGCAGGCGGCGTGAACCGCCTCTACCAGCTGGATCCCAACCTGCGGGTGCTGCAGAACGTGGTCACCGGCCCCGTCAACGATTCCATCGAGTGCTCAGCCAACGACTGCAAGACCAGTGACACCATCCGTACCATGAAGGCCACGCAGAACGTAAACAAAGTGCTGGTGATAGACTACACCCGCTCGCGGCTCATCGTTTGCGGCACGGTGCGGCAAGGGTCGTGTCAGGTGCGGGACCTGCGGGACATTCTGGCCCACACCCGCAATGTGAGCGAGGCCATCGTGGCCAACAACGCCACGGCTTCCACCGTGGCCTTCATTGCCCCTGGCCCACCGAACCCACCCGTGACTCACGTCCTCTATATCGGCGTCACCTACACCGGCAAGTCAGTGTACCGCGACGAGGTGCCGGCTGTGGCCTCGCGCTCCCTCGAAGATGACAAGTTCTTCGAAATCGCGGTGACGGACGTGACGACAAGTACGCGGATGCTGGTCAACTCGTTGGCCCGCGAGCGCTACCCAATCTCCTACGTGTATGGCTTCGGCTCCGAGAAATTCAGTTACTTCCTGACGCGGCAGATGGAGGATACACACGCCGGAACGCCGTACATCAGCAAGCTGGTGCGCGTGTGTCAGAACGACTCCGCCTACTACTCCTACACGGAGATTCCCATCGAGTGTAAGGACTCCCAGGGCAAGCGTTACAACCTTGCCCAGGCGGCCTATGTGGGCAAGCCGGGCACAGATCTGGCCACTCAGCTGGGTATCCAGACTAACGACGATGTCCTCTTTGCGGTGTTCTCACCATCAGAACCCAGCGAGGGGGAAGGGTCACCGCGCCCTGCCCAAGCCAGCGCACTGTGCGTCTACAGCATGAAGTCAGTGCGGCGCATGTTCATCAACAACATACAGGAGTGTTTCAGAGGCAAAGGTGACAGAGGACTAGACTTCATCTCCCCTTCACACAAATGCATCGAGACGGTAAGTCAGTCTGCTTTGATATTTGTATCTAGTCTAAAACTCTTCCCTGTAGGAGAAGTGACTGAGCTCTCCTGGGCAAAATAAAAAATAACAGCGTAAGTGTCAAACAGGACAACAACAATAGTTTAAGTTTGGTTTAGTTAGGTTAAATTAGGTAGGTTAGACTCGATAATATTAGATTAAGCCTAGGGAGTTTTTTTCCTCGCCCTCGGGACGCACAACAATGTTTTTACCGCAACTGCAAGAAAATTGATAAATTAAATAACTAGAACCTTCAGAACCAGGAATGTCAGACTAATGATGACTCTTCCGGTCACTCGTTCTCTCTAGGCTAGAATAATGCTGTGTATTAACGGCCCCTTCAAAGCAGGTGAAATTGCTGGGCTGGAAAATGTTCAAAGAATCTTCACAGTTTGTATTAAGCTAGGCTAAGCATCAAAATCACCGGAAGGGCTTGATGTCCCTAGAACTGTACTCCTTAAAACGTAGGAGAGAACGATGCATCATAATCTACTGGAAAATACTGGAGGGATTGGTACCAAATCTGCTCACTGAAATTACTGCTTATGAACAAAAGAGGCTTGGCAGACGGTGCAGGATACCTCCAATAAAAAGCAGGAGAGAGTGATGACTACACTTGACAGTGTTAAGGGACCACGACTCAACACCCGCCCTTCATGCGTAAGGGAGATTACCAACAAACCCTCCCTAGTACTTAGCTGTCTTCAAGTGGGAGCTCGACAGATTCCTCAAAACAGTTCCTAATGAACCGGGTTGTGGTGCATTCGTTGCGCCAGAAGCTTTTAGTGCCCACCGCCTGTGGGCACTAAAAGCTTGATCAGCCTGTCTAGCTTCAAGGAGGCCTAGTCTGAGACTAGGTCACGGGGGCGGTGTCCTCCGGAAGCGACCCCAAGTTAACTCCAGATGGAAAGGGGGGATTTACGTCGGTGTCCTAGGAGGGTGTTGTCCTGTCCCAGCCCCCTTCACGACAGCCAGGAAGATGACCCCGGGGGGGGGGGTATTGAGAACTTTCAAAACGAGGGAAATAATGCAGATGGTGACACTCTTCAAATCGTTAGCACTCCCTCACTTAGAATATTGCTCAGTGCTGACGGCTCCGTTCAAAGCAGGAGAAATATCGGAGCTGGAACAAATAGAGATCGTTTACGGCTCATATTGAGCCAGTAAAGCGCCTAAACTACTGGGAACGCCTGCAAGTCTTAAACATGTATTCATTGGAGCGGAGGAGAGAGAGGTACATGGTAATATATACCTGAAAAATACTCGAGGGCCTGGTCCCAAATCTGCACACTGCCATAACAACATACTGGAGTAAGAGATATGGGAGGAAGTGTAAGATAAACCCAGTGAGGAGCAGGGGTGCGGTGGGGACAATAAGGGAACACTGTATCAACATCCGGGGTCCCAGACTATTCAACATCTTACCAGAAGATATCAGAAACACGGCTGGGACAAGTGTAGAAGTCTTCAAGAGGAAACTAGACATCTTCACCGGGTGCCAGATCAACCAGGCTGTGATGAATGTGTGGGGCAGCAGGCCTCCAGCAGCAACAGCCTGGTTAACCAGGCAAGCACCAGACGAGCCTGGCCCATGGCCGGGCTCAGAGAGTACATTAACTTTCGAAATTCTTCATTGGTAAATCAAAAGTATATATAAAGGTATAGTGACCCCCCCACCCCGACAACCTGCTCCCCACTCTCTTAGCTGTCACTCTCCTAGTTGTTCCACACCCTGTTCCACACACACCTACTGCTACACACTGTTCCACACACTCCTACTGCTACACACTGTTCCACACACTCCTACTGCTACACACTGTTCCACACACACCTACTGCTACACACTGTTCCACACACACCTACTGCTACACACTGTTCCACACACACCTACTGCTACACACTGTTCCACACACTCCTACTGCTACACACTGTTCCACACACTCCTACTGCTACACACTGTTCCACACACCTGCTCCACTGTCACACACATCTACACTGTTCCACACACACCTACTGCTACAGTTCCACACACACCTACTGCTACACACTGTTCCACACACTACTGCTACACCCTGTTCCACACACACCTACTGCTACACACTGTTCCACACACACCTACTGCTACACACTGTTCCACACACTCCTACTGCTACACCCTGTTCCACACACACCTACTGCTACACACTGTTCCACACACTCCTACTGCTACACACTGTTCCACACACTCCTACTGCTACACACTGTTCCACACACATCCTACTGCTACACACTGTTCCACACACTCCTACTGCTACACACCTGTTCCCACACACACACTACACCTACGACACACTGTTCCCACACACTCCTACTGCTACACACTGTTCCACACCACTCCTACTGCTACACACTGTTCCACACACTCCTACTGCTACACACTGTTCCACACACCCATGCCTACTGCACATATCACACCTGTTCCACACACTCCTACTGCTACACACTGTTCCACACACTCCTACTGCTACACACTGTTCCACACACTCCTACTGCTACACACTGTTCCACACACTCCTACTGCTACACACTGTTCCACACACTCCTACTGCTACACACTGTTCCACACACTCCTACTGCTACACACTGTTCCACACACTCCTACTGCTACACCCTGTTCCACACACACCTACTGCTACACACTGTTCCACACACTCCTACTGCTACACACTGTTCCACACACTCCTACTGCTACACACTGTTCCACACACTCCTACTGCTACACACTGTTCCACACACACCTACTGCTACACACTGTTCCACACACTCCTACTGCTACACACTGTTCCACACACTCCTACTGCTACACACTGTTCCACACACTCCTACTGCTACACCCTGTTCCACACACTCCTACTGCTACACACTGTTCCACACACCACTCTACTGCTACACACCTGTTCCACACACTCCTACTGCTACACCCTGTTCCACACACCCTACTGCTACACACTGTTCCACACACACCTACTGCTACACACTGTTCCACACACTCCTACTGCTACACACCTGTTCCACACACTCCTACTGCTACACACTGTTCCACACACTCCTACTGCTACACACCTGTTCCACACACTACCTACTGCTACACACTGTTCCACACACTCCTACTGCTACACACTGTTCCACACACTCCTACTGCTACAACCACTGTTCCACACACTCCTACTGCTACACACTGTTCCACACACCTACTCTACACACTGTTCCACACACTCCTACTGCTACACCACTGTTCCACACACCACTGTACCACTGTCCACACACCTACTGCTAAAAACCACTGTTCCCACCCTATGTCCACACACCTACTGCTACACACTGTTCCACACACATCCTACTGCTACACACTGTCACATCACTACAGTCCACACACACCTACTGCCTAACACAACTGTTCCCACACACTCCTACTACTGCCATTCACACAACGCTACACACTGTTCCACACACTCCTACTGCTACACCTGTTCCACACACTCCTACTGCTTACACTGTCCACACACTACCTACTGCTACAACCACTGTTCCACACACTCCTACTGCTACACCTGTTCCACACACACTACTGCTACACCTGTTCCACACACCCTACTGCTACACACTGTTCCACACACTCCTATCCTACACCCTGTTCCACACACTCCTACTGCTCCCTCACACACTCCTACTGCTACACACTGTTCCACACACTCCTACTGCTACACACTGTTCCACACACTCCTACTGCTACACACTGTTCCACAACCACTTCCACTTCAACCTACTGCATACACACTGTTCCACACACTCCTACTTGCACACACTGTTCCACACACTCCTACTGCTACAAACACCTGTTCCACACACTCCTACTGCTACACACTGTTCACAACTCCACGCTAGTTCCACACACCCTACTGCTACACACTGTTCCACACACTCCTACTGCTACACACTGTTCCACACACTCTACTGCTACACTGTTCACACACCCTACTGTACACCTGTTCCACACACTCCTACTGCTACCACTGTTCCACACACCTACTGCTACACACCCTGTTCCACACACTCCACTGCTACACACTGTTTCCACACACTCCTACTGCTACACACCTGTTCCACACACTCCTACTGCTACACACTGTTCCACACACTCCTACTGCTACACACTGTTCCACACACTCCTACTGCTACACCTGTTCCACACACTCCTAAGCTACACTGTCACACACCTACTGCACCTGTTCCACACACTCCTACTGCTACACACCCGTTCCACACACTCCTACTGCTACACCCTGTTCCACACACTCCTACTGCTACACACTGTTCCACACACTCCTACTGCTAACACACCCCTGTTCCACACACTCCTACTGCTACACCCTGTTCCACACACTCCTACTGCTACACCCTGTTCCACACACTCCTACTGCTACACACTGTTCCACACACTCCTACTGCTACACCCTGTTCCACACACTCCTACTGCTACACACTGTTCCACACACTCCTACTGCTACACCTGTTCCACACACTCCTACTGCTACACCTGTTCCACACACCTCCTACTGTCTACACCACTGTTCCACACACTCCTACTGCTACACACTGTTCCACACACTCCTACTGCTACACCCTGTTCCACACACTCCTACTGCTACACACTGTTCCACACACTCCTACTGCTACACACTGTTCCACACACTCCTACTGCTACACACTGTTCCACACACTCCTACTGCTACACCACTGTTCCACACACTCCTACTGCTACACACTGTTCCACACACTCCTACTGCTACACACGTTCCACACACTCCTACTGCTACACACTGTTCCACACACTCCTACTGCTACAACACTGTTCCACACACTCCTACTGCTACACACTGTTCCACACACTCCTACTGCTACACACTGTTCCACACACTCCTACTGCTACACACTGTTCCACACACTCCTACTGCTACACACTGTTCCACACACTCCTACTGCTACACACTGTTCCACACCTACTGCTACACACTGTTCCACACACTCCTACTGCTACACACTGTTCCACACACTCCTACTGCTACACACTGTTCCACACACTCCTACTGCTACACACTGTTCCACACACTCCTACTGCTACACACTGTTCCACACACTCCTACTGCTACACACTGTTCCACACACTCCTACTGCTACACACTGTTCCACACCTACTGCTACACACTGTTCCACACACTACCTACGCTACACACTTTCTCCACACACTCCTACTGCTACACCCTGTTCCACACCTACTCACACACTGTCACACACCATCTACCCTGTTCCACACACTCCTACTGCTACACACTGTTCCACACACTCCTACTGCTACACACTGTTCCATCTCCACACCACTCCTACTGCTACACACTGTTCCACACACTCCTACTGCTACACACTGTTCCACACACTCCTACTGCTACACACTGTTCCACACACTCCTACTGCTACACAAACTTACTCTACCACTCCACACACCCTACTGCTACACACCTGTTCCACACACTCCTACTGCTACACACTGTTCCACACACTCCTACTGCTACACCACTGTTCCACACACTCCTACTGCTACACACTGTTCCACACACCCTACTGCTACACACTGTTCCACACACTCCTACTGCTACAACACTGTTCCACACACTCCTACTGCTACACACCTGTTCCACACACCCTACTGCTACACCACTGTTCCACACACACCTACTGCTACACACTGTTCCACACACTCCTACTGCTACAACACTGTTCCACACACCCTACTGCTACACACTGTTCCACACACTCCTACTGCTACAACACAGTTCCACACACCTACTGCTACACACTGTTCCACACACCTACTGCTACACCCCTGTTCCACAAATCCTACTGCTACACACCTGTTCCACACACTCCTACTGCTCACCCCCACACCTGTTCCACACACTCTACTGCTACAACACTTTCACACACCCTACTGCTACCACACTGTTCCACACACATCCTACTGCTCACACACTGTTCCACACACTCCTACTGCTACACACCACTGTTCCACACACTCCTACTGCTACACACTGTTCCACAACCACTCCTACTACACAACACTGTTCCACACACTCCTACTGCACAACACTGTTCCACACCTACTGCCTACACACTGTTCCCACACCTACTGCACACACATGTTCCCACACTCCTACTGCTACACACTGTTCCACACACACCTACTGCACAACACTGTTCCACACCTACTGCACAACCACACTGTATCCACACACTCCTACTGCACAACCACTGTTCCACACTCCACAATGCACACACTGTTACCCACACACTCCTACTGCTCACACCTGTTCCACACCTATGCTCAACACTGTTCCACACACTCACACCTGCCACACTGTTGCGCACACGCCACCACTATGCACCACACCGTCCCACACTACATGCACACACTGTTCACACTCACACACTTCACACTACGCTCACACACTGTTCCACACACTCCACACTTACCACACTGTTACTACCACAACACTTCACACTACTGCACACACTGTCACACACTACTACTGCACACACCATGTTCCACACTTAGCTCACAACACACTGTTACCACAACTCACTACTGCACACACACTGTTCCACACACTTACTGCCACACACTGTTCCACACTAGCTGCCACAACACTGTCCACACTTTACTGCACAACACTGTTCCACACTTTACTGCACAACACTTCACACACGTTACTGCCACACACTGTTCCACACGTACTGCCACACCTGTTCCACACACGTTACTGCCAACACCTGTTCCACTGTAGCTGCCACACACGTTCCACACTGTTACTGCACACAACTGTTCCACACTGTAGCTGCACACACCTGTTCCACACGTACTGCCACAACCTTGTCCACACTGTTACTGCCACACAACTGTTCCACACTGTTAGCTGCCACAACCATGTTCCACGTAGCTGCCACAACCTGTTCCACACTGTTACATGCCACACACTGTCCACACTGTTACTGCCACAACCTTGTCCACACGTTAGCTGCCACACACTGTTCCACACGTTACTGCCACACACACTGTTCCACACTGTACATCCACAACCTTGTCCACACTGTAGCTGCCACAACCTGTCCACACTGTTAGCGCCACAACCTGTCCCACTGTAGCTGCCACAACCTTGTTCCCACTCGAACTGTCCAGACAAACATTGTCACACCAACTGTTAGCCCACACCTTGTTCCACCAACTGTCATAGCTGCCACAACACTGTTCCCCACTGTTAGCTGCCACACCACTGTTCCCCACTGTTAGCTGCCACAACCTTGTTCCCCACTGTTAGCTGCCACAACCTTGTTCCCCACTGTTAGCTGCCACAACCTTGTTCCCCACTGTTAGCTGCCACAACCTGTTCCCCACTGTTAGCTGCCACAACCTTGTTCCCCACTGTTAGCTGCCACAACCTTGTTCCCCACTGTTAGCTGCCACAACCTTGTTCCCACTTACGCAAACCTGTTACCCCTGTAGCCCACAACACCTTGTTCCCCACTGTTAGCTGCCACAACCTTGTTCCCCACTGTTAGCTGCCACAACCTTGTTCCCCACTGTTAGCTGCCACAACCTTGTTCCCCACTGTTAGCTGCCACAACCTTGTTCCCCACTGTTAGCTGCCACAACCTTGTTCCCCACTGTTAGCTGCCACAACCTTGTTCCCACTGTTAGCTGCCACAACCTTGTTCCCCACTGTTAGCTGCCACAACCTTGTTCCCCACTGTTAGCTGCCACAACCTTGTTCCCCACTGTTAGCTGCCACAACCTTGTTCCCCACTGTTAGCTGCCACAACCTTGTTCCCCACTGTTAGCTGCCACAACCTTGTTCCCCACTGTTAGCTGCCACAACCTTGTTCCCCACTGTTAGCTGCCACAACCTTGTTCCCCACTGTTAGCTGCCACAACCTTGTTCCCCACTGTTAGCTGCCACAACCTTGTTCCCCACTGTTGCTCACAACCTTGTTCCCCACTGTTAGCTGCCACAACCTTGTTTCCCACAACTGTTAGCTGCCACAACCTTGTTCCCACTGTTAGCTGCCACAACCTTGTTCCCACTGTTAGCTGCCACAACCTTGTTCCCCACTGTTAGCTGCCACAACCTTGTTCCCCACTGTTAGCTGCCACAACCTTGTTCCCCACTGTTAGCTGCCACAACCTTGTTCCCCACTGTTAGCTGCCACAACCTTGTTCCACCACTGTTAGCTGCACAACCTTGTTCCACACTGTTAGCTGCCACAACCTTGTTCCTCACTGTTAGCTGCCACACCACTGTTCCCCACTGTTAGCTGCCACAACCTTGTTCCCCACTGTTAGCTGCCACAACCTTGTTCCCCACTGTTAGCTGCCACAACCTTGTTCCACACTGTTAGCTGCCACAACCTTGTTCCTCACTGTTAGCTGCCACACCTTGTTCCCACTGTTAGCTGCCACAACCTTGTTCCCCACTGTTAGCTGCCACAACCTTGTTCCACACTGTTAACTGCCACAACCTTGTTCCCCACTGTTAGCTGCCACACCACTGTTCCACACTGTTAGCTGCCACAACCTTGTTCCACACTGTTAGCTGCCACAACCTTGTTCCACACTGTTAGCTGCCACAACCTTGTTCCACACTGTTAGCTGCCACAACCTTGTTCCACACTGTTAGCTGCCACAACCTTGTTCCCCACTGTTAGCTGCCACAACCTTGTTCCCCACTTTAGCTGCCACAACCTTGTTCCCACTGTTAGCTGCCACAACCTGTTCCACACTGTTAGCTGCCACAACCTTGTTCCCACTGTTGCTGCCACAACCTTGTTCCCCACTGTTAGCTGCCACAACCTTGTTCCCCACTGTTAGCTGCCACAACCTTGTTCCACACTGTTAGCTGCCACAACCTTGTTCCCCACTGTTAGCTGCCACAACCTTGTTCCCCACTGTTAGCTGCCACAACCTTGTTCCCCACTGTTAGCTGCCACAACCTTGTTCCACACTGTTAGCTGCCACACCACTGTTCCCCACTGTTAGCTGCCACACCACTGTTCCCCACTGTTAGCTGCCACAACCTTGTTCCCCACTGTTAGCTGCCACAACCTTTTCCCACTGTTAGCTGCCACAACCTTGTTCCCCACTGTTAGCTGCCACAACCTTGTTCCCCACTGTTAGCTGCCACAACCTTGTTCCCCACTGTTAGCTGCCACAACCTTGTTCCCACTGTTAGCTGCCACAACCTTGTTCCCCACTGTTAGCTGCCACAACCTTGTTCCCCACTGTTAGCTGCCACAACCTTGTTCCCCACTGTTAGCTGCCACAACCTTGTTCCCCACTGTTATGCTGCCACAACCTTGTTCCCCACTGTTAGCTGCCACAACCTTGTTCCCCACTGTTAGCTGCCACAACCTTGTTCCCCACTGTTAGCTGCCACAACCTTGTTCCCCACTGTTTATTAGCTGCCACAAACCTTGTTCCCCACTGTTAGCTGCCACAACCTTGTTCCCCACTGTTAGCTGCCACAAACCTTGTTCCCCACTGTTAGCTGCCACAACCTTGTTCCCCACTGTTAGCTGCCACAACCTTGTTCCCCACTGTTAGCTGCCACAACCTTGTTCCCCACTGTTAGCTGCCACAACCTGTTCCCACTGTTTGCTGCCACAACCTGTTCCCCACTGTTTGCTGCCACAAACCTTGTTCCCCACTGTTGCTGCCACAACCTTGTTCCCCACTGTTAGCTGCCACAACCTTGTTCCCCACGTTTAGTGCCACAACCTTGTTCCCCACTGTTAGCTGCACAACCTTGTTCCCCACTGTTAGCTGCCACAACCTTGTTCCCCACTGTTATGCTGCCACAACCTTGTTCCCCACTGTTTAGTGCCCAACCCTGTTCCCACTCTTGCTGCCACAACCTTTTCCCCACTGTTAGTGCCACACTTTGTTCCCCACTGTTAGCTGCCACAACCTGTTTCCCCACTGTCTGCTGCCACAAACCTTGTTCCCCACTGTTTGCTGCCACAACCTGTTCCCACACTTCTAGCTGCCAACACTTGTTCCCCACTTCTAGCTGCTTCACTACCTCTGTTCCCCACAGTGTTCTCAAACTGTTCCCACGGTGCAAGTACCCTTTTGTAGTACGAGTGAAATGTAAATAGTGAATGCTTCCTTCCAAGGAGCAGGAACACTGGCCGGAGACAGTTGCCAACCTTCACTCTAAGACTTCCAATTTGGATAAATCGCAATGAGAACGAAAATGTTGTTCGATTTTCTTCACTAGATGAGCCTGGCCTGTGGCCGGGCTGCGGGAGTAGAAAAAACTGGGAACTCATCAGAGGTGGTGGTAATCGCTGGAGCCATCAGCAGACAGAGGAAGGGCAGGTGTTTGCCACTGCTGACAGCGTTATCAAGCTTCCCTCTCCCCCCCTCGCTCTGCTAGCCAACAGCCGTGGCAGCTTTAATCACCTCAGATGTATGTAGACACCCTGCGTGCCTGGCATCTTTGTAAACCTGTGTGGTTACGAGTGCCAGGCACTATTTACCTTCTCACCTCAGCTCTACAAATTGTGCTGCCACCAGCCGGACGCTTCTCTCACTAAGTTGTACCCTGGATGAGATTGCTATTCCTTCTATATAACTGCTGCATTCCTTCTATATAACTGCTACATTCCTTCTATATAACTGCTACATTCCTTCTATATAACTGCTACATTCCTTCTATATAACTGCTACATTCCTTCTATATAACTGCTACATTCCTTCTATATAACTGCTACATTCCTTCTGTATTGATTACATTCCTTCTATATAACTGCTACATTCCTTCTATATAACTGCTACATTCCTTCTATATAACTGCTACATTCCTTCTATATAAGTGCTACATTCCTTCTATATAACTGCTACATTCCTTCTATATAACTGCTACATTCCTTCTCTATAACTGCTACATTCCTTCTCTATAACTGCTACATTCCTTCTCTATAACTGCTACATTCCCTTTCTATAAAAACTGCTACATTCCTTCTCTATAACTGCTACATTCCTTCTATATAACTGCTACATTCCTTCTGTATTGATCATTACATTCCTTCTATATAACTGCTACATTCCTTCTGTATTGATCATTACATTCCTTCTATATAACTGCTACATTCCTTCTATATAACTGCTACATTCCTTCTATATAACTGCTACATTCCTTCTATATAACTGCTACATTCCTTCTGTATTGATCATTACATTCCTTCTATATAACTGCTACATTCCTTCTATATAACTGCTACATTCCTTCTATATAACTGCTACATTCCTTCTATATAACTGCTACATTCCATCTATATAACTGCTAAATTCTTATATATAACTGCTACATTCCTTACCTGGAGGTTATTCCGGGGATCAACGCCCCCGCGGCCCGGTCCATGACCAGGCCTCCCGATGGATCAGGGCCTGATCAACTAGGCTGTTACTGCTGGCCGCACGTAGTCCAACGTACGAGCCACAGCCCGGCTGATCCGGCACTGACTTTAGGTATCTGTCCAGCTCTCTCTTGAAGGCAGCCAGGGGTTTATTGGCAATTCCCCTAATGCTTGATGGGAGGCTGTTGAACAGTCTTGGGCCCCGGACACTTATGGTGTTTTCTCTTAGTGTATCAATGGCTCCCCTACTTTTTATTGGGGGCATTTTGTATCGCCTGCCCAGTCTTTTACTTTCGTAGGGAGTGATTTCTGTGTGCAGATTTGGGACCATTCCTTCCAAGATTTTCCAAGTGTAGATTATGATATATCTCTCCTTCCTGCGTTCCAACGAGTACAAGTCAAGTGCTTCCAAGCGTTCCCAGTAGTTAAGGTGCTTGACAGAACTTATACGTGCAGTAAAGGATCTCTGTACACTCTATCTAGATCTGCGATTTCACCTTCTTTGAATGGAGATGTTAATGTACAGCAGTATTCCAGCCTAGAAAGAACAAGTGATTTGAAAAGGATCATCATTGGCTTGGCATCTCTCACTTTGAAAGTTCTCATTATCCATCCTATCATTTTCTTTGCACGTGCGATCGTGGCACTGTTGTGATCCTTGAAAGTGAGATCCTCAGACATTACTACTACCAGGTCCCTTACATTATTTTCCGCTCTATTGTATGCCGGAGTCAGTATATACTCTGTTTTTAGTTATTATCTCCTCCAGTTTTCCATAACGGAGTAGTTGGAATTTGTCCTCATTGAACATCATATTGTTTACCGTTGCCCACTGGAAAACTTTTTTTATATCTTCTTGGAGGTTAACCGCGTCCTCAGCAGATGACAGCCTCATGCAGATCCTAGTATCATCCGCAAAGGATGATACGGTGCTGTGGTGTATATCTCTGTCTATGTCTGATATGAGGATAAGGAATAAGATGGGGGCGAGTACTGTGCCTTGTGGGAAAAGAGCTCTTCCTATTGCAGCCTCCGATTTAACTCTGTTGACCACTACTCTTTGTGTTCGATTTGTTAGGAAGTTGAAGATCCATCTCCCCACTTTCCCAGTTATTCCTTTAGCACGTATTTTATGGCTAATTACGCCATGATTGCATTTGTCAAATGCTTTTGCAAAGTCTGTGTATATTACATCTGCATTCTGATTTCTTCCAGTGCATCCAAGGCCATTGTCATAGTGATCCAGTAGTTGTGAGAGGCAGGAGCGACCTGCCCTGAACCCATGTTGCCCTGGATTGTGCAGATTTTTGGGAATCCAGGTGATTTGCAATCCTGCATTCTTAGCACTCTTTCAAAGATTTTTATGATGTGGACGTCAGAGCTATTGGTCTATAGTTCTTAGCCAATGCTTTGCTGCCACCTTCATGAGTGGGGCTATATCCGTTGTTTAAGTGACTGTGGAATTTCACCCATGTCCAAGCTCCTCCTCCATAGTGTACTTAGGGCACGCGAGAGGGGTTTCTTGCAGTTCTTAATGAAAACAGAGTTCCACGAGTCTGGGCCCGGGGCTGAGTGCATAGGCATGTTGTCAATGGCTTTTTCGAAATCTATCGGAGTTAGGTAATGTCGAAATCTGGCATACATTTATGGAGTTTTGAGGCTCATTCATGAAGTCATTTGGGTCGTCGATCCTCAGACCGATTAGTGGTTCACTAAACAGAGTTGTACTGGGATTTCAATATTTCACTCATTTCCTAGTTGTCATCTGTGTAAGTCCCATCCTGTCTGAGTAAGGGCCCGATACTAGATGTGGTATTTGCCTTGTTTTTGGCATATGAAAAGAAATATTTTGAATTTCTTTCAATTTCACTAATAGCTTTAAGCTCCTCCTGCCTCTCCTGGTTCCTGTAAGAGTCATTTAACTTAAGTTCGATAATTTCCACTTCCCTGGTCAGCGCCTCCTTTCGTGTATCAGATATTCTAGCACTCCTGAGGAGCTCAGTGCCTGTTCATCGTCTTCTGTAAGGGACGTCTTTCCTCTCTCCAGTTTACTCCTGCTCTTCTTCTTTCTTAGAGAATATGCGCCTCGAACATGCTACGGCTGCCAGGGAAATTGATCCTTTCAAGGCACTGGTTTGGATCCATGTCATTTAAGACATCTTCCCAACAGTTTAAGTTTAGGACATGGTTTACCTGTCCCAGTTGATGTTCTTGTTGTTGAAGTTGTATTTTGTGAAGACCCCTTTTCACGGGTACATGCTTTCTTGCTGATCGGGACCCCTATGCATGTACTCTGGACTTCGATTAGGTTGTGATCGGAATTAATTATTTTTTGATATTCTTATGTCTCTTATCGGGTCCTCATTATTTGTGAAGATACGGTCAAGTGTGTTTTCTAGTCTTGTTGGTTTCCACTATCTGTTTCGCTTAAGGTGTGTTTTTCGCAGAGACTTAGTAGCTCTTTGTGTGGGGACCTTTCATCTCTGCTACCTCAGGGATTGTTTCAGCTATAACATTATTTGCTACATTCTTCCATTTTGTATGCCTTAGGTTGAAATCACCAAGCAGTAAGATGTTTGGGGATGGAGCTGGAAGGTTTTCCAAACAGTAATCAATTTTCAGTAGCTGTTCCTTGAACTGTTGTGAGGTTGCATCTGGTGGCTTGTATACAACCACAATGACTAGGTTTTGGTTCTCGATCTTTATTGATAGAACTTCTGTATAACTGCCACATTCCTTCTATATAACTGCTCCCATTCCTTTCTATATAACTGCTACATTCCTTCTATATAACTGCTACATTCCTTCTATATAACTGCTACATTCCTTCTATATAACTGCTACATTCCTTCTATATAACCGCTACATTCCTTCTATATAACTGCTACATTCCTTCTATATAACTGCTACATTCCTTCTATATAGCGCTACATTCCTTCTATAAACCGCTACATTCCTACTATATAACTGCTACATTCCTTCTATATAAACTGCTAAAATTCCTTCTATATAACTGCTACATTCCTTCCCTATATAACCGCTACTTTCCCCTTCTATATAACTGCTACATTCCTTCTATATAACTGCTACATTCCTTCTATATAACTGCTACATTCCTTCTATATAACTGCTACTTTCCCTTTCGGGTATGATTACATTCCTTCTATATAACGCTACATTCCTCTATATAACTGCTACATTCCTTCTATATAACTGCTACATTCCTTCTATATAAACCGCTACATTCCTTCTATATAACTGCTACATTCCTTCTATATAACTGCTACATTCCTTCTATATAACTGCTACATTCCCCTTCTATATAACCGCTACATTCTTCTATATAACTGCTACATTCCTCTATATAACTGCTACATTCCTTCTGAAATTGATTACATTCCTTCTATATAACTGCTACATTCCTTTCTATATAACTGCTACATTCCTTCTATATAACGCTACATTCCTTCTATAAAAACCGCTACATTCCTTCTATATAACTGCTACATTCCTTCTATAAACTGCTACGTTCCTTCTATATAACTGCTACCTATTCCTTCTGTATTGATTACATTCCTTCTATATAACCTGCTACATCCTTCAATATAACTGCTACATTCCTTCTATATAACTGCTACATTCCTTCTATATAACTGCTACATTCCTTCTATATAACTGCTACATTCCTTCTATATAACAGCTACATTCCTTCTATATAACTGCTAAAATTCCTTCTATTAATGCTACATTCCTTCTATAAAAACTGCTACATTCCTTCTATATAACTCTACATTCCTTCTATATAACTGCTACTTTTCCTTCTATATAACTGCTACATTCCTTCTAAATAACTGCTACATTCCTTCTATATAACTGCTACTTTCCCTTTCTATATAATGCTACATTCCTTCTATATAACTGCTACTTTCCTTCTATATAACCGCTACATTCCTTCAAATATAACTGCTACTTTCTTCTATAAACTGCTACATTCCTTCTAAAATAACTGCTAAAATTCCTTCTATAATAACGCAACATTCCTTCTATATAACTGCTACATTCCTTCTATATAACTGCTACATTCCTTCTATATAACTGCTACATTCCTTCTATATTAACTGCACATCCTTCTATATAACCGCTACATTCCTTCTATATAACTGCTACATTCCTCTATATAACTGCAACATTCCTTCTATAAAAACGCTACATTCCTCAAATATAACTGCTACATTCCTTCTATAAAACCGCTACATTCCTTCTATATAACCGCTACATTCCTTCTATAAACTGCTACATTCCTTCTATATAACTGCTCTTTCCTTCATATAACTGCTACATTCCTTCTATAAACTGCTACATTCCTTCTATATAACTGCTACATTCCTTCTATATAACTGCTACATTCCTTCTATATAACCGCTACATTCCTTCTATATAACTGCTACATTCCTTCTATATAACTGCTACATTCCTTCTAAAATAACTGCTACATTCACTTCTATATAACTGTTTACATTCCTTCTATATAACTGCTACATTCCTTCTATATAACTGCTACATTCCTTCTATATAACTGCTACAGTCTTCCTGTAACAACTGCACATCTGCTTTATTACCAATACATTTAGTACATGTCTGTAGAGTTGCTATGTAACTACTACATACTTGCTATGTAAGTGCTGTGAAACTTATAAAACTGCTAAATAAATTCGAGACTGGTGGTTTATTTGGCAGAATGTAACCTGTACACCGCCAGTCAAGGATAATTTAATAGGGATCAAGTGAACACTGTGTGTGCGTGTTAGTATGTAAACAACTCGGGTTCGTTCATGGAGAGCGACTGTGTTTTGTCAGGCACTGGGGTGGGTCCCCTTGGAACTGCTGCCACCAGATCAGGGTCCCCTGGGAAAATGCTCCTACCTGCCCCTCAGGGTCCCCTTGGAACTGCTGCCTACCAGCACAGGGTCCCCTTGGAACGCTGCCTACCTGCATCAGGGTCCCTGAACTGCTGCCACCACACAGGGTCCCCTTGAACGCTCCTACCTCATCAGGGTCCTCTGAACGCTGCCTACCAGCATCAGGGTCCCCTTGGAACTGCTGCCTACCTGCATCAGGGTCCCCTTGGAACTGCTGCCTACCAGCATCAGGGTCCCCTTGGAACTGCTGCCTACCTGCATCAGGGTCCTCTTGGAACTGCTGCCTACCAGCATCAGGGTCCCCTGGGAAATGCTGCCTACCACACAGGGTCCTCTTGGAACTGCGCCACCCAGCATCAGGTTTCCCCTTGGAACTGCTGCCCTACCCATCAGGGTCCTCTTGGGAAATCGGCCCACCAGCATCAGGGGCCCCCTTGGAACTGCTAGCCTACCAGCCCTCAGGGTCTCCTTGAACTGCCCGCCTACCAGCATCAGGGTCCCCCCTTTAACTTTCCGCCTACCACCCTCAGGGTCCCCTTGGAACTGCTGCCTACCAGCATCAGGGGCCCCTTGGAACCTGCCTTTCCAGCACAGGTCCTCTTGAAATGCTGCCTACCATATCAGGCTCCTTGGACCTGCTGCCTACCCACCACAGGGTCCCTTTGGAACTGCTGCCTACCAGCATCAGGGTCCCCTTGGAACTGCTGCCTACCAGCATCAGGGTCCCCTTGGAACTGCTGCCTACCAGCATCAGGGTCCCCTTGGAACTGCTGCCTACCAGCATCAGGGTCCCCTTGGAACTGCTGCCTACCAGCATCAGGGTCCCCTGGAACTGCGCCTACCAGCCCAGGGGCCCCTTGGGAAATGCTGCCTACCAGCATTCCCGGTCCCCTTTGGGAAATGCTCTCCCCTACCATCATCAGGACCCTCGAACTGCTACCACCACATCAGGGTCCCCTTGAATGCTGCCCACCAAGCACAAGGTCCCCCTTTTGAAAGCTGCCTACCAGCCTCAGGGGCCCCAATGGAACTGCTACCTTCCAGCATCAGGTCCCTTTGGAACTGCTACCTACCAGCATCAGGGTCCCCTTGGAATTGCTGCCTACCAGCATCAGGGTCCCCTTGGAATTGCTGCCTACCAGCATCAGGGTCCCCTTGGAATTGCTGCCTCCACATCGGTCCCCTTTGGGAAATTTCTTGCCTACCACATCAGGGCCCCCCGGAACTGCTGCCTACCAGCATCAGGGTCCCCTTGGAACTGTTGCCTACCAGCATCAGGGTCCCCTTGGAACTGCTGCCTACCAGCATCAGGGTCCCCTCGAACTGCTGCCACCACATCAGGGTCCCCTCGGAACTCTGCCTACCAGCCCTCAGGTCCCCTTGGAACTCCTACCTACCAGCTCAGGTTCCCTGGTACTGCTACCTAAACCCGCCCTCAGGTTCCCTGAACTGCGCCTACCGCACAGGTCCCCTTGGAATTTCTGCCTACCAGCATCAGGTCCCCTTGGAATTGCTGCCTACCAGCATCAGGTCCCCTTGGGAACCCGACAACCTTTCCTACATCAGGGTTCCTTGGTACTGCTACCTACCAGCATCAGGGTTTCCCCTTTGGAACTGCTACCACCACCGATCAGGGTCCCCCTTTACTGCTGCCTACCGCATCAGGGTCCCCTTGGGAAATTTCTGCCTACCAGCATCAGGGTCCCCTTTGGAATTTCTGCCACCAACATCAGGGTCCCCTTGGAACCGCTACCTACCAGCATCAGGGGTTTCCCCCGGTACTGCTCCTACCAGCAAACAGGGTTCCCTTGGAATTCGCCCCACCACAGTCCAGGGTCCCCTTTGGGAAATTTCGCTACCAGCATCAGGTCCCCTTGGAATTGCGCAAACCACATCAGGTCCCCTTGGGAAATCTTCCCTACCAGCATCAGGGTTCCCTTGGTAACTGCTACCTACAAGCATCCGGTTCCCTTGGAACTGCTTACCACCACAACAGGGTCCCCTTGGAACTGCTGCCACCAGCATCAGGGCCCCTTGGAATTGCTGCCTTACCAGCATCAGGTCCCCTTGGAATTTCTCCTACCAGCTCACGTCCCCTTGGGAAATGCTTCCTACCAGCATCAGGGTTCCCTTGGTAAAGCACCTACCAGCATCCCGGGTTCCCTTGGAACTGCACCCACCAACAATCACATTTCAGGGAAACCCATCTTGCTCTCTTGCTCACTGTGATGTTGACCCGCAGGCTACAACCGCTAAATTACGCAGCAAAGACGGTTGGCGCAGGGATCTAGGCTGCTGACCGAGTCTTGATAAATCTCAATTTCCAAGGGGAAGCGAGTTTTAAAATAGACTTGCTGTGGGATTACCTTCTAAACCGAAGTGATGTTGGGTTTACTGTGTGAAGTAAGTGCCGTACCCGGATGGTAATAAGATGTAGTTTTTGGTCGGGAAGGAAGCCTTCCCCGCACTTCTCTGTTTACACACATCAACTTCCATTCAAACCCCTTTTCCCCCTCCGAATACCCTCCCCGAAATACAATTCCACGTTATTAACCACGTTTTTCCCCCTTATCCACGGGGCATTCTGGCAATAATATATACAGTTTCCAAGTTTTCAATAGAGAAAGAGGAGAAATAGATTGAAATTTGACTGTGGGTTGGCAATAAGGAGTGACGGGGGGGGGGGGGGAGGTGGACCCGCGATCGTTTTCTGTTGGGCGAGCCACGAATTTTTTAAGGGAAAATTTTTGAAATTAGGTCTTGGGAAAATTGGATTGGAGTCGTGACTGAGTGGAGATGGGTCGAGGAGAAAAGGTGTGGGGTGGAGGGGCTGGGGTTTTACGCAGAAGGATGGTTTGAAAGGGGTGGGGGTGGCAGGAAAGGTTTACCTGTGACTATTTGAGAGTTGAAGGGTGGCAGACGAGCTTCAGCAAGGCAGGTTATTGTGTCCATTGTTGAATTTTCCCCTTTTGGTTTTCTTGCAATAACCTGCAATGGTAGTATAAACATTACAAACAACCTTTATTGGCGCGGGCTTTTACATACTGGGAAGGTTTTTTTTTTTTACCACACGCCCCATGTCAAGACCCCCCATCCCCCTTTCTACGTGTGAAACCCCATTTCCCCCCCTTTCTAGCGTGTGAAACCCCCCCCCCTTACAGCGTGTGAACCCCCCATCCCTCTTACTAGCTGTGAAACCCCATCCCCCCTTACATCGCGTGAACCCCCATCCCCCTTCTACGTGTGAAACCCCCATCCCCCTTACTAGTTGCAACCCCCCCATCCCACCTTACTACTTGGAAACCCCCCCCATCCCCTTACTACCCTGTGAACCCCCATCCCCCTTACTAGCGTGTGAAACCCCCATCCCCCTTACTAGTGTGCGAACCCCCCCATCCCCTTACTAGCGTGTGAACCCCCCATCCCCCTTACTAGCGTGTGAAACCCCATCCCCCTTAATAGCGTGTGAAACCCCCATCCCCCTTACTAGCGTGCGAAACCCCCACCCCCCTTACTAGCGTGTGAAACCCCCCATCCCCCTTACTAGCATGTGAAACCCCCCATCCCCTTACTAGCGTGCGAAACCCCACATCCCCCTTACTAGCGTGTGAAACCCCACATCCCCTTACTAGCGTGTGAAACCCCCATCCCCCTTACTAGCGTGTGAAACCCCATCCCCCTTACTAGCGTGTGAAAAACCCCCCTCCCCCTTACTAGCGTGTTAAACCCCCATCCCTCTTAATAGCGTGTGAAACCCCCATCCCTCTTATTAGCGTGTAAAACCCATTCCCCTTACTAGCGTGTGAAACCCCATCCCCCTTACTAGCGTGTGAAACCCCCCATCCCTCTTACTAGCGTGTGAAACCCCATCCCTCTTACTAGCGTGTGAAACCCCCATCCCTCTTACTAGCGTGTGATAAACCCCCATCCCTCTTACTAGCGTGTGAAACCCCCATCCCTCTTACTAGCGTGTGAAACCCCCATCCCTCGTAATAGCGTGTGAAACCCCCATCCCTCTTACTAGCGGTGTGAAACCCCCATCCCTCTTACTAGCGTGTGAAACCCCCCATTCCCCTTAGTAGCGTGTGAAACCCCCATTCCCCTTAGTAGCGTGTGAAAACCCCCCATTCCCCATAGCGTGTGAAACCCCCCATCCCCTTGCGTGTGAAACCCATCCCCCTTACTAGCGTGTGAAACCCCCATCCCCCTTACTAGCGTGTGAAACCCCCATCCCCCTTACTAGCGTGTGAAACCCCCATCCCCCTTACTAGCGTGTTTAAACCCCATCCTCTTAATAGCGTGTGAAACCCCCATCCCTCTTATTAGCGTGTAAAACCCATTCCCCTTACTAGCGTGTGAAACACCATCCCCTTACTAGCGTGTGAAACCCCCATCCCTCTTACTAGCGTGTGAAACCCCCATCCCTCTTACTAGCGTGTGAAACCCCCATCCCTCTTACTAGCGTGTGAGAACCCCATCCCTCTTACTAGCGTGTGAAACCCCATCCCTCTTACTAGCGTGTGAAACCCCATCCCTCTTAATAGCGTGTGAAACCACCCATCCCTCTTACTTAGCGTGTGAAACCCCCATCCCTCTTACTAGCGTGTGAAACCCCCCATTCCCCTTAGTAGCGTGTGAAACCCCCATTTCCCCTTAGTAGCGTGTGAAACCCCCATTCCCCATAGCGTGTGAAACCCCCATCCCCTTGCGTGTGAAACCCATCCCCCTTAGTAGCGGTGTGAAACCCCCCATCCCTCTTACTTGCGTGTGAAAACCCCCATCCCTCTTACTATCGTGTGAAACCCCATCCCTCTTACTAGCGTGTGAAACCCCCATCCCCCTTACTAGCGTGTGAAACCCCCATCCCCCCTTAGTAGCGTGTGAAACCCCCATCCCCCTTAGTAGCGTGTGAAACCCCCATCCCCCTTAGTAGCGTGTGAAACCCATCCCTCTTACTAGCGTGTGAAACCCATCCCTCTTACTAGCGTGTGAAACCCCATCCCCTTACTAGCGTGTGAAACCCCCCATCCCCCTTACTAGCGTATGAAACCCCCATCCCCCTTACTAGCGTGTGAAACCCATCCCCTTAGTAGCGTGTGAAACCCCCATCCCTCTTACTAGCGTCTGAAACCCCCATCCTCCTTACTAGCGTGTGAAACCCCCCATCCCTCTTACTAGCGTGTGAAACCCCATCCCCTTACTAGCGTGTGAAACCCCCCATCCCTCTTACTAGCGTGTGAAACCCCATCCCCTTACTAGCGTGTGAAACCCCATCCCCTTTACTAGCGTGTGAAACCCCCCATCCCCTTACTAGCGTGTGAAACCCCTCATCCCTCTTACAAGCGTGTGAAACCCCTCATCCCTCTTACAAGCGTGTGAAACCCCCATCCCTCTTACAAGCGTGTGAAACCCCCCATCCCCTTACTAGGGTGTGAAACCCCCATCCCCCTTACTAGCGTGTGAAACCCCCCCTCTCCCTTACTAGCGTGTGAAACCCCTCATCCCTCTTACAAGCGTGTGAAACCCCTCATCCCTCTTACAAGTATGTGAAACCCCCATCCCTCTTACAAGCGTGTGAAACCCCCCATACTTTTTACAAGCGTGAAACCCCTCATCCCTCTTACAAGCGTGTGAAACCCCTCGTCCCTCTTACAAGCGTGTGAAACCCCCCATACTTTTTACAAGCGTGTGAAACCCCCATCCCTCTCACAAGCGAGTGAAACCTTGTATAAATATGATGTAATAATTTAGAAAACCGAGAAGTTTAAGAATGAAACACTTGTGCGATATTTGGAAACCCTTGTTAAGAAGGTTTCACCAGGCAGTTGGTGAAAGATGAGAGGAGAATGATGCAATAAATCCCTCAGTCTGGAGTCTGTGTTCACGTCATCAGTCTTGATGGACAACACACCAACTGCAGACTGAGGGACTGATTACCTCATCTCTCACCATTTTTCTCTATACTGGACTGATGAAGCCACTGGCTGGCGAAAACTTTCCTCAAACATTTTCAGGTGTTGCACAAGTGTTTATTCTTCAACTTGTTTAAATAAAAAATGTGTGTGTGTGTGTGTGTGTGTGTGTGTGTGTGGTGTTGTGTGTGTGTGTGTTAGTTACCATTTTGTCCTAGGCACATGTCGATTAGACACTAGGCCTGTTGTATATGTGTGTGTGTACGTACTCACCTAGTTGAGGTTGCGGGGGTCGAGTCCGAGCTCCTGGCCCGCCTCTTCACTGATCGCTACTAGGTCACTCTCCCTGAGCCGTGAGCTTTATCATACCTCTGCTTAAAGCTATGTATGGATCCTGCCTCCACTACATCGCTTTCCAAACTATTCCACTTACTGACTACTCTGTGGCTGAAGAAATACTTCCTAACATCCCTGTGATTCATCTGTGTCTTCAGCTTCCAACTGTGTCCCCTTGTTACTGTGTCCAATCTCTGGAACATCCTGTCTTTGTCCACCTTGTCAATTCCTCTCAGTATTTTGTATGTCGTTATCATGTCCCCCTATCTCTCCTGTCCTCCAGTGTCGTCAGGTTGATTTCCCTTAACCTCTCCTCGTAGGACATACCTCTTAGCTCTGGGACTAGTCTTGTTGCAAACCTTTTCACTTTCTCTAGTTTCTTTACGTGCTTGGCTAGGTGTGGGTTCCAAACTGGTGCCGCATACTCCAATATGGGCCTAACGTACACGGTGTACAGGGTCCTGAATGATTCCTTATTAAGATGTCGGAATGCTGTTCTGAGGTTTGCTAGGCGCCCATAACTGCAGCAGTTATTTGGTTGATGTGCGCTTCAGGAATGTGCCCG
>NC_069414.1:36354866-36512366 GCF_026875155.1 Cherax quadricarinatus | reverse complement strand
TGTGCCTTATTATTATTCAAAGCCTGATCAGCCAGTGGTACCAGAATATAGTTTTTGAGAATGCTTTGCTACCATTGTGAAGTCGGGGATACGTCAGTGTTTCTTAGCATACGTGTAAAAAATGTTAGAAAATGACAAAATACTAGTGAAGTCTGGGTGACAATACCCGTGATGGATTTCAAGGGTTTTTCCTTCGGAACCCGGTCTGAGCCCAGGCTTCCCAACTAATTGCCTGTTCACCCACAGCCATCACAAACTGGTTGATCTGGCACTTATGGATGTAGTGGATACCATATCATGTTAACATCGCTGGTAAATTAGCTGGAATAACAGACCAACAATATATAGACTACAGTTGTCGTAGGGAAAAAATCTTTGCAATAAATGACAGGTGGGTAAGAACTAATTGAAAATCTGGTGGATGAGATAAAGGGTGATGCTCAGGCGGCCTTCAGGTCAGTAGTGAATCCATAAAACATTAACGCAAGTTCGTAAATAGACGGAACATTTGTGTAAAAGAAGGTACAAATAGACGAGATGGTGTCTAGTAAGGTAAAGGTAGCATTAATTCCTTGGATGAAAAGCCCTTCAGCGTAATGAAGGCACCCACCCACCTTGAAGACTCGCCCACCGGGTACAGTCGTCAGTAACCAGCTCCACGCTGCAGCATCGTAAGAATTATGCTCCAGGAAAGAAAGCTAATGATGGCCAGGATTTTCTTTCAGCTTTTTTTCTTTTTCTTTACCCCTTCTGGCTGTCTGGGAGGAGAGAGGGAGGGAAGCCAGGTATAGCATTGTGCTGCCCCTGACTGGCTGTCTTGTGTTGCTATAGTGGTTGGCTTTTGTTGCCGGGGAGTTGCTGGCTGGTTAATTTGTGTTACTATGGTATGACGGGTTAACTTGCTCGTGTTGCCATCGTATGACGGGTTATCTGGCTTGTGTTGCCATCGTATGACGGGTTATCTGGCTTGTGTTGCCTTGGAATGGCCAGTAAACAAAACAATAGACAAAGACAGTGAATGCAACATCTGCAGATATAAAATTTTATAACAATGATGTCAGGTCATCACCCTGGTCTGAGATCGGGCCGCTGGGGCCATGGTCCTGAATCAACTAGAGATAGCATATATTATTATAGTCAGAAATAAGTGATACATAGCTCGCTGGGGAGGTCTTCGGCCCAGCCCAGGGACTCCTGTCTGCCTTCACCTGCTGCTCTTCACCTAGCAGTAAATAGGTACTTGGGAAGATATAAATTCGCACGAGTTTATACAGCTACTGAGTGTGAAGTAATCAGGGATGTGTCAAGGGAATGTTAACCCTAATCCCTTCACTTGCATCAAAATAGCCTAACCCCCATAGAAATAGCTTAACCCTTTCCCCGCATCAAAAATAGCTTAACTGCACCCGTCATCAAAATATCTTAGCCCTGCACCCCCGCATCAAAACAACCTAACCCAGCACCCCGCATCAAAACAACCTAACCCAGCACCCCGCATCAAAACAACCTAACCCAGCACCCCGCATCAAAACAACCTAACCCAGCACCCCGCATCAAAACAATCTAACCCAGCACCCCGCATCAAAACATCCTAGCAGAGAGAGAGAATGAGAATGAGAATTTGAGTGGCCTCTTACTGGCAGCGGCCGCCCAGTATGCGAGAGAGAATTTAGGGAGCTCTTCATCAGGCTTTCATTACTTACAACCTACATTATCTTTCTTATATTTTGTTGCTCCCTGTTAACTTATGTCACTCTCCTCCTAGTTTGATAACGTAACATAGTCTGAAATTCGTGCTTCTAGCAAGAGGAGAATTGGTGGCAGTGCTCTCGTTACGGTAGCCGAGGCCAGGATCACACGCTGTTACATATTACCTTATAATTTAAACTGTGTAAGTTGGCGGGGCTAGGCTCCAGGCTGGGAGCCTCGGTAATTTAGGTAGCGCAGATTTACTCTGCCTGCATATATTACTGCGAGTTTAAAGCATTCTCGTCTCCTAACAAAATGTTCAGTGGATGCTTCCTCTACACTACCAGTGAATAGTGTAGAAAAATGTAGGAAGTGTTCTCGGCTGCAGAGCTCACTGCCTCTCACTAGGAGTGTCTTGGCTGCGTCGTCGTCGTCGTCTTCTTCACCACGTCATGTGATAGTTACATAGTGGGAACAAAGGCAAGCTGTTTTTAGCAATTATATAAGAAAAGGCGGGGAGGGGAAGTAAGGAGAACTATTTTAGTTACCTACGACATGCACAACCATGGTAAATGATTCTCACTCACTTCCCAGGGAACTTGAAAAGGCAACATTACCGTTTCAAAATGCCTTTAATAATAGTACGGGAAAGTAGAAATAGTATACATAGAAGATAAAAGATTAGTGCGGTGATCATAAGTAGAAGTTTGTAAAATTTACTTGCCATCTTACGTGTTCCAGAGGCAAAAAAAAAAAAAATGGAAATATTGTCAGGCTTGTGTTTCACACTTCTCTAACAGTTTGTAAAAGGTACACCATAAAGGATGTGTATTTAGTCAACCACGGACACTGTACTCTTCAAAGTGTATGTTCTCTGGGTCATACTGTGCTCACGTCATTCGAGATGAAGCATTAGAGCTGGAAAATTTGCATCGATCATGTCCTGTTAGCAGACTAGCTAAACCAGCTAAACTCCTGGGACTGCTTCATAGAACTTGGACTGTATTAACTGCGAGGGAGAAGAGAACGAGAGCGAGTGAGCAGTCTCTTAAAATTGCGACACTTCATTAAGACAATCTTTTTTTTTATTGGTACGAGCGTTGAGTGACCTGCAGTGTCAAGTACTCTGTAAACATTACAAGTTCTATTACTTCATTCAGACGATGTGTTTATTAGTGGTTTGTTTCTGTATAAACTGATGAAGTTTTTCTTGAGAGAAATTTAATAAAGGCTCACCCTACTCTTGAATAAGCAGAGGCCGTCATCCGTCTTGTTGGCACCGTTCCTTCCAACTATTATATGGACAGTTTCTAAGAACAGAAACAGCGTCACATCCATAGTCTAAAACTCTTAACGTTTTTCACCGTGGTGACGCTTTTATATAAGCACATGTCTGTGTGTGTGTGTGTGTATATATATATATATATATATATTATATATATATATATATATATATATATATTATATCGTGCCTAATAGGTAAAACAGGCCAATTAGCGTGTGAACCCCCCATCCCTCTTACTAGCGTGTGAAACCCCCCATCCCCCTTACTAGCGTGTGAAACCCCCATCCCCCTTTCTAAAATTTTCTCTTATACGTTTAAAGATATATTTTTTCATTAATGTTGATGTAAAAATTTATAATTTTGCACCAGAAGGAACTTAGAAAACTTACCTAACCTTATTATAATAAGAACAATTTATTTTAGCCTAACCCAACTAAATATATTTTAGATTTGGTTACAATAATTTAATACTAAACAAACACAGTGAAATATATTTTTTTCGTTAGGTTCAGAATGATTTTGGCGAAATTATTGCATACACAAATTTTCACTTGTCCTATATGGCAAGATGAGCGTTGCTATTTAAGCCAAGATCGCAAGTTCTGCCTATTCGGCACGACATATATATATATATATATATATATATATATATAATATATATATATATATATATATATATATATATATATATATATATATATAATCATGACCTTACCGAGATATTCAGGGAAGATAGTATGAGTAACATGGATTTAAACCAGTGTGTCTGCAGGATGAGCTCCAGGGCTCCAGGCACATACCATTAAGAAACAAAGTTAGAATAAGATGCCCTCCACAGGCGAAGACTAAGAATAACGGAACTTTTAAGACTTCAGATTTTCTGAAGATCTAAAGGAAATGCTGATTAGAGAAATGGAAAACATTGAGCTCAAGCTTAACCCACCGTACAAAAATACAATCCATTTTTTTTCATGAATGCAACTCAAAATCCTGCCGTCATGTCCACAAACTTTGACGTAATCCTAACCCACATTTGATTTCAAGACAAGCCATTGATAGTATGCCCATGCACTCTGCAACAGGCCCAGACTCGTGTAACTCCATATTTATGAAGAATTGCAAGAAGCCACTCACTAACGTTCTATCAGGGCCAGATATGCCTGGCCATGGGCCAAACCTGCCTGTTCCATGGCCAGGCTGCGGGAATAGGAAAACTCGAAACTGGCCACAGGTACCTGGTGGAAGAAGACCTGATCAACCAGACTTCTACTGCTGACCGCATGCATTCAAATGTACTAATCACAGCCCGGCTGTTCAGGAACCGATCTGAAGAACTTATCACGTTCTCTCCTGAAGACAGCCGAAAGTTCCTTGGTATTTTCCCCATACGCACGGTGGGAGGCAATTGAAAAGTCGGGGACCTTTGACACTTATCGAGTTCTCTAATTGCGCCCTTGCTGTTTATCGGAGGTATTTTACACCATCTCTCAAGCTTTGGGAGTAGAAAAACTCGCCAAAGGTATAGCTGTCTTCAAAAGTTGTACGTTGGAATGCGTGCGGCTATCACCAACAACATGGTTGATTGGGCAATCATCCAGGAGCCCTGGCAACCTTCAGGTAACCTGCCAGCAGATATTAAATCTATTGTCGGAACAGAAGTAGAAGCCTGGTAAGTGGTGTCATGAAGAGTCAATATGATCCAAATCCACGTGGAGGTAAGATAAACAAAATAAAAGGACTATATCTGGCGAAGAGGACCTCAGAAGTCGAAATATACAGTACTCTCAGTCTGTTTCATTTGTCTTCACGTCGGTTTGGATCACAAAAAGAGTCTAGTGCCAGATCAACCAGGCTGTGATGGCTATGCAAATCGGTGGGTCGCGAATAGCAACAGCCTGGTTTAACATTCAGCAAGGAAGCCTAGGCCCAGGCCGGGCTGAGAGGGTAGGAAAACTCCCGAAACCTGTCGCGGAGAACTAGACAAGTTGTGAATGAAGTGTCTTACCAGCCATGTTGTAATGGCTACCTGGGCAACAGCAGTGTGCTTGATACGACGGTAAAAAACAAGAGTATAGTCTCAATCCAGGCTGAGAGAGTAAAATCACACTGGAAACTGGTTACATGTATGCTCCATGGATGACATTGTTGAGAGTAGCGTAGCAGGAACATGTGTTGGACCATTGACAGTGTTTTACATAATTGCTCTTGTGTGAATTATTTTTTTTTTCAACAAACCGGCGATATCCCACCGAGGCAGGGTGACCTAAAAAGAAAAACGAAAGTTTTTCTTTTTAAATTTGGTAAGATATACAAGAGGAGGAGTTACTAGCCCCTTTTTCCCGGGATTTTAGTCTACTCTTACGACACGCATGGCTTACGGAAGAATAATTCTGTTCCGCTTCCCCATGGAGATACCTGGAGGTTACCTGGAGGTTATTCCGGGGATCAACGCCCCCGCGGCCCGGTCCATGACCAGGCCTCCCGATGGATCAGGGCCTGATCAACTAGGCTGTTACTGTTGGCCGCGGCCAATAAACAAGAACTAATAAGAAAATTGAAGAAAATCCAGAGGGGTGTGTATATATATGCTTGTACATGCATATGTAGTGTGACCTAAGTGTAAATATTATTATTATTATTAAAATCAAGGGGAAGCGCTAAACCCGGAGGATTATACAGCGCCTGGGGGGATGTGGAATGCATTCAGGCTTAATTCGGGGAACTGGAGCACAGATCCAATTCCCTAAATCAAGAGCCCCTCACCAACATCAAGGAACCTTCCTTGAGGGGTAAGTGTAAGTAGAAGTAGCAAAACGTACCTGAAATTTTGCATGTTTGAGACAGAAAAAAGACACCAGTAATCCTAAAAGAATTAAAAGTTTCCGTTTTACACCTCCCTGGGCGGCTGCTGTCTACCAACCTACTCCTACAATTTTTATTTATCATTATTATTATACAGGAAGATAATAGGTTATAATCATTACCATAATTTTTACAGGGGTGGGCCGGTAAGCCAGTGGAAGGCCTCAGTCTCCAGCTGTGTCTCATCATATGACTGAGACCCGCGTCAGTAAACACTTGTCCTGTTTCCTGACAAACATTGTGTACATTTATTATCATCATCATCATTATTATTTAATGGGAAATACCTGGAGGGTGTTCTGGAGGTCAACGCCACTGGTTCATGACCATGACCAGGCACTACATTCGTAAGGTACAAACAGCTGCTGCTGAGGAATGAGTGATTTGATCCGGTCAAGACACCTTTGATGGGTTTCGGGTTTTGCTACTCCGGTAATGCCTCCCTGGACTAGGCTTGTCTGGTGCCGCCCTGCTTAACCAGGGGTAGCTCCAATTCCTTGAATGAAGATCACTTGACTAGCATCAAAACAAACCCTTTCTTCTTGTCAGGGACAAATCTTCTCCACAGACCTGTTCGTGGTCCCCAGGAATCATGGCCCCCGCGGCCCGCTACGACCAGGCTTGCTTCCCATACAAATGGACTGGACCATTGCTGGGAAAGTTTAAACAAGTACTATTGCATCCTAAATGTCCGTAGCCGTTGATGGCTTCGTTGTTTGGGCCGTTGTTGAGCTTAGTTGACAATTGTAGTGACGAGTAATGGGCGGACTGGCCATAGCCAGCCTCCACAATAACAATATTCCACGTAGAAAAAAGAAGTAACTGGTGTGGTTGTTTTAGCCAAACTCTGGTGTGTGTGTGTGTGTGTGTGTGTGTGTGTGTGTGTGTGTGTGTGTGTGTGTGTGTGTGTGTGTTGTGTGTGTTGTGTTGTGTGGTTGTGTGTGTGTGTTTTAGGCTTGGCCTTTTTTTTTTTTGTTGGTTTGTTGAGGTAGGCCTGGCGCAGGGCCCGCCTACGGGAGTAGGAAAAACTGCCTGGGAAGGTCAGAGGTAAGACACCTCATGTTTCACAACAATGTCCTCCTCTTTCTCAACCTCCCTCCCACTTCCTTAATTCTCCAACACTCCCTCCGCTCTCCTTCCCCAAATAACTTCCATTTTCTCTATCCAGCCCCCTACCTCTCCCATATCCAACTCCTTTTCCCTCCACAACTCAACCATCCCCTTTCCATCCTTTCTCCTTAACGTTTTGTCTCCCCTTCCGAACTATCCTCTTCCCCACACCCCCTCCCATTACCGTGCCAGCCCCTTTCCCTCCCTTCCCTAACCTCACATTCTCATTTCTCTCAGCTTCCTCTCCCCGTTCCTCTCTCTTCTCTCCCCGTTCCTCTCTCTTCTCTCCCCTTCCTCTCTTGTCTCCCTTCTCACCCCCCCTTCCTCTCTTTTCCTTTGCCTCTTCCTCTCTTCATCACCTTTTTCCCCACACCCTTCCCTTTCCCTCCCTCTCCTTTATCCCTTCGCCCTCTCCCGCTGGGTGGTTATTGGGAATTTTTATTTGCACAGTTTACTTGTTTGCCCAACATTTGCACACTCAAAATTCATTGTTCACTCACAATTCTTTGTTTAACTAACCAGAGTCAAGGTTCATTACCCAGGGGCCTTGTTTATTTACCCACATATAATGATTTTTTTTTATATTTCGAGCATATATGAATTTTTTGTCGAATTTTATTAATTTACTTTAGAGTGCTGGTCATGATGTCGGTGTTTATTTTCTTTATTATTATTTTAATATCTGCTGGATGATTTGCGAGTCACAGTTAATGCTGTTTGTTTCCGTTTTTGTAAATATTATGATCACGTAAGTCCCATCTTTTTTTTACATTTTTTAATTTTTACATTTTAAAATTTTCAGGGTTTATTCATTATTATTATTGAATATTTAAGTTCCATCTTGGCTAGTTGTTTACTAGTTTATTGCTCAAGGAGTTACTATGTCCATGCCATAATTCCAGACTAGGTCTCCTGGTTGATGGCCTGGTATGTCAGGCTGTTGGTGTTGGCAACATGTAGTTGAACGTATACACCATAGCTTGGTTCTGGTGAATATGTTCGGGTTCCCTATTGAAAGCATTTTAGGGATTAGATATTTTCATCATGTTATTGATATTGACCTTGTTATTAAGCTAACCTGTTTCATTTCTGCAGAGAATCAATGACTTGAACGAGGACTTCTGTGGCATGGACGTCAACACTCCTCTGGGAGGAGAGCAGCCTGTAGAAGGTCTAGCTATACTCACCTTCCCTACCAGACTGACGGCAGTGGCTGCCACTTCTACTGAGGTCTACACTGTTGTCTTCCTCGGCACTGCCCAAGGGCACCTCAAGAAGGTATGCAATGTCATATAAGTTCATGATGGGAGGATCTAATGCTTGGACAAATTTATGAGTGGGGAGAGTCAAGTGCTTGGACCAGTTCATGCCAGAAAGGTTTACTGCTTGGACCAGTTTGTGACAAGAGGGTCTAATGCTTTGAATGTTTTAAATATACCATGCCCTTTTTTCAGTTTAAAATACAACACTGGTCTGTTTTATTACCACAGATGACACACCAAGTTCATCTTTGGTCACTATTGCAGGTGCAGGATTTTGGTCTTGACTTTATATATGCATATTAGAAATCACACATACATTATTCATAAATAATCTGCATACTATAAATCACTTGTATGTTTTTTTTTCATAAGTAATCTACATATAAATCACTCATATGTCTTATAAGTAATGTCTATATTGTAAATCAGTCATGTATGTACATAAATCACAAGTCAGTTTATGCAATACCTATACATGGTTTTCACTGATAAATTGCTGTAGTGGATCAAAGGTATTAGAGGTATATTTATTTAAGCCAATTTGCTAAAATCACCAGAAGAAGACTGCACTTGGATAGGCGTGGGGAGCAGCACGTACCTTGTTCCTCATTTTCACAGTAATTTTTAGGTTTGTATATCTTCTAAAATGGAATTACTCCATCATTCTCTATCAAAGTACATGGGCACCCACCATAAATTAAAAATTGTGAAAACCCTATGAAATTGTACCTAAATAATTACCTGACATCCCAAACCAGGTAAACTCCATCAACCCTGATTGACTAATTTTTATTCCTATCAACCTAACTATGATTAAATGTCCATGGACAGAGGAAAAAGTGGGAGGATCAGCACTAGACAATTTATCAGGTGTAGAAGAGTCAAGGTTAAGAAATTGGGGTGGGGAGCCTTCACCACCAATTCCCCACCAAAACAACATTCAGGCCCCTCATGGCAGAGTGTTTCTTTTTTAATAAATGTCCTGAACAGTACATAAGTGTCTTTCTACATCCTACCAGTATCAGCATACCATTTACTTTCAATAAATCTCAAGGATGGCATCTGGGGGTTGAAGCCTTCATCCTGACCTCACCCCTAACAAAAGGATAACAAACATTGCCTACCTAGATGAATCTTCCTCCAACCCCTTCAAGGGTTCTGACCAATTACTAGACAAATTCATCAGTAACCAGGCACAGGAAAAAGCCTCATTAACCAAAAACTATTAAACATTAAGAGAAGCCTTTAGTAAACTGCAGGCCTCCTAAGTCTCCCAAGCCAAACTGATTGACCATTTAGTGTATAACTAGTTAATGGTCCAGGTCGGACTGAAACATCACCATAAGTTTTTCTATGCGAGTTATTTGTGTATTTAGTGAAAGAGTTACACCTGGTCACGGACCGGGCCGCGGGGGCGTTTCTCAGTAGTAGTAACCAGTTACCAGTAACCAGTGTACCAGTAGATGACTCACTACCAACCGTCTCTGCCTGAGTCACTGTCTGTATTCATATTGTGCTGACCACAGCAGTATTCAAAGACCCCCTCACATATGGGTACTGTGGGCGGCCAGTCAGTGTTACGAGAGTGAGCAAGGAGACAAGGTTACGGCTGTTTGGGCGCTCCCCACATTATCCGTAATTATACGTACTACCAGCCTACGTGAGTATTACTTTACCCTATCCACGTGTTCGAACTCCCACATGATACGTTGACCCCCCGGAACTCTCTCCAGGTAAACTCCAGGTAAACCGTCCGACTTACAACCTGCTCGACTTAGGACCACTCGACTTAGGACCACTCGACTTAGGACCACTCGACTTACGACTGTGTTTTTCATGCCAAATTTCTGGGAAGTAAACAACTATTTGTGTTGTACACAGTGTTTATCCTAAATCTTACAGTATAAAATACAGTACTAACAACATAAAAAGTAAAGTAAAACATGAAATACCAAAATAAAACAAAATAAAGCCATTCCAAAAATGTTTTGTTGAAAATCAGTAGTAAAGTTTGACTTACGACCGGTTTCTCGGAACCGAACTCGGTCGTAAGTCGGATGGTAGGTGTATATGGCATAGAAAAATGGCACTGCCAAAACAGAATTTAAGTGCTGGAGGGATTAGTCTCAAACCTGTACACTGAAATTACTACTCATGAATGCAAGAGGCTTGGCAAACAGTTCATGCTACCTCCAGTAAAAAGCAGGAGAGTAAGTATTAAGGGACCATGATTGAATACCCTCCCTTCATGCAGGAGAGAGATTAATAATAAACCCCTAGATATCTTCAAGAGGGAACTCAACAGATTCCTCAAAAACGGTTCCTGATCAACCGGGTTGTTGTCTATTTTGGACTACGGGAGGCTGGTATTAACAGCTTGATCGATCAGGCCTGCAACGAGGAGGCCAGATCTGTGACCAGGCCATAAGGGACGATGACCTCTAGAAGCAACTAAAGATAGACTCCAGATAAACAAGTAGCATCCAAATCCACAGTGAAAAAAGTAATGAACATGGAAAAGCTGACCTATGCAGTTATATATCTGACCTACTCAGCAAACAAACAGCAGGGACTGAGCAACACCAAGTGGCTGATGCTGTTGTTATAAACATCATAGGTTGAACAACAACCGTTTCACGAGAATACTCTCGCTACCACCATCACTACCACCACCATCACTACCACCACCATCACTACCACTATCACCACTACCACTATCACCACTACCACCATCACCACTACCACCATCACCACTACCACCATCACCACTACCACCATCACCACTACCACCATCACCACTACCACCATCACCACTACCACCATCACCACTACCACCATCACCACTACCACCATCACCACTACCACCATCACTACCACACCATCACCACCACCACCACCACCACCACCATATATCATCATCATCATCATCATCATCATCATCATCGACTACCACTGCCTCCATGTTAAACCAGTTTTATCTCCTGGCTGGCAATGGATTTAAAGGTAGTAGGGCCATTTATAGCCTTGTTGATGGGAATAGGTTCTGTACTGTTATTTTGTAAGAATTTTTTTTCAGTTTAGGGTTAAACTCATGGCCCATTTGGATAATCTCCACTGAACACGTATCTGCGTGTAAATTCTTATTGTACTGAAATTTACAATGGTATTGTGCTAGTTAATGAGTTTACAGATATACCATATTTTCTTTGGTGTTTGTTGAGTTAGTAGTATTTTATTATTTACATTTTCCAGGTTGTGATAGAGAACCAGAACAATGCTCTAGAATACGATGATATTGTTGTGGATCAAGACTCTCCTGTCAGACAGGACATGTACTTTGACAAGGCTGGCGACCATCTCTACGTAATGACCAGCAATAAGGTAGAAATATATCGTACAGTACCAGTCTGTGCCTCCAGATTACTGAAACATATTCAGATAATGCATGTAAAAAAATAATTTCTCTATAGGGGCTTGTGGCAAATATTAAAAATATGTGAATGTCAGATGATCTGGGTTGTAATGGCTGAGTAAGCCTGTGAAATGCTAGCAGCAACAGACTGGTTGACCAGGAAATAAACAAGGACGCAGTCTTAGGTTGGGCTGTGATCAGACGAATCCTTGAAACTGATCACAGGTATCTCTGTCTACAGACCTGTTCACATGTTTGTCCCACTGGGAAGCAGTCAGGATATTGCATTTAATTTTTAACAGGGTGGATCAGTAAACCAGCAGATGGCCTCAATCAAATGACAAAAGACTTCACTTGTCCGGCAGGTTACTTGTTGCACTGGCCATGTCGGGTTCTCTGGAGGTTGAATTATACCATGCCTTATATTATTATTATTTTTTATTATCACACTGGCCGATTCCCACCAAGGCAGGGTGGCCCGAAAAAGAAAAACTTTCACCATCATTCACTCCATCACTGTCTTGCCAGAAGGGTGCTTTACACTACAGTTTTTAAACTGCAACATTAACACCCCTCCTTCAGAGTGCAGGCACTGTACTTCCCATCTCCAGGACTCAAGTCCGGCCTGCCGGTTTCCCTGAACCCCTTCATAAATGTTACTTTGCTCACACTCCAACAGCACGTCAAGTATTAAAAACCATTCGTCTCCATTCACTCCTATCAAGCACGCTCACGCACGCCTGCTGGAAGTCCAAGCCCCTCGCACACAAAACCTCCTTTACCTTTGCCTTATATATCTGCATCTAGTACAGAAGGTTGAGGTGAGCAGGCCCACGATGGTATATGTACACAGCCAGACCTCCCAGTTTGAACTGCTAGGTGCACAGAAGGGGGTGCTAGCTTATGACACCACTATTAGTATGGGTTGAAATTTCCTGGGCTGTGGAGGCAGTTAAAGGAGGAATAACATACTGGAACACCAAGCCCCCCTTCCCCCACCAGGTAATCTTGTGACCAAGACCTACATTAGGAGAAATTTTCTAGTTTTTCCTCGCTTAGTGACACCAGCTCCTATGTACTGTAGTGGAAGAAAATATTATGGAGCTCCACTGTACTGTTTATGATTTCCAGAGCTTCTTGAAGGGTCCTAAGTGATGCAGGTCACTGGGTGTTAAGTCGGGGGTCTTGAAGTGGGTGGTCCAGTTCAGTCTGGTGGCCCAACAAGGAAACATCCTTTGTGTGAGACCACTTTACCTATTGATACCTACCAGAGTAACTAATTCTTGAATGTGAGACATCTTGTTGGTTTATTGAAACATGCTCTTGTGTGTTTTACACACACACACACACACACACACACACACACACAGGTAATCAGACTGAGGAAGGGTGATGGGGAATTCACAAGAAACGACCAAGAGGTATGTCAGGAGCTCAACACAAGATTTAAAGAGGTATTTACAGTGGAACCCAGTAGGACTCCAGGAAATCAGAACAGGGGGGCACACCCGCAAGTGCTGGATGAGGTACATATAACCAAGGAGGAGGTGAAGAAGCTGCTATGCGAACTTGACACCTCAAAGGCGGTGGGACCAGACAACATCTCTCCATGGGTCCTTAAAGAGGGAGCAGAGATATTGTGTGAGCCATTAACAAAGATCTTCAACACATCACTTGAAACTGGGCAACTCCCTGAGGTATGGAAAATGGCAAATGTAGTCCCAATTTTTAAAAAGGGAGACAGACATGAGGCACTAAACTACAGACCTGTATCACTAACGTGTATAGTATGCAAGGTCATGGAGAAGATCATCAGGAGGAGAGTGGTGGGGCACCTGGAAAGAAACAAGTGTATAATTGACAACCAGCACGGTTTCAGGGAAGGAAAATCCTGTGTCACAAACCTACTAGAGTTTTATGACAAGGTGACAGAAGTAAGACAAGAGAGAGAGGGGTGGATTGACTGCATACTTTTGGACTGCAAGAAGGCCTTCGACACAGTTCCTCACAAGAGGTTACTGCAAAAGCTAGAGGATCAGGCACACATAACAGGAAAGGCACTGCAATGGATCAGAGAATACCTGTCAGGGAGGCAAACGAGTCATGGTACGCGACGAGGTGTCAGAGTGGGCGCCTGTGACAAGCAGGGTTCCACAGGGGTCAGTCCTAGGACCTGTGCTGTTCTTGGTATATGTGAACGACATAACTGAAGGGATAGACTCAGAAGTGTCCTTGTTTGCAGATGATGCGAAGTTAATGAGAAGAATCAAATCGGATGAGGATCAGGCAGGACTACAAAGAGACCTGGACAGGCTACAAGCCTGGTCCAGCAACTGGCTCCTTGAATTTAACCCTGCCAAATGCAAAGTCATGAAGATTGGGGAAGGGCAAAGAAGACCGCAGACACAATATAGTTTAGATGGCCAAAGACTGCAAACCTCACTCAAGGAAAAAGATCTGGGGGTGAGTATAACACCGAGCATATCTCCTGAGGCGCACATCAATCAGATAACTGCTGCAGCATACGGGCGCCTGGCAAACCTACGGATAGCGTTCTGATACCTCAGTAAGGATTCGTTTAAGACTCTGTATACCATTTACGTCAGGCCCATACTGGAGTATGCAGCACCAGTTTGGAATCCACACCTAGTCAAGCACGTCAAGAAATTAGAGAAAGTGCAAAGGTTTGCAACAAGACTAGTCCCAGAGCTACGGGGATTGTCCTACGAAGAAAGGTTGAGGGAAATCAGCCTGACGACACTGGAGGACAGGAGGGTCAGGGGAGACATGATAACGACATATAAAATACTGCGCGGAATTGACAAGGTGGACAAAGACGGGATGTTCCAGAGAAGGGACACAGACACAAGAGGTCACAATTGGAAGTTGAAGACTCAGATGAATCAAAGGGATGTTAGGAAGTATTTCTTCAGTCATAGAGTAGTCAGGCCGTGGAATAGCCTAGAAAGTGACGTAGTGGAGGCGGGAACCATACATAGTTTTAAGGCGAGGTATGATAGAGCTCATGGAGCAGGGAGAGAGAGGACCTAGTAGCAATCAGCGAAGAGGCGGGGCCAGGAGCTGTGACTCGACCCCTGCAACCACAAATAGGTGAGTACAAATAGGTGAGTACACACACACACACACACACACACACACACACACACACACACACACACACACACACACACACACACACACACGCACGCACAGCACGCACGCACGCACGCACGCACGCACGCGCTCAGACATACATCTTAGTGTACACATATACAGCTTAATTTTTCTACACTCTTGCCTTTGAAACTCCTTAGTAACTTTCCACTTGGTATTGTTTACACCTTTTAATTATAAAATATTGTTCTGACACCGTATGTTATACTGATTGAAATATGTTTTACAGATTTCTAAAGTGAAGGCTCAGGAGTGTAGCATATATGAAGGCTGTAACCAGTGTTTAGGTGCAAGGGATCCCTATTGTGGATGGTGCTCCTTAGAAAACAAATGTTCGCTGCGGCGGGACTGTCGTGATGCCACCCAGGACCCCCAGCATTGGGTCAGCTACAAGACTGGCCGTTGCACCACCATCACCAATGTCATGCCAGACAAGCTTCAGAGAACTACTGCTCGCACTGTGAGTTGACATTTTTTTTATTTTTGCGAACAGAATTGTCATATTCTATTACGTATTAAGCAATACAGTACTCTGTAAGTTTCATGTTTTGAAGTTTGTCCCTGCAAATATGATGGATATAATAATCAGTAAAAAATTGGGCCCAGTATACGTCACATGGCCTCTTCCAGTTGAAGAGGCCATGTATGGTACAATGATTCAGGGTCCAAATCTATATGTATTAGTAGTGGTTTTACTGTTGCATGCCTCTTAATATACTAATTAGTACTTAGTAAGATGTATAATATTGACTTATGAAATGATATTTAATTGTACTGTACATATGAAAATGCAATTCATTTTACGATACTTCCCCAGTTATCGCTGACGATTGACAACTTGCCATCAGTTGAAGGTTCTCTGCAGTGTGTGTTCAGTGCCATGAGTAAAGACTTGACCACAGACGCCAGACGCACTGCACAAGGAGTGTCTTGTACCACCCCAAGAAATGACATGCTGCCAGATATACCCCAGAATGACCGTATGTGTGATGACAAAACCCAGTATTATTTTGTAAATCTTTCCTGTAAAACTTCTACTTCAGACTAGTAGTGTAAATTTAAACTTATATTTTATTTTAGGGTTTATTAACCTAAGATATCATAGGAATGTAGTAGTATTTACATTTCAAAACTGAGCTGAACTCAACAAGGTTAAAACTGATGCATATTATCTACAACAGTAAATCAGTACAAAAGACTTAGTAGAAACTTCATATACCATTAAGCTAGAAAATGAATACCTGTGTCACCAATGAACTTTTAACCTTAAACGGTCCAAACGTATATATAAGTTTTTTCAACATCTGAAAGTATGTAAAAAAATGTAGATCTTTTTTGTTTTAAATTTGAAAATGTGTAAAAAAAACTTTAATCTACATTTTTTTTGTTATATTTGAAAATATGTAAAAAAAAGTAGATCTACTTTTGTAGCACTACGAATTTGAACGTCGATCTGTTTGGACCATTTAAGGGTTAAACAATAAAAAATATATTTACTCAGTTTTAAAATGTCATGGGGTAAACATTAACTTTTCTCCTGTCAGACACCTGCATTTTTTTTTGAATTCAGTTGCCAAATTATAAATTATCTTCAGTACACACCAAGGGTGCCTTTTATTATATTCATGAAGAAGAGCTGAGCCCATAAGGGGTCAATACAACACCTGGGAATTATGAGGTAATCAAGTTTAATCCAAGGAAGGTCTGGGTAGATCCCATTCTTTGGATCAAGCCTTGATTATAGGCATAAAGTCAGGGAAGAAAATTCATGATTTATCAGCATGCAGCAAAGGTACAAAATTTTATTCTTATAAGTTACATAAACAAATGTGAAGTAACTGAAATAAGTCTCAAATAAATGAAGGGTGTTGTATTTCATTGACATTGGTAAACAGTATTTTTTTTTTTTTAAGTCGGCCGTCTCCCACTGAGGCAGGGTGACCCAGAAAGAAAGAAAATCCCCAAAAAGAAAATACTTTCATCATCATTCAACACTTTCACCTCACTCACACATAATCACTGTTTTTGCAGAGGTGCTCAGAATATAACAGTTTAGAAATAGTTTATACATATAAAGAATACACAACATATCCTCCAAACTGCCAATATCCTGAACCCCTCCTTTAAAGCGCAGTCACTGTAGTTCCTACTTCCAGGACTCGAGTCCGGCTATATAAAAATAACCGGTTTCCCTGAATTCCTTCACTAAATATTACCCTGCTCACACTCCAACAGCTCGTCAGGTCCTAAACACCATTCATTTCCATTCACTCCTATCTTAACATGCTCACACACGCTTGCTGGAAGTCCAAGCCCCTTGCCCACAAAACCTCCTTTACCCCCCTCCCTCCAACCTTTTCGAAGATGACCCCTACCCTGAATTCCACTAGAGATTTATACGCTCTCCATGTCATTTTACTTTGATCCATTCTCTCTAAATGACCAAACCACCTCAGCCCTCTGACTAATACTTTTATTAACTCCACACCTTCTCCTAATTTTTACACTCAGATTTTTCTGCATAATATTTACACCACACATTGCCCTTAGACAGGACATCTCCACTGCCTCCAGCCGCCTCCTCGCTGCAGAATTTACAACCCAAGCTTCACACCCATATAAGAGTGTTGGTACTACTATACTTTCATACATTCCCTTCTTTGCCTCCAGAGATAACATTTTTTGTCTCCACAATACCTCAACGCACCACTCGCCTTTTTTTCTTCATCAATTCTATGACTAACCTCTTCTTTCTTCTTTCAACACACCGGCCGTATCCCACCGAGGCAGGGTGGCCCAAAAGGAAAAAAACAAAAGTTTCTCCTTTTACATTTAGTAATATATACAGGAGAAGGGGTTACTAGCCCCTTGCTCCTGGCATTTTAGTCGCCTCTTACAACACACATGGCTTACGGAGGAAGAATTCTGTTCCACTTCCCCATGGAGGTAAGAGGAAATAAACAAGAAGAAGAACTAGTAAGAAAATAGAAGAAAACCCAGAGGGGTGTGTATATATATGCTTGTACATGTATGTGTAGTGTGACCTAAGTGTAAGTAGAAGTAGCAAGATGTACCTGAAATCTTGCATGTTTGAGACAGATAAAAGACATCAGCAATCCTACCATCATGTAAAACAATTACAGGCTTTCATTTTACACTCACTTGGCAGGACGGTAGTACCTCCCTGGGTGGCTGCTGTCTACCAACCTGCTACCTAGGATGATTAACCTCATCCTTCATAAATCCATCCGCTGACACGTCAACTCCCAAATATCTGAAAACATTCACTTCTTCCATACTCCTTCCCAATTTGATATCAGTTTTTCTTTATCTAAATCATTTGATTCCCTCATCTCACTTACTCTTTTCTATGTTCACTTTCAACTTTCTACCTTTACACACACTCCCAAACTCATCCACTAACCTTTGCAATTTTTCTTTAGAATCTCCCATAAGCACAGTATCATCAGCAAAAGTAACTGTGTCAATTCCCATTTTGTATTTGATTCCCATAAGTTAATCCTACCCCTCTCGAAACCTAGCATTGCTCTTACAACCATCTATAAATATATTAACCACCATGGTGACATTACACATCCCTGTCTAAGACCTAAGAGCCTCCTTATCCTCATAAAAACTCTTTACAGCACTTAATAACTTACCACCTATTCCATATACTTGCAACATCTGCCACATTGCTTCTCTATCCACTCTATCGTATGCCTTTTCTAAATCCATAAATGCAATTAAAAACTTCCCTACCTTTATCTAAATACTGTTCACATATATGCATCAATGGAAACACTTGATCTACACATCCCCTACCTACTCTAAAACCTCACCATCATATCTCCACGAACCCTTTCAACAATTCCTCTATAATTTTTACAATCTCTTTTGTCCCCCTTCCCTTTGTATAAAAGGACTATTACATGCTCTCTGCCATCCTAGGTACCTTCCCCTCTTTCATACACTTACTAACAAAAAATACCAACCACTCCAACACTATATCATCCCTTTTTAACATTTCTGTCATGATCCCATCAGTTTCAGCTTTTTACACCCCTTTCATTCTACATAATGCCTCACGCACCTCCCCTGCACTCACATCCTGCTCTTTTTTGCTCCTAAAAGATGGTATACCTCCCTGGCCAGTGCATGAAATTACCACCTCCCTTTCTTTGTTGACATTGAAGTTCCTCAAAATATTCTCGCCATGTACCAATACCTGCATCTCCCCATCTAGTAACTCCCCTACTCTGTTTTTAACTGACAAATCCATTCATTTCCTAGGCTTTCTTAACTTGTTTAACTTCAAATTTTTTTCTTGTTTTCATTAAAATTTCTTGACAGTGCCTCTCCCACTCTATCATCTGCTCTCCTTTTGTACTCTCTCACCACTCTCTTCACCATTCTTTCACTCTCCATATACTATACTTTAACACTTCTGCTTTGTAAAAACCTCTCATAAGCTACCTTTTTCTCTTTTATCACACCCTTTACTTCATCATTCCACCAATCACTCTCTTTCTCCTGCACCCACCTCCTATACCCAAACCTGCCCCACACTTTAATATCTGCATTTTTAAAACTATTCCAACCCTCTAACCCCCCCTCCCCCCCACTACTCATACTTGCACCAGCCCACCTTTCTGCCAATATTTGCTTATATTTCTACCAGAACTTCCTCCTCCCTTAGTTTATTACACTTTCACCTCTCTCTTACTTGTTGCCATTTCCTCTTGTCCCATCTACCTCTACTCTAACTGTATCTACAACTAAATAATGATCTGATATATCAGTTGCCCCTCTATAAACATGTTACATCCTGGAGCCTGCCATAACCTTTTATCCACCATACTATAATCAACAAACTACTTTCATTACGTGCTATATCATACCTTGTATATATATTTATCCTCTTTTTCATAAAATATGTATTACTTTTACCAAACCTCATTCTACACATAGCTCAGTTAAAATCTCCCCATTTTCATTTACCCCTGGCCCCACCAAATTTTTACCTACAATTCCCTCCACAATTTTTTACCCACTTTGCTTTGAAACCCCCAAAACCCCAAGGACTCTCAACTTGGTTTAAAAACCCCCCCAACATTACTCAAATTTCCCAAAAAATTTTTTTTCTCCTTACACTTCTCCTTCAAAAAAGGGTGTATATGCTTAAAAAACCCCACTTTTCACACCCAAAACCTTTATTTTTATTTTCCACATAATCTTTGAATTTAAACATTTTGGGCCCTCTTTTCCTCCCATAGCTTACCCTTTAAAAAATTATTGACTCCTTCTTTAGCTCTAGCTTCTGTTTAAAAAACCCTTGCCCTTAATCCCATTTATTCCTCTTCACTAAAACTCCCCACCCCCTTCGGGCCTTTGTTTCATTTAAACCCCGGGAAAATCCAGCTTCTTCTCATTCAAAACTTCCATAATATCTTTTTTTTAATCTTTTGCATAACACCTTTCCACATTCGGGACATCCCATTTTGAAAAATTTTCTTCTTTTATTTTTTTTAAAGTAATTATTACAGGAAAAGGGGTTACTACCAAATTTTTTCCCGGCATTTTAGTTGATTTTTTAAAAACAACATGGCTTGGAGGAAAGATTTTTTTCCATTTCCCCCATGGATAAAAAAGGGGAAAAAATAATAAATCAAAAAACTATTAAGAAAAAAACCCAAAAACATACTAATGTTGGATTTTTAAAACCACATTTTTGTAAACCCACTAAACGCCCCCCCGACATGATAGCTGTTTTTAAAACTTTTTTGGGATGACAGGATCCAAAAAAATTTTTGCAAAAAATTGCTGGCTAAAACCTCATGGATGGGGAAGAGACGGGAAAGGGGGAAAGGGAAAGGGGTTTTGTTGCGGGGTGTTCTCCAAAAGGGGGTTCGGCCCAGCACATTGATGTTGCCCCCCCTTAAATCTTGAAATGATGTTTTCAAGCTCTGAATAAACATTTGAAACCTCTGTATGCATGTGCAATGAAAGCCCTCAGTGGAAACATGCAAACCCCTTTCAACTTCCTAATGGAAAATATTGACCCCCTTTCTGCTACAAACAATGTAAAACAATCTTAATTGTTGGTGACCTCAACCGCCCCTTTTTTCAGGGGGGATTTTGAGACCTTTTTTGCAGTGTTTGACATGGGGAAATTTTTGTTTTTTCCCCTTTACAAACTCTCTGGTTTTCCCCCCCCCCCCCCCCCCCCTTTTGACCCGGGAAAAGGAGTGATTGGCAGAAGGCAAAAAGGGTCACTTGTTAAACCCCCCCCCCCCCCGGCTTGTTGGATCGTTTTGCCCCACGGGGCTTTTTTTTTACGACATTAAGACCCCAAAAAACAAAACGAGGTGAGGGTCCACACCACAACCGGGCTATGGAAAAGGGAAATTGGGCCCAGCCCTTGGCTCGGGGAGCTTGCCCCCCCAAATTTGGGAAATGCCCCTTTCCCCAAGGGGATGTTGAAAACCAAAGTAAAAGCCTTCCCGGCACCCCTTAATTACAAAAAAGAACACATTCCCACCGGCAATATGTGAAAAAGGGGGCCTACGGATCACCCTTTGGGGTTTGGCTTTCATTGTGAGAGGGCTGCTACTGTTTAAGTACAAACCCTTTGGAAAGAAATAATGACTCCTACCCCCTTTAAAACGGGAAACTTGCACGGCAAGCCTGTAGACATAGGGTTGGAAACGTTCAAAAGTGGGCCATTGCTAAAGGGGAGGTGGACCAAAAAAGAAAGCTAGCATCGGGTTGGGTAGGTTTCCAAAAACCTGGTGGCCCCTTGGTCAAGGACAGAAAAGGTTATCTCCTGATAAAATCTTTCCCACCTCAAAATGGGACGGATGGGACCACCTCTACTAGTATTTCAAGGGAAGGGGGCCCTCTTTGCTGAACATTTTGCTTCCAAAAATTTTGCAAGTTCCTGATCCAGCAAGGGACCCCCCTTGGTTGCTGCAAGAACGGTGTCAAAACTTCAGGGGTTTGACAAAAAGGCAGGAGGAGGTGCATTTCCTTTTTTAAATTTGCTTGACCAAAAAAAGGCTGTGGGCCCAGACAAGTTGAGCCAAGATTCCCGGGAGAAGTTTTTTGCGACCACGGGCAGAAACCTCTAACTCCCCATCTTTCAGCACTGCCTAGTACAGTGTAAAGGGCCCCTCTCTAGGGGAAAAGAGGAAAATGTGTCCCTGTTCACAAAAAGAAAGAGCAGAGGGGGAATCAGCAACTACAGACCGTGTAATCCTGTAAATTTCACTGGTAAGATCCTTGGGGCAATAATCTCAAAAAAAAATGACAGATTTTTTTGACTTTTCACTCACTCCCTTTGTGATCGTAAAATATGGCTTCCAGGAAAGGGTTTTATTTCTGCTGCTGATCTGTTTTTAAAAACCCTTTCCCCATAAGGGGCCCACCATTTCCGGGAAAATGACCCAAAGTCAGCGGGGTGGTAGCACTGGACCATTGCTGGCATTTCCCGGCCCGGGTTTTTGTGGGCCGGGGCCCTTTCCTTTACCCAAAATTTCAAGCACGGGGGAATTTGCGGCTCAAAGCTATGTCTCCTCGGGGGATTACCTTCAGGGGAAAGATCTCAAAATGGTTCTCAAGGAACGGGATCCCCAAGACACCCTATTGGGGAAAAGTGTTCCCAAGGAAGCGGGGTTTGGGACGTTGTTAGGGGAAGGGTTTTTTCAACGACCTTCTTCATCTCATCCCAGAATCAAATGATTGAAACACTGCACACTGACATTCACTTACCCAAAAGAAGAAATGCCAGTGCTCTAAGCTACATCAATCAAAGTGAGAGCTAAAATCAGCTTGGGGAAAATAGTTTGCAATTTAACTTTTTGCACCTGAGAAAACGCAAATGATGATTTTTCTTAGGCCCATGATGGTAATGCTGGTGGAAAGAAAGGATGAATTGGGGGTGTTGGCACCCTGGAAAAAAAGTTGATATCCTTGGGGTAAAATTTGATTTCCAAACAAACCCATGAAAAACCTTTTTTTTAAAAATTTTGAAAACCCGGCAGCCAGGAAGTTTACAGCACTTCGCCGAATCTGCATCTACTTTGACAGTAGGGGTTGAAGATTCTGTACGAGGCAAAAGGGTACGCTGCACCTTGGTATGTTCCACTTTAGGGTTTTTCCCCTCCCTCCCTTTCATCTCCCGACTGCTTGAAAAGATTTAGGAACGGGAGAAAGAGGGTCTCATCTTTTCGCCTGGACCCTTTCCTGGTTAGATCTTTTCATTTTAGCGACCCTTTCAACATAGGAGGGTTGGGGGTTTGGCCTTACTGTTATGTAAAAGGCCCAAATATTGTAAAGTCCCACTTAAACCCAAATTTCGGGGGACAGCTTTGAAAAACAAGCTTTTTTTCCCACAAGACGGGCAGAAAGCAGCAACTTCCCTCTGGCTGTACCCTTCTCCGGGAATTTCACCCCTTTCTGAGTTTCCTATTACCCGGATGACTCGGTATGGAACACATTTTTCGCATAATGATGTCCCCAAGATGTCAGTTGATCAAATAAAAAGGGGTTTTGGGCCCACAGTTGGCTCCAACTTTCCTTTTCCCCTTTACTTGTATGTTCTTAAAACAAAAAAAGTGCTTTCAAATGAGTGATTTAGGTAACAGCTTTTAGCTTGCCAATAAAGTTGGGAAAATCCTTAACCGTAAATAGCTTGTAAAAAAAAAGGGTAGGGACCCTTTAAACCCTGTCAAACCCTGTGTAAAAAAAAAAAACCAGATGAGTATGTAAAAATTTAAATGGGGAAAAATGTATGTGTAGTTTTGGCCCTAAGGGGTAAGTAAAAGTATTGTGATTTTTATTATTCATTGTCACCCCTTTTTTTTTATTGTTTTTTGTATATTAATTTGAAATTTTTCCAAGGATTAAAAATAAATTTTTGGCAAGGCTTTCTTTGTCCCACTTCTAGTTTTTAAAGGGTCAGTGAAATTTTTATTGGGGCAAATATATTAAAAGGGGCAACAGTAACGGGTATGGAAATTGCTTATCATTCCAGATCATTTTAAATGCCAAGCTTTTTCTGCCCGGGCAAGTCTAAAGGCCCAGAGTTTGTATTTACTAACTTCACTTTCTTTGATTTGAAAATACATATAGCCTTGTACAGGGGTGTTTTCCCCTTCCCCTTTTCCCCTGTGATTGGTGTGTAGATGGAATAGATGTACCTGTTTTGCTGAAAATTTTTGAAATGATGTTTTTGGCCCAATGGCTTTTAATGTAATTTTTTTTAAAAGGGAAATTTTTGCATGTATTTTGCTAAAAAAAGTATATTTCACAGGAATTTTTTTTAGCTTTCTTTGGGTTTCCTTAAAATTTTTATGAATATGCTAATTTTGGAGGGGTTTAACCCAGATAACCCGTAGGGTGTTTTTTAAAAAAAAAAGGTATTAAGCTTGATAATCTTTGTGAAACTAGGCATTTTTTTCAGCGTGTTGGCCCAAAGCTTTCAAAAGTGGGCCGCCCTTTTGTCCTGAATCACTTTTTTTTGAAGTAAAGGGAAATTTTGGTTTTTTCCCGGGGTACTGAAAAACCCATAAAAAAGGGGAAGGTGGAAAATTTTGCTGTAATTAAAAGGCATATGTATTTTTTTTGGTTTGTTTTTTCATGTTTACATTGTTTATTTTTATATCCCTGCAGAGAAGGTAGGGCAGTGTGCTTCATCTGTTGAAAAAGTTTTTTTTTTTTTTTAATGAACGGGCCGTATCCCACCGAGGTAGGATGACCAAAAGAGAAAAACAAAATTTTTTTCTTTTTAAAATTTTATTTAATTTATACAGGAGAAGGGGTTACAAACCCCTTTTCTCCTTGCATTTTTGATGCCCTTTATGACACGCTGGCTTACAGAGGGAAAAAAATTTTTTCCCCCCAGCAAAACCTACCAACGTGTAAAACAATTGCAGGTTTCCATTTCACACTTGGGTTGGCAAGATGGTAGTACCTCCCCGGGGGGGTTGCTGTCTACCAACCTTTAAAAACCCGGACCAGTATGTTTGTCTGATATTTTTTTCCCTTTCACTCTCCAATTTTACTTCTCTTGAAAACCTTTTTTTGGGGAAGCAATAACAAACAAAAAAAATTGATTTGGATATAAATTTTTGGGATTTGAATGTCAGTATGGCCTCCCTTACAAATGCATTTTTAAATTGGCCCCAGTTTAGTTTTTGGTTGGAGTGTGAGCAACATAACATTTTTTTAAAAGGGTTCAGGGAAAACGATTGGCTGGACTTGAGTTTTAGGAGGGGCCGTGCCCGCACTTGGGAAAGGGGGGGTGGACTTGTTGGGGTTTAGAGGGTAAATGATTGTTATGTCAAAACACTTCTGGCAAAGGGCAAATGGGTTAAAAAAATGGGGTAATGTTTCCTTGGGGGGGGGGGAAGAAAAGGGACATTTCCCTTTGGGTTTGGGGTGGAGATGGGCCCTTGAGGTAAGAAAAACAGTTTTTTTTTTAAGAGTACTGTATGCTAGAAACTTAACCAAAAATTTTCCCTGCTGATTTACTATCACATAATGAAATAGCACTAGTTGTCATTTGCTTGATTTAAGTAACAAGAATGTTTGCAAAATTAAGCATTGTTTAACCAAGTATTTTGGTAAGTAAAAGGGAAAAATGTAGAAAAAAATGGAAGAGGAAAAAAAATTTTAAAAAAGATAAAGAAGGTCAGTTTAAAACGGACAAAAAATCATCATGTATGTTTAATGATGTCCAATTAAAATAGTCATGAAATAAACCAAATCCACTACATCAAATGGCTATCTGGTCTGGTCGAGCATTTGGTAAAATGGATGACGCGCCATAATGGGAAGTTTTTTACTTTTCCAAGGTTCGTCCTGGATGCGTCCATTTCACTGTTTTTGGGCGGCCCGGGGGGGGCCCGCAGTAAACCCGCCCCCGCATCAATTATTTTTTAATCTTTTTTTTTAATTTTCTCTAATGGGGTGTACCAAAATATCCCGGATTGGGGTTTGGGTTTTATCCCCCAAATTTTTATGGTTTTGGTACTGGGCCCAAAAAATTTAATATCAGTATTGGTAGATATCAGCTAAACTTAAATGGTATCTGTATCGGTTTCTGGCATCAACCCAGTTTTGGTTGTAAAAGCTTCTCCTCACTTTGCGACATTTTCATTTACCCCAACGAGACGCTGTTTTAGTATATGTGCAAAATTGGTTCAGTATCTTTTATTTGTTGTAGGTAGTAGGTTGGTAGACAGCAATGCCCCCGGGGGGTATAGTCCTGCCCCAAACAAGTTTTAAAATGGTTCGTAATTGTTTTAATGGGGGGATTTTTGGGGTTTTTTTTTCTGTCTCTTAAAAAAGCAAGATTTAGGTACATTTTGCTTTTTTTTACTTACAATTAGGTCACCCTTCACATACATGTACAAGCATATATATACCCCACCCCCCTGGGGTTTTTTTTTCTTTCTTTTAGTTTTGTTCTTGTTTATTTTCCTTTTTCATTCCTTTGGGAAGTGGGAAAAGGGAAACTTTTCCCCCGGGAAGCCCTGCAAAGTTGTAAGAGGCGACTAAAAAGCCGGGGGGCAAGAGGCTAGTAACCCCCTTTTTAATTTAAAATTTCTAAATTTAAAAAAAAAAACTTTAATTTTTTTTTTTGGGCCACCCTTTCCTTGGTGGGATATGGGCGGTTTGTTGGAAAAAAAAAAAACGTATTTGTGTTGGAAAAAAATTTGGTATTATCCCCCCCTATCCAAATACAGGCTCCCCCTAAAAATGATGGAGTTTTGTTCCTAAGGGGCCCCGTTGGTAAACAAATTTGTTGCTAAGGGGGAGATACTATAATGGTAGTGGTTTGTTTTTCAGCCCTGTTTGGGTATTGTTTTATGTCACCTTTGCCAAACCCCTTTTAAAAATTTTTGGTATAATTTTTTAAAAGTTTTTGCCTAGTTTTACTGTTATTTAAAAAACAGAATTTTGAGGAAAACAGATCTTAATTTTTACATTATTTAGGTGTTTCATTTTGGGGCAAAGGGGCCTGTTGAAGTCCGGGTCGTCGGTAAATGGGGTTCATCACTAAATGAGGGAGGCTGTATATTGTTTAGTTTTCCCGTGATTGTAAATTTTACATTTTGATTATTTTCATCAAATTTTTTTTTTCCCGCAAAATTTATCACCAAACTAGGTTTTTTTGCCGGGTTTAAAATTTAAGGGAGGGGGTTTAAAAAGGTTTAATGCCAATCTGTTGGGGTGACACAATTTTATTGTGACGGAGGAGTTCGCGTACACGGGCAGCAGTCCATCTACAAAAAGGGATTTTTTCTGTCATCTGGGGGGGGCTCAAAACCCCTTTTACATCCCCGATAATATTCACGGGGGTACCTGTAAAAAAACCTTAAAATTTAGATTTTAAAATAAAAATTTTTTTTTTTACAAAAAAAAGGCCCGCTTTTTTTCCTTTTCCCTTTTTTGGGTTTTTTCAAATTTTTGTTTAATTTGGGGCAACTCGCTTTTAAGCTCCCCCCCCGGTTTTTTTTCGGTCAACCGCGGGTGTTGGGTTTTCCCCCCTTCACTAGTTAAACACCTTGGGTTTCTATTTTGTGGAAAATTTTTAAAATTTTAAAATTTTTAAAAATTCCCCTTTTTTTTGGGTTTTTAAAACCTGATAAATTATAGTAATTGTATACCCGTTAAACCTTAAATTTTTAACTTAATCTTGCTTTTTGGGGTGGGGGGGGAACTTAAAATCATTGGTTTTTTTCCCCCCCCTCAACGTCTTTTTATGGAAATTTAAACCCTAGTCTTTTTTAAAAGGGTTTTCTTAATTTAACATTTTCTTTTTAAATTTATAATTTTTTCAAAATTAAAAATATTTTTAAAAAAAGTTTCCAAGCCCTTTGATAAAATTAAAAAACACCCCCAAATTTTAAATTAAAAAAAATTATGGATTGGGTTCAAATCAAGGGACCCCAATTAAAAATTTTCAATTTTAAAAATTTAATCCCCAAAAAGGGCCCCTTTTAAAGTTGATTAAATTTCTTAATTTTTACACATTTTAATTTAATGTCCCATGGTTAAAATTTTTTCTTAATTTAATAAAAGGGGGGGAAAAAAAAATTAAAAAATGTAAAAACACCCTACCAAGAATTAAAAAAAATAAAAAAAAGATTTTTTTCCCAGATAACCCCTTGGGGGAAAAAAGTTATTTAAAGGGTTTTAAAATTTTTTTTAAAACATTTTAAAAAAATTTTACCTGGGGGGCAAATTAAAAAATTCCTTTTGTAGTTGTAAAGTAATTTTCAAGGTATAAAAAAATTTGTTTTTTTATAATAACAACATAGGGGTGAGTTTTAGGGGTTAACCCAAAAAATCTTCCCTTATTGGGCCCCTTTTTCCCCCCAACATTTTTTTCTTCAAAAAATGTTAAATGGGGAAAAAGGTTTTTTTTTAAAATTAATTTTAAAGGGGAACAATTTTAAAAGGGCAAAACCTTAGCAATGGGGGAAAATTTTCACAAAAAGGGGGGTGTTCATTCGTTCAAAATTTTTTGCCCCGGTTTTTTAAAAACTTGGGTTTGATTTGGATGACCCTTTTTTTTTTCAATTTTCGTTTTTAAAAAATTTTCAAAAATTTTTTCCTGGGCCCCAATTTCAAAATAAATTTTTTGGTAATAATTTGGGGAAAAATTTTATATTTTAATTTTTAAATTCGTCGGGGGTGCCCCTTTAAAAATCAAGGGGTTTTTGTTGGGGGGGTTGGCCGGGGGAAGGTTTAAAAAGGGGACCCAATTTCATAAATTAAATTTTTAAAAAAATACCCATTTTTTTCCCCATTTTGAATTTTAAAAATTTTTTGGGAAAATTTAATGAGTATATGGGGGTAAAAAAATTGTATTTTTTAAAAAATTTTTTGAAACTGGTTTTAATTGCTTAAATTTTTTAAAAAAGATTAAATTTTTTTATGTTTGAAACCAAAAAATTTTTTAAAATGGGGAAAAATTTCCCCCCCCTTTCGGCTTTTCCGGTTTTTTTTCCTTTTTTTTTTGGCCTTTCCGCCTTTTTTTGGGCCTTTGTTTTTCTTTCCTCTCCTTGGTTTTTCTGTTTTCTAAATTTTCCCTTTTTTTTCCCTTGCCCGGTTTTTTTCCTCTTCATTTTTTCTGTTTTTTAAATATGTTTTTAAAGTTCAACTTGGTCAAGCAGCTTAAGTCTTTTCTGGGGCCCCGTCTGGGTTTTCTGTTTGCTTTTCTATTCTCCTTGGCGGTATACCTACTATCACTAGTTTTGCATGGCTTGGGGTTTTCTGATTGCTGCTTTTAAAATTTTTTAGCTGTATATCATTTCAAAAAAATTTCCCCCTTGTTGGGGTTTGGGGATGGATTATAAAAGAGCCAAAAAAGACCCGAACCCTTCCCTAGTAATTTGTCCCGCTATGAAACTAGAACTCAGTGTACATTTATAGTTTTCAATTCTCCATGCATTTATGTGAGAACTGCTAACCTTCACTTGTCTTTCTCCCCCCCTCTTTTACAGTACTTTTTAGGCAAATTAAACCATAATCATATCAATTAGGTTTTCTTAATTGCAAGAGGCTGGGATTTTTTTTAAATTTATAATTATTCAGAGTATAAATATTTGTTAAAAATGTACAATGTTCCATTTGCATAACATCATTGTCACCCTTATCAACGTATTAGTATGTGTCACTTGTTCCATATTAGTGTACCCAAATGTCAAATTTGTGACATCTTATTGTCCCAAATGCCACTTTGTTACCAAGTGGGCACCTTTTTGCTGTAGCATTATGTCCAAATTTTCATTTATCCACAAGTTTTAGTGTACCGTGTCACCCGATGGGTGACAAATTTTGGGATGTGCTTTGGGTTTTCTGGAACGGGACAAAAGTGGTTGGTGCCAGTCAAAGGTCGGTGCGAGGTGCAGGGTCAGTGTCTTGGTGGTTATGGCTGGACCGTGAAGCACTTCCCAAAATAAAAATCACAGATTTTTCCCAAGATGGACCCTGGGATGGTGGAAAAACCCAAAGTTACTATTAAAGGTGTGTCACACATGTTTGTTTAAACTTTAAGAATGTTCTTTCATTTACCCAAAAGCAGGAAACTGATCAAAATAAATATTCTATGCATTAGTAGTCTGCTCTTGTATTTTCTATGGCTATGAGTTAGAAATTTGTTTTCAGAATTCATAGTCACTTGATTCCTGGAGGTGGGAAGTACAGTGCTTGCACACCTAAGGATGCTTCTTCATGGCATTTATTGCTGCCTACATATTTTGTTCATGTGGCACTGTGTTAGACTGGAATGCAGACACGGTTTTTTGGGGGGATTTAATGACTGAATTGTGAGCAAGGTAACATCTGTGAAGTGATTCAGGAAAGCCCATTAGCTAGAGGTGGGAAGTACAGTGCCTGCACTGTGAAGGTTAAGTGAGGATGTTGCAGTTCAGTAGGTCATATGAATTGTGATTGTCCCTGACTTTATAGAAAGGCATAGGAAATAATTGATGGTGAATGCATTTTTTTGGGTGGTCACCCTACCTTTGTGGAGAAACAGCTAATATGGTTAAATCCAGTTGAATCAAATATTCTGGTGGTTTCCGATGACTAACTTTCATGATAATTTTCAGGTATCAATTTGGGTAAACACATTGATGATATCTACGAGGGTATTACTGTAGCAGGAATTACTTGTCAGCCATACCGCAACTCTTACATCAAGACTACAGAGGTTACTTGTATGGTCGATAGTCCAGGGGTCAATGACTTCAAAGAGGGACCTATTGTTGTCAAGGTAAGTGGGAGGTAATTTTTAGTAGACCTATTTTTTTCCCATTTTGAATATGTAATTTTGTCCTGGAAGATTAACCTGTAGATATAGTGTAGATAAAAATAATCCAAGTATATATTAATGTAATTGGAAATTTGTGAATTCTGCTAATTGTAGAGTGACTTACTTTTAAATAAGATTCATAATGCTTCCACTGTCCAGACCCTCAAAATGAAACTTGCTCTCAGTGTCTGAAATCACCCCACCCTCTCTCTGTTTCTCTCTCTCTCTGTTTCTGTTTCTCTCTTTCTCTGTTTCTCTTTTTCTCTCTGTTTCTCTTCTGTTTCTGTTCTCTGTTGTCTTTTTCTCTGCTGTGTGTTTCTTCTCTCTCTCTCTTTCTCTCTCTGTTTCTCTGTTTCTCTCCCTGTTTCTCTCTGTTTCTCTCTGTTTCTCTCTGGTTCTCTCTCTGTTCTCTCTCTGTTTCTTGTTTCTTCTCTGTTTCTCTCTCTGTTTCTCTCTCTCTGTTTCTCTTCTCTCGGTTTCTCTCTCTGTGTTTCTTCTCTCTGTTTCTCTCTCTCTGTTTCTCTCTCTCGTTCTCTCTCTCTGTTTCTCTCTTGGTTTCCCTGTTTCTCTCTCTCTGTTTCTCTCTCTCTGATTTACTCTCTCTCTGGTTTCTCTCTTCTGTTTTCTCTCTCTCTGTTTTTCTCTCTCTGTTTCTCTCTCTCTGTTTCTCTCTCTCTGTTTCTCTTCTCTCTTGTTTCTCTCTCTCTCTTTTTCTTTCTCTTCTCTCTGATTGGTGAATGATGAAGTAAAGGGTGTGATAAAAGAGGAAAAAAGGTTGCTTATGAGAGGGTTTTTTACAAAGCAGAAGTGTTATAAGAAGAGCAGAGTTATGGAGAGTAAAAAGAAAGGTGAAGAGAGAGAGTGGTGAAGAAGTACAAATGGAGAGCAGATGATAGAGTGGGAGAGCCACTTGTCAATAAATTTTATGAAATCTAGAAAAAATTTTGGAGTGTGAGTAAACAAGTTAGAGAATGCTTATGGTATGAATGATTTTGTGGAGTTAAAAACAGAGTAGGGGATTAGGAGATGGGAAGCTGGAGGATTGAGGTTAGATGGCGGGAATATTTTGAGGCAACTTCTAATTGTCGATGAAGAAACGGGAGGGTGGTCATTTTGCACTATCTAGGGAGGTTGTTGTTAACATCTTTTAGGGGTGAGAAGAAGAGCAGGATGCGACGTGTGGGGGAGGTCTGCGTGCAGCAATTACGTAGAATGAAAGGGGGTTAAGCTGTTGGAACTGGACAGGATATGACAGAAATGTTAAAGCAGGGAGAGGGATATAGTGTTGGAGTGGTTGGTATTTTGAGAGGAGGATGAGCGGCAGCTAGAGTAGTGGTAAATGTCTGTTTGAGAGCGAGTATGGTGATGATTATTGTGCAGAGAATTCAGGGTTGTGAAATTAAAAGGTGGATGTGGGGTCACAAGAGTATAAATAAGGTGTGATGTAGTAGTTTGGTCATCTAAAGATGGTGGGGGGAGAGAGATAATGAGTGAGATAATGTATATTACATACATCTATGGTTTTTCTCCTTTTTCTAAATAGCTCTTGTTCTTCTTTATTTCTTTCTTTGTCCATTGGGGAAGTGGGAAAGGATCTTTCCTTCCGTAAAGCCATGCGTGGCGTATGAGCGAACCGAAAATGCCGGGAGCCAATGGGCTTAGTAACCCACTTCTCCTGTAGACATTACTAAAAAGAGAAGATGAAAAACTTTATGTAAAACTGGGATGCTTAAATGTGCGTGGATGTTGTGCGGATGACAAGAGACAGATGATTGATGATGTTATGAATGAAAAAAGTTGGATGTCCTGGCCCTAAGATGAAACAAAAGCTGAAGGGGGTAGGGGTGTTATATCAGTGGGGGGAAATAAATGGGATTAAATCTGGAGTATCTGAGAGCGTTAGAGCAAAGGAGGAAGGGGTGGCAGTATGTTGAATGATCAGTTATGGAGGAGGAAAAGATAATATGAATTGTGTAAAATTCAAGAATTATGTGGATTCAAGTAAAGGTTGGATGCGAGAAGTGGGTCATAATAAGCGTGTGTATGCACCTGGAGAAGAGAAGAGAGGAATGGCAGAGGAGAGAGAGGATTTTGGGAGATGGTAAGTGAATTGTATAGGAGCATTTGAAAACCAGAAGTGAGAGAGTAATTGTGGGTAGTGGGCATGAATGCTAAAGTCAGTAGAGAAACTTTTAGAGAGAGGGTGGTTGTGGTAGGTAAGTTTGGGCACATGGTGCCACGTGTAAAATGATAATGGGTAGCCTTTGAACCCTCCCCCCCCGCAACTCTATGTATAGAAAGGGGTTCTACTTTATAGGTCCCCAATACACCCCTCATTTTAAGGCAGACACAAACCGAGGATAAATAGACCCAAGATATGATGTAGGGCGAAAATGACAGTGTTTGTTGGATTTGTATTGGTAGAATAAAGACTGTTGGTTGACTTCAGGATTTTACATGTTTATAGAGGGCCACAGATATATCAGATCACTTTCTAGTTGTAGCTACACTGAGAGTAAAAGGTAGATGGGATACAAGGAGAATAGAAGCATCAGGGAAAGAGAGAGGTGAAGTTTATAATACTAAAAGAGAGGCAGTTAGGGTAATGATATAAACAGCTATTGGAGGATGATGACTTATGATAGCATAGGGCCCAAAATTTGGGGGTCGAAGAGGTATAGGGGTTAGGTTTTTAAAAATGTAAAGTGTTTGGAGTGTTCAGCAGAAGGTTGTGGTTAAAGGAAATGTGGGTGCGGGAGGAGGGAGATCGAATGCTGGAATGATGTATGTGTGAAGAGAGTAGTAAGGAGAAAAAGTTAGCATACAGAGAAGGTTTTACAAAGTAGAAGTGATTGCAAGGAGGGAAGGGTATAAGGAGAAAAGAGTTGAGGTTAAGAAGTGTGGTGATGCAATGTAAAAAGAGAGCAAAATGAGAGGAGAGGGTTGAGATGTTTTCAACAAATTTTGTTGAAAATAGAAAAAGTTTTGGAGTGAGATTAACAAGTTAAGAAAGCCTAGAGAACAAATGGATTTGTCAGTTAAAACTTAGGAGAGGAGAGTTATTAAATGGAGAGTTAGAGGTATTGGAGATGAGGAATATTTTGAGGAATGGTTTAAATGTTGATGAAGATAGGGAAGCTGTGATTGTTGTGTTATAGGACAAGGAGGAATAAACATCTTGTAGGAGTGAGGAAGAGCCAGTTGTGAGGCTGTGGGGGAAGTTCGTGAGCAGTAGGTAAATTGAAAGGGGGTGGTAGGCAGCCGGGATTGATGGGATAAAGATTAGAAATGTTTAAAAGCAGGTGGGGATATAGTTTTGGAGTGGTTGGTGCAATTATTTTAATAAATGTATGGTGAAGAGGGTAAGGTACTAGGGATTGGCAGGAGCAGAGAGCTGCCATAGTTCCTTTGTATAAGGAAAAGGGGAATAAAGAGAGTGCAAGAATTATAGGGGGATAAGTTTGCTGGTATATCCTGGTTAAAGTGTATATGGTAGAGTTATTATTGAAAAGAAGTTTAAGAGTGAGACGGAGAATAGGATAGCAGATGAACAGGAGGCTTTAGGAAAGGTAGAGGGGTGGTGTTGACCAGGTTGTTTTTATACAGTGAAACATATAAAGTGAACAGTATTTAGATTAGGCTAAAGAGTCTTTGTGGCATTTATGATTTGGAAAAGGTGTATGACAGGGTGGAGTAGGGGGCAAATGTGGCAGGATTTTGCAAGTGTATGGTATAGGTGTAGGTTCTGAAAGCAAGTGAAGAGTTTTTATGAGGATAGTGAGGCTAAGTTAGAGTATGTAGGAAAGAGGGAAATTATTTCCCAGTTAAAGTAGACCTTAGACAAGGATGTGTGATGCACCGTGGTTGTTTATATATTTATAGATGGGGTTGTAAGAGAAGTAAATGCGAGGGTCTTGGCAAAGAGGCGTTGGAGTTAAAGATAAAGAATCCACAAAAGTGGGAGTTTGTCACAGCTGCTGTCTTTGCTGGGAATGCACTGTGCTCTTGGGAGATTCTGAGAGAAGTTGCCCAGAGATTGGTGGATGATTTGGTAGGGTGTGCAAAAGGAAGAAAATTTAAAGTTGTGGAATACAGGAAAGAGTAAGGTTATGAGGATAACAAAAAGATTAGTGTTGATGAAGATTGAATATCAGATTGTGAGGGAGGAGAGAGTATGGAGGTGGTGATGTATTCAGATATTTGGGAGTGGACGTGTCAGGGATGGTTCTATGAAAGATGTAGGTGAATCATAGAAATTGATGAGGGAAAAAAAGAAGTAGAGTGGTGCATTAGAAGAGTCTGTGGAGGACAAGAACTTTTGTCCTTGGAGGCAAAGAGGGGAATGTAATGGAGTACTAGTTTACCACGCTCTTATTTGAGTGCTGATAGCGTGGGTGATGAATGTTTTCAGCGGAGGAGAAGGCTGGAGGGCAGTGGAGATGCATGTTCCTGAGGGCAATGTGTGGTGTGAATATAATGCAGAGAATTTGTTGTTTGGAAGTTAGGAGGAGGTGCGGATTACAAAACTGTTTTCCAAGAGGGCTGAGGAAGGGTTGTTGAGGTGGTGTCTCATTTTGTTTTTGGGACAATGTAGTGAGAATGGAGCGAAACAGAATGGCTTCAAGAGTGTTCAGTCTTGTAGTGGAAGGAAGGCGGGTAGGGGTTCGGCCTAGGAATGGTTGGGAGAAGGGGGTAAAGGACGGGTTTTGTTGTGCGAGGGGCTTGGACTTCAGCAGGATGGTGTGAGCCGTGTTTGATAGGAGTGAATAGAAACAAATGGTTTTTAATACTTGACGTGCTGTTGGAGTGTGAGCAAAGTAACATTTATGAAGGGGTTCAGGGAAACCGGCAGGCCGGACTTGAATCCTGGAGATGGGAGTACAGTGCTGCATGGGCACTCTGAAGGAGGGTTGTTTATGTTGCAGTTTAAAAACTGTAGTGTAAAGCACCCTTCTGGCAAGACAGTGATGGAGTGAATGATGGTGAAAGTTTTTCTTTTTTGGGCCACCCTGCCTTGGTGGGAATCGGCCAGTGTGAAAAAAAAAAAAAAAAAACTCTGGGGGTTGAATGAAGGAGGGGTCATCCCAGGAATGGTTGGAGGGAGGGAATAAAGGAGGCTTTTAGTTGTAGGGGCTTGAGCAATCAGCAGGCTTGTATGAGGATGTTAGGATTGACTGGATAAAAGTGGATTTTCATGGATGTGCTGTTGGAGTCTGAGCAGTGTAACATTTATGAAGGGATTCGGGGAAACCATTTAGCCAGATCTGAGTCCTGGAGGTGGGGTAGGATACTGGTAGTTGGAAGGTCCTCTGAAATGTGATGTCATCACAGTTTTAGCAAAGCAACAGTGAAATGAATGATGGTGTATGTGTTCTCTTCTTTTGTCACTCTGCCTTAGCAGGAAACAGTTGTTGAGATAAAGAAGAAATATGTATAATTTTCTTATCCACAGGTGGCTCGAGAATACAGAGGAGAATCGTTGCAAAAATATAGATTTGTTAATCCTGAGATAAAGGACCTCACCCCAGATTCTGGGCCAAGATCTGGTGGAACTCTTCTGCACATAATTGGGGAACACATGAATGCAGGCAGTCGTATTGAAGCCTTCATTAGTGGAAGACCATGCAAGATTCAAAGGTATATTTTTAGTGGTACTATTTGAGTAAAGAGTTCCATTTGTATAACATCTCCATTTACAAGCAATGACATCAATTATTACTTAACAAGAAATCTTTAATATATGTTTGTTGACATTCTCTGGATAATATTTTAATTAAATATACAGTGGAACCTTGGGTTACAAACGCCCCACCATGCGAATTTTTCAGGATACGAACCATCATTTGGTCAGTTTTTTGCTTCTGGATACGAAAGAAATTTCAGGTTGCGAACTTTCCCCTCAAGGTTGCACAGTGTGTTTACATGTCATAATATGATTGGAGCAAAGAAAGCCACTATTATGCCGAGGCATTTCGGGCAGGAATGCCTACTTAAGACTACTTAAGTCTAGACAGGTGAAAAGTGTATTAGTAGTGGTTACCAATGTTTTGCTGATGGTGGCACCAACTACTGGCAGCCTTTTGAAGTTTCTCCTTACTGTTGTTGTTGTTATTATTATTGTATTATTATTATTATTGTTATAATAATGATTATTATTATTAGTAGTAGTAGTAGGTACTATGTGGTGAGGGGCTCTTGATCTAGGGAATTGGATCTGTGCTACAGGTCCTTAAATTAATAATAATAATAATAATAATAATAATAATACATAATAATTATGTAAAATGGAAGATGGCACAACATAATGATATACCAGAAATATCCCCGGGAAGCACCCTGGCTCAACAGGTACATACCAGGGAAATAATGAGGTTTTGTGAAAAGTACTCTTTAAACCAACAGATAATTGATCCCACTAGAAATGAAAATACCTTGGATTTGATATTCACAAACAATGAGGAACTGATCAGAGACATAACAGTTTCCAAAACTATTTACTCTGATCATAACATCATAGAGGTTCAAACTAGTATTAACTCGGGTAGGAAACTGCATCGCTAAAGTTAGAGACGGGATGTTCAGTAAGTTTAATTTTAACAACCATAGAATTAACTGGGAAAAAATAAACCATGAGCTATCAGACATACCCTGGGAATCAGACATGAGCGACCTAAATCCCCACCAGTGCCTACAGAAGCTGAATACAGAAGCATACAAAGTATGTATGAAACATGTACCATTGAGGAAACCCAGAAGAAGATCAGATATAGAGAGAGAGCGTAGGAGATGGTACAGAAGAAGAAAAAGGTTTATGAACTGCTTAAAAACACAAATATGCTACAACAGAGGAAGGATAGACTTAGTAGAGAGATCACTGAATTAGAGCAAAAACTTAGGATGTCATACCTCACAGAAGTACAAAGGGAACAAAAGGCCATACAGGATATTGCAAGAAACCCAAAATATTTCTATTCCTACACAAAATCCAAGCTAAGAACTACCTGTAGAATTGGACCACTACTGAGAGGAGACTTGTATACTGACGATGAACAGGAAATGAGTGAAATCCTAAAAGAACAGTACGAGTCGGTGTTCAGCAACCCACTAAATGACAGCAAGATAGAAAATGCAGAAATATTTTTCACTCCAGAAGAAGGCTGCACAGACCAACTAACTGACATTAGTACAAATCCCATAGATTTCGAAAAAGAAATGGAAAACATACCCACTCACTCAGCACCTGGACCAGATTCATGAAATGCTCTCTTTATAAAGAAGTGCAAAGTACCACTAGCACGAGCCCTCAGTATTCTTTGGAGAAAGAGCTTAGATCTAGGTGAAATACCAGAGGCCTTAAAGAGTGCAGACATAGCTCCTTTGCACAAGGGAGGCAGTAGAGCACTATCTAAAAATTACAGACCAGTAGCCCTAACCTCTCGCATCATAAAAATCTTCGAAAGAGTGATGAGACGGCAGGTTACAAATTTCATGGACCAGCACAACCAACATAACCCGAACCAGCATGGTTTTAGAGCAGGACGATCATGTCTGTCACAGCTGCTGAACCATTATGACAGAATTATGGAGGCACTGGAAGACGACCAAAACGCAGATGTGATTTACACAGATTTTGCAAAGGCGTTTGACAAATGTTGTGTATCTCTATACGTATATGCTTCTAAACTGTTGTATTCTGAGCACCTCTGCAAAAGCAGTGATAATGTGTGAGTGTGGTGAAAGTGTTGAATGATGATGAAAGTATTTTCTTTTTGGGGATTTTCTTTCTTTTTTTTTTGGGTCACCCTGCCTCGGTGGGAGACGGCCGACTTGTTGAAAAAAAAAAAAAAAAAAAAAAGTTTGACAAATGCGATCATGGAGTGATAGCGCACAAAATGAAGGCCATGGGCATTACGGGGAAGGTAGGCAGATGGATTTTTGGTTTCCTAACACACAGAACACAAAAAGTAGTAGTGAACAGGGCAAGATCCAGCATCAGCGAGGTCAAAAGCTCAGTGCCCCAAGGCACTGTCCTGGCGCTGTTCCTCATCCTCTTAGCAGACATAGACAAAAACACCCGGCACACTTTTGTATCATCATTTGCAGATGACACTAAAATAAGCTGAAAGTCAGTAAAGGTAAAGGGCACTGAAAAAGTACAGGAAGACATAAACGGGTTTTCCAATGGGCAGTGGGAAAAAAACATGACGTTCAATGGTGATAAGTTCCAGCTGCTTAGGTATGGAAAAAATGAAGAACTCAAAAGGAGAACTATATACAAAACTCAAGGGGGTTTTACCAAATAGAACGTAAGGGAAACACGTAAAAGACCTAGGAATAATTATGTCAGCGGACCTTTCTTTTAAAGCCCATAACAAGACAAAGATCACGACAGCCAGGAAGATGACGGGGGGGTATTGAGAACTTTCAAAACAAGGGAAAAATGCCGATGGGACACTCTTCAAATCTCTAGTGCTCCCTCACTTAGAATATTGCTCAGTGCTGACGCCCCGTTCAGGGCCCGGAGAAATATCGGAGCTGGAAAAATAGAGATCGTTTACGGCTCACATTGAGCCAGTAAAGCACCTAAACTACTGGGAACGCCTGCAATTTCTTGAACATGTACTCATTGGAGCGGAGGAGAGAGGGTACATGATACTATATACCTGGAAGGTACTCGAGGGTTTGGTCCCAAATCTGCACACTGCCAAAAACAACATACTGGAGTGAGAGATATGGGAAAAGTGTAAAATAAACCCAGTTAGGAGCAGGGTGCGGGAGGACAATAAGGGAACACTTATCACATTTTGGGGTCCCAGACTTTTTAACATCTTACCAGAAGATATCAGAAACACTGCTGGAACAAGTGTTGAAGCCTTCAAGAGGAAACTGGACAAGTATCTTCACCAGGTGCCAGATCAACCAGGCTGTGATGGCTATGTGGGGCAGCGGGCCTCCAGCAGCAACAGCCTGGTTGACCAGGCGAGCACCAGACAAGCCTGGCCCATGGCCGGGCTCAGAGAGTAGATATACTCTCGAAATTCTTCAAAGGTATATCAAAGGTAAGGTATATAATATAACAATAATAAATAATATATATAATAATAATAAATAATAATAATATGATAATATATCATAATAAATAATAATAATATGATAATATATCATAATAAATAATAATAATATGATAATATATCATAATAAATAATATAATGATAGTAGTACAGTAATTATTATAATACTACGTACATACTGCGTATAATTTAGTCTGACACCACCATAATGGTCACCAGTGCACATGTGCTTACGGAGCTACCCTCGCGGTGCAAGGAATTTCCATGATTTCCTTACATTTCGTGCAGTTAATTTGCCAAGTTTCCTTCTTCTAACCATGGGTTCTAAGGAAGCAAGTGCAAAGGATGTTGCCGAGATGAAAAAGAGGATGATTTGCATGGAATTAAAGAAAGAAATGATAATAAGCACAGACTAGGTACGAGGGTTGAGGACTTGGCGAGTTGAGCACAAGCGTAGCCTCTCTACTATATGTACCTACGGGTTTAGCGCTTCCCCATGATTATAATAATAATAATAATAATCTATATGTACAATACTAAAGCAGGAGTCTATAAAGGCTATAGTGCCAGCAAAGGGCATCACAGTAATTTCTAAGCAGTGGACCTCTGTAAATTAAAAGATGGTAAAGCTGCTGTTGACATGGTTGACGGAGAAACAGCTCACAGGCGATACGTAGTGTAGTGAGATAAATATAAAAATTGTACATGGCAGTTCTTAAGAAAAGTGTGAACTCCTAACAGGATATGCCACTCTGCATTTGTTCTCCAAGGTATGTAAATATTGTATGTACACCAGATCTAATTCAGTTAGCCTCACAAAGTCCGTTTTCTCTTATAACACCTCTGACATTTTCATAGCGAGAGTGCGCGACCACTCCCGACCAAAATCCTCCTCCCTCCATGTAATGACATATTCTATTCATTCTAGAGTGTATATCAGGTTTATATGTTATTTATATTGTTTATTATGTCATATTAGATGAATTGTGACAGATAAATAAGCCGTAGAGTTGATATTAGGGTTATTTTGTCATGCCTCCTGAGAGCAGGAAATCAGCTGGAATGAATTAATTGCATTTCAGTTAATTTAAACGAGGAAAATTGACCCAGAATACGAACAAATCAGGATACAAACAAGTCCACGGAACGGATTAAATTCGTAACTCGAGGTTCCACTGTACTTTATTATTCATTCAGAAAAAGATCACACCTGATTTCCTTCCCTTCCCAGGAGCTGTATGACCCTTATTGATTTAGTGTTTCTTCATGAATAATAACTAATTTTATTTAGGCATTTTTGTGTGCACCTGTTTTTATTGTTTTAGTTTTGAGCATTTGGTAACTTACCTTTTCACCATCCACAGCACTAATGCAACTGTGGCAACCTGCATCACTTCAGCATCATCTGATCTTCAGGAAGGAAAAATTGAAATGGTGTTTGATAATGGCCGTAGAAGACTGGAGAAAAGCATTTCACTTATGTCAATGACCCAACAATTATAACTGTCAAGTCTGGGAGAGCAGGCCAAGCAGGACTTGTAAGTACAGCAATATTATCTAAACCTTGATAAGTGGTAGATATAAACACTACATTAAACTAAACTGAGTTAAAGAAATTGCAATTGCTTCATTCCTTTCATACAGATAAAAATATGATACTATCTTCAAGACACTCAAAATTGGCATGCCATTTCTTCATAATGATAATTCTTTGTTGCAAGGGATTGTAACACCTTGGTTGTTGGAAATTCACACAATTTCATTAGTGACATCGTTAGAAGCAGAGTCACCTTAGAAGTACTGTAATGTTGTTTAGAAATGAAAACTAATATGATATTAAGATTTATTTGAAAAACAATATACACTAGGGTGTAAAATCCATGAAGGTTCTTGACAACTGAGAAAAAATGATATGTAGCTACAGTGACCACTTGCTTATCCAACATAGAGGAGCTAGGCTGGTAGGGCTGACCGTATATTAGAACATGTATTTATACACATTTTGATAGCAAATATAAATATGGGTGATCAAAAGACAATTGAAGAAACATTAATTAAAATTCATTCTCATTTCTAATTTCATAGAAAAGCAAAATCTACATGTCTTGAGAGATTTGTGCCAAAAAATTTATAATCCACTACATATGCATAAAACTGTTACTGTATATACATAAAAAGCTGTATAGAAAAAAATATTAAATGAAGAAAGAGCAAACACTGAGTTAAATCTGAAGGAAAAATCTTGCTCAACTTTTAGTTACTCCATATATTTTTGACCGTATGCAAATAAGAAGGTAAAAAGTACCTCTAGTTTTGGACCCATGTTTAAGGGAGACAAAATTTTCACTGGTGACACCAGAGAAATAACCAAAAAATTAAGGACACACTAGAGTTTGACAATTCGCATGAATATTTTATGGATGTGACATCAAATTCTTGTCACTGATGGTATGCCCATGAATCCTGCCCCAAATTAAGACTCCAGGAACTGTACTAGTGTGACATCCACTGAAGGCAGTCAACCTCAGTGCACTACAGAAAAATTATGATGTTCAACAAGAATAAATTTTAGCTACATTACCATTAAAATAAATAAGAAATGAATGTAAGCAAAATAAAACTTTTAAAACAAGTGCCAATCCCCACTGTTAATGCCCTGTGAGGTACTTGTACTTTCTAGACTGGAGTATTGCTGTATAATAATGATTTTTCTTCTTTAAGGTAAGCCAAATCGCAGACGTGGATTTTTTTTTTTTTTTTAACAAGTCGGCTGTCTCCCACCAAGGCAGGGTGACCCAAAAAGAAAGAAAATCCCCCAAAAAGTAAATACATTCATCATCATTCAACACTTTCACCTCACTCACACATAATCACTTTTTTTTGCAGAGGTGCTCAGAATACAAGTTTTTTTGAAGCATGTCGTATAAAGATACAAAAAAATATCCCTCCAAACTGCCAATATCCCAATTCCCTCCTTTAAAGTGCAGGCATTGTACTTTCATTTCCAGGACTCGAGTCGGCTATATAAAAATAAACCGGTATCCCCCCAAAACCTTCCCCTAAAAACACCCTGTCACACTTTTCCAACAGCTCGTCAGGTCCCCAAATACCATTCGTCTCTGTTCACTCCTTCCCAACAGCTCGCGCATGCTTACTGGAAGTCCAAGCCCCTCGCCCACAAAACCACCTTTACCCTCTCCCTCCAACCTTTTCGAGGACGACCTCTACCCCGCCTTCTTTTCCGTACAGGTTTATACGCACTCCATGTCATTCTACTTTGATCCTTTCTTTCTAAATGACCAAACCACCTCAACAACCCCTCTTCAGCCCTCTGACTAATATACTTTTATTAACTCCACACCTTCTCCTAATTTCCACACTCCAAATTTTCTGCATAATATTTACACCACACATTGCCCTTAGACAGGACATCTCAACTGCCTCCAACTCTCTCCTTGCTGCAGCATTTACAACCCAAGCTTCACACTCATATAAGTGTTGGTACCACTATACTTTCATACATTCCCTTCTTTGCCTCCATAGATAACATTTTTTTTTGTCTCCACATATACTTCAACCCTAGGTAGTAGGTTGGTAGACAGCAACCGCCCAGGGAGGTACTACCGTCCTACCAAGTGAGTGTAAAACAGAAACCTGTAATTGTTTTACCTGATGGTAGGATTGCTTGGGTCTTTTTTCTGTCTCATAAACATGCAAGATTTCAGTTATGTCTTGCTACTTTTGCTTACACTTAGGTCACACTACACATACATGTACAAGCATATAAATACACACCCCTCTGGGTTTTCTTCTATTTTCTTTCTAGTTCTTGTTCTTGTTTATTTCCTCTTACCTCCATGGGGAAGTGGAACAGAATTCTTCCTCAGTAAGCCATGCGTGTTGTAAGAGGTGACTAAAATGCCAGGAGCAAGGGGCTAGTAACCCCTTCTCCTGTATATATTACTGAATGTAAAAGGAGAAACTTTCGTTTTTCCTTTTGGGCCACCCCGCCTCGGTGGGATACGACCGGTGTGTTGAAAGAAAGAAAGAAAGAAAGATATATATGCCTCAACCCACCACTCTATCATCTGCTCTCCTTTTGCACTCTCTCACCACTCTCTTCACCTTTCTATTACTCTCCATATACTCTGGTCTTCTTATAACACTTCTGCTTTGTAAAAACCTCTCATAAGCTAACTTTTTCTTTTATCACACCCTTTACTTCATCATTCCACCAGTCACTCCTCTTTCCTCCTGCACCCACCCTCCTATAACCACAAACTTCTGCCCCACATTCTGATACTGCATTTTTAAAACTATTCCAACCCTCTTCAACACCCCCCCCCCCCCCATCCTCACTGCTCATACTTGCACCAGCCCACCTTTCTGAAAATAGTTGCTTATATCTCACCCGAACTTCCTACTCCCTTAGTTTATACACTTTCACCTCTCTCTTACTTCTTGTTGCCATTTTCCTCTTTTCCCATCTACCTCTTACTCTAACTGTAGCTACAACTAAATAATGATCCGATATATCAGCTGCCCCTCTACAAACATGTACATCCTGGAGCCTACCCATCAACCTTTTATCCACCAATACATAATCTAACAAACTACTTTCATTACATGCTATATCATACCTTGTATTTTTATTTATCCTCTTTTTCATAAAATATGCATTACTTATTACCAAACCTCTTTCTACACATAGTTCAATTAAAGGCTCCCCATTTTCATTTACCCCTGGTACCCCAAATTTACCTCTTACTCCCCATGCATTCACTCAACATTTCCCAAAATCTCTCCTCTACACTTCTCTCTTCTCCAGGTGCATATACACTTAATATAACCCACTTTTCACATCCAACCTTTATTTTACTCCACGTAATCCTTGAATTAATACATTTATACTCCCTCTTTTCCTGCCATAGCTTATCCTTCAACATTATTGCTACTCCTTCTTTAGCTCTATTTGAAACCCCTGACCTAATCCCATTTATTTCTCTCCACTGAAACTCTTCCACCCTCTACAGCTTTGTTTCACTTCAAGTCAGGAAATTCAGCTTCTTATTCCTAACATTCACAATCATCTCTTTCTTATCATTTGCACAACATCCACGCACATTCAGACTTCCCACTTTGACAGTTTTCTTCTTATTCTTTTTAGTAATTAATACAGGAAAAGGGGTTACTAGCCCATTGTTTCCAGCGTTTTAGTTGACTTTTACAACACGCATGGCTTACGGAGGAAAGATTCTTATTCCACTTCCCCATAGATATAAAAGGAAAAGTAACAAGACCAAGAACTATTAAGATAAAATCAAAGAAAACTCGGATATGTATGTATAAATGAACGTGTACATATATGTGTAGTGTGACCTAAGTGTAAGTACAAGTAGCAAGACGTACCTGTAATCTTGCATATTTATGAGACAGACAAAAGACACCAGCAATCCTACCATCATGTAAAACAATTACAGGCTTTCGTTTTACACTTACTTGACAGGACGTTAGCACTTCCCTGGGTGGTTGCTGTCTTCCAACCTACTATATATACATGTATCGAAAATGTACAAAGAAATTTCACTGCGTATATAAATAGTCAGACACCTGAATTATTGAAAATGCTTAGTCTGTTATACTCCCTGGAATCTAGGTGAGAAAGATGTGCTGAAATTTACTTTTGAAAACACTGGAGGGACTAGTTACCTAATTTGCACATGCCACAAGGTCTCAAACCTTTTGCCACCCTTCCTTCAAGTATAAAAGTAATCACCTTCATATACCTAAGTGTCCTCGAAAGGAAATATTACATGTTTCTACTGGCAATTCCTAATCAGCCTAGCTGTAATGCACAAATTGAACTGCATACACCAAGTGGTAACAACCTGATTGATCAGGCTGTCAACCAGCAAGTCTGCTGGTTGAGGCAGTAATTGCTGGAACCATCACCAGGTACAATAATTAAGGAAAATAAAATGGGGAAAATGATGGTGCTTGATAATCACTTGCCTTAGTTATTAGTTCCCTAAAGAGTTTAAGGATAAGTTATCTTTCAGTTTTGAATACATTTTCCTGTGTTGTGTTAAAAAGTAGCTTTAAATACAAAATTTTATTTTTACTTGAGTGGTAGTTTTGGAGACTTGCATTTTGTTTCTTTTATTATTTTTTGAAAATGCTGTATCTTCATAAATGTAAATAGGCATCATATGTTTGTTTTTCAGCGCAATGGTCCCCGTGGCATTCCCTCTGGGGGCATAATAATCACAGTAGATGGAACAAATTTTGATGTTATTAGAGAACCCAAAATGTATGTAGTGTATAAAGAAAAAGAATATACCAACGTAAGTACAAAAGTATGCTCATTGAAATTTGGCTAGAATTCAGATTTGTAAATACAGTATATATTTACATTGGTTTATTATTATAATTAAAATTTTAATTTTACATTTTGTCTAAGTCAGTGTCAAATACAGTGCATGTCATGGTGATTATACCTGCATGACTCGCTTGTTAATTGTAATCCATACTATTATCTACAGCCATGTGAAGTAAAGAATTCAACAAGGATGGAATGCAAGTCACCCGCTATATCAATTGGAAATGAACGGATAGACCATGAAAATGGAATGAAGCTGGATTATGGGTTCATTATGGATCACGTGAAGTCTGTTAGAAATCTTGACAGTTTAGGATTTTCACCCTTCCTTGTTTATCCCAATCCAGTGTATTTTTCATTTGAAGACTCTGATATGGTAAGTGACTGGTACACACACTGTGGAATATATGTATAATACAGATGTACATTATTATTATTATGAATACATTCATGTAAAAAGTTCTAATCTGCCATTAGTATTGAGCTTATTTTCTTTTTTGTCATGACTTTATAATTTCAGGTTAAACAATACAAGTCAGATTATCTTACAATCAATGGTAAGAATCTGGACCGAGCATCCCAGGAGATCGATGTTGAGGTTCTCATTGGCTCCGAGTCTTGCAACGTGACTTCACTCTCACGGTCACAACTAACATGCCGACCCCCTAAAGAACAACCTGAAGCTCTAAACGGGGATGGCTTCCCACAAGTTGTAGTAGGTCTAATTTTTTTTTCTAAAGAACTTGTTTCATTGCTGGAGGTTCTTTGATGCCAGTGAGGGAGGGGGGGTGCTTGATCCAAAAAATTGGACCTGATCTTCCATTCTTCAGATTGAATCTGATTACTTCCCATTTTCCAGGTGCTGTGACCCCTATGGATGTAACACTTTGACATAATAGTAATAATAATACATAGTAATAATGAAAATAGAAGTGCATTTGGTAGTGTGAGGTTGCTATGTTAACTCAAAAATATTATTTTGCAGGTAATTGTTGGCAGTAATCTGAGATATGAGATTGGATATTTGAAGTATGCTGGCACCACAGATGTTGGCACACTGTCTAAACAATTGATCATTGGGTTGTCTGTGGGTGCAGTGGTCTTAATTTTCATCTTGGTTGTCTGTTTAATTGTTTACCGTCAGAAGAGCAATCAGAATTCAAGAGTCCTTAAGAGTATGCAGGAGCAAATGGATGTCCTTGAACTTAGAGTTGCTGCTGAATGCAAAGAAGGTATGTGCTCTGATTAATATTGTAGGTGTCCCTCACTTTATGCTGAAGATGTGTGTCAGCTTAATAATCTCATTCAGGTCATGATTAGCTCATTGTAGGAATCTTCATTATTTTTTGCAAGTACTTTGACCGTATATGGGTAATGTATATGATACATGGGGAATTACTGGTAGAAGTGGGCCAGGACACCAAAACAAATTTGTAATTTTAACCTAAAAACAATTTATGAATACTTCAGATACCGCTAACATTTTTCCCAATAAGGCCTTGTATCTTATCAGTTCCATGCTGCATTCTTTGCTTAACTAATGAGTAAGGCTTTATGGTTAATGTCTCATTACAAACTGTAGTATAGCCCCATTTTTTGTATCCGTTGTCCCTTGACTTTTATTCTAAACTTTTTTTATACTGTATCACATGTAAAAGTCTACTTGTTAGTGAGACAGTATATAACAGTTGAGAATTGAATGGGATGGCATATTCCTTGTCTCCTCACAGTGAAGCACCGCTCAATACAGCGTCTCCTCACTTAGCAATGTATTTGTTTACCAACGCCTCGGACTTACAACAGGCTCTCTGACCAGTATACATACCTAAACAATGTATATTAGAGCTGATTTCCTCTATTCTGTTTATTACAATATACAGTACACTACTGTATAAACATTTAAGAATATACCAGAAATGTTATAAATTGTGCAAAAATGACATTAAAACAATATCAATGATGGTTGACACAAACCCACTACCAGTATAATATGCTCCTCACTTAGTGACGAATTCATTTACCGATGTGGTCTTAGGAACAGAACTCGGTCGTTAAGTGAGGAGAGGCTCTATTAGCCAAATATTGGTAGACTGTACAGTGTTGTATGATCCACCACATCATTTCTTTAGAACTCATGCCCCTTCTGCTTCACTTACCTACTTTATCCTTCATTCCAAGTATCCCGCCTTCTCTGCTTAATACGTTGTCAGTTACTCCCTAGACTTAGGCCTGCAAGGTGCACCTCTTAAGCAGACTTTCAGGTGCCAATCTCTGGCATTCCAGAGGTTTAGCATACTATGTCCTACAGGGATGAAGTGCTGGTGAAAAGTTTTAACAATTTTAATATATTTAATAAATTAACAAAATATAATTAATCTCTTTTCAGAACATCTAAGAGAATAGCTTCTTAATATACACACTACTGTAGGCTCTATGAATAGCTTTTCTTAGTGAACCTATGAAACATACTAAACTGAATGTCTAACTTGGTTGCTTTTAAATTTCAGGATTTGTATATAGAAAACACATGCAGTGAATTGGGAATTTTAAGAGAGCTTTTGTTCACCAGGAGTTTCTTAAAGCCAACGGAATGAAGAAACTCATTGTGACCACAACATCTTTTAAAAAAATGTTCCCATACGTTGTATATGCAGAACAACCGCTGTGAAAAATATAGTGAAATTCTAATGGTTGTTCAGTGCTTGTTCTGCATATTATGATATCACGTGTTTACTGTGATCTTATTGCATGTTGTTTGTGTGTCTCGTATACATTTCTCAGTATTAATTACCTTGTGTGATTTACATTTCAGCATTTGCTGAACTTCAGACAGAAATGACAGACTTAACAAGTGATCTGATTGGTGGCGGTATTCCATTCCTGGAGTATCGTACGTATGCAATGAAGATCCTCTTCCCTAACCTGGAAGAAACCACTGTGCTACAGATGGACCGGCCAGACCTGGTCCGCAAGGAGAAGGGCCTCAAACTCTTTGGTCAACTAATTATGAATAAGACATTTTTATTACTTTTCATTCGTACACTGGAATCCAATAGATATTTCTCTATGAGAGACAGGTGAGATTCTAAGAAATATTCAAGTTTTACTTTAACAATTTAATTTTAATAATTTAATTTTGCCTCTTGAGATCCTTCTTCCAGTCATACCAGCATCATACTTAAACATTGTTTCCCAGTTCTGAATATAATTGATTTCATGATAATGATTTTTTTGTATAAACTTTTTTGAACCTAATAATTTTTTCTTCTGCAGAGTGAATGTTGCTGCTCTTATAATGGTGGCACTGCAAGGCAAAATGGAATATTGTTCAGATATTCTCAAGACACTTTTAGCTGACCTTATAGAAAAATGTATTGAAGGAAAGATACACCCTAAACTTCTATTTAGAAGGTGAGTACTTAAAAGTATGGTACAGTAGTCGATTCTCTCATAAAGAGAAACTTTGATGAAAAGTTTGTATATTGTGAGTGGTGTTCCAGTTCTTCAAAGCTAATGAATTGTAATTCCAGTGCTTATACGTGAAGAGTGTGAGAGTGAAACTGAGTGTGTGAGTGTGTGAGTGTGAGAGTGACAGTGAGAGAGTGTGAGAGTGTGAGAGTGTGAGAGTGAGAGAGTGTGAGTGTGTGTGAGTGAGACAATGTGAGAGAGTGTGAAAGTGAGTGTGACAATGTGAGAGTGTGTGAAAGTGAGTGTGTTTGTGTTTGTGTGTGTTTGTGTGTGTTTGTGTGTGTGTTTGTGTGTGTTGTGTGTGTTTGTGTGTGTGTGTGTGTGTGTGTGTGTGTGTGTGTGTGTGTGTTGTGTGTATGTTGTTGTGTGTGTGTGTTTGTGTGTGTGTGTGGTGTGTGTGTGTGTGTGTTGTGTGTGTGTGTGTGTGTGTGGGTGTGTGGGGTTTGTTTCTCAACAAGTTGGCCATCTCCCACAGAGGCAGGGTGACCCTAAAAGAAAGAAAATCCCCAAAAAGAAAATACTTTCATCATTAAATACTTTCACCTCACTCATACATAATTACTGTTTTTGCAGACACACCCAGATACAACAGTTTAGAAGCATATATAAAGATATATAACATATCCCTCCAAACTGCCAGTAACCAAAACCCCTCCTTTAAAGTGCAGGTATTGTACTTCCAATTTCCAGCACTCAAGTCTGGCTATATAAAAATAACCAGTTTTCTTGAATCTCTTCACTAACTATTACCCTGCTCACACTCCAGCAGCTCGTCAGGTCCCAAAAACCATTCGTCTCCATTCACTCCTATCTAACGCGCTCACGCACACTTCCTAGAAGTCCAAGCCCCTCACCCACAAAACCTCCTTTACCCCCTCCCTCCAACCTTTGCCTTCCTTCCTACCCTGCCTTCCTTCCCCTACAGATTTATATGCTCTCCATGTCATTCTTCTTTGATCCATTCTCTCTAAATGACCAAACCACCTCAGAAACCCCTCTTCAGCCCTCTGACAAATACTTTTATTAACTCCACACCTTCTCCTAATTTCCACACTCCGAATTTTCTGCATAATATTTACACCACACATTGCCCTTAGACAGGACATCTCCACTGCCTCCAACCACCTCCTCGCTGCAGCATTTACAACCCAAGCTTCACACTCATGTAAGAGTGTTGGTAATACTATGCTTTCATACATTCCCTTCTTTGCCTCCATAGATAACGTTTTTTTGTCTCCACATATACCTCAACGTACCACTCGCCCTTTTTTTCCTTATCAATTCTATGATTAACCTCATCCTTCATAAATCCATCTGCCGACACGTCAACTCCCAAATATCTGAAAACATTCACTTCTTCCATATTCCTCCTCCCCAATGTGATATCCAATTTATCTAAATCATTTGATACCCTCATCACCTTACTCTTTTCTATGTTCACTTTCAACTTTCTACCTTTACACACACTCCCAAAGTCATCCACTAACCTTTGCAGTTTTTCTTTAGAATCTCCCATATGCAAGCATCATCAGCAAAAAGTAATGGTGTCAATTCCCATTTTGTATTTGATTCCCAGTAATTTAATCCTACCCCTCTCCCGAACACCCTAGCATTTACTTCTTTTACAACCCCATCTATAAATATATTAAACAGCCATGGTGATTGGAGTGATTGGTGGAATGATGAAGTAAAGGGTGTGATAGAGAAAAAGGTAGTGTATGAGAGGTATGTATTTACAAAGCAGAAGTGTTATAAGAAGAGTAGAGTATATGGAGAGTAAAAGAAAGGTGAAGAGAGTGGTGAGAGAGTGCAAAAGGAGAGCGGATGATAGTGGGAGAGGCACTGTCAAGAAATTTTAATGAAAATAAGAAAAAATTTTGGAGCGAGTTAAACAAGTTAAGAAAGCCTAGGGAACAAATGGATTTGTCAGTTAAAAACAGAGTAGGGGAGTTAGTAGATGGGGAGATGGAGGTACTACCATCCTGCCAAGTGAGCGTAAAACGAAAGTCTGTAGTTGTTTTACATGATGGTAGGATTGCTGGTGTCCTTTTTTTCTGTCTCATGAACATGCAAGATTTCAGGTACGTCTTGCTACTTCTACTTACACTTAGGTCACACTACACATACATGTACAAGCATATATATACACACCCCTCTGGGTTTTCTTCTATTTTCTTACCAGTTCTTGTTATTGTTTATTTCCTCTTATCTCCATGGGGAATTGGAACAGAATTTTTCCTCCGTAAGCTGTGTGTGTTGTAAGAGGCAACTAAAATGCCAGGAGCAAGGGGCTAGTAACCCCTTCTCCTGTATAAATTACTAAATTTAAAAAGAGAAACTTTCGTTTTTCTTTTTGGGCCACCCTGCCTCGGTGGGATACAGCCTGTTTGTTGAAAGAAAGAAAGAAGAATATATATATTGTAGGTAGTAGGTTGGTAGACAGCAACCTCCCAGGGAGGTACCACTGTCCTGCCAAGTGAATGTAAAATGGAAGTCTGTATTTGTTTTACATGATGGTAGGATTGCTGGTGTCCATTTTTCTGTATCATAAACATGCATGGTTTCAGGTACGTCTTGTTACTTCTACTTACACTTACGTCACACTACACATACATGTACAAGCATGTATATAAACACCCCTCTGGGTTTTCTTCTGTTTTCTTTCTAGTTCTTGTTCTTGTTTATTTCCTTTTACCTCCATGGGGAGGTAAAGCTATGTGTGTTGAAAGAGGTGACTAAAATGCCAGGAGCAAGGGTAACCCCTTCTCCTGTATAAATTACTAAATTTAAAAAAAAAAAATTCTTTTTTTTTTCTTTTTGGGCCACTCTGCCTTGGTGGGATATGGCCAGTTTGTTGAAAAAAAAATATGCCATATACAGTGGACCCCCGGTTAACGATATTTTTTCACTCCAGAAGTATGTTCAGGTGCCAGTACTGACCGAATTTGTTCCCATAAGGAATATTGTGAAGTAGATTAGTCCATTTCAGACCCCCAAACATACACGTACAAACACACTTACATAAATACACTTACATAATTGGTCGCATTCGGAGGTGATCGTTATGCGGGGGTCCACTGTATATTGTAGGTAGTAGGTTGGTAGACAGCAACCTCCCAGGGAGGTACTACCGTCCTGCCAAGTGAATGTAAAACGAAAGCCTGTATTTGTTTTACATGATGGTAGGATTGCTGGTGTCTTTTGTCTGTCTCACAAACATTCAAGATTTCAGGTACGTCTTGCTACTACTTACTCTTAGGTCACACTAGACATATATGTATAAGCATATATATACACACCCCTCTGGGTTTTCTTCTGTTTTCTTTCTAGTTCTTGTTCTTGTTTATTTCCTTTTACCTCCATGGGGAAGTAGAACAGAATTCTTCCTCCGTAAGCCATGCGTGTTGTAAGAGGCGGCTAAAATGCCAGGGGCAAGGGGCTGGTAACCCCTTCTCTTGTATAAATTAATAAATTTAAAAAGAGAAACTGTTGTTTTTCTTTTTGGGCCGCCATGCCTTGGTGGGATATGGCCGGTTTGTTGGAAAAAAAAAAAAATATAATATATATATATATATATTATATATATATATATATATATATATATATATATATATTAATATATTATATATATATATATATATAATATAATATATATATATATTGGAGTGTGAGCAAAGTAACATTTATGAAGGGATTCAGGGAAACCGGCAGGCCGGACTTGAGTCCTGGAGATGGGAAGTACAGTGCCTGCACTCTGAAGGAGGGGTGTTAATGTTGCAGTTTAAAAACTGTAGTGTAAAGCACCCTTCTGGCAAGACAGTGATGGAGTGAATGATGGTGAAAGTTTTTCTTTTTCGGGCCACCCTGCCTTGGTGGGAATCGGCCAGTGTGATAATAATAAAAAAAAAAAAAAAAATAAAAATAATATATATATATATATAGGTAGTAGGTTGGTAGACAGCAACCGCCCAGGGAGGTACTACCGTCCTGCCAAGTGAGTGTAAAACGAAAGCCTGTAATTGTTTTACATGATGGTAGGATTGCTGGTGTCCTTTTTTCTGTCTCATGAACATGCAAGATTTCAGGTACGTCTTGCTACTTCTACTTACACTTAGGTCACACTACACATACATGTACAAGCACATATATACACACCCCTCTGGGTTTTCTTCTATTTTCTTTCTAGTTCTTATTCTTGTTTATTTCCTCTTATCTCCATGGGGAAGTGGAACAGAATTCTTCCTCCGTAAGCCATGCGTGTTGTAAGAGGCGACTAAAATGCCGGGAGCAAGGGGCTAGTAACCTCTTCTCCTGTATATATTACTAAATGTAAAAGGAGAAACTTTCGTTTTTCCTTTTGGGCCACCCCGCCTCGGTGGGATACGGCCGGTGTGTTGAAAGAAAGATATATATATATATATATATATAGGTAGTAGGTTGGTAGACAGCAACCACCCAGGGAAGTACTACCGTCCTGCCAGATGACTGTGAAACAAAAACCTGTAACTGTTTTGCATGATGGTAGGATTGCTGGTTTCTTTTTCTGTCTCATAAACACGCTAAGATAACAGGGATATCTTGCTACTCCTACTTACACTTTGGTCACACTTCACAGACACGCACATGCATATATATATATACATACATCTAGGTTTTTCTCCTTTTTCTAAATAGCTCTTGTTCTTTTTTATTTCTTCTATTGTCCATGGGGAAGTGGAAAAGAATCTTTCCTCCGTAAGCCATGCGTGTCGTATGAGGCGACTAAAATGCCGGGAGCAATGGGCTAGTAACCCCTTCTCCTGTATACAATTACTAAAAAGAGAAGAAGAAAAACTTTATAAAACTGGGTTGCTTAAATGTGCGTGGATGTAGTGCGGATGACAAGAAACAGATGATTGCTGATGTTATGAATGAAAAGAAGTTGGATGTCCTGGCCCTAAGCGAAACAAAGCTGAAGGGGGTAGGAGAGTTTCAGTGGGGGGAAATAAATGGGATTAAATCTGGAGTATCTGAGAGAGTTAGAGCAAAGGAAGGGGTAGCAGTAATGTTAAATGATCAGTTATGGAAGGAGAAAAGAGAATATGAATGTGTAAATTCAAGAATTATGTGGATTAAAGTAAAGGTTGGATGCGAGAAGTGGGTCATAATAAGCGTGTATGCACCTGGAGAAGAGAGGAATGCAGAGGAGAGAGAGAGATTTTGGGAGATGTTAAGTGAATGTATAGGAGCCTTTGAACCAAGTGAGAGAGTAATTGTGGTAGGGGACTTGAATGCTAAAGTAGGAGAAACTTTTAGAGAGGGTGTGGTAGGTAAGTTTGGGGTGCCAGGTGTAAATGATAATGGGAGCCCTTTGATTGAACTTTGTATAGAAAGGGGTTTAGTTATAGGTAATACATATTTTAAGAAAAAGAGGATAAATAAGTATACACGATATGATGTAGGGCGAAATGACAGTAGTTTGTTGGATTATGTATTGGTAGATAAAAGACTGTTGAGTAGACTTCAGGATGTACATGTTTATAGAGGGGCCACAGATATATCAGATCACTTTCTAGTTGTAGCTACACTGAGAGTAAAAGGTAGATGGGATACAAGGAGAATAGAAGCATCAGGGAAGAGAGAGGTGAAGGTTTATAAACTAAAAGAGGAGGCAGTTAGGGTAAGATATAAACAGCTATTGGAGGATAGATGGGCTAATGAGAGCATAGGCAATGGGGTCGAAGAGGTATGGGGTAGGTTTAAAATGTAGTGTTAGAGTGTTCAGCAGAAGTTTGTGGTTACAGGAAAGTGGGTGCAGGAGGGAAGAGGAGCGATTGGTGGAATGATGATGTAAAGAGAGTAGTAAGGGAGAAAAAGTTAGCATATGAGAAGTTTTACAAAGTAGAAGTGATGCAAGGAGGGAAAGTATATGGAGAAAAAGAGAGAAGTTAAGAGAGTGGTGAAGCAATGTAAAAAGAGAGCAAATGAGAGAGTGGGTGAGATGTTATCAACAAATTTTGTTGAAATAAGAAAAAGTTTTGGAGTGAGATTAACAAGTTAAGAAAGCCTAGAGAACAAATGGATTTGTCAGTTAAAAATAGGAGAGGAGAGTTATTAAATGGAGAGGTAGAGGTATTGGGAAGATGGAAGGAATATTTTGAGGAATTGTTAAATGTTGATGAAGATAGGGAAGCTGTGATTTCGTGTATAGGGCAAGGAGGAATAACATCTTGTAGGAGTGAGGAAGAGCCAGTTGTGAGTGTGGGGGAAGTTCGTGAGGCAGTAGGTAAAATGAAAGGGGGTAAGGCAGCCGGGATTGATGGGATAAAGATAGAAATGTTAAAGCAGGTGGGGATATAGTTTTGGAGTGGTTGGTGCAATTATTTAATAAATGTATGGAAGAGGGTAAGGTACCTAGGGATTGGCAGAGAGCATGCATAGTTCCTTTGTATAAAGGCAAAGGGGATAAAAGAGAGTGCAAAAATTATAGGGGGATAAGTCTGTTGAGTGTACCTGGTAAAGTGTATGGTAGAGTTATAATTGAAAGAATTAAGAGTAAGACGGAGAATAGGATAGCAGATGAACAAGGAGGCTTTAGGAAAGGTAGGGGGTGTGTGGACCAGGTGTTTACAGTGAAACATATAAGTGAACAGTATTTAGATAAGGCTAAAGAGGTCTTTGTGGCATTTATGATTTGGAAAAGGCGTATGACAGGGTGGATAGGGGGGCAATGTGGCAGATGTTGCAAGTGTATGGTGTAGGAGGTAGGTTACTGAAAGCAGTGAAGAGTTTTTACGAGGATAGTGAGGCTCAAGTTAGAGTATGTAGGAAAGAGGGAAATTTTTTCCCAGTAAAAGTAGGCCTTAGACAAGGATGTGTGATGTCACCGTGGTTGTTTAATATATTTATAGATGGGGTTGTAAGAGAAGTAAATGCGAGGGTCTTGGCAAGAGGCGTGGAGTTAAAAGATAAAGAATCACACACAAAGTGGGAGTTGTCACAGCTGCTCTTTGCCGATGACACTGTGCTCTTGGGAGTTTCTGAAGAGAAGTTGCAGAGATTGGTGGATGAATTTGGTAGGGTGTGCAAAAGAAGAAAATTAAAGGTGAATACAGGAAAGAGTAAGGTTATGAGGATAACAAAAAGATTAGGTGATGAAAGATTGAATATCAGATTGGAGGGAGAGAGTATGGAGGAGGTGAACGTATTCAGATATTTGGGAGTGGACGTGTCAGCGGATGGGTCTATGAAAGATGAGGTGAATCATAGAATTGATGAGGGAAAAAGAGTGAGTGGTGCACTTAGGAGTCTGTGGAGACAAAGAACTTTGTCCTTGGAGGCAAAGAGGGGAATGTATGAGAGTATAGTTTTACCAACGCTCTTATATGGGTGTGAAGCGTGGGTGATGAATGTTGCAGCGAGGAGAAGGCTGGAGGCAGTGGAGATGTCATGTCTGAGGGCAATGTGTGGTGTGAATATAATGCAGAGAATTCGTAGTTTGGAAGTTAGGAGGAGGTGCGGGATTACCAAAACTGTTGTCCAGAGGGCTGAGGAAGGGTTGTTGAGGTGGTTCGGACATGTAGAGAGAATGGAGCGAAACAGAATGACTTCAAGAGTGTATCAGTCTGTAGTGGAAGGAAGGCGGGGTAGGGGTCGGCCTAGGAAGGGTTGGAGGGAGGGGGGTAAGGAGGTTTTGTGTGCGAGGGGCTTGGACTTCCAGCAGGCATGCGTGAGCGTGTTTGATAGGAGTGAATGGAGACAAATGGTTTTAATACTTGACGTGCTGTTGGAGTGTGAGCAAAGTAACATTTATGAAGGGATTCAGGGAAACCGGCAGGCCGGACTTGAGTCCTGGAGATGGAAGTACAGTGCCTGCACTCTGAAGGAGGGGTGTTAATGTTGCAGTTTAAAAACTGTAGTGTAAAGCACCCTTCTGGCAAGACAGTGATGGAGTGAATGATGGTGAAAGTTTTTCTTTTTCGGGCCACCCTGCCTTGGTGGGAATCGGCCGGGTGTGATAATAAAATAAAATAAAATATATATATATATATATATATATATAATATATATATATATATATATATATTATATATATATTATAATATATATATATATATATATATATATTATATATATATATATATATATATTAATTTTTTTTTTTTTTTCAACAAGTCGGCCGTCTCCCACCGAGGCAGGGTGACCCAAAAAAAGAAAGAAAATCCCCAAAAAGAAAATATTTTCATCATCATTCAACACTTTCACCACACTCGCACATTATCACTGTTTTTGCAGAGGTGCTCAGAATACAACAGTCTAGAAGCATACACATATAAAGATACACAACATATCCCTCCAAACTGCCAATATCCCAAACCCCTCCTTTAAAGTGCAGGCATTGTACTTCCCATTTCCAGGACTCAAGTCCGACTATATGAAAATAACCGGTTTCCCTGAATCCCTTCACTAAATATTACCCTGCTCACACTCCAACAGATCGTCAGGTCCCAAGTACCATTTGTCTCCATTCACTCCTATCTAACACGCTCACGCATGCTTGCTGGAAGTCCAAGCCCCTTACCCACAAAACCTCCTTTATAGTCGGACTTGAGTCCTGGAAATGGGAAGTACAATGCCTGCACTTTAAAGGAGGGGTTTGGGATATTGGCAGTTTGGAGGGATATGTTGTGTATCTTTATACGTATATGCTTCTAAGCTGTTGTATTCTGAGCACCTCTGCAAAAACAGTGATAATGTGTGAGTGTGGTGAAAATGTTGAATGATGATGAAAGTATTTTCTTTTTGGGGATTTTCTTTCTTTTTTGGGCCACCCTGCCTCAGTGGGAGACGGCCGACTTGTTGAAAAAAAAAAATATATATATATACAGTATACAACTCAAATTATGGGTTATACAAGCTCAATTATTTAGTAGAGTCCATTGTACACAATCTTAAACAACAATGCTATACAATATCACAGGATTATTCATTATGCCAGGTGAGTTGATGGGTTGGTGACGCCTGTCCAGTGTGTACGTACCAAAACTTCACATCACGTTAGTTTTGATGGTTATATAATGCCTGTAGCTGTTAATGTACCAAACAGTGACAAGCACACAAGATAACGAGATAACATAAGGAGAGGTTAAAGGGTATTAGTAGAATTTAGATAATAGAAATAATATCGGATAGGCATAGAAGTCCCCATGTATGGCATATTAACAGCCACTGAGAAAATAGTAGACAATATTTAGGAAGAGACACTTCTGAGTACATCAGTAGAACATTCGGTTACCCCAGAGCAGGACATTTAAACTGACAAAGAGTACATTGTATTCCTTTCTTTCATTTTTTGAAAAGGTCACACCGGATAATAGCTATCCATGTCTACAGTATCTAACGAGAAATTTATTTTCTCAAACCATGTAACCTGTTATAAACGATTAGAAGAAGCTTAGGGCTGACTTTTTATATCTTATAATTTCATACTTGACATCTCAGAAACCCTCCTACCCTATGTGGGTAGTAGGGGGATGATGGTAGGGTGGGGGTGGCACCGACTACTAAGCCAGTCTAAGGGTAACCGTGGCCGGTGACACTTATGCTACTCTGAGACCTCTCTCCCTGCTTTGGTTGCTCCCTTGCAACATTGCACAGCTCCTGATGACGCACTGAGAAGCGTGAAAGTACTCGAGCTAAAGACCCCCCCACCCTCACCCCTGTGGCTTGTCCTGCATAGTTAAGATTGCCCGCCTGCGATTGTTTGCATATACAGTGGATCCCCGACTTACGATATTAATTCATTCCAGAAGTCTGTTCGGGTGCCGTTACCGAACGAATTTGTTCCCATAAGGAATATTGTAAATTAGATTAGTCTGTTTCAGACCCCCAAAAATACACGTACAAAAGCACTTACAAAAATACACTTACATAATTGTTCAAGTTGGGAGCTGATCGTAAGGCGGGGGTCCACTGTATTTATATACATATATGTACACACACATACAAGGAAAGTCTTAAAGGTATGTCATTGGTAAAAGTGATTTTTTGCATTTACATTATGTCTAACAAATCAAAGAATGAATATTGACAAGTTGTACACCTCTTCACCATAATAAACAAAATAACAAGATTAATGGTAATGATAGAAGACCAGGTAAAGCAGGAAGAAGTGATAAAAAATCTAAGAAAGAACAGTGATGAACTCACACAGGAACTAGGCAAACTTAAGTTATTGGAAGATCTACAAAATAAATGAAAGTCACTAAGATGGATTAGACTAAAATATTGCTGGTACTGAGTTCAATTTTTTTTTTTTCTAAGACTTCAGTAACATAATGCTTGTCTAAGGAAAATCTTGCCATGTGTTATTGTCACGTTCTATCCTTGCAGAACGGAGAGTGTGGCAGAGAAGATGTTGTCTTCTTGGTTCACATTCCTGTTGTACAAGTTCTTGAAGGAGTGTGCTGGAGAGCCGCTCTACATGTTGTTCCGTGCCATCAAGCAGCAAGTGGACAAAGGGCCTGTTGATGCTGTTACCTCAGAAGCTAGATATTCATTATCAGAAGAAAAACTTATTCGCCAGAGTATAGATTTTAAAGAAATGGCAAGTTAACCATTCCCATTTGTTCCTACATCTCGAGCATGCACCTTGTATTCCCCCCTCACATAAACCCATTACAGTTAGTAACAAGTTGTCATATTCTTACATTTGCAACACTTTCAACATCACTCCTTGGATACACTTTTTCCAGCTCCATGAATTCAGCAGTTTCTTTTTATCTTATTGCTCACTCACAGTCTTCACTGTAAACATTTGATCTACACATTATCTTCTGTTTTCAAATCCATTCATTGCCTCTGTGTTCTTTCCACTCTCGCCTCTGCCATACTTTTTTTTTCTTTACTTTCTTGTCCCCTTTATGTAAAGACACCAAGCATGCTTTTTGCCACTCCTTGAGTACATTCCACGCAAACTTTGAGCATATATTAACTATTCCAGCATATATTAACTATCTCAGATTTTGACCCTACTCATCCTTCCATCTTCTCCCATTCAAGCTATTTGCATATGACCATGAACAGTAATGAATATATAATATTGAGTAAGTGTTCTAAATTAAAAAATGAAATCATATATGAAATATTATTGCATAGAAATGCATCTTATTTATAACATGGGTGTCTATGAGAAGACAAGTTCCTAGTTCCGAATACTGGACTTTAAACAATTGTCAGGCACACACTGTATTGATCAGTTTCTTCTTAAAATGTACATTACCCATGATCAGATCTAAGAAAAGCAGACTAAACATTCTCGGTCATGTACCCCAGGTACTTCAGACTTCCTTGGTACAATTTTTGTAATTGGCTCCCACTTTTGAATTCAGTCTTCCAGAACTATTCTTTCCTCATTCACTTACAGAATCTGATTTCTCTAATGCATTCATCTTGCACCCAATCATATTTGTCTCGCATCCCATTATATCTTTCTTCTTATGTTTCCTACTACATATTTTCATCTTTACAGTTCTCAAATTGAAGCTTGCACATTTTTTTTTCTATAGTTGTTTCAACAAAAATGATCACAGATATGGTAATGAAATGTATTATTATATACTTCAGTAAATTCTGTTATGTTTTTATTTGTAATGTGTAACCATGTAACATGCCCTTTGCAGACTGTATACGTATCTATGTGCAACTTATACATGGGAGCAGTTGATGGTCCTATGGAGAGCGGAGAGACACCAGTTAAGGTCCTGGATTGTGACACAATCTCTCAGGTTAAAGAAAAATCCCTTGATGCAATATACCGGTCCTACCCATACTCCCAGCGACCACGGAGAGAAGACCTGGATCTTGAGTGGCGTACAGGCACCTCAGGTAATTTATCTCGCTTATAGTGTATGTACATTCAAACCTTTGAACAGTAATTAAAGAAATCTGTCCACTATTTTCTCCTTAAGGAAAAGTTTATATGAGATGTTTATTAACCCTTTGACTGTCGCAAGCCCCTTTCTGAAACTGTCATTCTATGTCGAAAAATTTTTGGGAAAAAAAATTTCTTATGAAATGATAGAAAATCTTTTCCCGATGGTAGTGACACCAAAAGTACGAAATTTGATCGAAAAACTTGCGGAATTACGCTCCTGCAAAGTTAGCGATCTCGGCGATATATACACATTAGCAATTTCACCGACTTTGAGCCCTATTTTCGGCCAATTCCATTGTTCCAGTCAACCAAACTCATAGCTATTTCTTTAGAACTCCATTTTTTCAATCAATTGAGTACAAGAAACCGCCCATTTACCGATTTCAACTACCCGATAAAGTGGTCAGAAATTGGCAATTTGGCCAATTTCACGCAAATTAAAAAAGATGCCAATTTCAAAATAAAGTCCAGAATAAACAGTGCAGACATTCTTGGCACTAAAATAACATCCTCTATTCATTAGTCACATCTCTAGGCCCCTCTTATATTACTCTTGCTTTCTATTTTGATTTTTTATTCACACAAAATATAGAAGATTCATGGTTATGCAGACTACTGCATTAATGTAAAAATGGTATAAATAATATCACTGCACTAGTGAAAGAATATTAGACTCCCCAGTTGACATGTATTGGACATGTGGTGTGATTTGCTTTCTCTTGAACATTGGTAAAAATCAAACATTTCCACTTCTTTGAGCTCAATTTCAAAGTTGTTTTCAACATGAAACTAATCAAAATCATCTCTATTTCTATAATGTGTTTTCCATTCCTTCAGATGAGACTAAGAAAACGAGAATACAGCCATGAATACTATACGAAAATACACCTCAAAGTTAGTGCTTTAATCCAAAAACACGGTCAGTTTTTTTTTTTTCTCATTATGCACTGTGTGCTGCAGGATTTTTTTTATACAGTGCACATTGACCACACAAACCCATTCTCTCACATGTGGGCCTACCAGCTTTCCCTGCTTGATTTTAAGCCGCTAGAATTATTGAGTATGTATACGTCCGAAACACTGGCTCGTAAGATGTATATATATATGGCTGAAACAATCAAGGGTTAACCCTTTCACTGTTCGCCACGTAGATCAGTGTTATTCATGCCAAGGTCCCTTGCATATATCTACATCTTGAGCTCAGCTTACTCAAAGAAACTGAGAGCAGTAAATTTTGGCTTAGATATGAGAGAATGGGTCCATGTGGTGAGTGTGCATAGTACGTATATAAAAATCTCATGCCCACATGGTGCGTGATGGGAAGAGTAAAACTCTGACCTTGTGTTTGATTTAAAATAGTAACTGTGAGGTATTTTCTATGATAGCTTTGTTGGCTGTTTCTTGGTATCATTTGATAAAATGGAAGACATACAGTGGACCCCTGGATTTCATAGTCGTCAGATTTCGTAATATTCGGAAATAGTAACATATTTTCGTCAAAATATTGGCTCGGTGATGGTCATTTCGCTCATTAATAATCATTCATCCCAAACGTGTCCAAGCGGCCTGACACACCATTTACAGTCAGTGTGTCATTCTTTATCAGCCATTGAGCACAATCTCACGTGTTCATACGATATATTTTGTAATATTCCATTCGTTTTTCCAAAAGTTATTTTACAGCTCTATACATCACTGGTGAGGCCTCATTTAGATTATGCCTCTCAGTTTTGGTCTTACTACAGGATGGATATAGACTCATTGGAGAACATGCAGAGAGGAATGATTAAAATGATTTACTGTATAAGGAATCTCCCGTATGAAGATAGACTTAGAGCCTTGGATCTCCACTCTCTGGAGAGACGTAGACTGAGGGGAGATATCATTGAGGTGTATAAGTGGATCACTGGGATAAACAAAGATTTTTTTTTTTTCAACAAGTCGGCCGTCTCCCACCGAGGCAGGGTGACCCAAAAAAGAAAGAAAATCCCCAAAAAGAAAATACTTTCATCATCATTCAACACTTTCACCACACTCACACATTATCACTGTTTTTGCAGAGGTGCTCAGAATACAACAGTTTAGAAGCATATACGTATAAAGATACACACTGCCAATATCCCAAACCCCTCCTTTAGAGTGCAGGCATTGTACTTCCCATTTCCAGGACTCAAGTCTGACTATGTGAAAATAACCAGTTTCCCTGAATCTCTTCACTAAATATTAATAAAGTACTTAGGGTGTCGAACCAGGTAAGGACCAGAAATAATGGGTTTAAGTTAGATAAATTTTGATTTAGAAAGGACATAAGTACTGGTTTTCAGAGTTGTGGATGTGTGGAACGGTCTTCTGATTAGGATGATCGAGGCTAGGACCATGGGCAGCTTTAAAAAGAGATTGGAGAAATATACGAGTGTGAGGGACTGGGTTTAATTGGCATGGGAGTAAATTCTTTGGTAGTTTAGGGTAGGGGTGGTTTTGATAAGGACCTGCCTTGTATGGGCCAGTAGGCCTTCTGCAGTGTTCCTCCATTCTTATGTTCTTATGTTTTAGTGCTTGCAACTGCTAAATAAACCACCATGGACCAAAAGAAAGCTCCTAGTGCCAGCCCTTTGGTAAAGAAGGCAATAAACACGATAGAATTCAAGAAAAAACATACCAGCCAGGGCACTTCCCCACACACACAACAGCCAGGGCACTTCCCCACACACCAGACAGGGTACTTCCCCACATACACAATTTGATTTGAGTGGGACTTGCGCATGAGTGAATAGAATTATCCTTATCCTTATCAAAGGAAGGATAATGTGTTACCATTCATTGACATCTGGGACCACTTCTATGGCTTATATGACATGCATGCCAGGGATGGGGTTCACATATCCAGGGCAGGTGTGGGTTTTCTTGCTAGCTCAGTTGAAGGTGTTGTTAGGACTTTAAACTAGGATTAGTTAGAGGTATGGATTTAGAAATGGAAAATAATGAGTGTCAAAATATGGATTTAGGCTTTGATATCATAAATCTAAACAATAACAAGGATAGTAATAGGTATAGTGAAAAAACAGAAAGGAGCAGGAAGGATAAAGAGAAAGGAGGGTCTTTAAATATACGTATATTACACAAATTGTCGTAGTGCTAGGAATAAGACGGATGAGTTGAAGTTAGTTGCTAGTGCAGGTAACATTGATGTATTTGCCATAACCGAGATGTGGTTCAATACGAAAAATTGGGACACGCCTGCTGAAGGTCACATGCAGGGTTTTAAATTGTTCCAAGTAGACAGAAGTATCGGGAAGGGGGGTGGGGTGGCACTGTTTGTCCGAGATAGCTTCAACTGTTGCATAAAAATGAGTATAAAGTCTGAAATAACATACAGAGTCTGTTTGGATAGAATTTTCAGAGGGGCATGAAAAATTTATTTTAGGTGAGATATACTGTCCCCCAAACTTAGATAGGGACCAAGGGAGACTACTATTGGAAGAAATTGTTAAGGCCACAATACACTATAATGTAGTAATTCTAGGGGACTTCAACTTTAGTTGGATTGATTGGAATTTCTTGACTGAAAATTTAGAATCTTATGACTTCTTAGAAGTAGTTCAGGATTATTTTTTGAAGCAGTTTGTGATAGAACCTACAAGGGGAAATAACCTGTTTGACATGGTTCTGGCAAACGAGGAAACATTTGTTAATAATTTAAAAATTACAGATGAACTCGGAGCAAGCGACCACAAATCAATTACCTTTAGCATTGAATGGAAGCATGATAGTTGGGATAACTCGGTAACGGTCCCAGATTTTCGCTTAGCAGATTACATTGGGCTTAGAGAACACTTATCTGTGGACTGGGGTAATGAAGAGAGCTATCAATATGCTAGTTTTCTGAACACTATACATGCTGCTGGGACTGTGAAATTAAAGTTGCTAGGGATTCAAAAACTAACCCAGAATTCTTCCTCCGTAAGCCATGCATGTCATAAGAGGCAACTAAAATGACAGGAGCAAGGGGCTAGTAACCCCTTCTCCTGTATATATTACTAAATTTAAAAGGAGGAACTTTCATTTTTCCTTTTGGGCCACCCCACCTCGGTGGGATACAGCCAGTACATTGTAAGAAGAAAGAAGAGTATAGACAAAAGTTGGAGATAAGATAGGACCTCTTAAAAATAACTATGGATATTGGCAGTTTGGAGGGATATGTTGTGTATCTTTATATGTATATGCTTCTAAACTGTTGTATTCTGAGCACCTCTGCAAAAACAGTGATAATGTGTGAGTGTGGTGAAAGTGTTGAATGATGATGAAAGTATTTTCTTTTTGGGGATTTTCTTTCTTTTTTGGGTCACCCTGCCTCAGTGGGAGACGGCCGACTTGTTGAAAAAAAAAATGGGTATCTTACTGACAAAGAGAATAAAATGTGTTCTATTTTTAATAATTATTTTCTCTTGGGTTTTTGCTCAGGAAGACACTAATAATATCCCAATAATTAGGTTTTTTAGTAGGCCTGAGAAAGATAAGTTATGTAATATCTCAGTCACCAGTGAAATGGTTATCAAACATATAGACCGTTTAGAGCAAAATAAATTGCCCGGTCCTGATGAGCTTTTTTCAAGGGTTCTTAAGGAATGCAAAAATGGAACTCTGTGAACATTAAACTAATATTTATAATTTATCTCTTCAAACAGGTGTAGTGTCTGATATGTAGAAGATGGCTAATGTAATTCCTATTTTTAAAGCAGGGGACAAGTCTTTCTTTCAACACATCAGCCATATCCCACTGAGGTGGGGTGGCCCAAAAAAGAAAAACGAAAGTTTCTCTTTTTCAATTTAGTAATTTATACGGGAGAAGGGGTTACTAGCCCCTTGCTCCTGGCATTTTAGTCACCTCTTACAACATGCATGGCTTACAGAGGAAGAATTCTGTTCTACTTTCCCATGAAGATAAGAGGAAATAAACAAGAACAAGAACTAGAAAGAAAATAGAAGAAAACCCAGAGGGGTGTGTATATATATGCTTGTACACCCTGCCTCGGTGGGAGACGGCCGACTTTTTTTTTTTTTTCTTTTTTTTATCACACTGACCGATTCCCACCAAGGCAGGGTGGCCCGAAAAAGAAAAACTTTCACCATCATTCACTCCATCACTGTCTTGCCAGAAGGGTGCTTTACACTACAGTTTTTAAAACTGCAACATTAACACCCCTCCTTCAGCCGACTTGTTGAAAAAAAAAAAAAAACGTATGTGTAGTGTGACCGGAGTGTAAGTAGAAGTAGCAAGACGTACCTGAAATCTTACATGTTTATGAGACAGAAAAAAGACACCAGCAATCCTACCATCATGTAAAACAATTACAGGTTTCTGTTTTACACTCACTTGGTAGGACGGTAGTACCTCCCTGGGCGGTTGCTGTCTACCAACCTACTACAGTTAGGGGACAAGTCATTACCGTCAAATTACCTCCCAATAAGCCTGACCTCAATTGTAGGCAAGTTACTAGAGTCAATTATAGCTGAGATTATGAGAAGCCATCTGGATAAGCATAATCTGATTAATGATACTCAGCATGGATTCATGAGAGGCCATTCTTGTCTGACTAATTTATTAACTTTCTTCAGTAAAGCTTTTGAGGCTGTTGATCACAATAAAGAATTTGATATTATTTACTTAGATTTTAGTAAGGCTTTTGATAGAGTTCTGCACCAAAGACTGTTAAAGAAAGTGGCAGCTCATGGCATTGGGGGAAAAGTGCTCTCATGGATCGAATCATGGTTCACAGACAGGAAGCAGTGTATCCATAATTAGGGTTAAATCCGATTGGGGATCTGTAACAAGTGGCGTTCCACAGGGATCAGTCTTGGGCCCGTTGTTGTTTACAATATATATCAATGATCTTGATGAGGGAATTACTAGTGAAATGAGAAGATTCCCCGATGACACAAAGATAGGTAGGATAATTGATTCAAACGTAGATTTCAGGGAACTTCAGGAGGATTTAGAGAAACTCGATAGCTGGTCAGAAAAGTGGCAGATGCAGTTCAGTGTAGACAAATGCAAGGTTCTGAAGCTCGGGAGTGTCCATAACCCTAGCACTTATAAGTTAAATAATGTAGAAATTAGCCATACAGATTGCGAAAAGGACTTGGGGGTTACGATAAACAATGCCTAAGTGTACATAATAAGGCAAACAGATTACTGGGATTTATATCAAGAAGTGTAAGCAGCAGAAGTTCATTGGTTATATTACAGCTTTATACATCATTAGTAAGGCCTCACGTAGATTATGCAGCTCAGTTCTGGTCTCCATATTACAGAATAGACATAAATTCGTTAGAAAACATTCAGCGTAGAATGGCTAAATTAATACATAGCATTAGAAATCTTCCTTATGAAGAAAGGTTGAAGACCCTTAAATTACATTCACTTGTTAGACGAAGAATGAGGGGAGACACGATCGAAGTGTATAAGTGGAAGATGGGTTTTAATAAAGGTGATATAGGAAAGGTCTTGAGGATATCTCTCCAAGAGAGAACCTGCAGTAATGGATTCAAATTAGACAAGTTTAGATTTAGAAAGGATACAGAAAAGTATTGGTTTTGAAATAGGGTAGTTGATGAGTGGAACAGTCTACCTAGTTGGGTTATTGAGACTAAAACCTTAGGTAGTTTCAAATTTAGGTTGGATAAATGCATGAGTGAGAGGGGTTGGATTTGAGTGGGACTTGCATATGAGTGGATAGAGTTAACAGAGCTTATTTCTTGGGTGGCATTGAAAATTGGGTTGGGCAAATGTTTTGTTAGTGGGATGGATTGTAAAGGACCTGCCTAGTATGGGCCAACAGGCCTGCTGCAGTGTTCCTCCTTTCTTATGTTCTTATCACCCTAACCCTCTCCCCTCCTCTCATCTTCCATACACCAACAAGAGTCTTCATTAACCCCTTGACTGTCGCAACCCCAAATCCTGAAGTGTCTCCTGGTGTTGCAAAATTTCCGAAAAAAAAAAAATTCTTATGAAATGATAGAGAATCTTTTCCCGATTGTAATGACACCAAAAGAATGAAATTTGATGGAAAACTGACAGAATTACGCTCTCGCGAAGTTAGTGACCTCGGCAATATTTACGAATTGGCGATTTCGCCCACTTTGAGCCTTATTTTCGGCTAATTCCATTGTTCCAGTCGAACAAACTCATAGCTATTTCTTTAGAACTCCATTTTTTCTGTTGATTGAGTACAAGAAACTGCCCATTTACAATTTCAACTACCCAATAACATGGTCAGAAATTTGCAATTTGGCCAATTTCAAAAAAATAAAAAAATATGACATTGTCAAAAATAGAAGATTTACTGTTATGCAGACTACTGAAATATTGTAATAATTGTATAAATAATGTCAACCCATTCATGACTGCATATTAGAATGGCTAGTTGGACATTTATTGGACAATGACATCATTTGTTTACTTTTGAACATCAGCAAAAATCAAACATTTCCCCTACTTTGAGCTCCATTTCAAGGTTCTTTTCATAGTAAAACCAATCAAAATCACCTCTATTTACTTATGTTTTCCATTCTATCAAATGAGACCAAGAAAGCGATAATACAACCATAAATACTATCCAAAAATAGACCACAAAGTCGGCATTTTAATTGAAAAAAAAAACGGTTGAGTTTTTTTTTCTCATGCATTGCGTGCTGCAGGATTTTTTGTATATGGTGCACACTGACCACACAGACCCATTCTCTCACATGTGGGCCTACCAGCTTTCTCCTGCTTGATTTGAAACCGCTAGAATTTGAGTATATATACATCAAACACAGTGGCTCGTAAGACGTATATATACGACCGAAACAGTCCAAGGGTTAAAGGTAAGTGTGATATTATTGTTTTATACTCTATTTCTCATTCTTTTCTGTATGTAAATCTATATTTAATCTACAAAAACTAATTTTTGTTAACACTTTTGGGTGTCTGGAATGGATTAATTGGATTTACATTATGTATTCCTTATGGGAAAAATGAATTCGGAAATCGTCAGATTTGGGTTTAGTCATTCTCTCTGGAACGGATTAATTATGATAACTGGGGGTCCACTGTACTACTGAAATAGAAATGATTTTGGTTGGTTGCAAACTGGAAACAGTTTGACATTGGCATGTGAGTAATGGAAATATTTGATTCTAGCCAATTTCCCTGAGAATTGGTAAGGCCTCCCTATTCCCCCTGGTCTGTTTTATGGGTTTGATTCAATTGCTGGGATTCTGTAAACCATGACAAATTATTCCTGGTTATATTTTATTAAATGAGGAATAGGGTATTTTTTATTTATTTTTTTGGTGTGTGTGTGTGTGTGTGTGTGTGTTTTGTGTGTGTGATGAATTCAAAATGGAGGGTAAGGTAATATAGGAGAAGCTTGGGGACATTAAGGAATGTAGGAAATGCTGCCAATATCCTAAACTCCTACTTTAAAGTGCAGGCATTGCACTTCCCAACCTAGGCAGGTTGGATTTGTGAAGGACCTGCCTAGTATGGGCCAACAGGCCTACTGAAGTGTTCCTCCTTTCTTATGTTCTTATTTCCAAGTTCGGCTATATAAAAATAACCGGTTTCCCTGAATCCCTTCACTAAATATTACCCTGCTCACACTCCAACAGCTTGTCAGGTCCCAAAAACCATTCGGTTCCATTCACTCCTGTGTAACACCCTCACGCACGCTTGCTGTAAGTCCAAACACCTTGCCCACAAAACTACCTTTACCCCATCCCTCCAACCTTTTCAAGGATGTCCCCTATCCTGCCTTCCTTTCCCTACAGAGTTATACGCTCTCCAAGTCATTTTACTTTGATCCATTCGCTCTAAATGACCAAACCACCTCAACAACCCCTCTTCAGCCCTCTGACTAATACTTTTAATAACTCCACACCTCCTCCTAATTTCCACACACTGAATTTTCTGCATAATATTTACACCACACATTGCAATTAGACAGGACATCTCTACTGCCTCCAGCTGCCTCCTCGCTGCAGCACTTGCAACCTAAGCTTCACACCCATGTAAGAGTGTTGGTACCACTATACTTTCGTACATTCCCTTCTTTGCCTCTATGGATAACGTTTTTTGTCTACACAGATACCTCAACGCACCACTCCCCTTTTTTCCTTCATCAATTCTATGGTTAACCTCATCCTTCATAAACCCATCCGCTGACAAGTCAGCTCCCAAATATCTGAAAACATTGACTTCTTCCATACTCCTCTCCAGTGTGATATCCAATTTTTCTTTATCGAAATCATTTGATACCCTCATCACCTTACTCTTATCTATGTTCACTTTGAACTTTCTACCTTTACACACCCTCCCAAACTTGTCCACTAACCTTTGGAACTTTTCTTTAGAATCTCCCTTAAGCACAGTATCATCAGCAAAAAGTAACTGTGTCAACTCCCATTTTGTATTTGATTCCCCATAATTTAATGCCACCCCTCTCCCCAATACCCTAGCTTTTACTTCTTTCACAACCCCATCTAAAAATATATTAAACAACCATGGTGAAATTACACATCCCTGTCTAAGATGTACTTTTACTGGGAAGTACTCTCCCTCTCTGCTACACACACTAACCTGAGCCTCACTATCGTCATAAAAACTCTTTACAGCATTTAGTAACTTACTACCTATTCCATATACTTGCAACATCTGCCACATTGCTCCCCTATCCACTCTATCATATTCTTCTTCTTTCAACAAACTGGCCGTATCCCACCGAGGCAGTGTGGCCCAAAAAGAAAAACAAAAGTTTCTCTTTTCAAATTTAGTAATTTATACAGGAGAAGGGCTTACTCGCGCCTTGCTCCCTGCATTTTAGTCATTTCTTGCAACATGCATGGCTTATGAAGGAAGAATTCTGTTCCACTTTCCCCATGGAGATAAGAGGAAATAAACAAGAACAAGAACTAGAAAGAAAATAGCAGAAAACCCAGAGGGGTGTGTGTGTATATATATATGCTTGTTCATGTATGTGTAGTGTGACCTAAATGTAAGTAGAAGTAGCAAGACATACCTGAAATCTTGCATGTTTATGAGATAGAATAAAGACACCAGCAATCCTACCATCATGTAAAACAATTACAGTATTTCGTTTTACAATCACTTGGCAGGACGGTAGTACCTCCCTGGGCGGTTGCTGTCTACCAACCTACTACCTAGAACTCTATCATATGCCTTTTCTAAATCCATAAATACAATGAAAACTTTCCTACTTTTATCTAAATACTGTTCACATACATGCTTCAATGTAAACACTTGATCTACACCTCCCCTACCCACTCTAAAGCCTCCTTGCTCATCAACATTCCTACTCTCTGTCTAACCTCTAATTCTTTTAATAATAACCCTACCGTACACTTTTCCTGGTATATGTAGTGAACTATAATTTTTCCAATCTCTTTTGTACCCGTTCCCTTTATATAAAGGAACTATACATGCTCTCTGCCAGTCCCTAGGTACCTTCCCCTCTTTCATTCATTTATTAAACAAAAATACCAACCACTCCAACACTATATCCCCCCTGCTTTGAACATTTCTGTCATGATTCCGTCAGTTCCTGCTGCTTTACCCCCTTTCATTCAACGTAATGCCTCATGCACCTCCCCCACACTCACATCCTGCTCTTCTTCACTCCTAAAAGATGTTATACCTCCCTGACCAGTGCATGAAATTACCGCCTCCCTTTCTTCATCGACATTTAAAAGTTCCTCAAAATATTCCTGCCATCTACCCAATATCTCCAGCTTCCCATCAACTACAGTAACTCCCCTACTCTGTTTTTAACTGACAAATACATTCTTTCCCTAGGCTTTCTTAACTTGTTTATCTCACTGCAAAATTTCTTGACAGTGCCTCTTTCACTCTATAATCTGCTCTCATTTTGCACTCTCTCACCATTCTTTTTCTCTCCATATACTCTGCTCTTCTTATAACACTTCTGGTTTGTAAAAACCTCTCATAAGCCACCTTTTTCTCTTTTAACACACCCTTTACTTCTTCATTCCACCAATCACTCCTCTTTCCTCCTGCACCCACCCTCCCATAACCACAAATTTCTGCCCCACATTCTAATACTGCATTTTTAAAACTATTCCAGCCCTCTTCAAACCCTCCCCCCCCTCACTACTCATACTTGCACCAGCCCACCTTTCTGCCAATAGTTGCTCATATCTTGCCTGAACTTCCTCCTCTCTTAGTTTATACACCTTCACCTCTCTCTTACTTGCTGTTGCCATTTTCCTATTGTCCCCTCTACCTCATACTCTAACTGTAGCTATAACTAAATAATGATCCAATATATCAGTTGCCCCTCTATAAACATGTACATCCAGAAGCCTACCTATCAACCTTTTATCCATCAATACATAATCTAACAAACTACTTTCATTATGTGCTATATCGTACATTCTATACTTATCCTCTTTTTCATAAAATATGTATTACAGGTCGCCATCACAAATCTGGCAATCAGTTATTCAGTTCCTTCAGTTATTCGGCACTAATTTTGGCTAGCATAATTTCAAATTTCCAGGGTCGCCACACCAACCTGCTGGTACTGTTTGGTGGCACTACTTGTTGCATAAGTCATTCTAATTTCTTTTTCTCCATTTGTTATAACCTGCTTACTTTTAGCCCTAGCCATGCTTCCAATGAATAAAAGAAATGCTTCTCGTTGTGTAAAGCACCTACACAGTACATTATCCATTAAAGATAAGGTGGCTTTGAAGCCACTGTCGGTTGCCATGAGCTCAGTCTCATGAAGCAGGAGAATATGCTTTATTATTATGCTAATATCAACACTACAGCTTATTGCCTATCACAATTGATCTAATATGACATAATAAACAATATAAATAACATAAAACATGTTAAATACTCCAGAATAAATAATATTTGACATAATACCGGGCAGTTCGACAGAGGTATGAAGAGGATATGGTATACAAGTACCATTCTCCTATCCCTGTCTTGGGAGCTTATATTAGAGAAAACGGAGTGTATCACAGGGTTAACTGTGATATACACTCGTACTGCACCATAAACCTGAAACAAAAAAGTTATTTTCTCTATATAGATTATCACATTTAGCAGCATATGTGTAAAGAACCTAGGATAACCCAAAAAAGTCAGACAATGTGGCTTATTTATAGTACCTGGCTTGGGTTAGCCATATATGATTTTTGGTAAATATTCAATTCCCAGCCAGGGTAAAAACATTGGGCGTGTTTCTTTACACCTGTTGTCTATGTTCACCCATCAGTAAATGGGTACCTGGGTGTTAGTCAACTGGTGTGGGTGTTATCCTGGGACACTGACCTAATTTCCTTGAAATACTCTGCATAACAAGTGGCTTTCTATAATGTAGTAGTATGTCACTGATGTCAGCTAGGCCTGTATACCTTGTACACGTACGTGTAGTAAATAAAGATATTATTATTGTTATTTTCTCAATTGTTTGTTGGGTTATCTTATTGAAACTTGGGCAATGTATGATGGAAAGATACTTCTTAATGTACACCAAAAATGAAAAATCAGACCATAAATAGCGGAGTTCACTTCTCAGCCATTAGCGGCCGCTTAGAGGTATATTTTTTTATGGTTGTTATGGTTATATTTTCATTTTTTCGGTCTCATTTGATAGAATGAAAGATATATTACAGAAATAGATATGATTTTGATTGCTTTCATGACGAAAAGTACCTTGAAATTGTGCTCACAGTAGCGAAAATGTTCTATTCTTTAGCGAAGCTCAAGAGTAAACAAATGACATCACAGTCCAATACCTGTCCGCCTGCCAGTCCAAATTCCAATACGGAGTCAAGAATGGGTTGACATTATTTATACAATTATTACAATAATGCAGCAGTCTGCATAACAGTAAATCTTCTATTTTTTGTGAATAAAAATTCCAAATGGAAAGCAAAAGTAATATAAGAGGGGCCTGGAACTGTCGTTAATGAACAGAGAAAATGTTATTTTAGTGCCAGGAATGTCTGCATTGTTTATTCTGGACCCTGTTTTGAAATTAGCATCTGTTGAAATTTGTGTGAAACTGGCCAAAATCTCTGTCTCCTCTGCACTTCTCTCTTCTCCAGATGCATAAACGCTTACTATAACTCACTTTTCACATCCAACCCTTATTTTACACCACATAATCCTTGAATTTATGCATTTATATTCTCTCTTTTCCTGCCATAACTTATCCTTCAACATAATTGCTACTCCTTCTTTAGCTCACTCTATTTGAAACCCCTGACCTAATCCCATTTATTTCTCTCCACTGAAACTCTCCCACCCCTTCAGCTTTGTTTCACTTAAAGCCAGGACATCCAGCATCATCTCATTCATAACATCCACATTCATCTCTTATCATTTGCACAACATCCACGCACATTCAAACATCCCACTTGGATGGTTTTCTTCTTTTTCTTTTTAGTAGGCTATACGGGAAAAGGGGTTACTAGCCCATTGTTCCCGGCATTTTAGTTGACTTACAACACTCATGGCTTACGGAGGAAAGCTTCTTATTCCACTTCCCCATGGATATGAAAGGAAAAGGAATAAGAACAAGAACTTAACATAAAATCAAAGAAAACTCGGATGAGTGTGTAAACAATAAACATGTACGTGTATGTGTAGTGTGACCTAAGTGTCAGTAGAAGTAGCAAGATGTACCTGAAATCTTGCATGTTTATGAGACAGAAAAAAGACACCAGCAATCCTACCATCTTGTAAAATAAATACAGGCTTCCTTTTTACACTCACTTGGTAGGACGGTAGTACCTCCCCAAATGGTTGCTGTCTACCAACCTGCTACCTATGTGTTTTTATATTGGATTTTTTTTAAATTTTGTGTAAAATTCACAAAATTACTGACTTGTGCACTTTATAAAGTAGTTTTCATAAGTTAAATGGGCAGTTTCTTGTGCTCAGTCAATAAGCATACACTGTACTAGCTAAATAGCTAAGAATTTGTCAAATTGAGCAGTGAAATTGGCTGAAAATAGAACTCAGAGTGGGTAGAATCATCAATGCATATATTGTGCCCAGACTGCTAATTACTTTGCACCTACATATTTCAATAAGTTTTCTATAAAATTCCATACTTTTAGTATCATTACCCCTCAGGAAAAGGTTTTCTTCCATTTTAGATTTTTTTTTAAATGTGGATGTTAAACACCTTTAATTTTGGGGCTTTGGACAGTAAAGGGGTTAATAATTAACATTTTTCAACAATTATTTAAGATCTGAGTGTCTTCCACATCTAAAAGTTTAGTACAGGTCGGCAATCACTAATCTGGCAATCAGTTATCCGGTTCCATAAGTAATCTGGTGCTAATTTCGGCTAGCATAATTTCAAATTTCATCATTATACTGACCGGGAATTGTGCAGATGGTTGCAAATCCACAGCAGCAAGCCAGTGGAGGAGAAAGCAGTGATGAAAATGAGGGAGATGTAGCAGAGAGTCTCTGTTGATAGGTTTATTACGTGTTATTCTAACCTAACCATTCTGTAATCCGGCAAACTCACTAATCCGGCACACCGCAGGTCCCAATGATGCCGGATAAGTGATGGCCGACCTGTAATAAATATCACGATAATATAAAGTAACTTTTTTCAGGTCGACTCATCCTATACGACGAAGACACCACCACTAGGCCTGAGGGAGGCTGGAAGAAGCTGAACACTTTAGCCCACTATAATGTTCCTGATCTGGCCCAGTTAACCCTCATACCTAAACAGTCATCAATATATAACTACATGTCAATTCTTTCTGATAAATCAGATAAGTCACACCACAAGTACGAGACATTAAATATGAATAAATACACATCTGCCAGTCCGCCCCTCTCGCGGGCCACATCGCCCCTTAACCACGATAATGAAGCGGGGGTTAAGGTAGGAGCAAAGGTCCGTTTCACCACAAGGCAGGTTAGAGCCACACTTTTGTTTGTTCTTTTTTAAGTGTTATCTTTTATTCTGATCATGTTTGTTTCTTTTGATCATGCTTGACAATGTTTTTGATATGTTTGATGGTACTGTGTGTGTGTAGTGGGGATGTGTGTGGTTATTAATTTGTGCTTCAATAATTCCCAATTATACTAACAAGAAATAAAACTTTTATTAGTACAGGCGTGAGCTGTTTGAAGGAAATGGTTACAGTACAGCATTTAATTAATTTTTTATTTCCTTTGCTTACTAATAACTTCCCAACACTATAGATTCTTTCTGGAAATGCACTCACTTGTTCATCTACAAGCACGCTACTCTCTTCCTATCTAGGTTTATACACATACCCAAGTAATTATTGTTGAATTAGACACTTGTGCATCTTATCATGGAAACATTTTGCTATCCAATGGCTTCCTTAGTTCAGTACAGAGAAGAATGGTTGAAGATCAGAAGTTTGAAGTAATCAGTCCCTCAGCCATCCAGGCTGAGGGAATGATTACTTCAAACCCCTCCTGATTTTCAGCCATTCTTACCAGTATTGAACTCGGGAAGCCACTAGATGGCAAAACGTTTATACAATAAAGATACCCAAGTGTTGCTTAATTCAATAAAGATACCCAAGTGTTGCATAATTCAACAACCTGTGGATATTCTGAGCCATTTATCTACAGGTAATTATTACTTGCTGTAAACAAAAAAGTATATCTCGTTTACTTGCTCCAGTGGCTGTGATCATAGTATTGTATATCTTGTATCTATTACTAGAACCAAATACAGCTTTGGAAATTTTATAATGTGGCAAGGTTGCCTGTTGCCAATACAGTGGACTTAGGGGTCTGTTACTCCATAAGCATCCTGTTTATGGAAAGCACTTCACATTGAATATTTTGACAGATTCAAAAACAGCATTTTGAAGGAGGATACATTAAAAATGAAATATTGCTCATTCTTCCACAGGAATGTTAATAATGCAAATTGATATCGGTCTGCAGTTTTAAGCGATAACACAAACAATAAAAAATTTCTGATTATTGCCAAGATTGTGTTCTTCAGATTTACCAATTCCATATATCTAAATCCAAAGCCATTAATGTATGTAATTTATTTTATTATTATTATTACACTATTCAGGAAGAAGGATACTAAATCTGTCATACAGCACCTGATAACAGGAGGTAATGAGATTTGATCTGAGGAAGGGGTGGGTAGCTCCAATCCTTTGAATCAAGTCCTTCAGCAGCATCACAGCAACCCTCTGGAGAGGAATGCATGTAAAGCATTTCTGTTAGCATGTTTGTTACTGTATTGGCACCACATGTTTAGCTACCTTAAGTGTCAAACAGTAATATTAAGCATTTATTCAATGATTGTAATCCCTTTATTTCAGTGCCTTTATGCCAGTGAAGGGCTCTTGATATAAATAATTGGAGCTGCACTTTCTTTCTTCATATCAAACTTGATTACCTCTCATTCCCCATGTGCTGTATTGCCCTTTCAACTAATTATAAAATACAATTTTTCTTATTCCAACCATCCTATATCCATAATTATAAAAGAGGGTATTTTCCCATTTCCATATCAACAATTATATTGAGGCATTTGTGTTGGCTGTGAATGGTCAGACTTTCCTTAGTTCATCAGGATACAGTTTAATGAGAAACTTCTATAAATGATTTTGCATTGAACATTTATTACCAGGAGTGAAAAGTTGATAGTAATTATTCATCTTTAAGCTTTCTTTTTTATTGTAGTTTCTTTGTTAAATAAGAACATTTAAGATATACTTAGGGATGCAGTATTTGTGAGCATAAACATGAATGTAACTTTGTTGACTAGCAGTTTAATGGCTATTTCAGCTTATTGCATAATTTAACACATGCATAGAAAATGCACTTTATTTATTTAATTTATTTATTTAATTTTACTTATTTGTGTTCTCTGAGCTCATTCATTTTATTTGTTTTTTTGGTGACTAACCTGCACTTGTGAAGTTTGTAAAAAAAAAAATGCATTTAGGTATATGAGCATTAAAGTTAAGATTTTTCAGAAATAAAAAAGAAAATATGAAGGATATAGTAATAAAAGAGATACAGGATAGTGTGTAAGAAGTGGGAAGAGGAGGGGAGGTGGAGAGTGAAGGCTGTACTTTCTTCATCACTTGTGAAGAAATACACACCTCAGCCAGGTGAAAGAAACTCCATTCAGTGGTAGAGTGGGACATACTCTCCTGCCACTCTCCTTTTCTGCACTCATCTCCCTTATCTTTCCCCCCCCTTTTTCCTCCTCCCTTCCCCCAACTCCACCTCTACCCACTCTACCTCCTTGCTCATTTTCCTTACCACTCCACCTTTCCTTCCCCTTCAGCTCCCTCTTCCCTTTCCCTCTCCTTCAATAGCCCCCCTCCCAAGTCTCATTCCCATACATGTTTTCTCAATCTCTCCTTCTCTCTTCCTTTCTCCATCCTTTCCTTCCTACTTTTCCATCTCTCACACAAATTTCCTACAAGTACTGTTTTCTTTACATCTGTCTTGAGTCTAATAGAAACATTTGCTTTACTAATGCTAAAGTCTTACTAACTGCTCTATTTAGTACTGTACTTATTTCTGTAACAATGAATGCTTGTTGTGTACAATAACAGCTGTTGTGCCATAATAAGACCATGAAAGTAACAAAATAATAAATGAGACACTATTGCAATAAAATATGTTAGAAGTATATATATATTTTTTTTTTAACAAACTGGCCATATCTCATCGAGGCAGGGTGACCCAAAAAGAAAAATGAAAGTTTCTCTTTTAAAATTTGGTAATTTATACAGGAGAGGAGGTTATTAGCTCCTTCCAGCATTTTAGTCACTTCTCATGACACACATTCTGTTTCGCTTACCCATGGATAATATTATATTTAGGAAAATATCTCCATGGGAAAATGGAGAAGAATCCTTCCTCTGTAAGTCATGCATGCTGAAAGAGGCAACTAAAATGCCAGGAGCAAGGGGCTAGTAACCCCTTCTGTATAAACTGCTACGTAAATGTAAAAAGAAGGACTTTCTGAAAGTGTTTCTTTTTTGAGTTACCTGCCTTTGTGGGAGATGGCCAGTGTGTTTTAAAAAACAGGATATATCAGTAGTAGAAGTATAATTGTTTTTGTGCAGGTTTGGCATTTGGTTCGTCAACAAGAATCAGAACAGCGTGAGGGAGAGCGCACAAATAAAATGGTATCAGAGATCTACCTCACACGTCTGCTGTCCACGAAGCTCACGCTACAAAAATTTGTTGATGATCTGTTCGAGACGATATTCAGCACTGCACATCGGGGTTCTGCTTTGCCCCTTGCTATAAAATATATGTTTGATTTCCTTGATGATCAAGCACTACAGCATGGCATCACGGACCCTGAGGTGAGACACTGGCTGTGCTTTGTCATCTTAGCACACCATTTTCAGGAATATTTTTCTTGAGCATGCAGCCTTTTTTGTCATTCTCGGAAAATTATCTAAAGAATATTTTTCTTCATCATGGAGTATGATCCTTTGCCATTATTTTAAAAATATCCTGGATAAAAGTTTCAAACAGCTGTCTTTGCTGTTGAATAATCAAAAACATATGAAACATTAACAACGATGTGCTTGTAGCAACAAACATTAAAAATATCTTATTAATGATGCATAATAGTAATAACCAGAGAATATATTTTACAATAAGGAACTATTTTTGGTTAGAGGGAGAAAAGTTGAGAAATTTTGGGGAATAAGTGGACTTGGTATTTAAGAATAAGAGAGGCTAGATGTTAGTTGGAAAGTTGAAGGGGATTACTACCGTTCTGCCAAGTGAGTGTAAAATGAAAGCCTGTAATTGTTTTACATGATGGTAGGATTGCTGGTGTCTTTTGTCTGTCTCATAAATATGCAAGATTACAGGTACATCTTCCTACTTCTACTTACACTTAGGCAACATTACATGTTTATTTATACACACTCATCTGAGTTTTCTTTGATTTTATCTTAGTTCTTGTTCTAATTACTTTTCCTTTTATATCCATGGGGAAGTGGAATAAGAATCTTTCCTCCGTAAGCCATGCGTGTTGCAAAAGTCAATTAAAATGCCGGGAACAATGGGCTAGTAACCCATTTTCCTGTAATAATTACTAAAAAGATTAAGAAGAAGAAAATTGCCAAAGTGGGAAGTCTGAATGTGTGTGGATGTTTTGCGAATGATAAGGCTGGAGGCAGTGGAGATATCATGTCTGAGGGCAATGTGTGGTGTGAATATAATGCAGAGAATTCGTAGTTTGGAAGTTAGGAGGAGGTGCGGGATTACCAAAACTGTTGTCCAGAGGGCTGAGGAAGGGTTGTTGAGGTGGTTCGGACATGTAGAGAGAATAGGAGCGAAACAGAATGACTTCAAGAGTGTATTAGTCTGTAGTGGAAGGAAGGCGGGGTAGGGGTCGGCCTAGGAGAGGTTGGAGGGAGGGGGTAAAGGAGGTTTTGTGTGCGAGGGGCTTGGACTTCCAGCAGGCATGCGTGAGCATGTTTGATAGGAGTGAATGGAGACAAATGGTTTTTAATACTTGACGTGCTGTTGGAGTGTGAGCAAAGTAACATTTATGAAGGGGTTCAAGGAAACCGGCAGGCCGGACTTGAGTCCTGGAGATGGGAAGTACAGTGCCTGCACTCTGAAGGAGGGGTGTTAATGTTGCAGTTTAAAAACTGTATTGTAAAGCACCCTTCTGGCAAGACAGTGATGGAGTGAATGATGGTGAAAGTTTTTCTTTTTCGGGCCACCCTGCCTTGGTGGGAATCGGCCAGTGTGATAATAAAATAAAAAAAAAAAAGAGAGATGATTGTGGATATGAATGAGAAGAAGCTGGATGTCCTGGCTTTAAGTGAAACAAAGCTGAAGGGGGTGGGTGAGTTTCAGTGGAAAGGAATAAATGGGATTAGGTCAGGGGTTTCTAATAGAGTTAGAGCTAAAGAAGGAGTAGCAATAATGTTGAAGGATAAGCTATGGCAGGAAAAGAGGGACTATAATTGTATTAATTCAAGGATTATGTGGAGTAAAAGGTTGGATGTGAGAAGTGGGTTATAGTAAGTGTATATGCACCTGGGAAAGAGAGAAGTATAGAGGAGAGAGAGAGATTTTGGGAAATGTTGAGTGAATGCGTGGGGAGTTTTGAACCAAGTGTGAGAGTACTTGTGGTTGGGGATTTTAATGCTAAAGTTGGTAAAAATGTTGTGAAGGGAGTAGTAGGTAAATTTGGGGTGCCAGGGGTAAATGAAAATGGGGAGCCTTTAATTGAGCTATGTGTAGAAAGAGGTTTGGTAATAAATAATACATATTTTATGAAAAAGAGGATAAATAAATATACAAGGTATGATGTAGCACGTAATGAAAGTAGTTTGTTAGATTATGTATTGGTGGATATAAGGTTGATGGGTAGGCTCCAGGATGTACACGTTTATAGAGGGGCAACTGATATATTGGATCATTATCTAGTTGTAGCTACAGTTAGAGTAAGAGGTAGGTGGGATAAGAGGAAAATGGCAACAAGTAAGAGGGAGGTGAAAGTGTATAAACTAAAGGAGGAGGAAGTTCAGGTGAAATATTAGCAACTATTGGCAGAAAGGTGGGCTGGTGTAAGTATGAGTAGTGGGGGGGGGGGTGTTGAAGAGGGTTGGAACAGTTTTAAAAATGCAGTATTGGAATGTGGGGCAGAAGTTTGTGGTTATAGGAGGGTGGGTGCAAGAAGAAAGAGGAGTGATTGGTGGAGTGATGAAGTAAAGGGTGTGATAAAAGAGAAAAAGGTAGCTTATGAGAGGTATTTACAAAGCAGAAGTGTTATAAGAAGAGCAGAGTATATGGAGAGTAAACGAAAGGTGAAGAGAGTGGTGAGAGAGTGCAAAAGGAGAGCAGATGATAGAGTGGGAGAGGTACTGTCAAGAAATTTTAATAAAAATAAAAAAATTTTGGAGCGAGTTAAACAAGTAAAGAAAGTCTGGGGAACAAATGGATTTGTCAGTTAAAAACAGAGTAGGGGAGTTAGTAGATGGGGAGATGGAGGTTTTGGGTAGATGGCGAGAATATTTTGAGGAACTTTTAAATGTTGAGGAAGAAAGGGAGACGGTAATTTCATGCACTGGCTAGGGAGGTATACCATGTTTTATGAGTAAAGAAGAGCAGGATGCGAGTGTGGGGGAGGTGCGTGAGGCATTACGTAGAATGAAAAGGGGTAAAGCAGCTGGAACTGACGGGATCATGACAGAAATGTTAACCCTTAAACGGTCCAAACGTATATATACGTTCACTCGCATAGTGCCCCAACTTTTTTGAGGAAAAAAACAATCTTTTCTTTTAAAAGGAAAAAGGAGCATATGGTACCCAGGCATCCCCAATTATTTTAATATGGCACACAGTGAGTGCACACACCCATTCTCTCATGTCTAGGTGACTCAGGCTTAATGTGGCAATGTTGAATGAATGACAAAGAAAACGTATATATACGTTTGGGGCGCTACGCGCGTGGACGTATATATACGTTTGGACCGTTTAAGGGCTAAAAGCAGGGGGGAACATAGTGTTGGAATGGTTGGTATTTTTGTTTAATACATGTATGAAAGAGGGGAAGGTACCTAGGGATTGGCGGAGAGCCTGTATAGTACCTTTATATAAAGGGAAGGGGGACAAAAGTGACTGTAAAAATTATAGAGGAATAAGTTTACTGAGTATACCAGGAAAAGTGTACAGTAGGGCTATTATTGAAAGAATTAGAGGTAAGACAGAATGTAGAATTGCGGATGAGCAAGGAGGTTTTAGAGTGGGTAGGGGATGTGTTGATCAAGCGTTTACATTGAAGCATGTATGTGAGCAGTATTTAGATAAAGGTAGGGAAGTTTTTATTGCATTTATGGATTTAGAAAAGGCATATGATAGTAGATAGGGAAGCAATGTGGCACATGTTGCAAGTTTATGGAATAGGTGGTAAGTTACTAAATGCTGTAAAGAGTTTTTATGAGGATAGTAAGGTTCAGGTTAGGGTGTGTAGAAGAGAGGGAGACTTTCCCGGTAAAAGTAGGTCTTAGACAGGGATGTGTAATGTCACCATGGTTGTTTAATATACACATAGATGAGGTTGTAAAAGAAGTAAATGCTAAGGTGTTCGGGAGAGGGGTTGGTTTAAATTATGGGGAATTAAATACAAAATGGGAAGTGTCACAGTTACTTTTTGCTGATGATACTGTGCTAATGGGAGATTCTAAAGAAAAATTGCAAAGGTTAGTGGACAAGTTTGGGAGTGTGTGTAAAGGTAGAAAGTTGAAAGTGAACATAGAAAAGAGTAAGGTGATTTTTTTTTTCAACAAACCGGCCGTATCCCACCAAGGCAGGGTGGCCCAAAAAGAAAAACAAAAGTTTCTCTTTTTAAATTTAGTAATTTCTACAGGAGAAGGGGTTACTAGCCCCTTGCTCCCGGCATTTTAGCCGCCTCTTACAACACGCATGGCTTACAGAGGAAGAATTCTGTTCCACTTCTCCGTGGAGATAAGAGGAAATAAACAAGAACAAGAACTAGAAAGAAAATAGAAGAAAACCCAGAGGGGTGTGTGTATATATATATGCTTGTACATGTATGTGTAGTATGACCTAAGTGTAAGTAGAAGTAGCAAGACATACCTGAAATCTTGCATGTTTATGAGAAAGAAAGAAGTACACCAGCAATCCTACCATCCTGTAAAACAATTACAGGCTATTGTTTTACACTCACTTGGCAGGACGGTAGTACCTCCCTGGGCGGTTGCTGTCTACCAGCCTACTACCTAGGAATAAGGTGATGAGAGTATCAAATGATTTAGATGAAGAAAAATTTGATATCAAATTGGGGAGAAGTATGGAAGAAGTGAATGTTTTCGGATATTTGGGTGTTGACGTGTCAGCCAATGGATTTATGAAGGATGAGGTTAATCATAGAATTGATGAAGGAAAAAAGGTGAGTGGTGCATTGAGGTACATGCGAAGGCAAAAAATGTTATCTATGGCGGCAAAGAAGGGAATGTATGAAAGTATAGTAGTACCAACATTCTTATATGGGTGTGAAGTTTGGGTTGTAAATGCTGCAGCGAGGAGGAGGTTGGAGGCAGTGGAGATGTCTTGTCTAAGGGCAATGTGTGGTGTAAATATTATGCAGAAAATTCAGAGTGTGGAAATTAGGAGAAGGTGTGGAGTTAATAAAAGTACAGTGGACTCCCGCCTTACGATATTAATCTGTTCCTGAGAGCCCATTGTGAGCCGAAATTATCGTCAGGCGAATTAATTTTCCCCATAAGAAATAAATGAAATCAAATTAATCTGTGCAAGACACCCAAAAGTCTGAAAAAAAAAATTTACCACATGAAATATTAATTTTAATACACAAACTTAAGAAGACATGCACAATTAATACTCTTCTAAGAATAGAATACATGACACTTACTTTTATTGAAGATCTGGTGATGATTGATGGGATGGGAGGAGGGGAGTGTGGAAGTTGTTATTGTTTAGAAGGGGAATCCCCTTCCATTAGGACTTGAGGTACGTCCTTTTCCAGGGTTACTTCCCTTCTTCTTTAAATGCCATTAGGACCAGCTTGAGAGTCACTGGACCTCTGTCGCACAACAAATCTGTCCATAGAGTCTGTACTCCCTTTCCCTTTAAGTTTTGCTAAAAGGGGCCACGACATTGTATTGTAATAGTCCCAGATGGCTTGCAATAGCTGTGTTAGGGTGTTTTTCACCCCATAAAGGTTTGTATTTTTTCAACCCATTTTGCACAATTCCTTAATCTTTGAAGTAGGCCAAGGTTTCCACAACTGGCATGGACAACACAGACACACAACACACAGACAAGACAGACCACGACGACAGAACACAGACACAGACGGGACCCACGACACAGAAGGACACAAGACAGCACACAGACAAAAACCCCCACACAAGACAAGACACACACACACAACACACACACACCACACCACACACACAACACACACAGACACACACACACACAGCACCACAAAACACACGACACAACACACACCACACACACACACACCCACACAAAAACACACACACACAACACCCCCAAACCACACCACACCACACACACACACGACACACCACACAGACACAACACACGACACAACAACCACACACACACACACACACACGACACACCACCCGACCCACACACACAGACAACCACCACACACCCCAAAGCAACAACACACGACCACACACACAGACAACACACGGGGGCCCAGGAGCTCGGACTCGACCCCAAAAATAATAGGTGAGTACGGGGCACACACACACACACAACACACACACACACAACACATATCGTGGGGGTTCTTAATGGGTATCGGGGTTTTAAAGGAAACCCCCAAACTTGTTGGATGGTAACTTTTTGTCGGCTGTGATGATGAATGTGGAGCCCGCCTTCCCTGTCTTGCCTGTAGGTCTACACGGTCTGAGACCGGGGCAGAGGTACGAACGTGCTATGCGCATCCGTGACGTCACCAAAAAGTCACAGGCCCAAAAAAGGGGTTCCCCATTAAAAGCAAGGGGTGATATATATGTTATGTTTAACACAGGGAAACAGCAACTATGTTTAGAACACACACACACACACACACACCACACACCACCACACACACACACACAACACACACACACACACACCCCACACACACAAAACACAACACACACAAACACACACCACACAACACACACACACCACACACACACACACACCCCACACACCACACTACAACACACACTTTTTACACACCAACACAAAACTGACACCACACGCACACCGGTGTGTAATTATAGGGAAATTTTTTTTATCCAAAAGATGTATGGCGGATTTAACGTAACCGATGCCATCTTAAGGCGGGAGTCCCCCCCTGTATTAGTAAGGGTGAAAAAGGGTTTTTTGAAGGGTTTGGGCATTTAGAGAGAAAGGGTAAAGTAGAATGACATGGGAGCGTATAAATCTGTAAAGGGAAAGGGAAGGGGGGGGTAGGGGTCGTCCTCGAAAAAGATGGAGGGAGGGGGTAAAGGAGGTGTTGTGGGCGAGGGGTGTGGACTTCCAGCAAGCGTTCGTGAGTGTGTTAGATAGGAGTGAATGGAGACAAATGGTATTTGGGACCTGACAAGCTGTTGGAGTGTGAGCAGGGTAATATTTAGTGAAGGGATTCAGGGAAACCGGTTATTTTATATAACCGGACTTGAGTCCTGGAAATGGGAAGTACAATGCCTGCACTCTAAAGGAGGGGTTTGAGATATTGGCAGTTTGGTGGGATATATTGTGTATTTTTATACGTATATACTTCTAAACTGTTGTATTCTGGCACCTCTGCAAAAACAGTGATTATGTGTGAGTGAGGTGAAAGTGTTGAATAATGAAAGTATTTTCTTTTTGGGGATTTTCTTTCTTTTTTGGGTCACCCTGCCTCAGTGGGAGACGGCCGACTTGTTGAAAAAAAAAAAATATAGGTAGGTTGGTAGACAGCAACCACCCAGGGAAATACTACCGTCCTGCCAGATAACTGAAACAGAAACCTGTAACTGTTTTACATGATGGTAGGATTGCTGGTCTCTCTTTCTGTCTCATAAACACGCTAGATAACAGGGATATCTTGCTACCCCTACTTACACTTTGGTCACACTTCACAGACATGCACATGCATATATATATATATACATACATCTAGGTTTTTCTCCTTTTTCTAAATAGCTCTTGTTCTTCTTTATTTCTTCTATTTTCCATGGGGAAGTGGAAAAGAATCCTTCCTCCGTAAGCCATGCGTGTCGTATGAGGCGACTAAAATGCCGGGAGCAATGGGCTAGTAACCCCTTCTCCTGTAAACATTTACTAAGAAAGAGAAGAAGAAAAACTTTATAAAACTGGGGTGCTTGAATGTAGTGCTGATGACAAGAAACAGATGATTGCTGATGTTATGAATGAAAAGAAGTTGGATCTCCTGGCCCTAAGTGAAACAAAGCTGAAGGGGGTAGGGGAGTTTCAGTGGGGGGAAATATATGGGATTAAATCTGAAGTATATGAGAGAGTTAGAGCTAAGGAAGGGGTATCAGTAATGTTGAAGGATCAGTTATGGAAGGAGAAAAGAGAATATGAATGTGTAAATTCAAGGATTGTGTGGATTAAAGTAAAGGATGGATGTGAAAAGTGGGTCATAATAAGCATGTATGCACCTGGAGAAGAGAGGAATGTAGAGGAGAGAGAGAGAGATTTTGGGAGATGTTAAGTGAATGTATAGGAAGAACAAGAACTAGAAAGAAAATAGAAGAAAACCCAGAGAGGTGTGTATATATATATGCTTGTACATGTATGTGTAATGTGACCTAATTGTAAGTAGAAGTAGCAAGACATACCTGAAATCTTGCATGTTTATGAGACAGAAAAAAGGACACCAGCAATCCTACCATCATGTAAAACAATTACAGGCTTTCGTTGTACACTCACTTGGCAGGACGGTAGTACCTCCCTGGGCGGTTGCTGTTTACCAACCTACTACCTACCTGGAACGAATTAAGTTCAAGTACCGAGGTTCCACTGTACAGTGCTGTAGATCATAATTAATCTTAAGAGTTTTATGTAGATTTGTGAGAAAACTTAGAGTTCTGAATACTAATATTTATGTGTGGTTTCACATTTGTGTGGGAAGCCCAACCACAAGTACTATATGTGAAGTATGAATAGATTAAGAAATGCTGTAAGGTTAGGAGGACAAAGCTTGGGACACAGGATCAAGTCTTCGAGTGTGAATGTGTGCCAAACGTAGATCTATATTTGTTCGCGTAGCACTCCGACCTTGATTTTCTCTATAAGAAAGCATGTAAAAAAAAATGTAGATCTACATTCAGAGCGCTACGCGAGCAAACGTAGATCTACGTTGGGACAGTTTAAAGGTTAAGTAGGTGTGTGCCAGGGGGTTCAAGATCAATTTGTATCTAGGTAAAACCCAAGCAATTTGCTCTCATATTATCTGGTTGTTTGTTTGTTTTTAATTTTGCTGGATTGGATGATTTTTACCAAACCTGATATTGTTTAATAGTAAATTAAAAATTGTTGCTAGATTTCCATTTACGTTTATGCTGTCTTAGAGTAACAAAACATTTCCTTAAAATGAATGCTTAATGAGTGATATATTTCAGGTGGTACATACTTGGAAGAGCAATAGCCTGCCCCTCAGGTTTTGGGTCAACCTTATAAAGAATCCCAACTTTGTATTTGATATTCATAAGTCCAATATTGTGGATGCCTGTTTATCAGTAGTCGCTCAGACCTTCATGGATTCTTGCTCCACTTCTGATCATAGATTAGGTAAGCTTAATTCATCAATAAAGCCCTATATATCTGGATTAATATATGCTAATGTATATCCATTACCAGTAATCTTCTAAACCTTTGTTATTACTAAATAGCAAAGGTTTAGAATTACACCTACCATCCGACTTACGACCTGCTCGACTTACGACCACTCGACTTACGACCACTCGACTTACGACAGTGTTTTTTTATGCCAAATTTCTGGGAAATAAACAACTATTTGTGTTGTACACAGTGTTTATCCTAAACCTTACAGTATAAAATACAGTACTAACAACATAAAAAGTAAAGTAAAACATGAAATACCAAAATAAAACAATAAAATAGTCATTACAAAAATGTTTTGTTGATATTCAGTAGTAAAGTTCGACTTACGACCATTTCGACTTACGACCGGTTTCTCGGAACTGAACTCGGTTGTAAGTCGGATGGTAGGTGTATTACTATTTGATTTACTAAATATTATTTTTTCTTTTACAGGAAAAGATTCTCCAAGTTCTAAATTGCTATATGCCAAAGACATTCCTATTTACAAGGAGTGGGTCGAGCGTTATTATGCTGATATAAAGATCATGCAACCTATATCCGACCAGGACATGAATGCAATGCTAGCAGAAGAGTCCCGGGTAAGTCCAGTAAGTAAATATAGAGCTCAGGATTCCCGAGACATCACTGTTCTAGGATTAATTCATTTTGGTATTGAAATAAACTTGTCATGAAATTATCTAAATATTTTTACATCATGTATATAATTGGCCTGTTCTTGTGGCATTCTGCTTTGTTTTTATGCTACAGATATCACTAGTTAAATTTGCTTTGTTCATAATTACTTTGGTTGTGATATTTTACCTTGTTTCAAATACTTGTTTTATTACAGCAACATTCATCATAAAAATTTTCAGCTATTCTGCAAGCAGTTTATATTGATATAAAACACCCTAGATGAAATTATGGAACTCAAACCTTGTGGACTTAATGGACTAAGCAATTGTAAGACTTATCATGTTCATATATGACACACAAATCAGAATTGAATGCTTGTGGTCTAAGTCTTCAAGGAGCAGGTCTATATGTATACTTTATTCAGTTAAGTTACCAATAGATTTGTCTGAAAATTTCACTATATACAATGCTATTAAGTGATCATAAATACAGAACCCTGCTCTGCTCAAAGGTGTAGACAATGTAGGCACTCTTCTTTTCAACTCAACAACTCGTTAAAAATAATTGAGGTCAGATAACTTAAATAATGACTATTATCTACCCAGTTCATTGCAGCTAATGCTGCTGGTAGGTAAGACACATGGGCAACAGTTAGGCAACTTTATTCCAAAACTTTTTGCCTACACAGTAGGCTTCTTCAGTCGAGTACAGAAAGTAGGCAGGAGCAGTGGAGATGTGGCATCGTCTTCACGTCTCCACTGCTTCTGCCTACTTTCTGTACTAGACTGAAGAAGCCTAATCTGTAGGCAAAACACTTCGGAATAAAGTTACCTAACTGTTACTATTACGATAAACTTCATAAACAATAGGCGATGTTAGTCTATGGGATTTTTATGGAGAATTATACTCTAGTTTTATCATAATAAGGAATCATTTTTTGTGTATTGATTAATAAGGAGATCAAAAAAACTTTGTAAATTGTATCTTTAATATAACGTAAATGACGTTATTGACTTAAGGTACTTTAATTGTACAGTGGACCCTCAGTTAATGACGTCATCAGATAACACGTTTTTGCATCAAAATATTGGCTCAGTTAACGACAAAGAACTCAGTTAGTCATTCGTCCCAAATGTGTCTGCATGACCTAAGCGGCCCGGCCACTCCATGTACAGCCAGTGAGGACGATTCCAAGCGTACATGCGATACATCTTGTATTCCATTGCTTTTAGTGGTTGTAACTGCTAAATAAGCCACCATGGGCCCAAAAAAAGCTTCTAGTGTCAGCCCTTTGGTAAAGAGCATGAGAAACACTATAGAATTCAAGAAAAAGTAGGTAGAAAGATGCAAAAGTGGTGGTGGTGGTAGTGATGGTGGTACACCAGCCAGGGTACTTCCCCACACACCAGTCAGGGTACTTCCCCACTTACCAGCCAGGGTACTTCCCCACACACCAGCCAGGGTACTTCCCCACTTACCAGCCAGGGTACTTACACCCCCACTTACCAGCCAGGGTACTTCCCCACTTACCAGCCAGGGTACTTCCCCACTTACCAGCCAGGGTACTTCCCCACTTACCAGCCAGGGTACTTCCCCACTTACCAGCCAGGGTAATTCGCCACTTACCAGCCAGGGTAATTCTCCACTTACCAGCCAGGGTACTTCCTCACATACTAGCCAGGGTACTTCCCCACATACCAGCCAGGGTACTTCCCCCACATACCAGCCAGGGTACTTCCCCACACAACAGCCAGGGTACTTCCCACACACCAACCAGGGTACTTCCCCACATACCAGTCAGGGTACTTCCCCACATACCAGTCAGGGTACTTTCCCACATACCAGCCAGGGTACTTCCCCACACACCAGCCAGGGTACTTCCCCACATACCAGCCAGGGTACTTCCCCACACATGATTTGATTTGAGTGGGACTTGCACATGAGTGAATAGAATTCTCAAAGTTTATTGCTTGGGAAGCATTGAAAATTGGATTGGGCAAATACGATTCTGTTAGTGGGATGGTTTGTGAAGGACCTGCCTAGTATGGGCCAACAGGCCTGCTGCAGTGTTCCTGCTTTATGTGCAAACATTTATGGATGAACATCACCCTGACACAGCTGTTGCAGGCCATGCTGGCAACATCTACAATGACAATGTTGTGTCCCATTTTAGGGAAATTTTAAAGAGACACCAGAAACAGAGCTCTCTGGACAGATATTTAGTGCCACATGTGTGCATTGATTTCAAGCTAGTCCTAGTGGTATTAAAAAACAAAGAAAGGAAGTAACCCCAGAAAAGGACTTGGTACCTGAAGTCTTTATGGAAGGGGATTCCCCTTCCAAATGCTAGTACACCTTCATCCTCTCCCCTCCTCCTGTCTCATCACTCATTAATAAGTCTTCAATAAAGGTAAGTGTCATTTTAGTATTGTTTATTCTGCATGTCTCATCATTTTCTGTGTAGAGAAATGTATATTTCATGTAAAAAAAATTATTTTGTTTAATACTTTTGGATGTCTTAAATGGATTAATTGAATTTCCATTATTTCTTAAGGGGAAAATTAATTCAGATAACGACAGAATCGGTTGAAGACAAGCTCTCTGGAATGGATTAATGTCGTTAACTGAGGGTTCACTGTACCTTTTTCAGTAATTATATATATACACAGACTTTATACACAACTTATAAATTACCATGACCTTCATTTTAGCTGAATAGGCCTTTAATATAAATATAATCTATCAAGTTACAGTGTCTCTATTTTCCTAGACGATTAGCGTTGACTAGAATACTTGAAGTCTTTTAACACACGAGAACTTCTATACAATGAAAGTTTCACAAGTTCTGGTGACTTTAGAGAATAAAGCTCTAGACCAATAGCTTCTTAATTTAAGATAAAATGAGTAAGCAATGAAGGCCTCTACACCCAGAGAGGTGCTGTACCGACTACTCCACTCACCTCTGACGTAAGCTCACGTCAGGCAGGTAGTAACCAGAGGTGAGGCTGTACAAACATTAAATGGTTGTTACCACTGGTAAATGATTCATCATCATCATATATATTCTTTCTTTCTTTCAACACACCGGCCGTAGTAGTAGGTTGGTAGACAGAAACCACCCAGGGAGGTACTACTGTCCTGCCAAGTGAGTGTAAAATGAAAGCCTGTAATTGTTTTACATGATGGTAGGATTGCTGGTGTCCATTTTTCTGTCTCATAAACATGCAAGGTTTCAGGTATGTCTTGCTACTTCTACTTACACCTAGGTCACACTACACATACATGTACAAGCATATATATACACACACCCCTCTGGGTTTTCTTCTATTTTCTTACTAGTTCTTGTTCTTGTTTATTTCCTCTTATTTCCATGGGGAAGTGGAACAGAATTCTTGCTCCGTAAGCCATGCGTGTTGTAAGAGGCGACTAAAATGCCGGGAGCAAGGGGCTAGTAACCCCTTCTCCTGTACATATTACTAAATTTAAAAGGAGAAACTTTCGTTTGTCCTTTTGGGCCACCCCACCTCAGTGGGATACGGCTGGTGTGTTGAAAGAAAGATATATATCTATATTACAGTAGTAGGTTGGTAGACAGTAGCCACCCAGGGGAGTACTACCGTCCTGCCAAATGAGTGTGAAACGAAAGCCTGTAATTGTTTTACATGATGGTAGGATTGCTGGTGTCTTTTGTCTGTCTCATAAATATGCAAGATTACAGGCACGTCTTGCGACTTCTACTTACACTTAGGTCACACTACACATACATGTACATGTTTATTTGCACACACTCATCTGAGTTTTCTTTGATTTTATCTTAATAGTTCTTGGTCTTATTACTTTTCGTTTTATATCCATGGGGAAGTGGAATAAGAATCTTTCCTCCGTAAGCCATGCGTGTTGTAAAAGTCAACTAAAATGCCGGGAACAATGGGCTAGTAACCCCTTTTCCTGTAATAATTACTAAAAAGAATAAGAAGAAAATTGTCAAAGTGGGAAGTCTGAATGTGTGTGGATGTTGTGCAAATGATAAGAGAGATGATTGTGGATGTTATGAATGTGAAGAAGCTGGATGTCCTGGCTTTAAGTGAAACAAAGCTGAAATGGAGCTCAAAGTAGGGGAAATGTTTGATTTTTTGCCGATGTTCAAAAGTAAACAAATGATGTCATTGTCCAATAAATGTCCAACTAGCCATTCTAATATGCAGTCATGAATGGGTTGATGTTATTTATACAATTATTACAGTATTGCAGTAGTCTGCATAATAGTAAATCTTCTATTTTTTGTTTGAATAAAAATTCAAAACAGAAAGCAAGAGTAATATCAGAGGGGCCTGGAGACATGACTGATGAACAAAGAAAATGTTATTTTAGACCCAGGAATGTCTGCATTGTTCATTCTGGACCTTATTTTGAAATTGTCATATTTTTTAATTTTCGTGAAATTGGCCAAATTTCAAATTTCTGACCACGTTATTGGGTAGTTGAAATTGGTAAATGGGCAGTTTCTTGTACTCAATTGATAGAAAAAATGGAGTTCTAAAGAAATAGCTATGAATTTGGTCGACTGAAGCAAAGGAATTAGCCGAAAATAGGGCTCAAAGTGGGCGAAATCGCCGATTTGTAAATATCACCGATGTCGCTAATTTCGTGAGAGCGTAATTCCGCCAGCTTTCCATCAAATTTCATTTTTTTGGTATCATTACAATCAGAAAAAGATTCTCTATCATTTCATAAGAAAAAATAATTTTTTTTTTTTTTAAATTTTGCGACACCAGGAGACACCTCAGGATTGGGGGTTGTGACAGTCAAGGGGTTAAGGATGTGAAAGAGCATCCACAAGAATGTTTCTAGGGCCTTTTATATGATTTATACTGAAGGAATAAGGTTGGATTCTGAGAGCCCACCTCAGAATCCGGGCATTCTTTGATTTCATCGTATTTATAAAAGTCAAGAGGTTGTGATTGGAAAAAACTGATACTTTATGAGGCGATGTTTCCAAGTACACATCAATATACTCTAAAGAAACCACTAGGGCTAATGCCTAATGCCTCTTTTTCCACCGTTGAAAAATTTTTTTGGTGGGGCTTTAATTTAGATGAAAAATAACAAATGGGATGCAAAACTACAGTCTCTGCTGTATTTTGTAGTAAGATGGCTCCTATAGCATAGCATCTAGCATCAGTATGTAAGATAAGGGGTTTATGAAAATTGGGACTTTGTAATATAGGAGAGGACGTAAACAATCTCTTTAATTTTTCAAAAGCTTCATTACATTCCAAGGTCCATTTAAAGGTTACTCTAGGGCTAGTTAATTCAGTCAAAGGAACAGCTAATTGTGCAGAGGTTGGACAAAATCTTCTGTAGTAACTAATCATACCCAGAAATCTTTGCACTCCTTTTCTATCACTCAGAATAGGGAATTCAGTAATGGCTTTTACTTTAAGGTTAAGGGGGACCACTTTCCCTTGTCCTATTTGAAAACCTAAATATTTAATAGTGGCTTATCCAAAAGCACACTTCACTAAATTTACCATAAAATTAAAGCTTTCTAATGATCTGAATAAAGCTTCTAGATAAAGCTTTATTCACCACCAAATCATGAAGATATGCCTCGACTCCTCCCAAAGGTTGGGTTAGCTCGTTCATAAGTCTCTGAAAGGTTGAGGCCGCATTGCATAGACCGAAGGGCATAACTCGGTAATTGAACAAACTATCTTTAATGGCATAGGCTGTTTTGTCTCTATCCTTTGGAGCAAGAGGGAATTGGTAATACCCTTGCAGTTAATCAAGTCGACTCATGAATGTAGAGCTGGAGATTGTATCTATCAGGTCGTCTATTTGAGGAAGAGGGTATCCGTCTGGTACTGTGACAGAGTTAAGCTTACGGAAGTCCATACACATACAGAATGTTCCGTCTGGCTTAGGAACTAACAGGCAAGGAGACACCCAAGGACTCTTACTTCGTTCCGCAGGCCATGTTCGAGAAGAAGCTCAACTTCTTGCTTCAACAACTGGTGTTTAGCTGGACTCTATAAGGTGGTTGTTTGATTGGACGAGAATCAAGGAGCTCGACTTCATGATACCCTAGAGCGCAAGTCTTTGGCAAATCTCCAAATAAGCTTTTATAATTTACTATGTTACTTATTTCTTGCCTTTTTGAATTGTCCAGATTGTTAAGAAGTTTATCCAAATTATGTAGAGCTTCAGAATTTTTAAGGTGAGCGTCAGCTCTTTTGACTCCTTCTGATGATGTATTTTCTCCGATTGTAGATAAGGTAGTGATGGGTATCGTAGGTAGTGTTTTGGAATGATAGGATTTCAGTTGATTTATGTGAAATACTCTGTTCCGTTTTCCAGGTATCTTCACTACATAGTTTACATTTTCTTTACTCACTACCGCGTAAGGACCTAGGTAACGCGGTAAGAGAGCATGTCCAGGAACTAACCTCTGAGCCATTACTAAATCTTTGGGTTGAAAAGAGCGGGGTTTCACTCGTTGGTCATACCAAAGTTTCATTTTCCTTTGAGCTGTAGACAAATTTTCTGCAGCTAATTCCCCTAGCTTGAGGTAACCGTTCTTGCATCAGAATTGGTGATGATTTAATTGAACATTCAGTCTTTCCTGTCCAAGTATATCTTTCATTACAGTTAATGGGTCTCTGACCTGGCGCCCGTATATTAGCTCGAACGGGGTGAAACCCATACTTTCTTGTTTACTGTTTCATAAAGCGAATAATAACAAAGGTGTCCCCTCATCTCGGTCTTGGGAAAATTGTTCACAATATGCTCTTAGTATAGATTTTAGAGTCTGGTGAAAACATTCCAGAGCTCTTTGGGATTGAGGATGATCACTCGTGGACATCAAAGATTCTATACCTAAGTGGGACATTGCTTCTCTGAAAGTTTTAGAAGTAAAGTTCGTCCCTTGGTCTGCTGAATTTCTCTGGGGATTCCCACTTGAGAAAAGAACTTTAATAGGGAACGAAACAGTTACCCAAGAAGTAATTTTCCTTACCGGGATGGCTTCGGGATATCTCGTACTAGTATCCATAATAGTAAACAGATATTGATTTCCCTGACGGATCTTTGGCAGCGGTCCCACACAATCAATAATTAGACGAGAGAAAGGTTCTCCTCGTGCAGGAATAGAAATTAGGGGGGCCGGGGGGGTTTATGAGCAGGCTTACCTGCCTTCTGACAAATATGACATTCTTTAACATATTTTCTTACCTTCTTCCCAGTCTTGGGCCAATAAAAATGTTTTATGATATTTCCTAAAGTTTTCCTTGTTCCAAGATGTCCACCTAGAGGACTATTATGAGAAAATTCAAGAGTGGTATTTTGGAAAGAAGTAGGCAACACTACTAAAGTCCTCATGTTCTTGGAACCATTACTTGTCTCCTTTTTCATAAGGATGCCATCCTTGTAATAACAGTTTTCTAATACTTTGGCCTGTTCCTCAGAAACTGCTACACTTTTACAGTGATTCAAGTCTGGATCTAATGTTTGAGTCTGAATCAGATCATTTCTTCCAAGGGATATTTTTTATTTATTTAATGATAATCCCCACATTAATGCAAGTGACTACCTGGAAAATGAGCTCAAAAACTGTTGACCATGTTTTGAAACAAAGCTGTTTTTGGTCATAAAAGATATTTTAGGAAAAATTTCTTAATTATTTTGCCCTATGTCGTAATTCAAGAGGAGTGCTTTGATGCCAATGATAGCTCTAGATCTAAAGAATTTGGGCTACCAGATCTCGTTTGCAGTCACTGTACGACTTCCTACAAATATAAGCTTTTCCTCAGTTATTTACATTATAGTCTGTTACTAGCCATAGGTCAGTCTCAAATTTTTATTTTTTTATTTAGGAAAACTGGATATATCGGCCATGTTTCTCATGTCATATTCCATCACTTAGGCTGGGTCACACACACATTCAAATTTGTCAGCTTGAGTTTCCCAAACTTCAATATTCCATTAGAAGGTTCATCAGCTATAAGAGCTTCAAACATTTCATTCCAGCAGGGCTCTAGTTGCTATCAGTTGGATGGGTCATGAGACTAGGAAGGAGAAAGTTGCTTCAACTGCAGTGATCATTTTTTTTTCATAAACCAAGGCTGGGTTACAAAAAAATCTGATCAGTGTACTTTGACATAGATGGGAGCAAATCAAATTTTTTTTTTTAATCGTCTCAGCAGTCAACACTTGCAGCATCTTCATAACTTAGAGGAAACTGGTGATAATAATTATATATAAATTGTTTATTAACATGCAAGTCACAGGTCCAAACAGATGGTACTAAATTAGCTGTTTTCAGTATAGCAGTATTCTCTGGAAAAAGAGTTTAGATCTAGGTGAAATACCAGAGGAATTAAAATGAGCAGGCATAGCCCTTCTCTATAAATGAGGAAAGTAGAGCGCTAGTAAAAAATTAGACCATTAACATCCTACATCATCAGTCTTTGGAAGGGTGATGCAATGCCAAATTACAGTCTTTATGAAAAGGCATGACTTGCACAACCCAACCCAACATGAATTTAGAGTGAGAAGATCATGCTTTTCACAGCTGTTGGATTTGCAAGGAAAATGTAGATGTGGTGTACACAGATTTTGTGACAGCATTTTTATACTGTGCACACTCACCGCATAGACCCTCTCTCTCGTATCTAGGCCAAAATTTACCACTCACAGCTTACCTGATTGAGCCAAGCTCATGGCGTAAACCTATGTGATGGACCCTGGGGTCAATAATGTTGATTTACATGACAGAAGGAGGTTTAACCCTTTGACTGTTTCGGTCGTATATATACGTCTTGTGAGCCAATGTGTTTGACGTATATATACTCAAAAATTCTAGCGGCTTCAAATCAAGCAGGAGAAAGCTGGTAGGCCCACATGTGAGAGAATGGGTCTGTGTGGTCAGTGTGCACAGTATAAAAAAATCCTGCAGCACGCAGTGCATAATGAGAAAAAAAAAAACTCCGACCATGTTTTTGGATTAAAATGCCAACTTTGAGGTGTATTTTCGTATAGTATTTATGGTTGTATTCTTGTTTTCTTGGTCTCCTTTGATAGAATGGAAAACATATAGAAATGGAAGTGGTTTTGATTGGTTTTACTAAGAAAAGGATCTTGAAATGGAGCTCCAAGTGGCAGAAATGTTCGATTTTTGCCGATGTTCAGTAGTAAACAAATGGTGTCTTTGTCCAATAAATGTCTAACTAGCCATTCTATTATGCAGTCAAGAATGGGTTGACATCATTTATACAATTATTACAATATTGCAGTAGTCTGCATAACAGTAAATCTTCTATTTTTTTTTTTTTTTTTTTTTTTGTTAATAAAAATTCAAAATAGAAAGCAAGAGTATTATAACAGGGGCCTGGAGATGTGACTGATGAACAGCGAAATATGTTTAGTGCCAGTTATGTCTGCATTGTTCATTCTGGATCCTATTTTGAAACTGACATTTTTAATTTGCATGAAATTGGGCAAATTGCCAATTTCTGACCACTTTATTGGGTAGTTGAAATTGGTAAATGGGCGGTTTCTTGTATTCAATAGAACAAATGGAGTCCCAAAGAAATAGCTGAGAGTTTGGTCGACTGGAACAATGGAATTGGCCGTAAATAGGGTTCAAAGTGGGCGAAATTGCTGCTGCGTAAATGTCACCAAGGTCGCTAACTTTGTGAGAGCGTAATTCTGCAAGTTTTCCATCAAATTTCGTACATTTGGTGTCATTATCATCTGGAAAAGATTCTCTATCATTTCATAAGAAAATATAATATATATATATATACAGTGGACCCCCGGATAACGATCAGCTCCCAACTCGACCAATTATGTAAGTTTATTTTTGCAAGTGCTTTTGTAGGTGTATTTCTGGGGACCGGAAATGGACTAATCTAATTCACAATATTTCTTATGGGAACAAATTCGGTCTATAACGGCACCCAAACAGACTTCTGGATTGAAATAATATCGTTATGCGGGGGTCCACTGTAATGTATATTGTATGTATGTATATGTGTATATATTATATATATATTATATATATATATATATATATATATATAATATATATATATATATATATATATATATATATATATATATATATATATATGCAGCATGCATGCATGCATGCAATAAGATCACAGTAAACGGGTGATTTCAGAATATGCAAAACAACCACTCTGAAAGAATAGAGAAATTCCAAGCGCTTTCGTGACTACTCACATTATCAGGGAACTATGATAATGTGAGTAGTCACGAAAGCGCTTGGAATTTCTCTATTCTTTCAGAGTGGTTGTTTGTGTGCGCGCGCGCGCACACACACACACACACACACACACATTTTATTTATTTATTTATTTATTTTTTCCAAATATTTTGTGATACAGGGAGATACTTTAGGATTTGGGGTTGCAACAATCAAAGGGTTAATCTAGGATATTTGAATGGGTATGGGTATGATAAGTGATCATTGATATTAATTTTATTATGAATGAGAAGAAATTGTATGTTTTAGCATTATTAAAAAAGGTGGGAGGATTTTAATGGGAGGGGTAAAGGGGATCAGGTTGGGTGTATCTGAGAGCTAAGGAAGAAGCCTCTTTAAGGGGGACTCCTTGTCGTGGTAAAGAGGCTCTTGGTCTTAGGAATTGGACCTTCTTGTATTCTTCCTCAGACCGAACCTAATTACCCCCAATCTCCCCTTCCCTATCCCCTCCCCCCTTTTTTTCCCTTTCCTAACCCCCATCCTATCCCTCCCTTTTCCCTGTCTCATTTGTAGCCTCTGGGGTCCTCCCCTCTAGCATTACAGTTTCTAGGTGGGGGGAAAGTGTGCCGGGGTTCATCCCGCTCCTTGGGGTTCCTTGAGAGTGGTGCAGTTTGCCATGGAATCTGAATCATCTGGAGGTGCCCTGCTCTCTTCCCAGATTTCCAGGTGGTGGGGAGAGGTGTCCTTCAGGTGACAGGTGTATCTCCAGAGGTTGCCTGTCGGTTCTGGGAGGTGGCAGCTGAAGGAGGTATGCTTTGTGGCGGGTATCTGACTCCCCTCTCTTTTGTCACCAAGGTGGCTCAGTAGATGTGAGGTTGCTATCCCAGAGCACTGGTTTACTGGCTTGAAGTATAGGGTATGGCACGGGTCCCATGCAGCATCTGCACTGCTGGCGGTATTGAGGTCCTCTTGGATGAGAGGGGAAACTTGCGGCCCTTTCATGCCTTCTAGTAGCTATCCCTCCACTGTCCCTCTTTTTTTTCTCCTTAAAATAGTAAGAAATGTCACCATCATGGAGTCTTTGTTCTGCGACACCCCTACCTCCTCCTCCCAGGCCCCTTTCTGTTACCGCATCCTGTTCTGACCCAGCTTCGTTATTGGACCATTCTCCAGAATTTTCCCATACCCCTCTACCTCCTGCTGGTGACGCTTCGTCATCTGCTCCAGATGCCAAGGCTCCGCCTGTTTCTTCTAGTGCCTCTACCTCTTGCACATCTTTAACTATGCATCTGGCTTCCCCAAATACGGTTCAATGGTTTTTGGATTGGGCCGCCAGAGGTCCTACACCTAAACGTTCCAGACCATTTACTGAAGACTGTTCTTTGATTTCTCCTCATTCCACCCAGAAACGACCTACACAACACCCACTTTTTTATGCACCATGTTTACAAGTACACAGTGGACCAAATTCTTTTCCTTACAACCGATGTCTCTAACTGATTATCTTTCAGACCACAGTATTGGTAAAGCTCTTTTACGATACGTTGGCCAAAATATATCCTTTCACGCTCTTCAGAGCAGTGCGCACATCATTATAGTTCAGAATGCAGACCAAGCTCATGATCGTTCTCATCTTGCTTCCATTGATAACGTTCCTATACAGTTCACAAACATGCAGTGGTACAGTGGTCTTACTGCTTACCATTGTACCGTGTGATTTTCTGTCTTGAGGTGACGATATTTTAGAGCAATTAGCCCTTCAGGACCTTCGAATCTCAATGTGGATACATATGTCCTGCCTGCTCACGGGCAAAGGCGCTTTCCCAGTAACATTGCCTGCTTAACCTTTGACTGCTGTGAATGCCCGTCCTCCGTTTATATCGTGGGACATCACCTAGAGGTTCGTAAAGTGGTCCCTACACCCCAACAGTGTCGAAATTGTTGGCACTTTGGACATCCAGCTAAATAATGCAGATCTGCGGTGGAGTGCCCAGTCTGCAGTACTGCGGATCATGCCAATACATCTTAGTCTTTCCCCCACTTGTCTTAATTGCAATGAAACTCATCCTTCTTTTTCCCCTCGATGTCAGGTCTATCTTAATGAACATGAAATCCGTTGTCTTAGGGAGAGCGAAGGCCTTACTTATGCTATGGCTGTCTCTCAGCTCCGCATTCAGGGGAATCTTCCTCGTGTTCCTTATTCTTGAGTAACTAGGAGATCTCCAACCTTGACAGTCCACCCCTGCCTACCAGCTCCTTTGGTGCTATATCTTCCGGGGTCACCCCCGTCTCTAATTCTTTTGCGGTTTTACTCTCTGAAACCCCCACCTCCTTACCTCTTCCTACCTTTACTTCTTTATCTCACTTACTAGTTTCTCAGTTTGTGAGGCCTTGCATGCCTGCACCTTCTTTGCGCCTATCACCTGCAAAGTTTCCTAAGCCCAAGTCTCTTCACATTACTCCAGTTACCTGGAGTTTACCTGGGGAGAGGTCCGGGGGTCAAGCCCGCGGCGGTGTTCACAATTCCCCAACAGTTCTCCTTTTTGGCCTCGGTGCCTACTTCTCACCCCATTTCTAACTCTCTCACAAAGGTGGAGGTTCACCCCCCCCCATGTGGTCTCCTCTTCTCCTGTTCCCCTCTCCCCCAGACTACTTCCCCAGTCCCCTTCCAACCTCCTTCCTCTCCTGTTCCACCGCAGGACTCTTCTGTCCCCTCCGGCACTTCTCTCCAGGTTCATACTCCCCTCCCCTCTCAGACCTCTTTGGTTCCCTCCAAGTCTCCCCAATCTCTACTTGCTCTACCTCACCTGTCTCTGAAGTCATGGTATTGGCATCTTCCTTGTCCACTGAAACACTTGATGCTATCTCCAACTATATTGCAGAGATGAAACCCTCGATGGACACCAGTGCAACTCCTTATGCCCCTTCTTATTTTTCACAACCCTCGCAGCAATCTTTTTCCTTCACAGCATTCGATTCCTCCTTACACATTTTCCATTGTCTCCACACATTGACTTCACTGACCCTACTAGCCTCTAGATTTTATCGCTGCTCATTGTTGACATACCTATCTTTGTGAATAATGACTTATTTACAATGGAATATTCGTGGCCTCGGGGGTAATCAGGGAGAGCTCCAGGTGTTGCTCTCCCAGTTATCCCCAGTATGTGTCAGGTTACAAGAGCCTAAAATTCATTCAGTGGTTATCCATCCGTGCTGTTGCATTCTTCTGATCCCTTTCCTGATGACACTTTTAATGAGAGTGCACTTTTTGTGCGCGTTGGTATACTGTTCCACCAGGTCTTTGTTTGTTCTCACCTGCATTATTCTGCAGCCCATAATTATTTGCACAGGTGGTATACACTTTGCTCTCTATATCTTTTCCCTTCCCGTACATTCCATATCTCAGATGTTGCATTCTTGATCTCTTCTCTGCTGCCACCCATCTTGCTAGGTGATTTTAATGCTCATCATCATTTTGGGGAGGGTCCCACTGTGACTTGTGGTGATCAGTTGGAGAGACTTCTCACTTCTCATCATCTTCATGTTTTAAATACGGGTGCTCCCGCCTATTTTGACTCGCTCAGTCTCTCTCTTGCATCGATCTTTCTATCTGTTCCTCGTCAATTGCCCTTGATTACGCTTGGTCTTTTCTCCCAGATTTGCACGACAATGATCACTTTCCTATTATTCTTACTTCTACTAAATATTCCAGACCGCCTCGTAGCCCCCATTGGCAATTTGGACGAGCGAATTGGGGGCTTATACTCTCATCTTACCACTTTTTGTAGGGACCCTGCATTGTCCTCGATTGATGAGCTGGTGCACCAGTTTTCGACCTTAGTTTTGACTGCAGCATCATGTTCTATTCCTCAAACCTCAGGCAGGCATTCTTGGTGGTCTCCTGCCTGTGCCTGTGCTGTGCATTTGAAACGTGCTGCATGAGGCCATTATCAATATAATCAGACTGCAGATCGTCTTTTGGATTTTAACCCTTTGACTGTTTTCGACGTATAAATACGTCTTACGAGCCAGTGTTTCTGACGTATATATACTCAATAATTCTAGCGGCTTCAAATCAAGCGGGAGAAAGCTGGTAGGCCCACATGTGAGAGAATTGGTCTGTGTGGTCAGTGTGCACCACATAAAAAAAATCCTGCAGCACACATTGCGTAATGAGAAAAAAAAACTGATCGTTTTTTGGGAATAAAACGCCGACTTTGAGGTGTATTTTCGTATAGTATTTATCGTTGTATTCGCGTTTTCATGGTCTTAGGTGATAAAATGGAAAACATATTACAGAAATAGAGATGATTTTCATTACTTTGACGATGAAAATGACCTTGAAACTGAGCTCAAAGTAGCGGAAATGTTTCGATTTTTACCAATGTTCAGGAGTAAATAAATCACACCACACGTCCAATACACGTCAACTGGGGAGTCTAATATTCTTTCACTAGTGCACTGATATTATTTATACCATTTTTACAATAATGCAGTAGTCTGCATAACAGTAAATTTTGTATTTTTTTGTATGAATAAAAAATCAAAATAGAAAGCAATAATAATATAAGAGGGGCCTAGAGATGTGACTAATGAACAGAGCATATGTTATTTCAGTGCCACGAATGTCTACCTTGTTTATTCTGGACCCTATTTCGAAATTGGCATCTTTTTTAGTTTGCGTGAAATTGGCCAAATTGCAAATTTCTGACCACCATATTGGGTAGTCCAAATTAGTAAATGGGAGGTTTCTTGTACTCAGCTGATAGATAAAATGGAGTTCTAAAGAAATAGTTATGAGTTTGGTCAACTGGAACAATGGAATTGGCTGATAATAGGGCTCAAAGTCGGCGAAATCGCCGATACGCATATGTCGCCGAGACCGCTAACTTCGTGGGAGCATAATTCCATGAGTTTTTGACCAAATTTCGAACTTTTGGTGTCATTACCATCGGGAAAAGATTCTCTATCATTTCATATGAAAAAATAATTTTTTTTTTTTTTTTTTAAATTGAGCGACATAGAATGACAGTTTCAGAAAGGGGCCTGAAACAGTCAAAGGGTTAAGCAGGCAAGGGTAGTAGCTCACTGCGTCATAAGCAACGCTAAACATACTTGTTGGCAAGACTACGTTTCTAATATTACCCTGACTTCCCCTATGTCTGCAGTTTGGAAGAAGGTATAGAAACTATGTGGCAAGTACGCTTTGGACCCAGCTCCTGTTTTGCGGGTTGCTAGTGTTAGTGTTGTAGAACCTCTTGAAGTTGCCATGAAAATTGGGAACTATCTTGTCTGTCTCTCCCAAGGGCTTCACCTTTGTCTCTCATTTCTCGCTTCTAAGTCCGCCAGGGAGCAATCACCCTTTGATTTCTCTTTTAATGGGATGCAGCCATATAACATACCTTTTACTCTCTTAGAGCTAGAGTCCACGCTTTCCGCTTGCTGGTCATCAGCAGCTGGGCCTGATAATATTCATATCTGTATGCTACAGCATAAGAACATAAGAATGTAGGAACACTGCAGAAGGCCTACTGGCCCATACGAGGCAGGTCCTTATCAAAAAGACATCTACCTAAAGCTACTCAAGAAATAACTCCCGTACCCCTTGACACCAATCAAACCCAGCCCCTCCCACTCATATATTTGTCCAGTCTCTTCTTAAAGCTACCCAAGGTCCTAGCCTCTATCACCCCACTGGGAAGACTGTTCCACGCATCTACAACCCTGTTAGAAAACCAGTACTTACCTATGTCCTTTCTAAATCTAAATTTATCCAACTTAAATCCATTATTCCTGGTTCTTACCTGGTTCGACACCCTCAGTACTTTATTAATGTCTCCCTTGTTTATGCCCGTCATCCACTTATACACTTCAATGATATCTCCCCTCATTCTACGCCTCTCCAGAGAGTGGAGATTTAAGGCTTTAAGTCTATCTTCATACGGGAGGTTCCTTACACAGTAAATCATTTTAGTCATTCTTCTCTGTATGTTCTCTAATGAGTCTATGTCCATCCTGCATTCTTCAGTCCATACAGTCCTTTTGCTTCTTTCCAATCTTGTTTAGACACATGGGGCTCTCCCTCAGCAATGGAAATCTGCCATTGTACTACCGTTTCGCAAACCAGGCACTTCGGGGCTTGATACCCTCACTATCATCCCATTGCTCTGACCAGTGTAGTTTGCAAGGTGATGGAATGATTGGTGAATAGACATTTGATATGGTATTTGGAGACTCACAATAGTCTGTCTCCTCAATATGGCTTTCGCAAGGGCTGCTCTACTTTGGACCCCTTGCTCCACTTAGATACATATGCATGAAATGCCTTTCCTAATAAACACACTGACGTAGCAGTGCTTTTTGATCTCGAGAAGGCATATGACACCACTTGGAGGTATAACATCTTAGCCCAGGCCCACTCCTTAGGCCTCTGTGGTACTCTACTGACCTTCCTTGCTGCTTTATCTGAAAGACATTTTTGTGTCGTGTTGGCAACTCGCTTTCCTCAGACTTTGTTCAGGCCAAGAGAGTCCCACAAGGTTTTCCTTAGCACTACCCTTTTTCTCTTGGCTATAAATGATCTACCTTTCGTTCTTCCATAGCATATTTGGTCGTCACTTTATATGAATGACTTCTCTGTAGCTTACGCAGGTGCTGACTGTCACCTGGTAGCGGCCTTCCTGCAGGATGCAGTTGACCGTGTTTCCCATTGGGCCAATTCTCATGGATTTAAATTTTCTAGTGCGAAAACCCATTTCGTTACCTTCATTAGACATCCTGTTGTCCCAGACATTCCATTTTTTTTTTTATTCGCCGGTATTCTCCTGGCCCGGGTCTTTTCCAAGTAGTGGTGACCCGGCCTTGGCTCGCTATCTGGGTAGTATCTCGAGACCTAAGTCTCCCGTGGGAGGAGGTACAAGTACCCCCTCATCTTTGGGACCAAGTGTCCCCAGGCCTAGCCACAGTCCCCGCCCTCACGGGGCTCAACATTCCATTGTATTTGCATGGTTCACGTATCCCAAGTTTCTTGGCCTTCTGTTTGATCGCTGGTTGATATGGAAACTTCACATTTCTTCTTTGAAGGCAGCTTATCATGCTCGGCTAAACCTTAAAATTCTTGCTCATCATTCATGGGGAGCAGATCGCTGGACTCCCCTCTGTTTGCATTCTGCCCTAGTCTTGTCAAAGCTGGATTATGGCGACCAAGTCTATTCTGCAGCTTCTCCTGCAACTCTTTCTAAGTTAGATCCCCTTCATCATCAGGGTCTACGTTTATGCCTTGGTGCCTTTCGTTCATCCCCTGTTGAAAGCCTCTGTGCTGAGGCGAATATTCCTTCCTTACCCAATTGTCTTGATGCTCATTGCCTTCGTTACTTTGTCTGCTCCCATGACCTACATTTAGGTTGGTTTCAGACATTAGTAGAAGCCTGTTATTTGACTGGCTCCCCTGCTTACTCCTTCTGTCTTCACTCCAGTCTTCTCTCCATTGCATCCCTTGTATGTTCATGTAGCATCTGCCTTTTCCCATCCCCCTTGGGAGGTTCCGACTTTTCATGTCTGTTATCCCCTACTGCCGTGTGCTAAAGCTCTCCTACCTATGGCTGCTTCTCGCGCGCTCTTTCTTGATCACTTCCAGTTGCATGCTCGTGCTGTCGCTGTTTATACAGATGGTTCTAAATCTTCTGGTGTTCCCTGAGAATGTTGTCCGAGGTCATTTGTTAGATTCGGCTAGTATTTTTACCAGCGAGTTGTATGCCATCCTCATAGCGCTTCTCCATATTACGTGTATGTCTCCTTCGGCATTTTTGATCATTTTGGATTCCCTCAGCACTTTACAGGCCATTAAACATTTTGATTCCCCTCATCCATTGGTCATCTGTATTCAACTCTGGTTGCACCGTGTAACTAGCAAAAAAAGGTGTCGTTTTTGCTGCCCGTCTTCACGGTCATTGGCAACAATGGTGGTCAGACATGCACCATAAAAAATTACACTCTATTAAACCGCTTTTGAGTTTGTGGCCATCTTCTTACCACCATAGCCGTACTCAGGAGACCGCACTCTCCCATCTTCGCATCGGCTATACTCGCCTTACCCACGGGTATCTCATGGAGTGACACCCTATTCCCCTCTCTGAGGTTTGTCGGGTCCCTATTTCGGTTTCTTCAATTTTTTGTGGAGTGTCCGGTTTTACCAGCGAGCTTGCAGGATTTACCTCCACCGATGCTCCCCACCCTACCACTCTTACCTTATCTTCCCTTCTTGCAGACGGCGCTGCCTTAGACTTACAATCACTTTTTGATTTTTTGTCAGAAAACTGCTTTACTATATGAACTTTGACACACAACCCTTAGCGTTTCTTACAGCCCTTTTCTCCCTCACCTCTGATCCCCTCTCCACTTAGCTGTTTATGGCCCTGGATCTATTTTCTTCCCCACAGCACTACATGACCCTTGTCAGTTTTAGTGCTTTATTTGATTATAATAAAAAGGGAAGAAGAAAGAGTAATATTAAATGATCACTTGTGGGAAAATAAAGACAATTTTGTAGGTTAGAATACAGGTGGGATGCAAGAAGTGTGTGTGTAATTGGGGGCTAGAGTTGTGTAGAATAGAGGGAGAGATTGATTTTGGGAAATGTTAAGTGAATGTTTATAGAGATAAGTGAGGGGAAATTTTTGTTATGGGGACCTTAATGATAAAGTGGGTGTCACAGTTGTAGATTGTTTATCAGGTAAGTTTTGAGAAAAAGAGGATATATAAAAAAATATACTAGATAAAATATAGGGTGCACTGAGAACAGTTTGATAGACTATATATTATTGACAAAAGGGTAATGGGCAGATTTCTGGATGTACATGTTTTTTAGGAGTGACAAATGTCGGATCATCATTATTATGTGGTAGCTACAGTAAGAGTGTGGGTAAATGGAGTAGGAGACTGGCAGCAGTTGGTAAGAGAAGTGAACATAAATGAATTAACCCTTGCAGGGCTGGAACCCTTCATCTGAAACTTTGTCTCAGGGTTGGAGAATTTAAAAAAAAAAAAAATCTTATGAAATGATAAATCTTTTTCCAAACATAATGAAATCAAAAGTATGAAATTTGATGGAAAACTTACAGAATTACGCTATTGAAAAGTTAGCAATCTTGGCTATGTTTAAGCATCGACAATTTCACCCACTTTGAACCCTATTTTTGGTCAATTCCATTCTTTCAGTTGACCAAACTCATAGCTATTTCACTGGTATTCTTTTTATTGTCTGTTGAGCACAAGAAGCCGTCCATGTACCTATTTCAACCACCCAATAAAATGATCAGAAATCGGTAATTTGGCCAATTTCAAACAAGATTCAAAAGCTACCAATTGCAGACTGGGGTCCAGAATAAACAGTGTAGACATTCCTGGCACAAAAACATTTCCCCTATTCATTACTTACATCCTCAGGCCTCTCCTATAATATGCTTTTTTTTTTTTTTTTTTTTTTATTATTATTATTATTATCACACTGGCCGATTCCCACCAAGGCAGGGTGGCCCGAAAAAGAAAAACTTTCACCATCATTCACTCCATCACTGTCTTGCCAGAAGGGTGCTTTACACTACAGTTTTTAAACTGCAACATTAACACCCCTCCTTCAGAGTGCAGGCACTGTACTTCCCATCTCCAGGACTCAAGTCCGGCCTGCCGGTTTCCCTGAACCCCTTCATAAATGTTACTTTGCTCACACTCCAACAGCACGTCAAGTATTAAAAACCATTTGTCTCCATTCACTCCTATCAAACACGCTCACGCATGCCTGCTGGAAGTCCAAGCCCCTCGCACACAAAACCTCCTTTACCCCCTCTCTCCAACCTTTCCTAGGCCGACCCCTAAACCCCCTTCCTTCCACTACAGACTGATACACTCTTGAAGTCATTCTGTTTCGCTCCATTCTCTCTACATGTCCGAACCACCTCAACAACCCTTCCTCAGCCTTGTTTTCTATTTTGAATTTTATTCACATAAAAAATAAAGGCTTCACTGTTATGCAGTCTACTGCATTATTGTAATAATTGTATAAACACTGTCAGTGCATTTCTGAACACGTATTAGACTGACCATTTGGACATAGATGAGTAACATAACTCGTGTACTCTGGAATATCGGCAAAAATAAAAAATTTCCACTGCTTTGAGCTCATTTTCAAGCTGAAACCAATCAAAATCAGGTCTATTTCTGTAATATTTCTTCCATTCTATCAAATGAGACCAAGAAACTGAAAATACAAACATAAAAACCATACGAAAATACACCACGAAGTTGCTGTTTTAACCCAAAAACACTGCCAGTTTTTTCCCCATTATGCACTGCGTGCTGCAGGATTTTTGTTATATGGTGTACACTTACTGCACAGACCCATTCTCTCGTATCTAGGCCCAAAGTTGCTCCTCACAGCTTATCTGAGAGAGCCAAGCTCATGGAGTAGTACTATGGAACTGACCCAGGCTTCAAAGCAGTAGAACAATGGGACTGACCTTGAAAGGGTTAAGGAAGGAAAAAGTTTCAAAGATATAAGCAGCTTTAGGAATGGTGGGCTATAGAAAGTGCAGGCAGTGAGTAGTATAGGGTAAATCCAAGACTGTGCTGCCAATGTGCAGCAGAGGTTTGTGGGTATAGAATGGGAAGAGGTGGAACAATGAAGAAGAGAGGGTGGTAAATGGAAAAATTTAGCATGCAAGACTCTTTTTATTGTGTAAAAAAATGATATTGAAAGCAGAGTGGTGTGGGAGTGCAAAGGATGAGCCAGCGAGAGAATGGGCAAGCCCATATCAGCAAATTTTGCTGAGAATAAAAAGCTGTTTTGGAGAGAGAGATCAATGATGTGAAGAGGCCAGGAGAGCAGATGGACTTACCAATTAAGAATAAAAAAAGAGGCTGAGTTGTGCAGCAATGGGCAGACTGAAAGTTAGGTAAAGTGGCAGGAATAAATGAGGATAAGACGAATGTTGGAGTGTGAGCAAAGTAACATTTATGAAGGGATTCAGGGAAACCGGCAGGCCGGACTTGAGTCCTGGAGATGGGAAGTACAGTGCCTGCACTCTGAAGGAGGGGTGTTAATGTTGCAGTTTAAAAACTGTAGTGTAAAGCACCCTTCTGGCAAGACAGTGATGGAGTGAATGATGGTGAAAGTTTTTCTTTTTCGGGCCACCCTGCCTTGGTGGGAATCGGCCAGTGTGATAATAATAAAAAAAAAAAAAGACGAATGTTAGAAGTAGGTGGGAATATAACGTTGGAGTGGTTGGCATGTTCAATATATGCCTGAAAGAAGGGAGGGTTCTAAAGGATTGGCAGTGTGTGTGTGTGTGTGTGTGTGTGTGTGAGAGCATTCCCTTGTATGAGGGAAAAAGGAGACGAGAGGAGAATAAGAATTACAAGGAAACAAGCCTAGTAAGTATACCAGGTAAAGTGTGTGTTAGTTACTATTGAAAGAATTAAGGATAAGACAGAGGAGCAGGGAGGATTTAGGAAGGAGAGAGTAGTGGATGTGGCTCAAAGGCACAGCCCAGCATTATATCACCAGTCAAGACATTTTATCACTCATACCACAGCCATGTAGTAAAATAGGTGGACACCTTCGGGTTATTCAAGTTTTTTTTTTTTTTTTTTTATGAACTAGAGCTAAGAATTTTTCATCCTTTTATTATTATTTTTAAGAATAGGTCATAGAAGAAGAAGAGAATTTTCAAAATCACTAATGCAAAATTGGAGATGGAGAATATTGGCTATTGCTATTGGATATATGTATATTTGTAGACTTTATTTTAAAAGACTGTAGATCAAAAGTGTTAGGAAAGATATTGGGAAGTGCAGTAGTTGCTATGCTGTATAAAAATTATTGAGATAATTTAAGATTGCATTAATGCTACAACAAAAAATATCCCTAAACTGTTTTGTATATGCAAATTAGTACCACCGGGCCACAGTGCCCCATGGCCTGGTGGCTAAAGCTCTCACTTCATACAGCAAGGGTAGAGACATTGGGTGTGTTCCTTAACACCGGTTGTCTATGTTCATCCATCAGTAAAATGGATACCTGGGAGTTAATCGACTGGTGAGTCACATCCTGGGACAAAACTGACCTGATTTGTTCGAAATACTCTGCATAACAAGCAGTTTTCTATATGTTGGTATATCATTGATGTCGGCTAGGGCTGTATATCATGTACTTGTAGTAAATAAAAGATATTATATTATTATTACTAGATATTTTCTTTCAAAATACTGTGGTGTGACAAATATCTCGCCAAGTATGCCTCAGCTGTGGTATGACATGAGCCAGCAGTTCTACCTAGTGTTTTGGATTCCCAAATTCCTCTTTAATTGCTCCTTGTCATCCCATTCATCAGATGTAAGGAATGTTAGCTATGTTAACCAGGACATGAAGGTGGGCCAGCGTTGACATTTTAGCATGATGTATTACGTCAACAGTTAATACACAGCCATTCAGATGAGCTTGCTGTGACCCCAGTCACACTATTATGTAGATTTTTTACATTCATTATTTAGTATGTTGGCTACCATGATTTATCCTAATAAACACTAGTTATTTGTAGACATTTGTACAATTTTTTTTTTTTTTTATATATATATATATATATACTCGAAGTCAATTGATTTGCTTTTAAGTACAGTATGTTATGAGAGTGGACATCAGATGAGGAAAATCTAATTTCTTTTTATCACTTTTTTCAGATGCACACCACAGAGTTCAACAGCCTAGCAGCCCTAGCAGAGCTATATAACTATGCATTCAAGTACAGTGACCAGCTGATGATCACATTAGAGGAAGACGAGTTCTCCACAAAGAATCGCCTGGCATATCGACTAGAGCAAGTGCACAACATAATGACAACCGATCAGGAATGACAGGACGCCCCCCCTGACCCTCGGGCTGGACCAGATCAACAGAGGGTACCAACTTCAGGGCCTGTGGGCCCTGGCTCCTACTCACCAGGTCCATATGGAGGGTCCCCCCCACATCACGCTTATCCCGGGGGACCGTACGGGGTTTCTCCGCCACAGTCTGCTGTTTATGATGGCCAGCTGGAAACAATGTTCACTTACCGTGGACAGGGTGCCGCCATGGGAGATGGGGGCCAAGGGGGGGTAGATGGCAGTGTGTATGGTCTGTACGGTGTGCCGCAACATGCCAGACTCTCACCCGGGGCATATGGAAGTGCACAGTTTCCAAATAGAGGGACACCACAGGTGTATGAATTTGAATATGAAGAGCCTCGATTCACTTGAGGCTTGGTGGTGAGGAGTGCTGTGTTTCTGCTCAAAATATGTTGCTGTGTGTGCAACAGGACAGAAAAACAAAGTGCCTCACACCAAAGGCTACAATGGTGCCCCGGAGTGAGCATGAAAAATAGGCAACAAAGCAACGAACAGACTTGCCCACCAGCAAGAAAGAAACAGAAGCAGCAAGACTTTACATTATGCACTACAGTAATTTTGTACCAAATTCCCAGGCGTCTAATAAACTCATTTGTGACTGAAGGTGCATTCTGCAGTCATTGTCTTTTAATGAGATTATCTTGGTGCTGTTTCTTATGTGTGCAATGTAGACTGCAAGCTGAGTGCTGCTACCTGGACAAAAACTATGGTTAGCACTTAAGTGGTGCTCACACAGTGTGTCAGAAAACAGCATCTTGTGTTTAGTGTCACTTTTTTAATTGCCAGTCCTGCCCTGAACACTCGTTTGACCTTTGCTCTTCCGTCTTCCATCAAGATTGCACGTGACTCCAGCACAAGACTCTGCTGTTTACAAGACAGGACTCCGCTCAAAAAGCCGCCACAAAAAGAGTCCAGTGTTGGAGGTTTAGTGATACTGTACTGTAATTCAAAATTTGCTGTTATTGCTACTTGAATATCTAAAATTATGTGAAGGAATGTCACAATTGGCATTCAGTTCCCAAAGGAAACTATATCAGAATTATTCAGGATATTAATGGATTTTTTCCATAGACTTTAACAAGGAGAAAGAAACTATTTTACAACTTAGAACTCCTTGAATGCTGTACAGATGATCATCCATATTCCCTGCATTTAAAAGCATAGCAATCATTACTCTCGATAAGCTTCTGTTTGTCCAGGTTTATAAACTGAGTGCATTAACATGTCGCTGCTCTGTTACCGTATGTATCATTTCATATGTGCAAAAAACTTTAAGATGTTTCAAGTTTTCATGTGATATTTCTATGTGTACGAAACTGCGTGTGTGATTGTGTGTGCATTCTGTTACTGCCATGTGCATGCGTGAGTGTGTGCGCAGAGAAGAAAGCCATGTGTGTGTTGTCTCGGTGTTTTGCGGACCTCTCAGCTTTTTGAGCATATTTTGCTTGCATGGTGGAGATGAAATTTTTTTTATTTTTTTATCATTAACCTACATACACCTCATGGTTTACAGAATGACTGTAGCTCATAACATCAAAAAGAGTATCATATTACCTGACCTCTGATTCATGGATATCACCAGGATGCTTAGGGTGTGGCTGGAAGGCTGAGTGTGCCAATGATTCCTGATGACTAGAATAAAGCTCCACCATGCTTGCAGAACTTGACATGAGGAAGCCTCTGTGCTCATAAGTAGCTGTTTCCAAAATTTGGTTCATCCTGGGTGTCCCAGTGATCTACGCAATCCACAGTATATTCATAAATCATTTCATCACCAACATTCACTTACATATACTACATTTTATTTTCGTTTTAAGTTTTGATTGGGAAAGTTCCATAAAGTTTTAATCATGTTGGCATTGCCACAGCAGCTGACTATATCAATAATTTTATGTAGTTGGAGATGGCCAAGATTTTAGTGACACTGCTCCTTATTTATAAAAGGATATAATTTTTCTAAGAGCTATGGACTAATGATCCTCTATGTATTTCCATGTTTTGAGCTTTTAGGTACATATTACGAAGTGAGTGCAGACAAGGATTTTTGCAAAATCTTGAATACGCCTATTTTTCAGTGTAATTTTTCAGACTATCAATCTTATAAATTGAGCTTGATTTGGCACCTCTGGCAATAGAGACTCAGTGAGGGATGGGAAAGGGGACATGTTAGAAAGTGTACATGTTCTTTTTAGGCAGTTGGTCAAGCTAACCTAAAACAAAAAATATATTTTTTGGAGATTTTTTTTTTTTCTCTTTTGCTGATAGATATATTTTGAAAATCAACTTGGTATATAAATTTTCAATTCTACACCAAAACATGCCTAATGTTGCTAAAATTGGTATAATTACCTGGATATTTGCAGATCTTGGATAAGCCAAAATTTAGTTTAAATTTCAATGTTCATATAATTTTTGTAGTTAAAAACTTAACCCAAAAAAAAGATGACATAATATACACCACACATACACACAGTATAAAAAAAATAAAAATTTTACAAAAAGTGACCCCTCACTGGGGTGCTCACATGAAAATAATGTGTCAGTGTAAGGGGTAACAGAGATAGTTATGTAAAGGTCTCAGAGCACACCCCCGAATTAACCCTGAATCCTTTCCCCACCCCCCCCCCCCCCCCCGGGCGCTTTTAAAATCCTCCGGGTTTGCGTTTCCCCCCCTTGTTTATAAAATAAAAATTCAAGCTACAGTTGAGTTAATCTCACTCAATCTACACCCATCTATGTACATTCATTTGTGAATAGTTCCTTTGTTTTAAATTTTATACTATAAGACCATTTGTCAATCATTACGGGTATTAAATTATTAATGATGTTGATAAAAATTCTATTTTATTAGCCGCGTCCCAGGCCCAACAAAACCCTTTTTGTTGCCAAAAAAAACAAATAGCCCGGGAGAATGAGGCTGTTTGTACAAATGTGGAGGAAGGCGGGGCCTTCCATCCTTCTGCATTCCAGGTCTTAAGTAATTGAGGACTCCACTTTTTTTCACACCTTTTGGGCCCAATGTAACTACTGATTTTTTTTTTTTTCCGTTTGAAAGTTCCAGTGTATAGCCTTAAAGCTTTGGGCATGATCAGAGGGCCATATCTCGCTCTGTAAGCTGGCCCTGGGTCTAGTCAACTGCCCCCGACCTTGCCTACCGTGACCGTGATTTCCCGCTCCCGCGTACAGGCGCACGTTACGGTATGTAAGTTGGTTTCATAAAATGGATCAATAAATTTTTTCACTGTAAAGCCAGGGATTAATTTAACCTTTACTTTTCAGTTGGTTTCATCAAGGGGTTTCTGTTTTAACATGACAACCATTTTAACATTGGAACTCTTTTGAAATTTGCATTTTGCAATCTAACACAAAGTTTAGCAATGAGTGGGACATTTTTGAATATATTATTATGCAAAAATCATGGACAAGCAAAAAACCCCTACAGAGGGAATTGAATGATAGCTAGGGCCCTTTTATGTTGAAACAACAATAGGCGCTGCAAAGTTGCAGAAAAAGAGTAAGCAATCTTATTAGGGGACCTTGTTAAGAAAGGGTAGTGGTTATTATTAAATAAAGGGGGAAACGCTAAACCCGTAGATACGGTATTTAAGTTAAATTTAGGGAACTGGGGGGAGAGCCAATTCCCTGAATTATTATTATAATCATGGGAGTGCTAAACCCGTGGATTTTACGGCCCGTGGAGGGGGGGGGGGGGTTTTGTATTCGGGAACTGGAGCAAGACCCCTTCCCCAGACCCAAAAGCCCCCCACCAGCATCAAGGAATTCCTTCAGGATGAGGGAAACATTTAGTATCCCGGGATAAGCATGCAGAGAAAAAAAAATTTATAGGGAAAAAGGACATCGGGCCCCTAAGCAAATTAAATTTGCGTTAACTAGCAAGAAAATAAAGACTTTATATTTTTAAAAAGTGTAGGCATTTACTTGGGGGAAATTCCAAAAACTAAGGAAAACAAAAATATAGGGCAAATCACCCGTGGGGAGACACTGATCGAGCCTCACCAGGAAGGCAACCCTTTTGTTCCTACTGTGGAACCCTGACATGCAAGGCAATCCCGGTATTCAATAAGAATCAGGTTTTAACTGTAAAAATATATTTACTTTATTAACACATCGGGGATTTCCCCCCAAGGAGGGGTTTCCCAAAAAGAAAAACTTTTACCATATTGTCTTGCCAGAGGGGATGCCTACAGTTTTAAAACGAAAATTTAAACCCCTCCCTTTAAATGAAAGCACTGTACTTCCCATCTCCCGGGCTCAAGTCCAGCCTGCTGGTTTCCCTGAATCCTTTCAATTAAACCCTGCTCACACTCCAACAGCATGTCAAGTCCTAAAAAACCATTTATCTCCATTTGCTCTTTATCTAACATGCTCACGCATGCTTGCTAGAAGTCCAAGCCCCTTGTAACACAAAACGTCCTTTACCCCCTCCCTCCAACCTTTCCTAGGCTGACCTCTACCCCTCCTTCCCTTTACTACAGTTTTTATACACTCTCAAAGTCGTTTTTATTTTGTTCCCTCCTCTCTATATGTCCAAACCATCAAGAGCCCCTCCTCAGCCCTTGGATAATAGTTTTGGTAATCCTGCACCTCCTCCTAATTTCCAAACTTTTGAATTCTCTGCATTATATTCACTCCAAACATTGCCCTCGGACATGACTCTCCACTGCCTCCAGCCTTCTCCTCATTACAACATTCCCACCCATGCTTCACACCCATATAAAGCACTGGTATAACTATACTCTCATACATTCCCTCTTTGCTTCCATGGAGAAAGTTCTTCGTCTCCACAGACTCCTCAGTGCCCACTCCCCTTTTTTCCCTCATCAATTCTATGATTTACCTCATTTTTCATAGACCCATCTGCTGACACATCCCCCCCTTTAAATATATAAATACATTCACCTCCATTCTCTCTCCCTCTAATCTGATATCCAATCTTTCGTGGAATTGAAAATTGGCAGGGGCTGTATTTGTTCAGCACCCGATTATGTGTTCGTGATCAGATGCAAAAATTTGGCAAATTTTTTGAATAATTTGTTCATGATCAGAAGCATTTGTGACCAGAGGTTCCACTGTATATATATGATGTGCCGAATAGGTAAAACTTGCGATTTTGGCTTTAAATAGTAATGCTCTTGCCGAATAAGGCAATTTTGAAAATTTTTTGTATGCAATAATTTTCCAATAAATCTTTCTGAATCTAATGAAAAATATTTCACTGTGTTTGTTTTATTAAAGTATTGTAAACTTATCTAAAACATATTTAGTTGGATTAGGATAAATTAAATTGTGCTTATAATAAGGTTAGGTAAGTTTTCTAAGGTTCTTTTGGTACAAAATTATTAATTTTTACATTAACATGTATGAAAAATATATTTTTAAAACATGTAAGATAAAATTTTAGAAAGGACTAAGTTTTTAATGAGCTCTTGTAACTGACCAGTTTTACCTATATGGCAGTGTATATATAATTTATATATATACATATACATACATGTTATATCAATAACAACACTGCACTAGCCAAGGATTTGAACCCAGTTGTACTGGCCTGCCTCATCGTAAGCGAGAACCACATGACCCTTTAAACCACAGGACCACCCAACCCTACCCTGTGGTTTAAAAGCATCATGTGGTTCTCGTTTTACCATGAGGCAGGCCAGTACAACATGGGTCAAATCCTTGGTTTAGCGCAGTGTTGATTATTGATCAAAAACCACTCGTCTGTGGTTACAATATATATATATATAAAATATATATATATATATAATATATATATATATATAAAATATATATATTATAAAATATATACGTATACACACACAGAACCACCATGACCACGAAATCGTAAATGAACGATTGCAACAAATCATACCATGGGCGGGATTGAACCCACTTTTGTGACTTCTCACATTATCAAGGAACTATAAAAATAAAGGTTAATAGGACATTATAAAGACGAGACTGCACCTCGCTGCCACCCCTAACAACACCTGACTTTTTATGATGTAGGTAGGTAGTCAGTGATCCGTAAAACACAACTTATATTCTACCCAAAAATTTGTCTAATGTACCTTAAATTCTTTCCAAATTTTATTATAAATGAATCCAAGTTAAGACCATAAGAAAGAAAAAAAGAAATATATTATTTTCAAAACTACTTTTTATAAAACATGATTCTATTATATTCCTGTCGACTATGGACTTGCTTACTATAACTTTCTCAACTGGATGGTTAAAATTTCTCACATGAGTAAACAGAGCATTAGAATCTTGTCCACTTCTAATGCTATATTTATGTTGTTTTAACTTAGTTCAAGACTTTTACCAGTTTGACCGTAGTAAACTTTATCACATGCTTGACAAGGAATCTTATAGACACGCCCATGTTTTATCAAAAGTTTTCTGTGTCAAGATTTTTAAATACAACTTTGATATTAAAATTCTTAAGTAGAGAGGCATATCAACCAAGTTTTTTCATGGTAAGGGAGAACCAACATATTTTTAGTTGAATAAGGTTGGTTGTCCCTTTTTGAACTGTAAATAGTATTTCTTTTTTAAAGGATTTATCAATAAAGTTTCTTGGGTATTTTAGATCATTAGCTATTTCATAAATTTTGCAGGTGTCTTCATATATATATATACATACACACACACACACACACACACTGTGTGTGTGTGTGTGTGTGTGTGTAGGATGGGATGAGAGGGACAGAAACTGCACATTGTGGTTCCAAAAAGCAGGAAAGGAATAAAAAAGCTGTAGTGACAAAATACCGGAAAACATGATGATAACACACGGGTCAGATACAAACTAAATGAAACAAGACAACAAAGCATGAGAGACAGGAAGTGAGAGATAAGAATGGGGATGGGTGGCAGAGAGGAATCTATATGTATGAGAAAAAGTCTTCCTGCAGTGGACAACAGCCAGTATTATTACACTTAAGGGGAAATGTTAAAACCATAGGGGTCATCATAAGCCAGTAGATATAACTGCCCCTTCTAACCCCCCCCCCCCATCGAGTAACCCATACCCTATTCTCCCACATGGCCCCATCTTCAGCCTGTCACTAATAAAAGTTAGTGCCACTGTGTGTTCTTATAATGATTCTGATTTGCTATCCACTATGTATGTACACACACACACACACATACATGCATGCACGCATATACAACAGGCCTAGTATCTAATCGACATGTGCCTAGGACAAAATGGTAACTAACACAAACAGGCAAAGTGCCTTGTCACACACATATAAATATATACAGGAGGGCCCTGCTTAAACAGCAGGTCAGGTTCTGGGCTACTTCTGTAAAGTGAAATGCATATAAAAGCTTGATAACATTTTTACGCTATCATATATTGAGCAACAGAACTAGGCCTAGAAAATGCATATACTATATATATATATATATGGGGTGGTAGGGGAAGTGGAATATTCAAATGGCTTCAGGAAGAAATCCAAATATTCTTCCTTGAAGCCTTTTTATCCACTTCTCCGAGGCTATGGGTCCCACAATTTACACCAGAGGTGGACCCCATCCTATATATATATATATATATATATATATAATATACGTATACAGTGGACCCCTGACTTACGATGGCCTCAACCTACGATAAAACTGAGTCACGATGCTTGTCAGCGTAAAAATTTGACCCCAACCTACGTTGAAAAACTCGACTTACATCATTCATCCCGAACACAGCTGTCTGGTCCATCTGGCCTGAGCGCCTCAGCAGAGCAAGTGTGACATTGTTTACAAGCCATGGCAGATGGTTGTACGCATACATTCGATAAATTTTGTATTAGTCCAGTGTTTTTAGTGCTTGTCACCGCTAAATAAGCCACCATGGGCCCAAAGCTTTTAGTGCCAATCCTGTGGTAAAAAGGGTGAGAAATACTATCGAAATACTATCGTACCATGGTCAGCTGCTGCTGCTGCTGCTGCTGCTGCTGTACCACGGTCAGCTGTACTACTCAAAGATGTGGAGAGACTGCTGTTGGTGTGGCTTATCGAGACCGAAAAACAATTAACCCCAGAGGGTTAGCCACCCAGGATAACCCAAGAAAGTCAATGTGTCATCGAGGACTGTCTAGCTTATTTCCATTGGGGTCCTTAATCTTGTCCCCCAGGATGCGACCCACACCAGTCGACTAACACCCAGGTGAACAGGAAAAAATGCCTGGAACTAGTGCTCATATCGGTGAATTTAAGGCCAGCAAAGGTTAGTTTGAGAGATTTAAGAATTGTAGTGGCATACACAATGTGATAAGGCCTGTTCTGAAAGAAAATGCCAAACAGGACCTACATTACTAGGGGAAAAAGGCACCCCCAGGACCGTTCTCATCACTCATCACCCCTCTTTTAATAAAGGGGGCATTTAAATTCCTCATTTAGTACACTAGTACATGCCAAATTTATTTGGCATGACCTTCTTTTTTGTGAGGAAAATGTTTTTTCATGTGGTAAAAAAAAAAATTTTATCTTTTGGTGTCTTTAAAGCACTAAAGTTTCCTTATTTCTTTGGGGAAAATTTTAAATTTAATTACGATAATTTTATCTTTCATGTGCTCGCTGGAAGGTTAAATCGTAAGTCGGGGGTCCCTTTATAATATATTATATTATATATTAAATATATTAAATTATATATAAATAAATTTTATTATATATATATATATAAAATATTTTAAATTTCATGCCGAATAGGGAGAAATTGCGTATTTGCTTAAAAAGAACGCTCATTTGCCATATAGGACAAATGAAAATTTGTGTATGCCCCTAAATTTCACCGAAATCTTCTGAACCTAAAGAAAAAAATATTTCATGTGTTTTTTTGTATTAAATTATTGTAAACAAAATCTAAAATATATTTTTTTGGGTTAGGTAAAAAAATTGCCTTTTGAAATAAAGGGTTGTTTAAATTTTCTAAGTTCCCCTTTTGGGGCAAAATTTTAATTTTTACATCAAAAATCAATTTAAAAAAATATATCTTTAAACGTATAAAGAAAAAAATTTTTGAGAGGACTTAATTTTTTAAAAGAGTTCTTTCTAATTGACCCGTTTTTCATATTCGGCACGACATAATATATAAATATATATATATAATATATTATAAATATATATATATAATATATATATTATATATATATATATTATATATATATATATATATATTATAAAATATATAATTATATATAATATATATATATATTAAAAATAAAAAATATATATATTTAAATAAAAAATATATATAAATAAAAAAAATTATATTATAAATATTAAAATATTATATATAATATATTAAAATAAAATATATATATATATAATATATAAAAATAATATATATTATATAATATTTTAAAAATAATTTAAAAAATTATATATATATATAAAAATTTTTAAATTTTATAAATTTATAATATAAAATATAAAAAAAAATATTATATAAAATATATATATAAAAAATATATATATATAATATAATATAAATATATATAAATATATAAAATATAATATAAAAAAATATATATATAAAATATATATAATATATATATTAATATATATATATAATAATTTTAAATATATATATAAAAAAATATATTATAAAATATATAATTATATATAAAAATATTTATAATAATATATAATTTTATAAAAATATATATAATATTATATAAAATATATAAAATATAATATATATATATATAAAATTATTAAAAATTTTATATATAAAATATATAAATATATATATATATATATAAAAATATATATAAAATATATATATAAAAATATATAAAATAAAATATAATAAATATAAAATTATATATATAAAAATTATAAAATATATATAAATAAAATTATATAAATATATATAATATAATATAAAAATATAATATATATATATATAAAAATTTAATAAAATAATATTTTAATGGCGCTTTTTGGTACTGTAGAGCGGGAAGTTAAATGATATATTTTTCCCGGGAAGGCTTCTTTTTTTATTTTTAAAGTAGGGGTTTGGGTTTAAACACAGTTTGGGTTTTTGTGCCCAAGGCCCGGGCAGGGCCATGCCCACGAGAGAGAGCGGAGTACTTGGGTCTTAAAGGGCCGGGGGCCCCCTGGGGTGAGTGAAGCGGGGCCCCAAGCCCGGGCAAAACTGAAGTGGCAAGGCCTAAGATGGCAGCCCCTGATGGCGGAAATATAACTAAGCTGGCAGACGAAATGGGCTTTCGTGAAACCAGTACAGGTTTTTCTACATACCTGGGCCACCCCCCCGGCGTGGGGGTCCCGACGCGACAATACGGGGTAGAAAAAAGAAACTCGGTCTTTTCTCTCGTGGGAAACCCGGGCACGAACACAAAAAAAAAACATATATATACACATGGAAAAGGAAAAAAAAAACTTCCTACGGAGGGAAGAAAAAAACAGGGGGTGGGTGCCTAAACATCGTGGTCAAAAAGGAATAAAGCCCCGATGGGAAATCACGGGCACGCCTTCCTGCTCGGGGACAGATCCCGCAACAGGGGGAGACATCGCTGGGGGCTGGGGCTGTGACTTTAACAGGGTACGGTCTCCCGGGAAACCGGTGAAGCAGACATCGTAGGAGTCGCTGCGGGTTTTCACTAAAACCGGGGCACGACATCTGGTCCCCTTTTAGGGGAGGCTCGACAAAACTGGGCAACGGGGCAGGACTTCTGGCAAGCGACCTTCAGGGGGACACTTTTTGGGACGGTACTGTCGCTGGGCTATCACCCCCGGCGAGCGTGGACCGAGTTGTGGACGATTTCTTTGGCAAAAAACCCCGTGGCAAACATCGGGGAGTCGTAAAAACAAACACCAAAAACGGGCAGTGAGAGAGCTAGAAATTCAAAGTGACACTTCTTTGGGCGGGCGGGCCACAAAACTTGTGACACGAGGCTGCCCACAGCCCTCCCGACAGCCGGGCTGGGGCTTGACAAATATCATCCTCCCCGGTGGATTTTTATAAGCGAGGTTAGCCCTAACGTCCCCAAAACCTTGTTCTCTACATATAACTGCATCTGAAGGCCCTTGGAGGTGAATTGAAAAAAAATCTCGAGGGGAAACCCCCCCGTAGCGGGAAACGATTCAACATAACATCACACACAGCATAAAGGGGGCTTTCTGAAAACAAGGGGGTTTCATCCGCTCGGGGCCGAGAAATCACTGTCAACCCACGGGTCCACGCGGGTTGAATGGTAAAAAATAAAGGGGTTTTTACCACAACCTCACGGAAACAAACGGAATTTAAAAAAAACAACCGTTTTGACATACGGTACAAAAAGGGCCTTAACTACAAATGATCTTTTTTCGCATAAAACTGACTAAGCCCATACTAAAATGTGAAACCGACTAAAAGGGGAAATTTAATTAAACACACGCTTTAATTTTCTCCCCAATCTTTTTCCGACAATACGGAAATAATTTTTAGAACACTCGTTGACCATGTGTTGTAAAGGCGTAAAGTCGCAAGGTGACCTTCAGCAGAAAGGACGTCAACAGCCCACTCGGGGTAAACGTCAGGCAAAACCTCGTGGGGTGACTCAGAAACTCGGACGTCAGCAACTCGTGTGAACGTAAAGGCATCCGGGGTTAACGCCTTCAGACTTTCGGAGGTACGTCACAACATCTCGGGGTTTCAGACATCGTGAGGTGACCGTCATCGGACATCTCGGGGTTTAAAACGTCGCAGACATCGGAGGGGGACGTCAGCAGACTTTTTTTGACGCATGAAGCCCGGGGCAGCATCGGGGGTGGCTCGAGGGTTATGGGGCAGAAGACCCCAGCATGGGCCTGGGTATCGGGTTTAACTCACGTGGCTTTGTAGGTCTACGTGCCCTGGGCCACCCCCACTGACTTCGAAATCCACGAAGTTTCGAGTGGCCTGGGCACTCGGATACACACCCCGGGCAATGAATTCACACGAAAAACAGAAAAAAAACCCACACGGGTTTGGGCATTTTGGTAGTAGTGTGGGGGGCGGGAGCGGGGTGATGAAAGGCGGGGGAGGATCGGGCAACTTCCTCCCCAAAAACCCAAAAAACACGGCGAAACCACACGGGACGCAAAATCACCACAAAACTCACCTCGGCTCGCTAAAACAGTTTTGGGGCGAGTTAAAAAACAACAACAGCAACAACAAGTAAACCTGAACACGGACTTGAAAAACCGCGTGGGGTCCACTGGGACCCCCCACTTAAAATTTCTCGTAAAATTTCGAAAAAATTTTTGGGCTGGACCCTTTTCTTGTCCCTGTGTCGGGGTGCTCAAACGTGCAGACACGACATCGGGAAATAACTCTTAAAAACGGTTTGTTCTTATGTAGGGGGGAGAAAGGGAAAGGTGCCTTCAAATACCTCTCCTTTTCCTCTCCCGGGGTTTAAACAAAAAACGCGGGGGCCCACCCCGCGGAAAACCAATATAAAGGGGGCTTTTTTGGGGTAGCTGTAAGCGGGAGTTAAATGATATCCTTCTTCGGGGGCTTCTTTTTTTATTGTTGTAGTGGGGGGTTTACAACAGGTTTGGTTTTTTTTTGTGCCCATGGCCCGGGGCGGGGCCATGCCCACGAGAGAGGGGTTTGGGAGAAACTTTTTCTTAAAGCCAGGCCGCTGTTTTTAGTGAGAGCGAGGCAAGTGGGGGGGGCCTTTAATGAAGGGGCCCAAGGGCCCCTATAGAGGGGCAGCCCCTATTTGGCGCGAAATTTTAACAAAGCTGGCGACAGCATGGGCTGTCTGTGCAGACATACAGGCTTTCTACATAAATATAAATTTTAAATATATAGTAAAAAAAATATAATATAAATTTATATATAAAAAATATATATAAAAAAAATATAAATATATATATTTTTATATATATATAAAAATTTTTAAAAATTATATATATAAAATATATATAAATAAAATTATAATATTTTAAAAAATAAAATAATATAAAATTAATTATATATAAAATTTATATATATATTTTATAAAAATATATATATATAAATAAAATATATATAAATATATTATATAAAAATATTTTAATAAATATATATATATATAAAATTAAAAATATATATATAAAATAATATATATATAAATATATTATATATATATAATATAATATAAAAAATAAAAAAATTTTAATATAAAATAAAATATAAAATATAAAATATATATATTATAAAAAAATAAAAAAAAATTAAAAAATTTAATAAAAATATATATATAAATATAATAAAAAATTTTATTAAAATAAAATAAAAATTATAAAAATATATAAAATTATATATATTTTAAATATAAACAGGGGACCCCCGAAATACGAATTTAAATCCGGCAAGAGGGGGGTCGTTAGCAAAAATTTTTCGCTATGCAATTTAAAATTTTCCCCATAAGAAATAATGGAAAAAAAATTTAAATCCGTGAAAGGGCCCCCCAAAAAGTTAAAAAAAAAAATTTTTTTACCAAAAAAATTTTTAAATTTTTAGTACACACAAACTAAAAAAAGGCATGCAAAATTTACATGACATTTTATTTTTATTAAGCCGGGTGATGATTAAAGGGATGGGAGGGGGGGAGAGCATTATCTTCTTACTTTTTAAAAGGGGAAAACCCCCCCTTTCCATTAGGATTTTGGGGGTAGCAAGTCCTTTCGGGGTTTATTTTCCCTTTTTCTTTTAATGCCACTGGGACCCATTTTGGATCACTGGACCCTGTCGAAACAACAAATCTTTTAAAAAGACCCTCTAACCCCTCCCTTTTCCTTCAAGACTTTCCAAAAAAGGGGGCCCCAAAACATTTTTCATTAAAAATAGCACCACACGGTTTTGCAACAGCTTTTGTCAGGGTGATTTCATCCATAAAGGTTTGCAGTTAAACCCCAAAGGTGCACACTTTTCCCTTTAAAATTTTTGAATTGGGCAAAAGGGTTTCCCCACAACGCATAGGTTTCTAGGGTTAGCCCCCCAAACCCTTCAAAATCTTTTTTAAATTTTCCATACTAATTTCACCCTTTTTTTCCCACGGGGTTGGGCACTAGAAGCTTTCGGGGGGCCCCAATTCATTTAATTTTCCAGAAACAGCCAAAACCCAAAACACGTAATAATACGAAATATTCCGAGTGTATTGGGTTGAATGTTACCAGCGGAGGGCTACTGGGGAAACAATTTGGGCGGGGGGCGGCCCCATGGAGGGTGGCTGAAGGGCCCCCCAAGGGCGCGTCTCGGAAAGAAGTTCACTGGGGCGGGGTTTTTTTCTACTAAAGGGGGGGGCAAAATTTCAGCGAAAAAAGCTTTTGCTATGCGGGGTTCGCTATGGGAAAAGGGGTTTCGCTATGCGGGGGTCCCCTGTTTTAATTAAAATTTAAAAATTTTTTTTTATATAAATTTAAAAAAATATTTTAAAAATAATTTTATATAAAATATTATATAAATATAAATAAAAAATATATAAAATTTTAAAAAAAATAAAAAATAAATAAAAAATAAAATAAAATAATATATAATTTTAATAGATTATATATATAAAAATATATAAAATAAAATATATATATAATATAAAATAAAATATATATATATAAAAATAAATATAAAAAATATTTTATAAAAAATATAATTATATAAATATTATAAATATTATAATAAATTTTATATAAAATATAAAAATAAATTTTAATAAAATATATAAATATAATATAATATATAAAAAAATATATATAATTAAATATATATATTAAAATATAATATATATATATATATATATATATATAAAATAAATATTTTAAAATATATTAATATAAATTATATATAAAAATATAAATAAATATATATATAATTATTTTAAATATAAAATTTTATATATATTTTATATATATATATAAAAATATAAAATAAAAAATATATAAAATATAAAAAATATATATTTTATAATATATTAAAATAAAATATATATATAAATAAAATATATATAAAATTTTTTTTCTTATATATTTTAAATATATAAAAATAAAATTATAATATATATAAAAATTATAAAATATATAAAAAATTTTATATAAATATATATTTTATATATATTATATAAAAAAAATAAAAATATATTTAATTTTTTGCCAAAAATTTTAAAAAATGGGTGTAAAGCACCCCCTCTGGCAAAAAATTTATGGAGAAAGATGGTGAAAGTTTTTTTTTTCCGGGGCCCCCCCTGCCCCTTTGGGGGGAATCGCCCGGGGGAAAATAAAAAAAAAAAAAAAATATATAAATAAATATATAAAAAAATTATATAAAATATATATATATATAAAAAAAAATTAAAAAATTTTTTTTTTATATAATAAATATATATATAATATATATATATTTTAATATATATAATATATAAAAAATATATAAATATATATATAAAGATATATATAAAAAAATTTATATAAAATTTTAATATATATAAAAAATTTTATATATAAAATATATATAAAAATATATATAAAAAATATAAATATATATATAAAATATATATAATATAATATAAAAAAATAAAAATATATATAAATTTTTATATAATATATAAATATTTAAATATATATATAAAATATTATAAAATATATTATAAATATTAAAATTTTTATATAAAAATTTTAATATTTATATAAAATAATATAAATATATATTTAAAAAATAAAATATATATATAAAATATATATATTATTATTTCAGTGGACCCTCACCAAACATATTAAAACCGTTCCTGAAAAACCATCGTAGCTGAAATTATCGTTAGCGAAATTTAAAAAAACTTTCCCAAAAAAGGAAAACAAAATTTAAACAGGGGCAAGACCCTAAAATTTTAAAAAAAAAAATTTTTTTTACCACATGAAATATTAAATTTTAAATACACACAAAATGACACTTACCTTTATGAAAACTGGTGGTGATTGATGGGAGGGGAGGGGGGGAGTGTGGGAAGTTTTTAAATTTTAAAAGGGGAATCCCCTTCCATTAGGACTTGAGGTATCAAGTCCTTTTCCGGGGTTACTTCCCTTCTTCTTTTAATGCCACTAGGACCAGCTTGAGAGTCACTGGACCTCTGTCGCACAACAAATCTGTCTATAGAGGTCTGTACCTCCCGTTCCTTTAAGATTTGCCTAAAATGGGCCACAACATTGTCATTGTAATAATCGCCAGAAGGCTTACAGCTTTCTCCCTGAATAGCTAGCTGCCTTGGATCAAAGTCTAGCACAAGCTGGGCTCCAAGGTATTGTCCAGTGTGGGTAGATTGGTAAAGCACTGCGTACCTTGTTCCAAGGTTCGTAGGTTCGAGTCTCCTTCAGCCAGAGATCAGTGTTTGTGTATATTTCGCCTGCTCTTGCGAATTCCTTGCATATAATGTAATATATATATATATATAGATGTATATAATATATATAATATATATAATGTGTATAATATATATATATATATATATATATATATATATATATATATATATATATATATATATATATAATATATATATATATATATATATATAATATAATGTCGTACCGAATATGTAAAACTGGCCAATTAGCAAGAACTCATTTAAAATTAAGTCATTTCTAAAATTTTCTCTTATACGTTTAAAGATATATTTTTTTCATTAATGTTAATGTAAAAATTTTTAATTTTGCACCAAAAGAATCTTAGAAAACTTACCTAACCTTATTATAACAAGAGCAATTTATTTTAGCCTAACCCAACTAAATATATTTTAAATACGTTTACAATAATTTAATACTAAACAAACACAATCAAATGTATTTTTTTCTTTATGTTCAGAATGATTTTGGCGAAATTATTGCATACACAGCCACAGCACCGTGTCTTCCTTTGCAGATGACACCCGAATCTGCATGACAGTGTCTTCCATTGCAGACACTGCAAGGCTCCAGGCGGACATCAACCAAATCTTTCAGTGGGCTGCAGAAAACAATATGAAGTTCAACGATGAGAAATTTCAATTACTCAGATATGGTAAACATGAGGAAATTAAATCTTCATCAGAGTACAAAACAAATTCTGGCCACAAAATAGAGCGAAACACCAACGTCAAAGACCTGGGAGTGATTATGTCGGAGGATCTCACCTTCAAGGACCATAACATTGTATCAATCGCATCCTGCTAGAAAAATGACAGGATGGATAATGAGAACCTTCAAAACTAGGGAGGCCAAGCCCATGATGACACTCTTCAGTCACTTGTTCTATCTAGGCTGGAATATTGCTGCACTCTAACAGCACCTTTCAAGGCAGGTGAAATTGCCGACCTAGAAAAATGTACAGAGAACTTTCACGCGCGCATAACGGAGATAAAACACCTCAATTACTGGGAGCGCTTGAGGTTTCTAAACCTGTATTCCCTGAACGCAGGAGGGAGAGATACATGATTATATAACACCTGGAAAATCCTAGAGGGACTAGTACCGAACTTGCACACGAAAATCACTCACTACGAAGGCAAAAGACTTGGCAGACGATGCACCATCCCCCCAATCAAAAGCAGGGGTGTCACTACACGTTAAGAGACCATACAATAAGTGTCAGGGGCCCGAGACTGTTCAACTGCCTCCCAGCACACATAAGGGGGATTACCAACAGACCCCTGGCAGTCTTCAAGCTGGCACTGGACAAGCACCTAAAGCCCATTTTCCTGATCAGCCAGGCTGTGGCCGTACGTTGGTTTGCGTCCCAGCCACAGCAACAGCCTGGTTAAACGGGGCGCTGATCCACCAGGAGGCCTGGTCACAGACCGGGCCCGGGGGCGTTGACCCCCGAAACTCCTCTCCAGGTAAACTCCAGGTACACAAATTTCGCTTGTCCTATATGGCAAGTTAAGCGTTGCTATTTAAGCCAAGATCCCAATTTTTGCCTATTCGGCATAAACATATATATATATATATATATATATAATATATAAAATATAAAAATATATATATATATATATATATATATATTAAGTGTGTGTGTGTATATTATATAAATAATATATATATGAGAGAGAGAGAGAATCACAGTCAGCAGGACTCGATACTGCTACTGGGATGGACAAGATTCCCAGGCAGCACTCTCATACACTCTGCCACATAAGTTGGGGAGCCTGGTTCATTGGCCATGTTTCTTTCCCAGCCCAGGCACGTCAGTGAGCCTCAAGCATGAATTTTAAGCTATTTCAATCTCCTCCTGTATGTTTCTGATCTCTCAAGCGATTTTTATATCTATGCACCGCGCAGAAACAAGCGGGTATATACAGAGAAAGATCCCAGTCAGCAGGACTCAATACTGCTATATAAACACATCAGTCATTTTCCACCGAGGCAGGGTGACCCGAAAAAGAAGAAACACTTTCATCATTCACTCCATTACTGTGTTGCCAGAGGTGCGCCTACACTACAGTTAAAAAACTGCAACATATTTCCACCCTCTCCTTTCGAGTGCAGGTACTGTACTTCCCACCTCCAGGACTCAAGTCCAGCTAACCAGTTTTCCCGAATACCTTGATAAGTGTTACTTTGCTCGCACCCCACCAGCATGTCAAGTGTCAAGACCCATTGGCCTCCACTCCTAAGATGTTCACGCATGCTTGCTGGAAGTCTAAGCCCCTCACACACAAAACCTTTAACCCCCCCCCTGCAACCTTTCTTAGGACGAACCCTACCCTGCCTTCCTTTCACTAGATTTATACACCCTCCAACTCATTCTATTTCATTTCATCGTTTCTAAATGTCTCCTTCAGCCCTATGGATAATAATACCTTTAGCAACCCCGCACCTCCAAATCCCTAAGCTATGGATTCTCTGCATAGTATTTACATCTCCACTGCTTCCTGCTTTCTTGTTGCAATATTCACCACCCATGCTTCACAACCATATAAGAACATTGATACCACTGTACTCTCATGCATTTCCCCCTTTGCTACCATGGATAACATTATCTCCACAGATTCCTCAGTGCATCACTCGCCTTTTTCCCCTCATCAATTCTATGACTCACCTTAGCCGGGCTGTCGTTCATACGATGGACTATGTGCGGCTAGCAGTAACAGCCTGGTTGATCAGGCCCTGATCCACCGGGAGGCCTGGTCGTGGACCGGGCCGCGGGGGCACTGATCCCCGGAATACCTTCCAGTCCTGGGAGATCATCAGCGACGAGCATGGCTTGACAGCAGCGGGTACACTACGAGAGAATGTTCCTCATGTCAGGGAGCTGCAGCTGGAAAGGATCAATGTCAATGTTTACCTCGTCTTTTATAGACCCTTCTGCTGACAAGTCCACTCCCAGGTATCTGAATACATTCACTTCCTCATACTCTCTCCCTCCAATCTGATATCCAATCTTTCATTACCTAAATTTTTTGTCATCACCTTGTTCTTTCTTATGTTCACTTTTAATTTCCTTCTTTTACATACCATTCCAAACTCATCCACCATCCTCTGCAATTTCTCTTGAGAATCTCCCAAAAGTACAGTGTCATCAGCAAAAAACAAATGTGACAACTATTACTTTGTGTCAGATTCCTTATCTCTTGCCAACACCCAAGGATTCACTTCTCTTACAACCCCATCTAGAAATATACTGAGCAACCGTGCTGACATCACACATCCCTAAGGCCTACTTTTATTGAGAAATAATCTCCCTCTCTCCTACATACTCTAACTTGAGGCCTCACTATCCCTGTAAAAACTTCTTAACTGCTTTCAGTAACCTACCACCTTGTGCAAGAAAGGTATACAATACGAACAAGATATGACCTAGAATATGTATTGATAAAGCCACTAGATAGCAGAACGTCTACAATAAAGATATCCAGAAGTTGCACATGTGTCTTAACTTTCATCAACCTACTACCTATTCCGAACACTTGCAACATCTACATTGCTCCCCTATGCCTTTTCCAAATCCATAAATGCAACAAAAACTTCTTACCCTTATCTATGCTTCACTCTAAACATTTGGTCTACACATCCCATGCCCTTCCTAAAGCCTCCCTGTTCATCTGTGATCCTTCTTTCTGTCTTACTCTTAATACTTTCTCTTGGAAATTATTGTAGAACACAAGTATAAACTAAGCAATACACTGGAAACACATCACTTAGCTTTGTCGCTGTTAAAATCTACCCGCAGCTGCAGCTAGTATATTCCTTCAACGTGTAACAGCTGTTTTGCAGCGCAGTAGCTGTTGAGAAATATGGGTAAGTATACAAATAATTGCCCCTGAAGAGCATATTTCAGCATATCTCAGAAACTGAGTGCTGAAGTTACCTACATACTTGTTTGGGCTCAAAACCCCACCAGTCACCGGGGTGTATGGGAAATCTGCTTAAAATATACATTAGTTCTCAGTTGCGCAATCAATGGAACCACCCTATGTTTAAGCAGACTTACCTGGGTATTTGCATCGGACCCTTAATTTTCACCCGGATATCCGCAGTCTTGATTGAAGAATAGTCTTTTCAGAAACGTCACACTTCCTCCACTCAGTCTGGAAATTTGTAACAATCGCACTGTCACTATACGTTCTTCAATAACTCTGTATTTCGTTGTAATGTTACAAGAAGCTGCGCACACTTTGTAATATTTTTATTGTGATGATAGATTGTCTAGTGGTCGAGTATGCATTGTGATAGTTCCTTTGTTAAAGTCAATGCAAGCATAACACGTTTCTCATACTGTGATTTATAGTAATCTGACCTATGATGCCTCTCGCCCCCTGGTTGCCCTGGGCATATTTCTCTTCCTTGCCAAATTTTCAACAGGGAGCAATGCAGGATGCTTGATTTTTTGTTGTCTAGGCACAGACGTCAGTGTATGTTATCTTTAACATGGTAGCAACGTGGGTGCAGGGTTTTCCTTAATTGTCCTGCTAAGGTAAGATATTGTCTCTCATTAACCCACCCTAGATGCAAGGAAGTGGCGTGTCTATGACACACGCTGGTCATATGCTTCCAATTAAAGTGTTGATGCAGAAGCAAGCAAGATGCCATGGCCCTTTCTGAGAGGGTCATCCCTCAGGGCTGAAAGGACTGAAAGGGGCTATCCCCCCTCCTGGAGAAAATTTCTCCACACTTTTAATAATAACTCTACCGTACACCTTACCAGGTATACTCAACAGGCTTATTCCCCTATAATTTTTACTCTCTTCTGTCCCCTCTGCCTTTATACAAAGGAACTATACATGCTCTCTGCCAATCCCTAGGTATCTTCCTCTCTTTCACACATCTTAAATAAAAGCACCAAACATTCCACCTGCTTTTATTTCTGCCTTGATCCCATCAATTCCAGCTGCTTTACCCCCTTTCATTCTACTCATAGCCTCATGCACCTTCCCCACACTCACATCTGGCCCTTTCTCACTCCTAAAAGATCTTTTACCTCCCTGCCCAATGCACGAAATCACAGCTTCCCTGTCTTCGTCAACATTTAACAGTTCCTCAAAATATTCCCTCCCATCTTCCCCAATACTCCGAACTTTTCCAACTAGTAACTCCTCTCTCATATTTCAAAACATTCAAATTTAAATTAATTCATTCCCTAGACTTTCTCAACTTATTAATCTCACTCCAAAATTTTTTCTTATCCTCAGCAAAATTTATTAATAGCACCTCACCCACTCTCTCATTTGCTCTCCTTTTATATTCCTTCACTTCTCTTTTTCTTTCCATATACTCCTTCTTCCTTACATCATTTCTTTGCTAACTTTTTCTCTCTTGCTACCCTCTTTACCTCATCATTCCACCAATCGCTCTTCTTGCCTCCTGCACCCACTTTCCTGTAACCACACACTTCTGCTGAACACTCTAACACTACATTTTTAAATCTATTCCATATCTGTTCAACCTCGTCTTTTAATAGTTGTTTATATCTTACCCTAACTGCCTCCTCCTTTGGTTTATAAACCTTCACCTCTTACTTGCTGATGCCATTCTCCTTGTACCCCATCTACCTTTTTACTCTCACTGTAGCTACAACTAAAAAGTGATCTGATATCTGTGGCACCTTTATAAACATGCACATCCTGAAGTCTACCCATCAATCTTTTATCTACCAATACAATAAGCTCCTCTCATTACGCCCTATATATCTCATATTTATCCTTTATTTCTTCAAATATTTGTTACCTATTACCAAACCTCTTTCAATACATAGTTCAATTAAAGGTCCACCATTATCATTTACCCCCGACCCCCAAGCTTACCTATCATACCCTCTATAACCGTTTCTCTTACTTTAGCAGTCAGGTCCCCTTCCACAATTACTTTCATACTTGGTTCAAAACTTCCTAAACACTCGCTTAATATATCCCAAAATTCTCTCTCTCCTCTACACTCCTCTCTTCTCCAGGTAAATAAACACTGAAGCTGAACTCCTCTCCAAGCTGAGGGACTGACAACCTCAAATACTTTTTTTCCAAGTTTGATGGACGGCTTACATCTTCATTTCGCTACTACACCTGCTGCCTCTGTATTTGACTGAAGAAGCCTACTGTATAAATAAAACGTTTCAACAATAAAGATACCCAACTGATGCACATGCGTCTTAATCATTAAAGGCTAAGTTGGATGACCACTCTCGGCGGGTTTTAAACGAATGGCTTTTGTCACACTATGTAGTGTGTGGTATCAGCAAATTCAAATAATGACTCTTCTTATTGGCTACAAACTTTCAACACCGGTATATCATAGTGGAAGGTTCAGATTGAGTTTGGGCTATTGCTGCCAACTTCCCAGTTTTACTGAACAAAGTGAACCCATCCCTTTACATATGATAAATTCATAATATCTCTTGACATCAACTACAAACTTTCAAAGCTCATGCATCCTACCTAAGGAAAAAAATCAGATCTGAATTGAACTTATATAGATGCCAATTTTAGTAAGGAAGAAACAGAAGTCTTAAGCATCAAGGAAGTGGTATGTGGAACGCAAGGCAGTTGGAATGCAAACTAGAAACCGGTATCTATAACATGCTTACCGCACAACATGATGATAAAGTTGACATCAGAGGAGCATCTGGAAGGAAGGAAATAAACTGAGTTGTGAAATAACTCAGCACTCTTGATAAAAGGAAAATTACATATAAACACACACACAAGAACAAAGAAGATAAAAAGTATCCAATACAAACAAACAATAAATTAAATCCCAGTAATTTAAAATAACCTTTGGCTTCCAGAGCTTGATATCAGAGTCCTCAAATGTCTTATGCGGCGGAGTTTAAAAGTAATTAAATTGTTAACATTAAAAGATTCTGCTAAAATTTTCCCTTAGTCCCTCAAGTACCCTGGTAATTATCAAAATTCTCGACTAAATAATAATAAAAAAAAAGAGCCAAGCCGTCGGTAAACTGTTAATTAACATGTGCTCTACAGCCAGCACCAAACCACGCCACATAATCAGCAACGTATCACAATCGTCTGTAGGGCCCACTGGATCTGCCATGAAGCTTACTGGGCCGGGGCCAACAAAGTGCACTGGGAAGTGCCAGCTCAGGAGAGCAGCGAGGACTGTGTGCACCTTTAAACGCTTGGTAATTTGACATAATACGAATTCTCAACAGCACTCACCAAAAAGTAAGCCCAATTCTTATTCTGAGTGATCTTTGATCCTTAAAACATGAACAGAATCATGGTCGGGAAAATTAGAATAGATCACTTAAGCTTCCCCATCCACCACCTACGAAGACGTACCTCAGGCACTATTCATGGAAGGCAGAGGGCGAATGTTAACAACCTGCCTGACCGCACACACATTTGGTCATAATCCAAGAGAGTAACAGTAAAATAGTCAAATTAAACGCTAAACCCGATCCATGAGAGAAGATTGTCTTCGAATATTAAAAATCGGAGAGAGCTGTCGACTAGCAGTGGGTTTCCTTTCAACCACAAAGACATAGGACAGGTTGCCAGGTTTATACTGTCTCCTTCCTCATTACAGAGATCAAGAGAGAGTTCACTATATTCTACACAGAGGCTCTTAACAGGGAAAAGTATGGAAATAATTCAACAGGCACAGAAGGAAAGTGCAGGCCGCGAGACAAAGATGACACCCACGCGCCAGCCTGGAAAGACGTAAGGCCGCTTACAAGCAGTGCATCGACCGCCGATCTGATGCTCAGGTACGATCTGAGAGCACCTTTTAAGATATTTAGTGCTCGCAAAGGCCCATTTAAGCATTATCTCAAGAATACCACCTAATATTGTCCACTGCCACATGAAGTCGGCGACAGGCCTTCTTGGGAAGGCCTCCATACAAATGGAGGTCTTAACTATTTCGTGAACAATACCAACCACACCATCAGTAGCCAGTATAAAGCATGTAATGTTCAATAATAAGCTGTCCTGCAGTAACCTGTTCTCCTGGAAGAATTCCCGAGAGCAGTGTAAATTAATCTTGAATGACCGGCTTCTCGGAAATTGTCCAATAGAAATAGTCGGCCCCTCAATGCTAGAGACATGAGGAGGACTACGCCGAATCTTTCTCCAAACTGAAAAAGACTGCTTAGGTATGAAGACGTCTAGTGACACCCTCCTGGAGGTACCAGACCAAACTTTCAACATCCTCTCTATCATCTTGCAGATGCATATTATTATTATTATTATTATTATTATTATTATTATTATTTAGTATTGCTATTATTATTATTATTATTGCTACACCCATAAGCGTCATACAACACTGCAAGAATCAGTCTGTTAAAGAACTCGGACGGTAGTACTACGACAGCCTCCATGGGGGTCTGGCTTGGCTTGGAAAGGATCCCCCACCGTAGGGGGTCATATAGCGCCTGGTGGAACAGAAGGCACTCAAGTTCGATCCAAGGAAAGGCAAGATAGGTCCAAGTTCTTGGGTCCATGACACAGAGCAGTTTAAATGTCATGGGCCGCCATTGGCCCCTTCTACCTCGCCTTAAGAGAATTTCTCCTCCTATCTGTTGATTTCTCGCAACATTGCATAGCTCCTGACGATGCACGAGAATGCCAAAGATCTAGAGCTAAAGATTTTCATCCCCATGGGGCTTGTTCTCCACTACACACACACACATTATATATATATATATATATATATATATATTTATATTAAAATATATATATATATATATAATATATATATATGTCAGTGCCGAATATGTAAAACTGGTCAATTAGGCAAAACTCATTTAAAATTAATGTCCTTTCTGAAATTTTCTTTTTATACGTTTAAAGAAATATTTTTTCATTAGTTTAATGTAAAAATTTTTTGATTTTGCGCCAAAAGAATCTTAGAAAACTTACCTAACCTTATTTAGCAAGATCAATTTATTTTAGCCTAGCCTAACTAATATATTTTAGATTTGTTTTGACAGTAATTTAATAACTAAACAAACACATGAAATATTTTTTGATGTCGTTTAAGTTTCAAAAATGATTTTGAACGAAATTATTGCATACACAAATTTTCACTTGTCATACTAAACTATATGCAAGATGAAAGTTGCTATTTAAGCCAAGATCGCAAGTTTCTGCCTATGCTGGCACGACTTATAATATATATAATATATATAATATATATAATATATATATATATAGTATAGAATATATATATATAAATATTATAATATATATATATATGATATAAATATATATATATATATATATATATATATATATATATATATAATTTCATTTTTTTTTTTCAAGCACACCAGCCGTATCCCACCGAGGAGGGTTGGCCCCAAGAAGGAAAAACAAAAGTTTCTCCTTTCATATTTAGTAATATATACAGGAGAAGGGGTTACTAGCCCCCTTGCTCCTGTCATTTTAGTCGCCTTCTTACAACACACGCATAGCTTACGGAGGAAAATTCTGTTCCACTTCCCCATGGAATAAGAGGAAATAAACAAGCGAAACAAGAGCTATGAAGAAAATATAAGAAAACCCAAGGGGTGGTGTATACATATGCTTGTACATGATGTGTATTGTGACCTAAGTGTAAGTAGAGTAGCCAAACGTACCTGAAATCTTGCATGTTATGAGACAGAAAAAAGACACCAGCAATCCTACCATCTGTAAAACAATTACAGGCTTGTTCGTTTTACAACCACTTTGGCAGGACGGTAGTACCTCCCTGGCGGTTGCTGTCTACCAACTACCTTACCTAGGATATTATATATATTATATATATAATATATATATATATAAATATATATATAAATATAATTATGCAAAATGACGAACGAACAATGCTAGATACAAAACAACCATTTAATTTAACCTTACAAAGGTACATTCAAAAAACATTACCTTTATGAATAATTCCCCGACCCATCTAAGAAAAAACTACCTTTCCGTGAAAATGCAAGTTTTTATTGAAAGTTTACTGGTATACTTGAAAAATAAATATCGGAAAAAAAACTATACAGCAATTTTTTTTCCTATTTAAAGGATTATTTTTAATTCTAACATATCATACAATCATACAAAGCGCAAAATCCACAGGGTCATATAACAGTAATCGAGGATATTAGTGGCAAGCAAACTGTACATTAATGAAGATGATTACTCCACTGGTGTCCATGTAACTAAAGTGAAGCTCCCAAAAAAACCTTTAAATGGTAACAACTGTGTCCCAGCTAGAATGAATAGATACAGTACACTGAATACAGTACACTAAATACAGCACACTGAATACAGTACACTAAATACAGCACACTGAATACAGTACACTAAATACAGTACACTAAATACAGTACACTGAATATATACAGTACACTGAATACAGTACACTGAATATATACAGTACACTGAATACAGTACACTGAATACAGTACACTGAATACAGTACACTGAATATATACAGTACACTGAATACAGCACACTGAATACAAGCACCACTGAATACAGTTACACTAAATACGTACACTGAATATATACAGTACACTGATACTTTACACGAAATATATACAGTACAACTGAATAATTACACTGAATACAGTACACTGATATATACAGTACACTGAATATCCAGTACACTGAATATATACAGTACACTGAATACAGCACACTGAATACAGCACACTGAATACAGTACACTGAATACAGTACACTGAATATATACAGTACACTGAATACAGTACACTGAATACAGCACACTGAATACAGTACACTGAATACAGTACACTAAATACAGTACACTGAATATATACAGTACACTGAATACAGTACACTGAATATATACAGTACACTGAATACAGTACACTGAATACAGTACACTGAATATATACAGTACACTGAATACAGCACACTGAATACAGTACACTGAATATATACAGTACACTGAATATATACAGTACACTGAATACAGCACACTGAATACAGCACACTGAATACAGCACACTGAATACAGCACACTGAATACAGTACACTGAATACAGCACACTGAATACAGCACACTGAATACAGCACACTGAATACAGCATCACGTGAATATATACGTTACACTGAAAACAGCACACTGAATACAGCACACTTGAATACAGCACATGACTGAATATAAACAGTACACTGAATACAGAACACTGAATACAGCACACTGAATATATACAGTACACTGAATACAGCACACTGAATACAGCACACTGAATACAGCACACTGAATATATACAGTACACTGAATACAGCACACTGAATACAGCACACTGAATACAGTACACTGAATACAGTACACTAAATACAGTACACTGAATATATACAGTACACTGAAAAAATACAGCACTCTGAATACAGTACACTGAATAAATACAGCACAATGAATAAATACAGCACACTGAATAAATACAGCACAAACTGAAAAATGACAGCACACTGAATAAATACAGCACACTGAATAGATACAGCACACTGAATAGATACAGCACACTGAATAGATACAGCACAATGAATAAATACAGCACAATGAATAAATACAGCACACTGAATAAATACAGCACAATGAATAAATACAGCACACTGAATAGATACAGTACACTGAAAAAATACAGCACACTGAATAGATACAGCACAATGAATGACGTGGGTGGAATCAATTACTGATGAGAGAACACTTGAGCCCAGGAACTAGAATAAATTGAACTTGATGCGAGGAAGTGGAGGTGGTTGGAACTAATGAGGAAGTAGAGAAGATAGTAGCTGGATAGTCTCATGTTCCAAGTAAGAAGAGTTATATGGACTTTAAGTTAGTACATAAAAAGTAAGACTTAATCCAAGGTAGTAGAGGACAAAGAAAATCTAAAATAAAATGGAGATTGATGGTCTTAATGTGAAGTAAGAAATCTGCTGGCATACTCCGCAGTGTGTGGAAAAAATAATGAGAGAGAACAGAGAGATACATGAAGATGATTGAGAAGGTAGTCTTAATGTAGATTCAAGAGGAAGCAGAGGAGAAGAAGAAGGAAGAAGAGGAAGGGGGAGGGGGCACTAACAAGAGGTGGACAAAAAGGAGAAGGAAGGAGTAATAGCCCGAGGAAGAGGACAGTTAGGATATCAGCCAGCCAACAGAGAGGAAGGCGCCCCTGGGCGAGTGGAATGGGAGGGTGGCAGATTACGCAGCTCGGGCGCAGTATGTGGAGTGGGCATGTTGCAGGTGGGTGGCCAGGGAAAGCACAGCAGGGCTTGCTGCAGGTGGGTAGCCAGGGAAAGCACAGCAGGGCTTGCTGCAGGTGGGTAGCCAGGGAAAGCACAGCAGGGCTTGCTGCAGGTGGGTAGCCAGGGAAAGCACAGCAGGGGTTGCTGCAGGTGGGTGGTCAGTGGAAGCACAGCAGGGGTTGCTGCAGGTGGGTGGCCAGGGGAAGCACAGCAGGGGTTGCTGCAGGTGGGTGGTCAGGGGAAGCACAGCAGGGGTTGCTGCAGCTGGGTGGTCAGGGGAAGCACAGCAGGGGTTGCTGCAGGTGAGTGGCCAGGGGAAGCACAGCAGGGGTTGCTGCAGGTGGGTGGTCAGGGGGAGCACAGCAGGGGTTGCTGCAGGTGGGTGGTCAGGGAAAGCACAGTAGGGGTTGCTGCAGGTGAGTGGCCAGGGAAAGCACAGCAGGGGGTGCTGCAGGTGGGTGGCCAGGGGAAGCGCAGCAGGGGTTGCTGCAGGTGGGTGGCCAGGGGAAGCACAGCAGGGGTTGCTGCAGGTGGGTGGTCAGGGGAAGCACAGCAGGGGTTGCTGCAGGTGGGTGGCCAGGGGAAACACAGCAGGGATTGCTGCAGGTGGGTGGTCAGGGGAAGCACCGCAGGGCTTGCTGCAGGTGAGTGGCCAGGGAAAGCACAGCAGGGCTTGGTGCAGGTGGGTGGTCAGGGGAAGCACAGCAGGGGTTGCTGCAGGTGGGTGGCCAGGGGAAGCACAGCAGGGGTTGTTGCAGGTGGGTGGCCAGGAAAAGCACAGCAGGGGTTGCTGCAGGTGGGTGGCCAGGGAAAGCACAGCAGGGGTTGCTGCAGGTGGGTGGCCAGGGGAAGCACAGCAGGGGTTGTGCTGTGGCAGGTTGGGTGTCAAGGGGAAGCACAGCAGGGGGGTTGCTGCAGGTGGGTGGCCAGGGGAAGCACAGCAGGGCTTGCTGCAGGTGGGTGGCCAGAAGCACAGCAGGGCTTGCTGCAGGTGGGTGGCCTGGGAAAGCACAGCAGGGCTTGCTGCAGGTGGGTGGCCAGGGGAAGCACAGCAGGGGTTGTTTCAGGTGGGTGACCAGGGAAAGCACAGCAGGGGTTGCTGCAGGTGGGTGGCCAGGGAAAGCACAGCAGGGATTGCTGCAGGTGGGTCGTCAGGGAAAGCACAGCAGGGGTTGCTGCAGGTGGGTGGTCAGGGGAAGCACAGCAGGGGTTGCTGCAGGTGGGTGGCCAGGAGAAGCACAGCAGGGGTTTGCTGCAGGTGGGTGGTCAGGGGAAGCACAGCAGGGGTTGCTGCAGGTGGGTGGTCAGGGGAAGCACAGCAGGGATTGCTGCAGGTGGGTGGACAGGGAAAGCACAGCAGGGGTTGCTGCAGGTGGGTGGTCAGGGAAAGCACAGCATGGGTTGCTGCAGGTGGGTGGCCAGGGAAAGCACAGCAGGGGTTGCTGCAGGTGGGTGGCCAGGGGAAGCACAGCGGGGGTTGCTGCAGGTGTGTGGCCAGGGAACAGCAGGGGATGCTGCCACACCTACACTACCACAACACAAGCCACACCTTCACCACCACAACACCAAGGCACCCTCCCTCCACCACCGCCACACAGACCACACCTCCCTCGAACACCACAAGACAAGCCAATCTTCCACCACCACAACACAAGGCACTCCTCCCTCACCACCGCAACACAAGCCACACCTCCCTCAACACCACAAGACAAGCCAATCTTCCCTCAGCATCAAAACAAAAGCAACACATCCCTCACTAAACAAGACAAGCCACACCTCCCAACAAAACCACAAGACAAGCTACACCTCCTTCACCACTAGAAGACAAGCCACACTTCACAAACCACCAAAAACAAAAACCACACCTCCCTCACCCAACGTCAATACAAGCCACACTTCCCTCCTACGTCAAAAAAAAGCCACGCCTCCCACACCACCACAAGACAAGCCACACCTCCCTCCCCATACAACAACAAACCACACCCTCCGCACACCATAAGCCACACCCCCCTCACTACCACAAGCTAAGCCACATCTACACCACAAGACACAAGCCACACCTCCCACACCACCACATCCCAAGCCACACCCTCACCATTACAACATAAGCCACACACCCCTCTCAACCACAATACAAGCCACACCCCTTATTTTGTAAATCTTTCCTGTAAAACTTCTACTTCAGACTAGTAGTGTAAATTTAAACTTATATTTTATTTTAGGGTTTATTAACCTAAGATATCATAGGAATGTAGTAGTATTTACATTTCAAAACTGAGCTGAACTCAACAAGGTTAAAACTGATGCATATTATCTACAACAGTAAATCAGTACAAAAGAGTTAGTAGAAACTTCATATAATTTCCTCACTAACAGAACACAGAGAGTAGTCGTCAACAGAGTAAAGTCCGAGGCAGCTACGGTGAAAAGCTCTGTTCCACAAGGCACAGTACTAGCTCCCATCTTGTTCCTCATCCTCATATCCGACATAGACAAGGATGTCAGCCACAGCACCGTGTCTTCCTTTGCAGATGACACCCGAATCTGCATGACAGTGTCTTCCATTGCAGACACTGCAAGGCTCCAGGCGGACATCAACCAAATCTTTCAGTGGGCTGCAGAAAACAATATGAAGTTCAACGATGAAAATTTCAATTACTCAGATATGGTAAACATGAGGAAATTAAATCTTCATCAGAGTACAAAACAAATTCTGGCCACGAAATAGAGCGAAAACACCAACGTCAAAGACCTGGGAGTGATTTGTCGGAGGATTTCACCTTCAAAGGACCAAACATTGATCAATCGCATCTGCTAAAAAAATGACAGGATGGATAATGAGAACCTTCAAAACTAGGAGGCCAAGCCCATGATGACACTCTTCAGTCACTTGTTCTATCTAGGGTGAATATTGCGCACTCTAACAGCACCTTTCAAGGCAGGTGAAATTGCCGACCTAGAAAATGTACAGAGAACTTTCACGGCGCACATAACGGAGATAAAACACCTCAATTACTGGGAGCGCTTGAGGTTTCTAAACCTGTATTCCCTGGAACGCAGGAGGGAGAGATACATGATTATAACACCTGGAAAAACCTAAAGGGACTAATACCGAACTTGCACACGAAAAACACTTACTACGAAAGCAAAAGACTTGGCAGACGATGCACCATCCCCCCAATGAAAAGCAGGGGTGTCCCCTACACGTTAAGAGGACCATTCAATAAGTGTCAGGGCCCGAGAAATGTTCAACTGCCTCCCAGCCCCACATAAGGGGGATTACCAACAGAAACCCCCGGCATCTTCAAGCTGGCACTGGACAAGCACCTAAGTCAAGTTCCTGAACAGCCGGCTGTGGCTCGACGTTGGTTTGCGTGCAGCCAGCACAACAGCTGCCTGTTGATCAGGCGCTGATCCACCAGGAGGCCTGGTCACAGACCGGGGCCCCGGGGGCGTTGACCCCCGAAACTCTCTCCAGGTAAACTCCAGGTTTAAAACCTTCACCACCAGAAGACAAACCACACCTCCCTCACCACCACAAGACAAGCCACACCTCACACACCACAATAAAGCCACACCTCCCTCACATCACAAGAAAAGCCACACCTCCCACACCACAAGACAAGCCAGACCTCCCTCAACCCCCACAAGACAAGCATACCTCCTACACCACAAAAAAAGCCACACCTCCAAACACCACCACAAGACAAGCCCCATCTCCGTCACCACCACAAGACAAGCCACATCTCCCTCACCACCGCAACACAAGCCACCCCTCCCTTACCACCACAACACAAGCCACATCTCTTTTTACCACCACAAGCCACACCTCTCTTACCACCACAACACAATCCACACTTCCCTCACCACCGCAACACAAGCTTCACCACCACAACACAAGCCACACCTACCTTACCACAAGCCACACACTCCCTTACCACCACAACACGCCACCACCTCCCTTACCACAACACTAGCCACACCTCCCTTACCACCGCAACACAATCCACACTACCACAAGCCACACCTCCCTTACCACCACAACACATGCCACACCTCCCCACCACCGCAACGCAAGCCACACCACCATAACACCAAGCCACACCTCCCTTACCACCACAACACAAGCCACCACCTCCCTTACCACCACAACACAACCCATACCTCCCTTACCACCACAACTCAAGCCACACCTCCCTTACCACCACAACACAAGCCATACCTCCCTTACCACCACAACACAAGCCATACCTCCCTTACCACCACAACTCAAGCCACACCTCCCTCACCACCACAACACAAGCCACTCCACCATAACACAAGCCATACCTCCCTTACCAGCACAACTCAAGCCACACCTCCCTTACCACCACAACACAAGCCATACCTCCCTTACCACCACAACACAAGCCATACCTCCCTTACCACCACAACAAAAGCCACACCTCCCTATACCACCACAACACAAGCCACACCTCCCTCACCACCGCACCACAGCCAACCCCTCCCATAACACCACAATCCAAGCCACACCTCCCTTACCACCACAAGACAAGCCACACCTCCCTTACCACCACAACACAAGCCACACCTCCCTCACCACCGCAACACAAGCCACCCCTCCCTTAACACCACAACACAAGCCACACCTCCCTTACCACCACAAGAAAGCCACACCTCCTCTTACCACCACAAGCCACACCTCCCTTATCACCACAACACAAGCCACACCTCCCTTATCACCACAACACAAGCCACACCTCCCTTATCACCACAAGCCACACCTCCCTTACCACACCACAAGACAAGCCACACCTCTTACCACCACAAACCACACCTCCCTTATCACCACAACACAAGCCACACACTCCCTTACACCACAAGCCACACCTCCTTGCGCTTCCGCAACACAAGCCACTACTACCGTAACACAAGCCACACCTCCCTTACCACCACAAGCCACACCTCCCTTATCACCACAAGCCACAACCTCCCTTACCACCACAACACAAGCCACACCTCCCTTACCACCACAACAAGCCATACCTCCCTTACCACCACACTTCAAGCCACACCTCCCTTACCATCACAACACAAGCCACACCTCCCCCCACCGCCGCAACAGAAGCCACACCACCATAACACAGCCACACCTCCCTTACCACAACAACACAATCCACACCTCCCTCACCACCGCAACACAAGCCACACCTCCCTCACCACCACAACACATGCCACACCTCCCTCACCACCGCAACACACTGCCACACCACAACACAAGCCACACCTCCCTCACCACCGCAACACAAGCCACACCACAACACAAGCCACACTTCACTCACCACAATACAAGCCACACTCCCTTACCACAACACATGCCACAACCTCCCTCACCACCGCAACACAAGCCACACCACCACAACACAAGCCACACCTCTCTAACCACCACAACACAAGCCACACCTTCCTCACCACCGCAACACACGCCACACAACCACAACACAAGCCACACTTCCTTACCACCGCAAGCCACACCACCTTCACCACCAAAAGTCACACCTCCTTCACCACCACAACACAAGCCACACCTCCCTCACCACCACAACACATGCCACACTTCCCTCACCACCGAAACACAAGCCACACCACCACAACATAAGCCACACACAACACAAACCACACCTCCCTCACCACCGCAACATAAGCCACACTACCACAAGCAACACCTCCCTCACCACCACAAGCCACACCTCCATCACCACCATAACACGTCTCACCTCTTTCACCACCACAACAAAAGCCACACCACCCTCACACCACAAGCCACACCACCACAACATAAACCACACCTCCCTCACCACCTACAACACAAGGCACACCACCACAAGACAAGCCACACCACCACAACACAAGCCACACCACCGCAACACAAGCCACACCTCCCTAACTACCTCAACACAACCCCACTTCCCTCACCACCACAACACAAGCCACGCCACAACAACACAAGCCACACCTCCCTCACCATCAACACAAGCCACACCACCACAACACAAACCACACCTCCCTCACCACAACACAATCCACACCTCCCTCACCAAGACAACAAAGCCACACCAAAACAACACAAGCCACACCTCCCTCACCACCGAAACAAGCCACATTTCCCTTACCACCACAACACATGCCACACCTCCTTCACCACCACAACACAAGTCACACCTCCCTCCCCATCACAACACAAGCCACACCACAACAACACAAGCCACACCTTCCTCACCACCGCAGCACAAGCCAAACTTTCCTAACCACCACAACACAAGCCACACCTCCTTCACCACCACAACACAAGACGCACCTCCCTCACCACCACAACACAAGCGACACCTTCCTCACCACCACAAGCCACACCATCACAACACACCCTCACCACCACAACACTAGCCACACCTCCCTCACCACCACAAAAGCCACACACCTCCCTCACCACCACAAAAGCCACACCTCCCTCACCATCACAAGCCACACCACCACAACACAACCCTCACCACCACAACACTAGCCACACCTCCCTCACCACCACAGCACAAGCCACACCTTCACCACCGCATCATCCTTTGCGGATGATACTAGGATCTGCATGAGGCTGTCATCTGCTGAGGACGCGGTTAACCTCCAAGAAGATATAAACAAAGTTTTCCAGTGGGCAACGGTAAACAATATGATGTTCAATGAGGACAAATTCCAACTACTCCGTTATGGAAAACTGGAGGAGATAATAACTAGAACAGAGTATACTACTGACTCCGGCTATACAATAGAGCGGAAAAATAATGTAAGGGACCTGGAGTAGTAATGTCTGAGGATCTCACTTTCAAGGATCACAACAGTGCCACGATCGCACGTGCAAAGAAAATGATAGGATGGATAATGAGAACGTTCAGAACGAGAGATGCCAAGCCAATGATGATCCTTTTCAAATCACTTGTTCTCTCTAGGCTGGAATACTGCTGTACATTAACATCTCCATTCAAAGCAGGTGAAATTGCAGATCTAGAGAGTGTACAGAGATCCTTTACTGCACGTATAAGTTCTGTCAAGCACCTTAACTACTGGGAACGCTTGGAAGCACTTGACTTGTACTCGTTGGAACGCAGGAGGGAGAGATATATCATAATCTACACTTGGAAAATCTTGGAAGGAATGGTCCCAAATCTGCACACAGAAATCACTCCCTACGAAAGTAATGGACTGGGCAGGCGATGCAAAATGCCCCCAATAAAAAGTAGGGGCGCCATTGGTACACTAAGGGAAAACACCATAAGTGTCCGGGGCCAAAGACTGTTCAACAGCCTCCCATCAAGCATTAGGGGAATTGCCAATAAACCCCTGGCTGCCTTCAAGAGAGAGCTGGACAGATACCTAAAGTCAGTGCCGGATCAGCCGGGCTGTGGCTCGTACGTTGGACTGCGTGCGGCCAGCAGTAACAGCCTAGTTGATCAGGCCCTGATTCATCGGGAGGCCTGGTCATGGACCGGGCCGCGGGGGCGTTGATCCCCGGAATAACCTCCAGGTAACAAGCCACACCATCACAACAACCCTCACCATCACAACACTAGCCACACCTTCCTCACCACCACAAGCCACACTACCACGACACAACCCTCTCCATCACAACACTAGCCACACCTTCCTCACCACCACAAGCCACACTACCACGACACAACCCTCTCCATCACAACACTAGCCACACCTCCCTCACCACCACAACACAAGCCCCCCACCACCACAAACAACCCTCATCATCACAACACTAGCTACACCTCCCTCACCACAACACAACCCTCACCATCACAACACTAGCCACACCTCCCTCACCACAACACAACCCTCACCATCACAACACTAACCACACCTCCCTCATCACACAACCCTCACCATCACAAGAATGGCCACACCTCCTCACCACAACAACCCTCACCATCACAAGAGGCCACACCTCCCTCACCACAACACACCCTCACCATCACAACACAGCCACACCCCTCACCACAACACAACCCTCACCATCACAACACTAGCCACGCCTCCCTCACCACAACACAACCCTCACCATCACAACACTAGCCACACCTCCCTCACCACAACACAACCTCACCATCACAACACTAGCACGCTCCCTCACCACCACAACACAACCCTCACCATCACAACACTAGCCACACCTCCCTCACCACCACAACACAACCCTCACCATCACAACACTAGCCACACCTCCCTCACCACCACAACACAACCCTCACCATCACAACACTAGCCACATCTCCCTCACCACCACAAACATCCCTCACCATCACAACACTAGCACATCTCCCTCACACCACAACACATCCCTCACCATCACAACACTAGCCACATCTCCCTCACCACCACAACACAACCCTCACCATCACAACACTAGCCACACCTCCTTACCACAACACAACCCTCACCATCACAACACTAGCTACACCTCCCTCACCACAAACACAACCCTCACCATCACAACACTAGCCACATCTCCCTCACCACCACAACACAACCTCACCATCACAACACTAGCCACATCTCCCTCACCACACAAACAACCCTCACCATCACAACACTAGCCACACCTCCCTACCACCACAACACAACCCTCACCATCACAACACTAGCTACACCTCCCTCACCACAACCACATCCCTCACCATCACAACACTAGCCACATCTCCCTCACCACCACAACACAACCCTCACCATCACAACACTAGCCACACCTCCCTTACCACAACACAACCCTCACCATCACACACAACCTCACCATCACAACACTAGCTACACCTCCCTCACCACAACACAACCCTCACCATCACAACACTAGCCACATCTCCCTCACCACCACAACACAACCCTCACCATCACAACACTAGCCACATCTCCCTCACCACCACAACACACAACCCTCACCATCACAACACTAGCTACACCTCCCTCACCACAACAAACCCTCACCATCACAACACAACCCTCACCATCACAACACTAGCCACACCTCCCTCACCACAACACAACCTCACCATCACAACACTAGCCACACCTCCCTCACCACAACACAACCTCACCATCACAACACTAGCCACATCTCCCTCACCACACAACACAACCCTCACCATCACAACACTAGCCACACCTCCCTCACCACAACACAACCCTCACCATCAACACTAGCCACACCTCCCTCACCACAACACAACCCTCACCATCACAACATTAGCCACACCTCCCTCACCACAACACAACCCTCACCATCACAACACTAGCCACACCTCCCTCATCACAACAAACCCTCACCATCACAACACTAGCCACACCTCCCTCATCACAACACAACCCTCACCATCACAACACTAGCCACACCTCCCTCATCACAACACAACCCTCACCATCACAACACTAGCCACACCTCCCTCATCACAACACAACCCTCACCATCACAACACAACCCTCACCATCACAACATTAGCCACACCTCCCTCATCACAACACAACCTCACCATCACAACACAACCCTCACCATCACAACACTAGCCACACCTCCCTCATCACAACACAACCCTCACCTCACAACACAACCCTCACCATCACAACATAGCCACACCTCCCTCATCACAACACAACCCTCACCATCACAACACTAGCCACACCTCCCTCATCACAACACAACCCTCACCATCACAACACAAACCCTCACCATCACAACACTAGCCACACCTCCCTCATCACAACACAACCCTCACTTCACAACACTAGCCACACCTCCCTCATCACAACACAACCCTCACCTTCACAACACTAGCCACACCCCTCATCACAACACACCCTCACCTTCACAACACTAGCCACACCTCCCTCATCACAACACAACCCTCACCATCACAACACTAGCCACACCTCCCTCATCACAACACAACCCTCACCATCACAACAATGGCCACACTCCTATCACAACACAACCCTCACCTTCACAACACTAGCCACACCTCCCTCATCACAAACACAAACCCTCACCTTCACAACACTAGCCAACTCCCCATCACAACAACCTCACCATCACAACACTAGCCACACCTCCCTCATCACAACAACCCTCACCATCACAAGAATGGCCACACCTCCCTCACCACAACAACCCTCACCATCACAAGAATGGCCACACCTCCCTCACCACAACACAACCCTCACCATCAAACACTAGCCACACCTCCCTCACCACAACACAACCCTCACCATCACAACACTAGCCACACTTCCTTCACCACAACACAACCCTCACCATCACAACATTAGTCACACTTCCCTCACCACAACACAACCCTCACCATCACAGCATTAGCCACACTTCCCTCACCAGAACACAACCCTCACCATCACAACATAGCCACACCTCCCTCACCACAACACAACCCTCACCATCACAACAATGGCCACACCTCCTCACCACAACACAACCCTCACCATCACAACATTAGTCACACTTCCCTCACCACAACACAACCCTCACCATCACAACACTAGCCACACCTCCCTCACCACAACACAACCCTCACCATCACAACACTAGCCACACCTCCCTCATCACAACAATCCTCACCATCACAAGAATGGCCACACCTCCCTCACCACAACACAACCCTCACCTTCACAACACTAGCCACACTTCCTTCACCACAACACAACCCTCACCTTCACAACACTAGCCACACCTCCCTCACCACAACACAACCCTCACCTTCACAACACTAGCCACACCTCCCTCACCACAACACAACCCTCACGGTTACAAAGCATGGCTTGCTTCTGCAGTGTTTTAAAAATTGAGGTTGGAGAGTTGAAGGAGGAGGTCTTGCTTCTCCAGGATGAGATTAGGAGGCTGAAGGTCCACCTCAGTGGGTCTGGGAGAGAGTGTGAGGTGGCTGAGTTGTGGGGAATGAGGCTTCTAGCAGTGAGGTGCAGTCTGTCTCTTGCTGTGAGGAGGTAGCAACGGCTACCAGCAGTGAGGTGCAGTCCAGCACCTGCTACAAGTGGCGAGTGGTTCACAGTAATGGGAGGAGAATCAGAATAAGGAAAGTTAAGAGTGAAGATCTGAAGGTAGGAAATCGCTTCTCTGTTCTTCAGGATGAATGTCCTTCAGTGGCCAGTGAAGGTAAGGGTACTACTGCCCCTGCTAACAGAGGTAAGCGCATTCTTGTGGTTGGTGACTCTCAGGTAAGATATATTGACTGTGCTTTTTGTAATAGGAATAAGAAGATGAGAGATAGAGTGTGCTTCCCTGGAGCTGGTGTTGGGGACATAGTTAACAGGCTGGATAATATCATGTCAGGTAATGGGAACAAGCCCATTATCTGTCTCAGTGCTGGTGGAAATGATATTGGGAAGGGTAGGAGAGAAGAGCTGCTAGATAAGTACAGGTCAGCTATAGATTTCATTAAGTCTAAGGGAGGGGTCTCAATCATATGTAGCATCTTGCCTAGAAGGGGAGTAGGGAATGAATGGTTGTCTAGGGCAACTGGTGTAAATTGCTGGCTAGACAGATACTGCAAGGAACTTGCAATCCCATTTATTGACAACTGGAACAACTTTTATGGCAAACATGATATGTATGCAAGGGATGGGGTACATCTCTCTGGGGCTGGGGTGGTAGCACTTGCAAACTCAATTGAGAAGGCCATTGGTGAAATGCCTATGATTTTAAACTGATAGAAGATAGAGGTATGGGTGTGTGTGGGAAACAAGCAGGTTGCAACACTAGGGTTGGAAACAGTAAATGTATAAAAGGCATTCAGCATGAAGTTATAAAGACAATAGATCAGGTCAGCAAACAAAGGGGGACAGCAGGGGGCAGCAAGGGACTAGCTCCCTTAAGGTTTACTATACTAATAGCAGGAGTGTAAGAAATAAGATAGATGAGCTAAGATTAATTGCAAGTGCAGGAAACATAGATATTATTGCTATAACAGAGACCTGGCTCAATCTGAAAGATAGAGAGATGCCCTCTGAATGTCACATACAAGGCTATAAATTATTCCACACTGACAGGGTCAACAGGAAGGGTGGTGGAGTAGCGATGTATGTCAGAGACAATTTAAATTGTTGTGTTAGACAAGATATAAAATTAGAAGCGTCAGCCACTGAATCTGTTTGGTTACAGCTTCTCGAGGGCCGAGAAAAACTAATTTTGGGTGTGATTTACAGGGCCCCAAATCTTGATAGGGAGTGCAGTAAACTTCTATGGGACGAAATTCGTAAGGCATCTACATACGAAAATGTTGTGCTAATGGGATTTATTTATTTATTTATTTATTTATTTATTTATTTATTATCAATTTGAGCACACATACAGAGGTACAAAAAAATACAGATAAGAGCAGCATGCCAAAGCCACTTATACTATGCATAGCATTACGGGCTGGCTTAAAATTAACTTAAGATTAACTAAGCAATGATGAAATCAGTGATAAAACATTAATGTAAACAGATTATTATAATCAAGGGGGAAGCGCTAAACCCGGAGGATTATACAGCGCCTGGGGGGGGGGGATGTGGAAGGCATTCAGGCTTAATTCGGGTAACTGGAGCACAGATCCAATTCCCTAAATCAAGAGCCCCTCACCAACATCAAGGAACCTTCCTTGAGGGGATGTGCTAATGGGAGATTTCAACTATAGACAGATTGACTGGAGCAATTTGACAGGAAATTTAGAGTCAGGTGACTTTCTTGATACGATCCAGGATTGTTTTTTAATACAGTTTGTGACAGAGCCAACTAGGAGAAATAACCTCCTTGACTTGGTTCTTGCCAGTAGGGAAACACTAATTAATAATCTTGAGGTTAATGATGAGCTTGGGGAAAGTGATCACAAATCACTCAGTTTTAATATATCATGGAATTCCCCTAATAATGGCAATCAAGTCTCTGTCCCTGACTTTCGCTTGGCTGATTTCATAGGACTGAAAAATTACTTAGGTGGGCTGAACTGGAATGACCTGACTAAGGGTCAGGTAGGTGGTGATGGTTGCCGATATGACGCTTTCCAGGGCATAGTTCTAGCTGCTCAGTCAAATTATGTTCCAAATAGGGAAATCAGATCAAACAAAAATGATCGTAAATGGATGAACAATAGATTAAAATATCTGATTGGTCAAAAGAGAGGCATATATAGGCAAATCAAAAGAGGAGAGAGAGAGGCAATTAAGAAATCGATATATTCAGTTAAAGAGAGAAATAAAAAAGGGAATTAGAAAAGCAAAAAGAGATTATGAGGTTAAAGTTGCAAGAGAATCGAAGACTAACCCAAAAGGATTCTTTCAGGTATACAGAAGTAAGATCAGGGACAAGATAGGCCCACTCAAAAGTTCCTCGGGTCAGCTCACTGAGAGTGATAAGGAAATGTGTAGAATTTTTAACACATACTTCCTCTCAGTTTTTACACAGGAGGATACCAGCGATATTCCAGAAATGATAAATTATGTAGAACAGGACGATAATAAATTGTGCACGATTAGGGTCACAAGTGACATGGTTCTTAGGCAAATAGATAAATTAAAACCTAACAAATCCCCAGGCCCTGATGAACTGTATGCAAGGGTTCTAAAGGAATGTAAAGAGGAGCTTAGCAAACCTTTGACTAATCTTTTCAACATATCACTACAAACTGGCATGATGCCAGATAAGTGGAAAATGGCAAATGTGATACCTATTTTCAAAGCAGGTGACAGGTCCTTAGCTTCGAACTATAGACCAATAAGCCTAACCTCCATAATGGGAAAATTTATGGAATCAATAATTGCCGAGGCAGTTCGTAGCCACCTTGAAAAGCATAAATTAATCAACGAATCTCAGCATGGTTTTACAAAGGGGCGTTCCTGCCTTACGAATTTATTAACTTTTTTCACTAAGGTATTTGAGGAGGTAGATCATGGTAATGAATATATTGTGTATATGGACTTCAGTAAGGCTTTTGACAGGGTCCCACATCAGAGACTATTGAGGAAAATTAAAGCACATGGAATAGGAGGAGAAATTTTTTCCTGGATAGAGGCATGGTTGACAAATAGGCAGCAGAGAGTTTGCATAAATGGGGAGAAATCAGAGTGGGGAAGCGTCACGAGCGGTGTTCCACAGGGGTCAGTGTTAGGTCCCCTGCTGTTCACAATCTACATAAACGACATAGATGAGGGCATAAAGAGCGACATCAGCAAGTTTGCCGATGACACCAAAATAGGCCGTCGAATTCATTCTGACGAGGACATTAGAGCACTCCAGGAAGATTTGAATAGACTGATGCAGTGGTCGGAGAAGTGGCAGATGCAGTTTAATATAGACAAATGCAAAGTTCTAAATGTTGGACAGGACAATAAACCATGCCACATATAAACTAAATAATGTAGATCTTAATATTACGGATTGCGAAAAATATTTAGGAGTTCTGGTTAGCAGTAATCTGAAACCAAGACAACAGTGCATAAGTGTTCGCAATAAAGCTAATAGAATCCTTGGCTTATATCAAGAAGTATAAATTTAATAAGAGTCCTCAGGTTGTTCTTCAACTCTATACACCCTTGGTTAGGCTCATTTAGATTATGCTGCACAGTTTTGGTCACGTATTACAGAATGGATATAAATGCTCTGGAAAATGTACAAAGGAGGATGACAAAGTTGATCCATGTATCAAAAAACCCTTTTCCCTATGAGGATAGACTAAGGGCCCTGAATCTGCACTCTCTAGAAAGACGTAGAATTAGGGGGGATTATGATTGAGGTGTATAAATGGAAGACAGGAATAAATAAAGGGGATGTAAATAGTGTGCTGAAAATATCTAGCCTAGACAGGACTCGCAGCAATGGTTTTAAGTTGGAAAAATTCAGATTCAGGAAGGATATAGGAAAGTACTGGTTTGGTAATAGAGTTGTGGATGAGTGGAACAAACTCCCAAGTACAGTTATAGAGGCCAGAACGTTGTGTAGCTTTAAAAATAGGTTGGATAAATACATGAGTGGATGTGGGTGGGTGTGAGTTGGACCTGATAGCTTGTGCTACCAGGTCGGTTGCCGTGTTCCTTCCTTAAGTCAATGTGACCTGACCTGACTAGGTTGGGTGCATTGGCTTAAGCCGGTAGATTTGGACCTGCCTCGCATGGGCCAGTAGGCCTGCTGCAGTGTTCCTTCGTTCTTATGCTCACAACACTAGCCACACCTCCCTCATCACAACACTAGCCACATCTCACTCACAACACAACCCTCACCTTCACAACACTAGCCACACCTCACAACACAACCCTCACCTTCACAACACTAGCCACACCTCACAACACAACCCTCACCTTCACAACACTAGCCACACCTCACAACACAAACCCTCACCTTCACAAACACTAGCCACACCTCACAAACACCCTCACCTTCACAACACTAGCCACACCTCACAACACACCCTCACCTTCACAACACTAGCCACACAACACAACCCTACCTTCACAACACTAGCCACACCTCACAACACAACCCTCACCTTCATAACACTAGCCACAAACACAACCCTACCTTCACAACATAGCCACACAACACAACCCTCACCTTCACAACACTAGCCACACCTCACAACACAACCCTCACCTTCATAACACTAGCCACACAAACACAACCCTCACCTTCATAACACTAGCCACAAACACAACCCTCACCTTCACAACACTAGCCACACCATCACAACACAAGCTGTATTACTCTACCTTTAATCAAAACAATCGTACTCATCACGTTATCCTAATATCCTTTACTAACATGCAAATAATCCCCCGAATAAACATTTTTTTTATTCAGCACAATAAAATCATATCTACTTACCGGCGATCATCCTTCTTTGTTTTTCAATATTTCTGCACTCTACTTAGGGATGTTCCATTTCCCAATGACTTCAGAAAGTAATAGTGGGTCACCAGTCATGTTGTCTTGGGCAGTTGAGGTCAGTTGTCATCATTTCGGGCCCGTTTCAGTGATTTTCATGCAGGAGTGTTGTCTAGCGGTGACGTGATGACCGCCGCCATGACACCTCAAGACGCGCTCTACCAACTAT
>NC_069414.1:36334866-36352366 GCF_026875155.1 Cherax quadricarinatus | reverse complement strand
GCAGGCAGGCAGGCAGGCAGGCAGGCTGGCAGGCAGGCAGGCAGGCAGGCAGGCAGGCAGGCAGGCAGGCAGGCAGGCTGGCAGGCAGGCAGGCAGGCAGGCAGGCAGGCAGGCAGGCAGGCAGAAGGCAGGCAGGCAGGCTGGCAGGCAGGCAGACAGGCAGGCAGGCAGGCAGGCAGGCAGGCAGGCAGGCAGACAGGCAGGCAGGCAGGCAGACAGGCAGGCAGGCAGACAGGCAGGCAGGCAGAACTGGCAGTTGTCACTCACGTATGCAAATCCCAGGCGAAATATTTTATATCCGTATACAAAGTATTTTATGAAATTAGCTGCTGCTGTGAATGTAGGAAAAATACGAGAGAGAACTAGTAATATGATATCGGCAGGCTGGCAGCAGGAGGTGACTGGAGTAGCTTTGTCATCGTTAGTCTTGGTTGGCAGCAGAGGACGTGTTATATATATACTCTCTGAGAGGTAAATCTGTACATATGCGCTCAGAGGTGTATATTACGGTGTATATATATACTCTGAGAAGTGTATCTCTGTGTACATATACTGCGAGGTGTATTTCTCAGTATATATATGTCGTGCCGAATAGGTAAAACTGGTCAATTAACAAGAACTCATTTAAAATTAAGTCCTTTCTAAAATTTTCTCTTATGCGTTTAAAGATATGTTTTTCATTTATGTTAATGTAAAAATTAATAATTTTGTACTAAAAGAACCTTAAAAAACTTACCTAACCTTATTACAACAAGCGCAATTTAATTTCACATAATCTAACTAAATATATTTTAGATAAATTTACAACAATTTAATAACAAACACCATGAAATATATTTTTTTCGTTAGGTTCAGAATGATTTTGCGAAATTATTGCGTACACAAATTTTCGCTTGCCTTATTCAGCAAGAAGAGCGATACTATTTAAGCCAAAATCGCAAGTTTTACCTATTCGGCACGACACAACACACACACACACACACATACCTCAGTAAGGAATCGTTCAAGACTCTATACACCGTGTACGTCAGGCCCATACTGGAGTACGCAGCACTAGTTTGGAACCTACACCTGGTCAAGCACGTCAAGAAATTAGAGAAATTGCAAAGGTTTGCAACAAGGCTAGTTCCAGAACTAAGGGAATGTCCTGCGAAGAAAGGTTATTAAGGGAAACCGGGATGATGACACTGGAAGACAGGAGGGTCAGGGGAGACATGATAACGAGATACAAAATACTGTGTGGAATAGATAAGGTGGACAGAGACAAGATGTTCCAGAGATGGGACACAGAAACAAGGGGTCATAATTGGAAGTTGAAGACTCAGATGAGTCAAAGGGATGTTAGGAAGTATTTCTTCAGCTACAGAGTTGTTAGGAAGTGGAACAGTCTGGCAATGATGTAGTGGAGGCGGGAACCATACATAGCTCATGGAGCAGGGAGAGGGAGGACTAAGTAGCGGTCAGTGAAGAGGCGGGACCAGGAGCTGAGTCTCAACCCTTGCAATCACAGTTAGGTGAGTACACACACACACATTATATATATATATATATATATATATATATATATATATATATATATATATATATATATATATATATATATATATATATATATATATATATATATCATATCTAGTTTTAACAACATATATAATAATATATTATTAATTATATCATATATATATTTATTATATATACAAACTTCAGTTTTAGAAACCACTAGGAAGAAATGATATGATGTAGAGTGCTAGCAAATTCATTTCTGGGCTTTTATCAATCGTTATCAATACTTTAAATCGTATTTACAAGTTATTTACTGCAGCCTTGTTGACTCTCTCTCTCTCTCTCTCTCTCTCTCTCTCTCTCTCTCTCTCTCTCTCTCTCTCTCTCTCTCTCTCTCTCTCTCTCTCTCTCTCTCTCTCTCTCTCGATAGGTATTTAACGCAACATAGTAACTAGTAGGCCTTATACGTTGTACGTAAGAAATATTCACCGGAATTCCTGCTGGCCTGAATGCGATAAAAAAAACAATGATTGGAAATTCCAGTGGTGAATCCCTTGAGCGCAGAGTAGCTACGGTATGTGGGGGGAAATGTGGCTCATTTGGTGTGGTGGTGACCACGTCTGGAGCTGTGGGCGACAAAGAGCACAGTGACCTCACAGTACGAAACACAGAAAAGGTCACAACAAGACAGAGATTTTGAACCTTCGTCACAGGAGATGTGAGGCATCCCAACTGAGTCTGTGTACCTTTCATGGTACAGGTTCAGTTGTACGAAAATATCTTTGTTGATGTTCATGATTCCTGTACTACTTAAGAACATTGTTGGTGTTTAAATTCACTCGTATTAATAAAACAGCTATTTTGGTACTTATTGATAAGAGGTCCATGCTCACATGCTAACAGATATAGCAGGATCTCAACTGGAGGTTGAAGACGGCGTTAGTCGACTGATGTGGGTCGCATCCTGGGGACAAAACTGACCTCGACTGGTGTGGGTCGCATCCTGGGGACAAAACTGACCTCGACTAGTGTGGGTCGCATCCTGGGGACAAAACTGACCTCGACTGGTGTGGTAGCATCCTGGGGACAAAACTGACCTCGACCGGTGTGGGTCGCATGCTGGGGACAAAACTGACCTCGACCAGTGTGGGTCGCATCCTGGGGACAAAACTGACCTCGACTGGTGTGGGTCGCATCCTGGGGACAAAACTGACCTCGACCAGTGTGGGTCGCATCCTGGGGACAAAACTGACCTCGACTGGTGTGGTAGCATCCTGGGGACAAAACTGACCTCGACCGGTGTGGGTCGCATGCTGGGGACAAAACTGACCTCGACTGGTGTGGTAGCATCCTGGGGACAAAACTGACCTCGACCGGTGTGGGTCGCATGCTGGGGACAAAACTGACCTCGACCAGTGTGGGTCGCATCCTGGGGACAAAACTGACCTCGACTGGTGTGGTAGCATCCTGGGGACAAAACTGACCTCGACCGGTGTGGGTCGCATCCTGGGGACAAAACTGACCTCGACCGGTGTGGGTCGCATCCTGGGGACAAAACTGACCTCGACTGGTGTGGGTCGCATCCTGGGGACAAAACTGACCTCGACTGTGTGGGTCGCATCCTGGGGACAAAACTGACCTCGACTGGTGTGGGTCGCATCCTGGGGACAAACTGACCTCGACTGGTGTGGGTCGCATCCTGGGGACAAAACTGACCTCGACTGGTGTGGGTCGCATCCTGGGGACAAAACTGACCTCGACTGGTGTGGGTCGCATCCTGGGGACAAAACTGACCTCGACTGGTGTGGGTCGCCATCCTGGGGACAAAACTGACCTCGACTGGTGTGGGTCGCATCCTGGGGACAAAACTGACCTCGACCGGTGTGGGTCGCATCCTGGGGACAAAACTGACCTCATTTGCCCGAAATGCTCTACATAACAAGGGGCTTTCTATATAGTAGTATGTCACTTATGTCAGCTAGGCCTATATACCTTATACATGTACATGTAGAAATAAAGATTATTATTATTATTATTATTATTATTATTATTATTATTATTATTATTATTATTATTATTATTATTATTATTATTATTATACAACTGCCTCCATGTTAATAACGACCTCTCAAAATTAATCACAGGTAAATACGCGACTGTGCTAACACCTTCCACCTAACACCTGAACAATTGCAGACACCTGAAGATTTCGTAAACAATGGCATTTTGACCAGACTCTCCCTTTACATACTATTGACTCCTGGATGCGACCCACAACTGAAGGTTACCACACAGGTGCCTTTTTATACTGCAAGGTAAGTAGGGACAGCAGGCCAGGAGAGCAGGGGCAGCAGAGTAGGTGAGCAGGGACAGCAGACTAGGTAAGCAGGGACAGCAGGCCAGGGACAGCAGGCCAGGTGAGCGGGGACAGCAGACTAGGTAAGCAGGGACAGCAGACTAGGTGACCAGGGACAACAGATGTGTGTAAGTAGACTTACCCTCTTGTTCCCTACACAACAATTCTGCTTCACTATATATAAAATACAAATTTACTGTTTCTAGCATTGGTCACGAGTTTGTTATATCTGTATGAATGTAGTTAGTGTGTTGCTGCTGCATGTTAGTGTGTTGCTGCTGCGAGTTAGTGTGTTGGTGCTGCGAGTTAGTGTGTTGGTGCTGCGAGTTAGTGTGTTGCTGCTACAAGTTAGTGTGTTGCTGCTGCGAGTTAGTGTGTTGCTGCTGCGAGTTAGTGTGTTGCTGCTACAAGTTAGTGTGTTGTTGCTGCTAGTTAGTGTGTTGCTGCTGCGAGTTAGTGTGATGCTGCTGCAAGTTAGTGTGTTGCTGCTGCGAGTTAGTGTGTTGCTGCTACAAGTTAGTGTGTTGCTGCTGCGAGTTAGTGTGTTGCTGCTACAAGTTAGTGTGTTGCTGCTGCTAGTTAGTGTGTTGCTGCTGCGAGTTAGTGTGTTGCTGCTGCTAGTTAGTGTGTTGCTGCTGCGAGTTAGTGTGTTGCTGCTGCTAGTTAGTGTGTTGGTGCTGCGAGTTAGTGTGTTGCTGCTGCTAGTTAGTGTGTTGCTGCTGCGAGTTAGTGTGTTGCTGCTACAAGTTAGTGTGTTGCTGCTGCGAGTTAGTGTGTTGCTGCTGCTAGTTAGTGTGTTGCTGCTACAAGTTAGTGTGCTGCTGCTGCGAGTTAGTGTGTTGCTGCTACAAATTAGTGTGTTGCTCCTGCGAGTTAGTGTGTTGCTGCTACAAGTTAGTGTGTTGCTGCTGCGAGTTAGTGTGCTGCTGCTGCGAGTTAGTGTGTTGCTGCTACAAGTTAGTGTGTTGCTGCTACAAGTTAGTGTGTTGCTGCTACAAGTTAGTGTGTTGCTGCTGCAAGTTAGTGTGTTGCTGCTACAAGTTAGTGTGTTGCTGATACAAGTTAGTGTGTTGCTGCTACAAGTTAGTGTTGCTGCTACAAGTTAGTGTGTTGCTGCTGCATGTTAGTGTTGCTGCTGCAAGTTAGTGTGGTGCTGCTACAAGTTAGTGTGTTGCTGCTGCAAGTTAGTGTGTTGTTGCTGCAAGTTAGTGTGTTGCTGTTGCAAGTTAGTGTGTTGCTGCTACAAGTTAGTGTGTTGCTGCTGCAAGTTAGTGTGTTGCTGTTGCAAGTTAGTGTGTTGCTGCTACAAGTTAGTGTGTTGCTGCTACAAGTTAGTGTGTTGCTGCTGCAAGTTAGTGTGTTGCTGCTGCAAGTTAGTGTGTTGCTGCTACAAGTTAGTGTGTTGCTGCTACAAGTTAGTGTGTTGCTGCTGCTAGTTAGTGTGTTGCTGCTACAAGTTAGTGTGTTGCTGCTGCAAGTTAGTGTGTTGCTGCTGCGAGTTAGTGTGTTGCTGCTACAAGTTAGTGTGTTGCTGCTGCGAGTTAGTGTGTTGCTGCTGCAAGTTAGTGTGTTGCTGCTACAAGTTAGTGTGTTGCTGCTGCGAGTTAGTGTGTTGCTGCTACAAGTTAGTGTGTTGCTGCTGCGAGTTAGTGTGTTGCTGCTGCAAGTTAGTGTGTTGCTGCTGCAAGTTAGTGTGTTGCTGCTGCAAGTTAGTGTGTTGCTGCTGCAAGTTAGTGTGTTGCTGCTGCAAATTAGTGTGTTGCTGCTGCAAGTTAGTGTGTTGCTGCTGCAAGTTAGTGTGTTGCTGCTGCAAGTTAGTGTGTTGCTGCTACAAGTTAGTGTGTTGCTGCTACAAGTTAGTGTGTTGCTGCTGCGAGTTAGTGTGTTGCTGCTGCGAGTTAGTGTGTTGCTGCTGCATGTTAGTGTGTTGCTGCTGCGAGTTAGTGTGTTGCTGCTGCAGGTTAGTGTGTTGCTGCTGCAAGTTAGTGTGTTGCTGCTGCAAGTTAGTGTGTTGCTGCTGCGAGTTAGTGTGTTGCTGCTACAAGTTAGTGTGTTGCTGCTGCAAGTTAGTGTGTTGCTGCTGCAAGTTAGTGTGTTGCTGCTGCAAGTTAGTGTGTTGCTGCTGCAAGTTAGTGTGTTGCTTCTGCATGTTAGTGTGTTGCTGCTGCGAGTTAGTGTGTTGCTGCTGCAGGTTAGTGTGTTGCTGCTGCATGTTAGTGTGTTGCTGCTACAAGTTAGTGTGTTGCTGCTGCATGCTAGTGTGTTGCTGCTACAGTTAGTGTGTTTGCTGCTGCAAGTTAGTTGTGTTTGCTGCTGCATGTTAGTGTGTTGCTGCTACAAGTTAGTGTGTTGCTGCTGCATGTTAGTGTGTTGCTGCTGCAAGTTAGTGTGTTGCTGCTACAAGTTAGTGTGTTGCTGCTACAAGTTAGTGTGTTGCTGCTGCATGTTAGTGTGTTGCTGCTGCAAGTTAGTGTGTTGCTGCTGCAGGTTAGTGTGTTGCTGCTGCATGTTAGTGTGTTGCTGCTGCAAGTTAGTGTGTTGCTGCTGCGAGTTAGTGTGTTGCTGCTACAAGTTAGTGTGTTGCTGCTGCAAGTTAGTGTGTTGCTGCTGCATGTTAGTGTGTTGCTGCTGCATGTTAGTGTGTTGCTGCTGCAAGTTAGTGTGTTGCTGCTGCATGTTAGTGTGTTGCTGCTGCATGTTAGTGTATTGCTGCTGCATGCTAGTGTGTTGCTGCTGCAAGTTAGTGTGTTGCTGCTGCAAGTTAGTGTGTTGCTGCTGCAAGTTAGTGTGTTGCTGCTGCATGTTAGTGTGTTGCTGCTGCATGTTAGTGTGTTGCTGCTGCAAGTTAGTGTGTTGCTGCTGCATGTTAGTGTGTTGCTGCTGCATGTTAGTGTGTGTTGCTGCTGCATGCTAGTGTGTTGCTGCTACAAGTTAGTGTGTTGCTGCTGCATGTTAGTGTGTTGCTGCTGCATGCTAGTGTGTTGCTGCTACAAGTTAGTGTGTTGCTGCTGCATGTTAGTGTGTTGCTGCTGCAAGTTAGTGTGTTGCTGCTGCAAGTTAGTGTGTTGCTGCTGCAAGTTAGTGTGTTGCTGCTACAAGTTAGTGTGTTGCTGCATGTTAGTGTGTTGCTGCTGCATGCTAGTGTGTTGCTGCTGCGAGTTAGTGTGTTGCTGCTGCGAGTTAGTGTGTTGCTGCTGCAAGTTAGTGTGTTGCTGCTGCAAGTTAGTGTGTTGCTGCTGCAAGTTAGTGTGTTGCTGCTGCAAGTTAGTGTGTTGCTGCTGCAAGTTAGTGTGTTGCTGCTGCAAGTTAGTCTGCTGCTGCTGCGAGTTAGTGTGTTGCTGCTGCAAGTTAGTGTGTTGCTGCTGCAAGTTAGTGTGTTGCTGCTGCAGGTTAGTGTGTTGTTGCTGCTGCAAGTTAGTGTGTTGCTGCTGCAAGTTAGTGTGTTGCTGCTGCAAGTTAGTGTGTTGCTGCTACAAGTTAGTGTGTTGCTGCTACAAGTTAGTGTGTTGCTGCTACAAGTTAGTGTGTTGCTGCTGCGAGTTAGTGTGTTGCTGCTGCAAGTTAGTGTGTTGCTGCTACAAGTCAGTGCGTTGCTGCTGCAAGTTAGTGTGTTGCTGCTGCAAGTTAGTGTGTTGCTGCTGCAAGTTAGTGTGTTGCTGCTGCAAGTTAGTGTGTTGCTGCTGCGAGTTAGTGTGTTGCTGCTGCAAGTTAGTGTGTTGCTGCTGCGAGTTAGTGTGTTGCTGCTGCAAGTTAGTGTGTTGCTGCTGAAAGTTAGTGTGTTGCTGCTGCAAGTTAGTGTGTTGCTGCTGCAAGTTAGTGTGTTGCTGCTGCGAGTTAGTGTGTTGCTGCTGCAAGTTAGTGTGTTGCTGCTGCATGTTAGTGTTGCTGCTGCATGTTAGTGTGTTGCTGATGCATGTTAGTGTGTTGCTGCTACAAGTTAGTGTGTTGCTGCTGCATGTTAGTGTGTTGCTGCTGCGAGTTAGTGTGTTGCTGCTGCGAGTTAGTGTGTTGCTGCTGCAAGTTAGTGCGTTGCTGCTGCAAGTTAGTGTGTTGCTGCTGCAAGTTAGTGTGTTGCTGCTACAAGTTAGTGTGTTGCTGCTGCAAGTTAGTGTGTTGCTGCTGCAAGTTAGTGTGTTGCTGCTGCAAGTTAGTATGTTGCTGCTGCAAGTTAGTGTGTTACTGCTGCAAATTAGTGTTGCTGCTGCCAGTTAGTGTGTTGCTGCTGCAAGTTAGTGTGTTGCTGCTGCAAGTTAGTGTGTTGCTTCTGCAAGTTAGTGTGTTGCTGCTGCAAGTTAGTGTGTTGCTGCTGCGAGTTAGTGTGTTGCTGCTACAAGTTAGTGTGTTGCTGCTACAAGTTAGTGTGTTACTGCTGTGAGTTAGTGTGTTGCTGCTGCGAGTTAGTGTGTTGCTGCTGCGAGTTAGTGTGTTGCTGCTACAAGTTAGTGTGTTGCTGCTGCGAGTTAGTGTGTTGCTGCTGCAAGTTAGTGTGTTGCTGCTACAAGTTAGTGTGTTGCTGCTACAAGTTAGTGTGTTGCTGCTACAAGTTAGTGTGTTGCTGCTGCGAGTTAGTGTGTTGCTGCTGCGAGTTAGTGTGTTGCTGCTGCGAGTTAGTGTGTTGCTGCTACAAGTTAGTGTGTTGCTGCTGCGAGTTAGTGTGTTGCTGCTACAAGTTAGTGTGTTGCTGCTGCGAGTTAGTGTGTTGCTGCTGCAAGTTAGTGTGTTGCTGCTGCGAGTTAGTGTGTTGCTGCTGCGAGTTAGTGTGTTGCTGCTACAAGTTAGTGTGTTGCTGCTGCGAGTTAGTGTGTTGCTGCTGCGAGTTAGTGTGTTGCTGCTGCAAGTTAGTGTGTTGCTGCTGCAAGTTAGTGTGTTGCTGCTGCGAGTTAGTGTGTTGCTGATGCAAGTTAGTGTGTTGCTGATGCGAATTAGTGTGTTGCCGCTGCAAGTTAGTGTGTTGCTGCTTAAAATTAGTGTGTTGCTGCTGAAAGTTAGTGTGTTGCTGCTGCGAGTTAGTGTGTTGCTGCTGCAAGTTAATGTGTTGCTGCTGCGAGTTAGTGTGTTGCTGCTGCAAGTTAGTGTGTTGCTGCTGCGAATTAGTGTGTTGCTGCTGCAAGTTATGTGTTGCTGCGTGGCGGCAAGTTAGTGTGTTGCTGCTGCGAGTTAGTGTGTTGCTGCTGCGAGTTAGTGTGTTGCTGCTGCATGTTAGTGTGTTGCTGCTGCATGTTAGTGTGTTGCTGCTGCAAGTTAGTGTGTTGCTGCTGCGAGTTAGTGTGTTGCTGCTGCGAGTTAGTGTGTTGCTGCTACAAGTTAGTGTGTTGCTGCTGCGAGTTAGTGTGTTGCTGCTGCGAGTTAGTGTGTTGCTGCTGCATGTTAGTGTGTTGCTGCTGCATGTTAGTGTGTTGCTGCGGCAAGTTAGTGTGTTGCTGCTGCGAGTTAGTGTGTTGCTGCTGCATGTTAGTGTGTTGCTGCTGCATGTTAGTGTGTTGCTGCGGCAAGTTAGTGTGTTGCTGCTGCGAGTTAGTGTGTTCCTGCTGCAAGTTAGTTTATATCTGCTACTTCGGAGTTGTGGTAATTAAGATGACACCTCAGGACTGAGGTGAGTAAGATGACACCTCAGGACTGAGGTGAGTAAAATGACACCTCAGGAATGAGGTGAGTAAGATGACATCTCAGGACTGAGGTGAGTAAAATGACTCCTCAGGAATGAGGTGAGTAAGATGACACCTCAGGACTGAGGTGAGTAAAATGACACCTCAGGGCTGAGGTGAGTAAGATGACACCTCAGGACTGAAGTGAGCAAGAAGACACCTCAGGGCAGAGGTGAGTAAGATGACACCTCAGGGTTGAGGTGAGGAAGATGACACCTCAGGGCTGAGGTGAGTAAGAGGACACCTCAGGACTGAGGTGAGCAAGAAGACATCTCAGGGCTGAGGTGAGTAAGATGACACCTCAGGGCTGAGGTGAGTAAGATGACACCTCAGGGCTGAGGTGAGTAAGATGACACCTCTGGGCTGAGGTGAGTAAGATGACACCTCAGGACTGAGGTGAGCAAGATGACACCTCAAGGCTGAGGTGAGTAAGATGACACCTCAGGGCTGAGGTGAGTAAGATGACACCTCAGGGCTGAGGTGAGTAAGATGACACCTCAGGGCTGAGGTGAGTAAGATGACACCTCAGGGCTGAGGTGAGTAAGTTGACACCTCAGGGCTGAGGTGAGTAAGTTGACACCTCAGGGCTGAGGTGAGTAAGTTGACACCTCAGGGCTGAGGTGAGTAAGTTGACACCTCAGGGCTGAGGTGAGTAAGATGACACCTCAGGGCTGAGGTGAGTAAGATGACACCTCAGGGCTGAGGTGAGTAAGATGACACCTCAGGGCTGAGGTGAGTTTAAATTGACACCTCAGGGCTGAGGTGAGTAAGATGACACCTCAGGGCTGAGGTGAGTAAGATGACACCTCAGGGCTGAGGTGAGCAAGTTGACACCTCAGGGCTGAGGTGAGTAAGTTGACACCTCAGGGCTGAGGTGAGTAAGATGACACCTCAGGGCTGAGGTGAGTAAGTTGACACCTCAGGGCTGAGGTGAGTAAGATGACACCTCAGGCTGAGGTGAAAAAGTTGACACCTCAGGCTGAGGTTTGGATAGATGACACCTCAAGTCTGAGGTTTAGTAAGTTTTACACCTCAGGGGTGAGGTGAGTAAGTTGACACCTCAGGGTGAGTTGAGTAAATGACCCTCAGGGCTTTAGGTGAGTAAGTTGACACCTCAGGGCTGAGGTGAAATAAGATGACACCTCAGGGCTGAGGTGAGGGAAGTTTACACCTCAGGGCTGAGGTGAGTAAGTTGACACCTCAGGGCTGAGGTGAGTAAGTTGACACCTCAGGGCTGAGGTGAGTAAGTTGACACCTCATTGCTGAGGTGAGTAAGATGACACCTCAGGGCTGAGGTGAGTAAGATGACACCTCAGGGCTGAGGTGAGTAAGATGACCCCTCATTGCTGAGGGGAGTATAAGATGACACCTCAGGGCTGAGGTGAGTAAGATGACCCCTCAGGGGTGAGGTGAGTAAAAATGACACCTCAGGGCTGAGGTGAGTAAGATGACACCTCAATGCTGAGGTGAGTAAGTTGACACCTCAGGACTGAGGTGAGTAAGACGACACCTCAGGGCTGAGGTGAGTAAGATGACACCTCAGGGCTGAGGTGAGTAAGATGACACCTCAGGGCTGAGGTGAGTAAGATGACACCTCAGGGCTGAGGTGAGTAAGATGACACCTCAGGGCTGAGGTGAGTAAGATGACACTCAGGGTGAGGGGAGTAAGAGACCCCGGGCTGAGGTGAGTAAGATGACACCTCAGGGCTGAGGTGAGTAAGATGACACCTCAGGGCTGAGGTGAGTAAGATACAACTCGGGTGAGGTGAGTAGTTGAAAACCCCAGGGCTGAGGTGAGTAAGATGACACCTCAGGGCTGAGGTGAGTAAGTTGACACCTCAGGGCTGAGGTGAGTAAGATGGCACCTCAGGGCTGATGTGAGTAAGATGACACCTCAGGGCTGAGGTGAGTAAGATGACACCTCAGGGCTGAGGTGAGTGAGATGACACCTTAGGGCTGAGGTGAGTAAGATGACACCTCAGGGCTGAGGTGAGTAAGATGACACCTCAGGGCTGAGGTGAGTAAGATGACACCTCAGGGCTGAGGTGAGTAAGATGACACCTCAGGGTGAGGTTTAGTAAATGACACCTCAGGGCTGAGGTGAGTAAGTTGACACCTCAGGGCTGAGGTGAGTAAGATGACACCTCAGGGCTGAGGTGAGTAAGTTGACACCTCAGGGCTGAGGTGAGTAAGATGGCACCTCAGGGCTGAGGTGAGTAAGATGACACCTCAGGACTGAGGTGAGTCTGGCTCCCAACATCACTGTGATACCAACAACAATATTTACAACGTGCAGGTGGTGGTGATGGTGGTGATGGTGGTGATGGTGGTGGTAGTTGTGTTGCTGACGGTGGTGCTGGTAGTGGTGGTGTTGGTAGTGGTATTGGTGATAATGGTAGTAGTTATAGTGGTATTAGTGGTGGTAGTAGTGATAATGGTAGTGGTGGTAGTAGTGATAGTGGTAGTGGTGGTAATGGTAATAGCGATAGTGGTAGCAGTGGTGGTGGTGGGGGTAACAGTGATAGTGATAAAATGGTAGTAGTGGTGTAGCGATAGTGGTAGCAATGGTGGTGGTAGTGGTAGTAGTGTAATGGTGGTAGTGGTAGTGATAATGGTGGTAGTTGTAGTAGTGATAATGGTGGTAGTGTATATAATTATTAATGTTGGTAATGGTAGTAATGATAATGGTGGTAGTGGTAGTAGTGATAATGGCGGTAGTGGGCCTACTGGCCCATGCGAGGCAGGTCCAAGTCTTCTACCGGCTTAAGCCAATGTCCCAACCTAGTCAGGTCAGGTCACATTCACTTAAGGAAAGAACACGGCACCAGACCCAGACTATCCGCATGTTGGGATTACTGTCCCCATCAGCCTACGACAGACCAAACTGGTGGCTGCCAGAGTCTTAGGTGATACCCCATCTCAACAGTGGTACCGAGCAGCGACTCAGGGAGAACCCCCTCCATATGATGGAAGCTGGTCCAGAGCGCAGTGTACCGCCATCCATCGGCTTCGTTTGGGCTTTCCCACAGCCAAGATGATGGTAGACAAGGCTGAGGAGATGTGCCAGTACTGTCGGCACGTTGTTCAGCGGCCCCTAACACACTATCTTCTGGAGTGCGAAGTTACTGAGACACTCCGCAGGCAACTAGGAGTGATATTCCCTCCCGAAGAGGACCAAGAGATGACTGCGGCCACACTAGTGTACCATGGAGTCAACGAACCAGACAAGCTGTTACCTGTGATAACGACATATCCTCCTCCTCGCTAGTGTCCCTAGTTAGGAGTACATATGGTGTTGTCGCTTATGCGATGCACCAGTTGAACTGACCAGAAGAGTGCTTGAGCAGCATACGTCGCATCATTGTAGAAACCTTTCTCCCTCGGGAGCCAGAGACGGGTCATCGCAAGATTGAGACCCGTGCCAGGACTACGGTCTTGGCGAACATTATACATACATACATACAGATCCAGCAGCACAAGCTAGTCAGGTCCAACTCACACCCACCCACACCCACTTATGTATTTATCTAACCTATTTTTAAAACTACACAACGTTTTAGCCTCTATAACTGTACTCGGGAGTTTGTTCCATTCGTTCACAACTCTATTACCAAACCAGTGCTTTCCTATATCCTTCCTGAATCTGAATTTTTCCAACTTAAAACCATTGCTGCGAGTCCTGTCTAGGCTAGATATTTTCAGCACGCTATTTACATCCCCTTTATTTATTCCTGTCTTCCATTTATGCACCTCAATCATATTCCCCCTAATTCTACGCCTTTCTAGAGAGTGCAGATTCAGGACCCTCAGATTTCTGATACATGGGATCAACTTTGTCATCCTCTTTTGTACGTTTTCCAGAGCATTTATATCCATTCTATAATACGGTGACCAAAACTGTGCAGCATAATCTACATGAGACCTAATCAAAGATATATAGAGTTGAAGATAATGGTGGTAATAGTAGCAGTGATAGTGGAAGTAGTGATAGTGGTGGTAGTAGTAGTAGTTATAGTGGTAGTGGTGGTAGTGGTAGTAGTAATAGTGGTGGTAGCGGTAGCAGTGATAGTGGTGGTAGTGGTAGTAGTGATAGTGGTGGTAGTGGTAGTAGTAATAATGGTGGTAGTGGTAGTAGTGATAATTGTGGTAGTGGTAGTAGTGATAGTGGTAGCAGTGTTAGTAGTGATAATGTGGTAGTGTATAGTATGATAGTGGTAGCAGTGTAGTAGTGATAGTGGTAGTAGTGGTGGAATCATCAGGTCATTCCGTGTACACAAATAAACTGATGCAAAGCGTCACCTAGCAGGGCGTCCGTGACTCACCTCCCAGACCTCCAACCTCCATCTCACTCCTCCTCCTCACTCCTCCATCCTCCTCCTCACTCCTCCTACCTCCTACTTCACCCCTCTCCTCCACCTCCTCCTCTCCCCACCCTCTCTCACCTCCTCTCCTCACTCCTCCTCTTCCTCCACCTCCTCCTCACTTCCTCCTCACTTCCTTCTCCTCACTCCTCTTCTCACCTCCTCATTCACCTCCTCCTCTTCCTCCTTCTCTCCTCCTTCCTCTTCCTCCACCTCCTCCTTTCTTCTCCTCCTCTTCGTCCCCTCCTCTCTCCTCCTCCTTCCACCTCCTCTTTCCTTCCCCTCCTTCATCTCCCCTCCTCTTCCTCTTCCTCCTCTTTCACCTCCTCCTCTCCTCCTCCGCCTCCTCCTCCATCTTCCTCACCTCCTCCTATTCTCCTCCTCCTTCCTCCACATCCTCTTCCTCCTCCTCCACTTCTCTTTTTCTTCCTCCTCCCCCTGCTCACACTTCTCCTCCCCCTCTTCCTCCTCCTTTTCCAATGCTCCTCCTCCTCCCCATCTCCTCCTCCTACTCCTCCACCTCCACTACCTCCTCCTCCACCTCCTTCTCCTAATCCTCCTCCTCCACCTCCTCTTCCTCCTCCCCTCCAGGCTCACAACATCACTCAGACACAGTTTTAACATTACACCCTCAGATACATATGTATGAAATTCTTGTCATATCTGCCTGTGAGTTAACTCACCGGACAAGTGAAGATCAAAGAGATATATAAGCAAAGACAAGCACCAATTGTAATTTTCTGAGTGCCCATATATTCCCGCCACCAATATTTACAACATGCAGTGTGCAATAGAGGAGCAGTGTAGGGAGATACCATACAAATTGCAATAATTAGATGTAAATTCGGTGCTATGGGCTTATAACTCATACAGAAGAGAACTAGTACTTGTAATCAGCCAAAGCAAGTGAGAGACTGACTAGTCTAGGGGTTTAGATATTACGTCAGTTTGTCTGGAGTCAACCCCTCCCCCTGAATGGTTGACGTTCAGAACAGGTAGCCATGTACACCACAACTGAGAGCCCTAAACCTGTACAGTCCACCGGCTGTATAATGTACTCAGACTACACACTTATAAAGAGTCCAAGCACTCGCACTTTTTTCTTGTAGGAAACAGAGACTACGAGATCTTATCCAGTCCTTTAAGGGGCACGTAAGTTACCTCGTCTTCTAATAACATGTTCATTTTTCCACTATAATCAACCTTGTCCATAATTACTATCGCATTTGCTTTGTCTGTTTCGTCAGGTGAAGTCCAGGATCTTTCCTTAATTCATGGTGTATTAAGAAATCTTTGAGGACAATAGTATTGGAGGGTTCTGATCTTGTATACAGCATCTGGGGGAATGGGAGATAATCAGAGATGATTCAAGGGAGTGGAAAGCAAGTCAAGGACTGGGTGGGACTTGAACCCATGGCAAGCATTCTCTTGACGTAGGATCGAACTCCACCCTTTCTGTGATTTTTTTGAGCTAGTGTTATTACGATTTCGTGAGTCAAGTGGAAAGTAACTCCAGTTACCTGTATGAAGAGTCAATCACTGTCATCAAGATACAGTCGGGTACCTTAAATCTGGCGCAGATGAACCACAGCGGTCCTGGCTGACATCTATGACATACTACTATACAGAAAGTCGCTTGTTATGAACAGCATATCGGGCAAATTAAGTCACTTTTGTCCCAGGATGCGACCCACACGAGTCGACTAATACCCAGGTACCTATTTACTGCTAAGTGAACAGGGGCAGCAGGTGTTTTAAGGAAACACACCCCAATGTTTCCACACGTACCGGGGATTGAACCACGGATCTCAGTATGTGAGCTGAGTGCGGTAGCCGTCGCGCTATGGGAAGTAGTTTTTTTACATTAACATAAATGAAAAAATATATATATCTTTAAACGTAGAAGATAAAATTTTAGAAAGGACTAATTTTAAATGAGTTCTTGCTAATTGACCAATTTTACCTATTCAGCACGACATATATATATATATATATATATATATATATATATATATATATATATATATATATATATATATATATATATATATTATATATATATATACATTATTTTATTTAAAAGAATCAAAGTTATTTTAACAAAATCTCATTTTCAAAGATTACTTTATTACATTATTTTGTTTCAGTTCCGTTATTCTTAGTTATTTTTATTTTTTTTTTGAATGCTTTCGGTACTTTTTTTCTGTAACACTTCTCCATCTTTATCTATTTTTCCTGTACATTTCCGACCTTGTATATGCTTATTATATCTTTTGTTTTTGTTTCTGTCAACCAAGGAAGATATTTCTAATGTTTTTTTTCAGTCATATTAGTAAATCATAGATTATATTTAGTTCTGGAAGACATTTATTAACTCGTCTTGGGATTTTTTCTGTTACACACACGCACACACACACACACACACACACACACCTGTAGAAGGACTCCAGCCACGACACCCCCAAGGCAGCTGAACATTCTAAACCAACCATCACACACCGATCCCTCTGTTCCCACCCCCTGCACCACAGTTACAGTATTAGAACAGAAGTTGAAGGTTTGGTACACAAATACGGATGGATTAACGAATAAACATGAGGAATGGCAAGAAAGAATCAATGAGAAGTCCCCAGACATCATAGCAGTTACAGAAACAAAACTCACGGAGACAATAACAGATGCAATCTTCCCACCAAGATACCAGATCATGAGGAAAGATAGAAGGGGTAGAGGGGGAGGAGGGGTTGCTCTGCTCGTAAAAAAAACAGATGAAAATTCGAGAAAATGGGAGGCATAGACGAGACGGGAGAAAGAGACTACATAGTAGGCACACTTCAGTCTGGGGAGCACAAGGTGGTCATTGCAGTGATGTATAATCCACCACAGAACTGCAGGAGGCCAAGAGAGGAATATGAAGAGAGCAACAGAGCAATGGTGGACACACTTGCTGAGGTGGCAAGAAGAGCTCACTCCAGCAGAGCAAAGTTGCTGGTTATGGGGGATTTCAACCACAGGGAGATTGACTGAGAAAACCTGGAGCCACATGGGGGTCCCGAAACATGGAGAGCCAAGATGTTGAACGTGGTGCTGGAAAACCTCATGCACCAACATGTTAAGGACACTACCAGAGTGAGAGGGGAGGATGAACCAGCAAGATTGGACCTTGTGTTCACCCTGGGCAGTTCGGACATTGAGGACATCACGTATGAGAGTCCCCTAGGAGCTAGCGACCACGTGGTTTTGTGCTTTGAATACATAGTAGAGTTGCAAGTGGAGAGAGTAACAGGAGTTGAATGGGAAAAGCCTGACTATAAAAGAGGGGACTACATAGGGTTGAGAAACTTCCTGAAGGAGGTTCCGTGGGACAGAGAACTGGCAGGAAAACCAGTAAATGAAATGATGGAATATGTAACAACAAAATGCAAGGAGGCAGTGGAAAGGTTTATTCCCAAGTGCAACAGAAACAATGGGAAGACCAGAACGAGCCCCTGGTTTACCCGACGTTGTAAGGAGGCAAAAACAAAGTGCAACAGAGAATGGAAAAAGTACAGAATGCAGAGAACACGTGAAAATAGGGAGATCATTCGCAGAGCCGGGAACGAGTATGCACAGGTAAGGAGGGAGGCCCAGCGACA
>NC_069414.1:36309866-36329866 GCF_026875155.1 Cherax quadricarinatus | reverse complement strand
CCCTTTTAAATTGGAAAAGAGAGTTGCTGTCTTCCCAGCTTTTCGGGATCGTTCCCATTTTTTTTTTCCGTTCATTTCCCGGCAAAACAGAAACCCTCAATTCTTTTTTTTGGAGAAAAAGAAATTCTCTCATCAGAAGGTGTTCAGCAAGGTAAACCCACTTGCCCCAAATTCTCTTCGTTTGGGCATTTAAGAGAACTAATTTCCCGCCAAAGCAGTGAGCTCAACATCGGGGTAGGGAAATGATGGCACCGGGCAGGTACTGAAGATCCCGGGGTAGGGGACCTAAAAGGGGTAAAAACACGGGGGAGAAGACTTGGGATCATCCTAAACCCCCTCCAAGTGTGAAATCATCACAGAAAACCCGGGAAAAATTTTAACAATGCTTTTCAAGAACCCTCCCAAAAGTCTCTACTACCAACTCCGTCCAAACGTACCCTTTTGGGGAGCACCGCGGGGTAAACCAGGCCATCGACACAGTCCAAGGCCCTGATGAGAATGGAGGAGAGAAAAAAACCATTTGTTTTGCCCATGATGTCTGTATCCCCTCAAAAGGGTGCCTTACTATTCCAAGACTCACTTACTTCCTCGGGTTTTGTGCCCCCTTTTTTGGGAAAACCCAACACTTGACAAATTAGGGACCCCACACCTGAGGTCAACCCTTAAAAAGGGCATTTAAACCCTTTTACTGGGAAAGATCAGCAAGGGGGGATCAGGAAAAACCCCCCCAGTAGGGACTGGGGGGTATGGGGGGTGCGCAAACCCAACGCATTTTGCTTTACCTGATTTTCGTCTTCGTGTTTGGCTTCCAGTGCATTATTCAAGAAGTTTTTGTTCCCGAACGTTTGAGAGACATGGAGGGTTTCAAGACCCGGGTTTACTGAAAAAGCGTTTGGGGGGGAAAACCCTTTTAAAGATTCCTCCGTAGACCGCCCCCCAAAAAAGAAAAACCAAACCCCCCCAGGGGACAAACCGTCAGGGAAAAAAAATCCCCAACAAAAATGCTCCCCAACGCCTCAGGAAAGGAAAAAAGCTCGTCTCCTGGAAAGTGAAGGCACCCACTCAGGAATTTCCTTTTTTGCTTTTCCCCTTTTTCCTCCTTGGGCACTCGACTAAAACCCACGGCCTTTTCGATTGGTGTTGCCCCTTTCGCCTGGGCCGCCCCCATCCTCACCGAACATAGGGTTTTTTCGGCGGGGGGCGAAGCTGATAAATTTTCGGACTTCGGGTTCGGTGTCAAAACAGCAGAAGGAAGTATGCCGGCATGGGGGGGTCAATAAACATCATAAAGAGAACCCCTCCCCCAACACCCGGGGCCCAGCTCAAGGGAAACCCCAAGTGCGAGGTTGAGGGGAAGTCTAAGCGCCCCTGATGGAGCCCCCTTTGCCCCTTGGGAAAGGAAAAAAAGCAGATTCCCGGGGAAAATAAAACATGTGCCCCCTTTTTGGGCAGACACCTACTTCCCCATACTCCGAAAGGAAAGGGGGTGGAGCGCCACCCCCACAGGGAGACCAGAAGACCCACAAATGTGAAGCCCCCCCCCTTCCCTATAACTTCACCCCAATTTAGGGTCGGAGCCCCTTGGGGGGAATTTGGGCCCAAGTGTGCTCAAAAATTTTCCTTAAAGAGTGGGGGTAAAAAGCTCATCTTTAGAAAAAAAAGGAAAACAGGGCGACCAGCTTCCCTTTTCAGGGGACTCAGTGTTGCGACCCAAAGAGGGAAATGCCGGGCAGCTTTTGGGGGCACGGGGGCCCACCCCCGGGGGGAGCTAGACGAAGTTTTCGAGAGGGTGGGCCTCTGAGTTTCCTATGTTTTTTACTTTGTACCCATATTTTGTGAATTTTTTGTCAATTTTATTTTTTTTTTTTAAATAAAATATATAAATATATTTTATTTTTAATTTTTTATATATATAAAATATATTTATAAAATATAAAATTATATATAAAATATATATATATATATATAAAATTATAAAAATATATTTTAAATTTAACACATGGGGACATGTAAAAAGTTTTTAGATTTTAAAAAATTTACATGTGTAAACCGGGAAAAGGGCTTCGTGATAATTAAATTTGTAAACCCTTTTTTTGGGGAAAAAAATCGGTGCAGGTGCTGGGTTGTGTCCCACCTGATGTATACGTAACAAAAGGGTTTAAAACAAGTGCTGGGGTGGTAACACCTGATGTTTAGGGGGACACAAGGTAGACAAGTGCTGGGTGTGTGTAGCACCTGATGTATACGAGCCCAAAAGGGTTTAGAAAAAGTGTGGGTGTGTGTAGACCCCCTGTGTATCCTAGACACAAGGTAGAAAAGTGCTGGGTTGTGTTGAAAACCTAAATGTATCCCCCTTAGACAAAGGTAAAAATTTGCGGGGTTGTGGGGTGGGACATGATTATACGTAGACCCCAAGGTAGCCAAGTGCGGGGTGTGTGTAGAACCTGATTATACGTAGAAAAAAGGGTAGAAAACGTGCTGGGTGTGTTTTCCCCCTGTGTTACGTAGACACAAGGTAGAAAAAGTACTGGGTTGTGTAAAAAAATGATGTATACGTGGACACAAGGTAGACAAGTGCGGGGTGTGTGTAGACCCCTGATGTATACGTAGAAAAACAAGGGAGAAAAGGGTGTGGGTGTGGGGTAGACACTGATGTATAGTAAAAAAGGGAGACAAGTGCTGGGGGTTTTTGTGTAGACACCTGATGTAAAACGAGACAAAAGGTAGACAAGTGCGGGTGTTGTAACACCTAAATGAATACGTAACAAAAGGGTGGGACAAGTGCTGGGTGTGTGTAGACCCTGATTATACGTAGACAAAGGGGAAGACAAGGGGCGGGTGTGTGTAGACCCCTGTTGTATCGTAGAAACAAGGTAGAAAAGTGCTGGGTGTGGGGTAGCCCACCTGATGTATACGTAGACAAAAAGGTTAAAAAGTGCTGGGGTGTGTAGACCCCTAAGTATACGAAAGACACAAGGTAGCCAAGGCTGGGGGTGTGTGGGAAAACCTGATGTTACGTGGGACACAAGGTAGACAAGTCCCGGGTGTGTTTTGACACCTGATGTAAACGTGGGACACAAGGTAAAAAAGAATGGGTTGTGTAGACACCTGATGTATACGAGACAAAATAGACAATACTGGGTGTGTTTTTAGAAAACCTGATGTATACGTAGACACAAGGTAGAAAAAGGGTGTGGTGTGTTTTGCACCTGATTTAAAATTTAACAAAAGGGTTAGACAAGTGTTTGGGTGTGTGTGGGAAAATATGTATACGTAGAAAAAAGGGTTTAGAAAAAAGTGGGGGGGTGTGTAGACACCTGATGTTTCGTAGACACAAGGTAAACAATTTGGCGGGTGTGGTGGGACACCTGATGTATACGTAGACAAAGGTAGACAAGTGTGGGTGGTTTTAGACCCTGATTATACGTAGAAAAAGGTAGAAAAGGGTCCCGGGGTTTGTGAAGACACCTGATGTAAGAGACACGGGTTTAGCCCAAAGGCTGGGGTGTGTAGACACCTGAGTATACGTAGCCCAAAAGGTGGGACAAGTGCTGGGGTGTGAAGACACCTGATGTATACGTGGGACACAATTTTAGCCCAATTTCTGGGGTGTGTAGAAAACCCTGATTTTAAAAGTAGACACAAGGTAGACAAGTGCGGGGTTGTGTGTAGAAACCTGATGTATACTAGAAAAAAGGTAGAAAAATTGCTGGGGTGTGTAGACCCCTGATGTATACGTAGACAAAAGGTAGAAAAGAAACTGGGGGGTGTGGACACCTTTTGTATACTAGACAAAAGGTAGACAAGTACGGGGTTTTTGGGGGTAGAAACCTGAGGTATACGTAACAAAGGGTAGACAAGGGGCTGGGTGTGTGTGGGACCCCTGATTATCGTAGACCGGGTAGACAAGTGCGGGGTGTTTTGTAGACACCTATGTAACTTTAGACCAAGGGTAGAAAAATGTTGGGTTTTGTAGACACCTGAGTTTTCGTAGACACAAAGGTAGACAAGTGCGGGGTTGTGTTTTGCACCTGATTTTAAAAGTGGGGACAAAAGGGAGAAAAAGTGCGGGGTTTGGGGTGTAGAAAACCCCCTGTTGTATACTTTAACACAAGGTAACAAGGCGGGGTGTGGTAGACCCCCTGTTGTTTTACGTAGCACAAGGTAGACAAGTGCTGGGTGTGTGTAGAAAACCTGATTTACGTAACACGGGTAGAAAAAGGGGGGGGTGTGGGACCCCTGAGGTATACGTAGAAAAAGGTAAAAAAAGTCCCTGGGTGTTTTGTAGAAAACCTGATGATACGTAGACACAAGGTAACAAGTACTGGGTGTGTGTAGAAACCTGATTTTTAAACGTAGACAAAAGGTAGAAAAGTATTTGGGTGTGGTAGACCCCTGATGTATACTAGACAAAAAGGTAGACAAGTACGGGGTGTGTGTAGACACCTGATGTATAGTAGCACAAGGTAGACAAGTACTGGGTGGGGTTTTAGAACCTAAATGTATACGTAGAAAACAAGGTAGAAAAGTATGGGGGGGGTTAACATGAGGTATACTAACAAAAGGTAGAAAAGTACGGGGTGTGTGTAAAACACCTGATGTATACCGTAGACAAAAGGGTTTGACAATTTCTGGGTGGGGTTTAGACACCTGAATGAATACGTAGAAAAAAAGGGTAGACAGAAACTGGGTGTGTGTAAAACACCTGATGTATACTAGACACAAGGTAGAAAAGTACGGGGTGGTGTGACATGATGTTTACGTAGAAAAAAAAGGTAGAAAAATTACTGGGTGTGTGTAGACACCTGATGTAAAACGTAGACAAAAGGTAGACAAGTACTGGTTGTTAGAAAACCTGATTTTATACGTAGACAAAAGGTAGACAAGTACTGGGGGTGTGTAGACACCTAAAGTATACGTAGACACAAGGAAAGACAAGTACGGGGTGTGTGTAGCCATGATTTTCCTAGACAAAAGGGTTTAAGCAAGTACTGGGGGGTGTGTAGAAACCCTGTTTATACGTAGACACAAGGTAGACAAGAAATGGGTTGGTTTTAGCACCGGATGTTTTCGTGAAAAAAGGGAAAGAAAAGTACGGGGTGTGGTTGACCCCTGATGTATACGTAGACAAAAGGTAGAAAAGGGTACTGGGGTGTGTGGGGACCCCTTGTGAAATACGTTAGACAAAAGGAAAAGTACGGGTGTGTTTTAGCCCCTGATGAATACTAGACACAAGGTAGAAAATTTCGGGGTGGGTGGGACAAAAGATGTATAGAAAAGCCCAAAAAGGGAGACAAGTACGGGTGGGGTGTAGACCCCTGATGTATCTTTAGACACAGGTAACAAGTCCTGGGTGTGGTGTAGCCCCTGATGTTTTACGTAGACACAAGGTAGACAAGTACTGGGTGTGGTAGACCCCTGATGTATACTGAAAAAGGTAGACAAGTACTGGGTGTGTGTAGACACCTGATTTTATCCCGTAAAACAAAAAGGTAGAAATTTAAACAAAGTGGACAAGTAACGGGTTTGGTGGACCAAAAAATTAATTTAGTCAATGTAGATTTAATAAACTTGATAAACAAGTAGACAAAAGGGAAAGCAGTTGAACAGTGATGAAAGGGGAACAAAAAATATTTAAAATTGACAAAAAGACAAAATTAAACTAAAAGACAAGTAGACAATGTAGACAAAACTAAACAGAAAAAGACATGTGACACCTGTAACGAGTAGGTGACAGGAAAATGGCGCTGGTGTCTCTCTCTGTTGGTTTGGGAAATTGCCTTAATCCAAAGGGAAGGGGGAAATTTGCTCCAGTTCCTTGGATCAAAAGAGAGGGCCCTTTACCCCTTGAAGGGTGTACAAGGGTAGTGGTTCTGGATGAAGTCAATGTGTTTTTGATTATTCTAAAAAAATAATTTAAAAATTTAAATTTTTTTTATTACTATTTATTTTTAAATTTTTATTATTATTATTATTAAATTATTATTTTTATTATTTTTTTATTGTTATTGAATAACAGTAAGGAAAAAAAAAACGAAAAAAAAGAAAAGTAAAAAGACAAAGAAGAACGTGGTATAAGGAATATAAATTAGAAAAAAAAATAAAGCTCCTGGGCCCCCGGTCGTCCCGACACTACCCGTGGGGCAAACAAGGGTGAAAAAAATTTACCTAGAAAAATCTGCTGTTGTCACCAAACCCCAATACTACCCCCACAACCCCCCACCAACCCCGAATAAACCCCCCCAAACCCCACCACCACAAAACCCCCACAAAACCCCCCCCCCCAAATAAAACCCCACAACCCCCCCCCACCCCAAAAACCCCCACAACCCCCACCACCACTACTAAACCCCCCAAAAACCACCACCACCACTAAATACTACCACTACCCCACCACAACCACCACCCCCACTACTAACCCCCCAACCACCACCACCATCTACTACCACCCACCCCTCTACCACCACAACCACCACCACCACTACTTACCACCACAACCCCCACCCCCACCACCCCAAACCCCCACCACCACCACCCCCACCACCACCACCACCACAAACCCCACCACAAACCCCCACCCCACTACTATTTCCACCACCACACCACCCCACCAACCCACCCCCACAACCACCACCCCCAAACCCATTTCCCCAAAAACCACCAAAACCAAACCCCTACTACTACCACTACCCCTACCACCACCCCAACCACCACCCCAACCACCACCATTAAATAACCCCAAAACCCCCCACCCCCACTATACCCCCACAACCACCCCCACCAAACCACCACCCCAACCACCAAACCCCAACCACCACCAACCCCCTCCCCAACCACAACCACCCCAAAAACCCCCACCCCCACGATACCACCCACAACCACCACCACCACTATACCCACCAAACCCCACCCCCACTACTACACCCCACAACCACCACCACCAATACTCCCCCCCCAACCACCCCCACCCCTCCCACCATAACCCCCACCCCCCACCACCATACTACCCCCCCAACCCCCACCCCCACTACAAAATTTCCACCACAACCCCCACCCCCACTACTACCAAACCCCAAAACCACCACCCCCACTACTACCACCACAACCACCAATTTCTACTACCACCCCACCACCACTAATACCACCCCCCAAACCCCCCACCACTACCACCCTCATATACCAACCCCCCAATCACCCCCAACCACCTCCACCACTACTACCACCCCAAAAACCCCCAACCCCCACACCAACCCTCCAACCAAAAAAACCCCCATACCAAAAACCCCCACAACCACCACCCCCAAATACCACCACAAACCACCCCCACCCCCTACTACCCCCACAAAAACCACCACCAAATATAAACCACCCCCACCACCACCCCCACTACTACCACCACAAAACCCCCACCCCCCACCACTACTTTCCACCACAACCACCACCCCCCAAATACTAAACCCCAAAACCCCCACCACCACTACCCCCACCACAACCCAAACCCCCCACCACTACTGCCCCCCAAACCACCCCCAATACCCACTCCACCCCAAAACCCCCCACCACCTTAAATAAAACCACCACAACCACCACCACCACTACTACCACCACAACCACCACCCCACTTTCTACCCCCAAAACCCCCACTACTACCACCACCCCTACTACCACCCCCAACCCCCACCACTACCCCCAACCCCTTTAAACCCACAAAAACCCCAACCCCTACCCCCACCACCTATACCAAACCCAAACCCCACCACTACTACCACCACAAACCCCCACCACCACCCCAACCCCTACTACCACCACAACCACCACCAAACCTCCATTAAACCCCTATACCACCCCCAAACCCCCACCACCCCTACTACTACTAATTTCTACTTCTACTATACTTTACTACCACTATTACTAACCCTAGAACCCCCACTACTTCGGGTACTATTTCTATAATCTATACTATACTTTCAAATATTACCACCCCCACTTACTACTATAAGTAGTACTACTACTACTTTTTAAACGGGGGGGCTACCCACTACTACTATACTAAGACAATTTATTAACCCCCACCAGTACTAAACTAACTATTCCTCCACCACCACTTTCAAATACTCTTAACTAGTAGTAGTACTACTACTATTACTACTATTACGAACCCCCACCACTATTTCTACTGCTACTACTATTACCCCACCCCTTTCTATTTGTATTTGTACTATATTACTACTACTATACCCACTCCCATTACCACCCCACCACTACTACTACTACAAAGGGTACTACTATGTTTCCACCACCCGTACTACTACTACAAATTTTCACTACTCTACTATTACCACCAATAACCCACTACTACTAATTTCTACTAACCCACAAAATAATTTTACCCCTACTACTACTATCAAAACTAAATTAACACTTTACTATTACTATTACTTAAATATACTACTAATAGTTTAAAAATAATAATAAAAATAATAATAATAAAAAATAAAATAAAAAATAATGATAAAATTTGTATCTTTTTTTTTACAAGTACATGTACAAGGGATACTTCCCCAGCTGCGTCTTTGGGATTTTACTTTTTTAGAAACCACTTTTTATCAGAGCATTTCGGTAAATTTTCAATTTTTTTTTCCCCAGGGTGCACCAAGCCCCAAACGACTAACCCAGGGACCAAATTTTAAATATTAGGTGGACATAGACAGCAGGTGTTCCTTTAAGGAAACCCCTCCAAATTTTTTCCAGCAGTACCCCCAGATGAAAAAGGACCATAATTCCTTCTTTTGGGTGGATCAGGGGGACGGAAAATTCCCCATCTTCCCTGGGAAGGAAAAGTTCCTGACACTTGTGCTAAACGGGGCCGGGGCCTGCCCGTTGGTGTGTGCTGAGAACCGGCCTGGGGGAAAGAGGGGACCTTCCCCCACGCCCAAAAACCAGTGTTTTTTTTCCATGGGGTTTTTGGGCACTAACACAAAAACTAGTACATTTTCAAACGTAATCACCAAATGGGCAGTGTATTCAGGATTTTTTGTTCAAAAGTGCTTTTAGACTTTTTCAAAAAGCGGGGGCAAAGTCAGGGTTTTATATTCCATATTAGGGTTTTTTTATTATTTTTATTATTTTAATTATTTTTTTTTTATTATTTTTATTATTATTATTTATTATTATTTTATTTTTATTATTATTATTATTTAAAATAAGGAAAGGGATGTGCGGGAGGCCCGGGCCCCGGAGCAACCCGGAAATGGGAAAAAAAGAATCTCAACACCGGGGAAAGTTTAGAATCCCCACTCTCTTGGGCGGGTTTTTTTGCGGTTTTACTTGCTTAAGGTACAGGGAAATTCGGCGGCATCAGATACTGGTGCCCGGGGGTGATATCCATTTTCCCCTTGGAACTTTCTTACAAAATCAAACAGCAAAAAACCCAAAAAAAAATAGAGGAAAAATTTATCAAAAAAGCTGCTGGACCCCTCACCCCATACCAGAGCTACATTGAGGGAGTACAATAGCTGCTGGGAAACCCTCCCCTTTTTAAAAGAAGGTTTGTGACTTTAGCTGTTAAATCCCAAAAAGGGTTTAAAAGTCACCCAAAAACCCCCGACTGGAACAAACACAAATAATCCACACGTAAGAGAATCAAAATTACGACCCGTGTAATAGTTTTAAAGGTCCAAAGTGGGCCCAAGCGTCGACATAAGATTCGTTTCCTGTGTGCGGGGGGTGTAAAAATTTCTTAAAAGGGCCCTTCCAAAAGTCCACTCAGAGCTAAAGTAATACTGGAAAAGCAATTTTTGATCCCCATTCTTATGACTGTGAAAACCCAAATCTTAAACGATCACCGAGGTAGGATTAAAAAAGCTCTTTGTTAAACGACCCGGGAAAGGGAAAAACAATTCCAGCCTGTGGAGTTCAAACGCTAAGAAAGGGGCGTCATTGATGCCCGGGGAAGGGGTTTTTGGGCAGGGCAAAAGGGTGTTTTTCATTTCCCTTTCCCCTTCATGTGAAAAAATACGATGACAGGAAAAAACTTACTCACGCTTCTGCTCACCCTTTTGTTTTTACACTTAGGGGAATTCCCATTATTTCGTTATTTCCTTTCCATTTTTAAAAAGGGATGGGGTTTGAATCCGGGGAGCGGGGCAGTGAACCCCCCCAGACGGACCTCGTCATTCGTAAACAAAAAATGCCCCACTGGCACGTATTGTAGGTTTTTTTTGGAGCGAATTGGGCGAGTCTTAAAATTTTCGGAAAAAAGACCCCCCCCCCCCCCCCGGGAGAAAGTACGGAATGGCGGGGCAGCACGGGAAAAACAAATCCCGATTGTTTGGCCCCCAACCCAAACCGGGTTGGGGGTGTTTGATGAAGGATAAGAATAATAACCACAGAGAACAGGGGGAACGAGGTGGGTGCTGTCTCACAGCTGGTTGAGTCAAAAGTGCTTTTAAAAACTGGTTATGGGGAGGGGAAAAACAACAACATAACAATAACAAGAAAAATAATAGCAACAACAAAAAATAAAAGAAAAAAGGTCAAAATTTTTGTGGGGAATGTTAAAGCCCGGGTAATTAAAAACTCAGCACAGCTACACAGCCCGTGTTTTTACACATAAACCCCAAGGGGCCCCATCCCCCCCCGGATGCGACCCACTACAGTTTAAAATAAATTCAAGGGGCATATTTTCTGTTAGATCAAAAAGGAGAACAGGTGTAAAGGGGACTTGGAAAGGGAAGGGTTTTTTCCCCGTGTAGATTTTTGAGAGTGAAGGGATCCCTCTCGCGTGATTTAGAGAGTAATGAAGGGATCCTTTCCCCCCGGGAAATTTAGAGAGTGAGTGAAGGAAACCCCCCCCGCGTGATTTAGAGAGAAGTGAAAAAGGGATCCCCCTTTCCCCGCGTAAAATTTTAAGGGGTGAGTGAAAAGGGATCCCTCCCCGCGTAAAGTTAGAGAGTAATGAAGGGATCCCCTTTTCAGCGTAGATTTTTTGAGTGGAGTGAAGGTAAACCTTCCCCGCGTAGTTTTTTGAGGTGAGTGAAATATCCATCCAAGTAGATTTTGAGAGTGAGGGAAGGTTTTCCCTCCCCCGTAGATTTTTTTTTCTTGAGAACACACCAAAGCTGCCCCACCTTTTGGGAAAAAAGGTAACGGTGGGTAAATGGGGCCAGCTCTTCCCCCCATCTTTTTCCCCCACCTTCCCCTCCCCCCCCTCTTCCCCCAAAAATTTAAACCCACCCCACCTCTCCCCCCAAATACAATTTCCCCTCCCTTTAGCTGGGTAGGGGAGGGTGGGGGTTTTTTGGGAGCACAGCCTCTTCCCCCGCCCACCACCCTTTAATACACTACTACAAATTTTTTTCTGTAACCCCCCTATACTGGGAGCCTCCCTCACCCAGGGTTCAGGGGGGCCTCCCTTACCCAGGCTTCAGGGGGGGAGCCTCCCTTACCCAGGCTTCAAAGGGGGGGCCTCCCCTTTCCCAGGCCCTTTAGGGAGGAGCCTCCCTCACCCAGGCTTCAGGGGGAGCCTCCCCCTTTCCCCGGCTTTTAGGGGGGAGCCCCCCCCTTAACCCCCGGCTTCAGGGGGGAGCCTCCCTCACCCAAGGGTTCAGGGGGACCTCCCTTTTTCCCAGGCTTTAGGGGGGAGCCTCCCCCTTAAACCCCGGGTTCAGGGAGGGGGCCTTTCCCCTTTCCCAGGCTTTTTGGGAGGAGCCTCCCCCACCCAGGTTCAAGGGGGGGACCCCCCTTTCCCAGGCTTAGGGAGGAGCCCCCCTTACCCCGGCTTCGGGAAGCCCCCTTACCCAAACTTTAGGGGGAGCCCCCTTACCCCGGCTTCAAAGGGGGAGCCTCCCCCACCCAGGGTTCAGGGGGGAGCCTCCCCTTTCCCCGGGGTTCAGGGAGGAGCCCCCTTACCCAGGCTTTAGGGGGGAGCCCCCCCCACCCAGGTTTTTAGGGAGAAGCCCCCCTCACCCAGGCTTCAAGGAGGGGCCTCCCCCCCCAGGCTTCAGGGAGGAGCCTCCCTTCTCAGGCTTTTGGAGGAGCCTCCTTCCCCCAGGCTTCAGGGAGGAGCCCCTTTCTTCCCCCGATTCAGGGGGGAGCCTCCTTCAAAAAAGGGTTCAGGGGGGGAGCCTCCCCTTTCCCAAAGGGTTCAGGGGGGAGCCCTCCTTTTCCCAGGGCTTCAGGGAGGGAGCCTCCCCACCCAGGCTTCAGGGAGGGGCCTCCCCTTTCCCAGGCTTCAGGGAGGACCTCCCTTTCCCAGGCTTCAGGGAGGGGACCCCTTTAAACCCCGGCTTTAGGGAAAAACCTCCCTCACCCAGGGTTAAAGGGGGGGGTCCCCCCAACCGGTTTCAAGGGAGCCTCCATCTCCCCCGGCTTCAGGGAGGAGCCTCCCTCCCCTCAGGCTTTCAGGGAGGAGCCCCATTTACCCCGGCTTCAAGGGAGGAGCCCCCAAACACCCCGGCTTTAGGGAGGGGCCCCCCATCACCCAGGCTTCGGGGGGAGCCCCATACCTAGGCTTTTAGGAGGGCCTCCATACCCATGCTTTAGGGGAAAAAGCCTCCCTCAATCCAAGGGTTAAAGGGGGAGCCTCCCCCACCCGGCATCAGGGAAAGGGGCCTCCGTCACCCCGGGTTTTGGGGGAGTCTCCATCACCCGGCTTTTAGGAAGGAGCCTCCCTCACCCCGGCTTCAGGAGAAAACCCCCCTCACCCCGGCTTTTAGGGAGGGGCCTCCCTCACCCAAGCTTCAGGGAGGAGCCTACCCCCCCTCCTACTTTAACGTAAAAGGGACTTTCCTCCAACTCCAACAGTGAAAGGCACTTTCCTTTTTCCCCCCTCCCCATTGAGGGGACTTCCTCCCCTCCAAAAATTGGAAAGGAAATTTTTCCCCCCACCCAAAAGTGAGGCATTCCTCCCACCCAAAAAGTGAGGCACTTCCTCCCACTCCAACAGTGAGGCACTTTCCCCCGCACTAAAACATTTAAAGGGATGCCTCCCACTCCAAAAGACACTACCTCCCACCCCAACAGACACTACCTCCCACCCCCAAAAAAACACCCCCTCCCACCCTAACAGACACTACCTCCCACCCCAACAAAACCATTGCCCTCCCACCCTAACAGACACTACCTCCCCACCCAACAGACACTGCCTCCCCACCCAAAAGACACTACCTCCCACCCCAACAGACACTACCTCCCACCCCAACAGACACTGCCCCCCACTCTAAGAGACACTACCTCCCACCCCAACAGACATTTCCCCACACCCCCAACAGACACTGCCCCCCTACCCCCAAACGACACTACCTCCCACCCCAATAGTCAAAAAACTGCCCCTTTCCCCTCCAACAGAAACTTCCTCCCACCCGAACAGACACTTATTCTCACTCCAACAGTCACTTTCTCCCACCGGAACAGACACTACCTCCTACCCCAACAGTCAAACACTGTCTTCCTACCCTAACAGATACTACCTCCTACCCCAATAGTCACACACTGCCTTCCACCCCAACAGACACTTCTTCCCACCTCAACAGACACGACCTCCCACCCCAAAAGACACTACTTCCCAACCCAGCAGACACTGCCTCCCACTCCAATAGACACTACCTCCCACCCCAACAGACACTACCTCCCACCCCAACAGACACTGCCTCCCACCCAACAGACACTACCTTCAACCCCAACAGACACTACCTCCCCCCCCAACAGATACTACCCCCACCCCAACACACACTGCCTCCAACTCCAATAGACACTACCTCCCACCCCAACAGACACTACCTCCCACCCCAAACACACTACCTCCCACCCTAAAAGACACTGCCTCCCACTCAACAGAAAACTACCCCCCCACCCCAACCCGCACTACCTCTCACCAAAACACACACTTCCTCCCCCCCCAACAGACACTACCTCCCACCCCAACAACACTGCCTCCAAATCCAATGACACTACCTCCCACCCCAACAGACACTACCTCCCCCCAACAGACATACCTCCTCCCTAAGGACACTGCCTCCCACTCCAACAGACACTACCCCCCACCCAAACAGCACTACCCCCCACTTCAACACATAAATACCTCCCACCCCAACAGACACTACCTCCCACCCCAACACACACTATCTCCCACCCAAACAGAAAACTACCTCCCACCCCAACAGACACTACCTCCCACCCCAACAGACACTACTCCCCCACCCCATCAGACACTACCTCCCACCCCAACACACACTACCTCCCACCCTAACAGACACTACCTCCCACCCCAACACACACTACCTCCCACCCCAACAGACACTACCTCCCACCCCAACAGACACTACCTCCCACCCAAAAAGACACTTCCTCCAACCCTAGGACACTGCCTCCCACTCCAACAGACACTACCCCCCACCCAACAGACACTACCTCCCACACCAACAGGACACTACCTCCCACTCCAACACACACTACCTCCACCCAACAGACACTACCTCCCACCCCCAAAAGACATACCCCCCCCCACAGACAAATTTCCCCCCACCCTAACAGACACTACCTCCCACCCCAACAACACTACCTCCCACCTCAAACAGACACTACCTCCCACCCCAACACACACGCCTCCCACTCAATAGGGCACTACCTCCCACCCCAACAGAACTTCTTTCCCCGCTCAACGACACTACCTCCCACCCCAACAGACACTACCTCCTACCCCAACGACACTACCTCCCCCCCCAACACACACGCCTCCACTCCAAAGACACTACCCCCCACCCCAACAGACACTACTTCCCACATCAACAGACACTACCTCCCACCCCAACAGACACTGCCTCCCACCCAACAGACACTGCCTCCCACCCCAACGACACTACCTCCCACCCCAACATCACTACCTCTCACCCCAACACTTACCTCCTACCTCAACCGACACTACCTCCCCCCCCAACAGACACTACCTCCCACCCAAAAAGACCACTACCTCCCACCCCAACAGACACTACCTCCCACCCCAACAGAAAACTCCTCCCACCCTAAAGACACTACCCTCCCACCCACAGACCTACCTCCACCCAACAGACACTACCTCCCCACCCCAACAACCTACCTCCCCACCCCAAAGACCATACCTTCCCACCCCAACACACTACGTCCCCACCCCAAAAGACACTACCCCAAACCCAACAGACACTACCCTCCCACCCCAACAGACCACTACCTCCCACCCCAACAGACCACTACCTCCCACCCCAACATTACTACCTCCCACCCCAACAGACACTACCTCCCACCCCAACAGACTTTACCCCCCACCCCAACAGACACTACCTCTCACCCCAACAGACACTACCTCCCACCCCAACAGACACTACCTCCACCCCAACAGACACTACCTCCCACCTAACAGACAATATCTCCCACCCCAACAGACACTACCTCCCACTCCAAAGACACTACTTTCCCTCCCCAACAGACTTTGCCTCCCACCCAACAGACACTGCCCCCCCCCCAACAGACATGCCTCCCACCCCAACAGACACTACCTCCACCCTAACAGACACTACCTCCCACCCCAACAGACACTACCTCCCACCCCAACAGACACTACCTCCCACCCCAACAAACTACTCCCACCCCAACAGACACTCCTCCCACCCCAACAGACACTACCTCCCACCCCAACAGACACTACCTCCCACCCAACAGACACTACCTCCCCCCTAAGGGACACTGCTCCCACTCAACACACACTACCTCCCACCCAACAGACACTACCTCCCCCCCCAACAGACACTAACCCCCCCACCCCCAAAAGACACATCTCCACCTCAACAGACACTACCCCCCACCCCAACACACACTGCCTCCCACTCCAATAGACACTACCTCCCACCCAACAGACACTACCTCCCACCCCAACAGACACTACCTCCCACCCAACACACACTTCCTCCCACATCCCAAAAGACACTCTCCCCCCAACAGACACTACTTCCCACATCAACAAAACACTACCTCCCAAACCCCAACAGACACTACTTCCACATCAACAGACATACTCCTCCCCAACAGACACTGCCCCCCACCCAACAGACACTGCCTCCCACCCCCAAAAGACATACCCCCCACTCCAAAAGACACTACTTCCCTCCCAAAAAGACACTGCCTCCCCACCCAACACACTGCCTCCCACCCCAACAGCACTACCCCCCACCCCAACACTCTACCTCTCACCCCAACAGACTTAAACCCCCTACCTCACAACAAACTACCTCCCCCCCAACAGACACTACCTCCCACCCTAACAGACACTACCTCCCACCCCAAGAGACACTACTCCCACCCCAAAAAGACACTACCTCCCACCCCAAGAGAACACTACCTCCCACCCCAACAACACTACCTCCACCCCAACAGACACTGCCTCCCACCCCAACAGACACTACCTCCAACCCAACAGACACTACCTCCCACCCCAACAGACACTACCCCCCACCCCAACAGACACTACCCCCACCCCAACAGACACTACCTCCCACCCCAACAGACACTACCTCCCCCCCCAACAGACACTACCTCCCCTTAACAGACAATATCTCCCACCCCCAAAAGACACTACCTCCCACCCAATAGACAAATAAATTCCTCCCCAACAGACACCCCTCCCACCAACAAAACACTGCCTCCCACCCCAACAGAAAACTGCCTCCCAACCCAAGAGAACTAACCTCCCACCCTAACGGACACTACTCCAACCCCAAAAGACACTAAACCCCCACCCAACAGACACTACCTTTCCCCCCCAACAGACACTAACAAAAATCCCACCCCAACAGACACTACCTCCCACCCCAACAGACCTACCCCCCACCCCAACAGACACTACCTCTCACCCCAACAGACACTACCTCCACCCCAACAGACACTACCCCCCACCCCAACAGATACAACCTCCCACCCAAACAGACACTACCTCCCACCCCAACAGACTTTACCCCACCCAACAACACTACCTCCCCCCCAACAACACTACCTCCCACCCAACAGACACTACCTCCCACCCCAACAACACTACTTTCCCCCCTAACAGGACACTACCTCCCACCATAACAGACACTATCTCCACCCCAACAGACACTTCCTCTCACCCCAACAGACACTTACCTCCCCCTCAACGACACTACCTCCCACCCCAACAGACACTACCCCACCCTAACAGACACGCCTCCCACCCCAAGAGACACTACCTCCCACCCCAAAGACACTACCTCCCACCCCAAGAACACTACCTCCCACCCAACAGACACTACCTCCCCCCCAACAGACACTACCTTTCCCCCCCCAACAGACCCCTAAACCCCCAACCCCAACAGACACTACCTCCCACCCCAACAGACCTACCCCCACCCCAACAGACACTACCTTTCCCCCCCCAAAAAGACACTACCTCCCACCCCAACAGACACTCCTCCCCCCCCAACAGACACTACCTCCCACCAACAGACAATATCTCCCACCCCAACAGACATACCTCCCACTCCAATAACACTATTCCCTCCCCAACAGACACTGCCTCCCCCCCAACAAACACTGCCTCCCACCCCAACAGACACTGCCTCCCACCCCAAGAGACACTACCTCCCACCCTAACGGACACTACCTCCCACCCCAACAGACACTACCTCCCACCCCCAAAAGACACTACCCCCCACCCCAACAGACACTACATCCCACCCCAACAGACACTACCTCCCACCCCAACAGACATACCTCCCACCCCAACAGACACTAACTCTCACCCCAACAGACACTACCTCCCACCCAACAGACACTACCTCCCACCCCCAAAAGATATACCTCCCACCCCCAAAAGACACTACCTCCCACCCCCAACAGACTTTACCCCACCTCAACAGACACTACCTCCCACCCCAACAGAAAATACCTCACCCCAACAGACACTACCTCCCACCCCAACAGACACTACTTCCCACCCTAACAGACACTACCTCCCCACCATAACAGAACACTATCTCCCACCCCAAAAAGACACTTCCTCTCACCCCAACAGACACTACCTCCCACCTAACAGACACTACCTCCCACCCCAAAAAGACACTACCCCCCAAACCCCAAAACAATAAAAACATCAACTTTGGACCAGGTAAACCCATTCCTAAACGAAACATGTTGGGAAGATTCTTAAATGGGCATGATCCAAACCAATGCCTTGAAAGGATCAAACTTCCTGGCAGCCGAAGCATGTTCTAGCATATCTCCTAAGAAAGAAAAGAAACAGGAGTAAACTGGAGAGAAAAAGACGCTCCCTTACGAAGACGACGAAGATCACTGAGCATCCTCAGGAGTGCTAGAATATCTGTACACGAAAGGGGGCGTGACCGGGAAGTGGAAACTAACGAAATTAAGCTAAATGACTCTTACAGGAACCAGGAGGCAGGAGGAGCTTAAGCTATTAGTGAAATTGAAAAAAATTCAAATATTTCTTTATAAAGCCAAAAACAAGGCAAATACCAAAATCTAGTATCGGCCCTTGCTCAAACAGGTGGGACTTTACACAGATGGGCAACATGGAAATGAGTGAAATATTGAAATCCCAGTACGACTCTGTGTTTAGTAAACCCACTAATGGGTCTGAGGATCGACGACCCAAATGATTTCTCATGAATGAGCCTCAAAACTCCAAAAATGTATGCCAGATTTCCGACATTACCCTAACTCCGATAGATTTCGAAAAGCCATTGACAACATGCCTATCCCACTCACCCCCAGGCCCAACTCGTGGAACTCTGTTTTCATTAAGAACTGCAAGAAACCCCTCTCGCGTGCCCCTAAGTACATTTATGGAGGAGGAGCTTGGACAGGGGTAAAATTTCCCAAAGTCACTTAAAACAACGGTATAGCCCCACTCCATAAAGGTGGCAGCAAAGCATTAGCTAAGAACATAGACCAATAGCTCTGACGTCCCACATAAAAATCTTTGAAAGGTGCTAAGAAGCAGATTGCAAATAAACCTGGATTCCCAAATCTGCACAATCCAGGGCAACAGGGGTTTAGGGCAGGTCGCTCCTGCCTCTCACAACTCTGGATCACTATGACATGGCCTTGGATGCACTGGGGAAAAAAATCAGAATGCAGATGTAATATACACAGACTTTGCAAAAAGCATTTGACAAAATTTCGATCATGGCGTAATAGCCCATAAAATACGTGCTAAAGGAATAACTTGGAAAGTGGGGAATGGATCTTTAACTTCCTAACAAATCGAACACAAGAGTATGGGCAACAGGTTAAATCGGAGGCTGCCATAGTGAAGAGCTCTGTTCCACAAGGCACAGTACTCCCCCCCCATCTTATTCCTCATCCTCATATCAGACATAGACGAGATATACACACAGCACCGTATCATCCTTTGCGGATGATATAGGGTCTGCATGAGGCGTCATCTTCTGAGGACGCGGGTTTAAACCCCCAAGAAGATATAAACAAAGTTTCCAGTGGGCAACGGTAAACAATATGAAGTTCAATGAGGACAAATTTTCCCAAATAAATCCGTTATGGAAAACTAGAGGAGATAAATAACTAGAACAGAGTATACACAGACTCCGGCCATACAATGAGCGGAAAAATAATGTAAGGGACCTGGGAGTAGTAATGTCTGAGGATCTCACTTCAAGGATCACAAACAGTGCCACGATCGCACGTGCAAAGAAAATGATAGGATGGAAATGAGAACGTTCAAAACGAGAGATGCCAAGCCATGATGATCCTTTTCAAATCACTTGTTCTCTCTAGACTGGAATACTGCTGTACATTAACATCTCCATTCAAAGCAGGTGAAATCGCAGATCTAGAGAGTGTACAGAGATCCTTTACTGCACGTATAAGTTCTGTCAAGCACCTTAACTAATGGAACGCTTGGAAGCACTTGACTTGTACTCGTTGGAACGCAGGAAAAGGGGATAATATAATCCCTTGGAAAATCCCCGGAAGGA
>NC_069414.1:36290602-36309366 GCF_026875155.1 Cherax quadricarinatus | reverse complement strand
ATTGGTCATCTGTATTCAACTCTGGTTGCACCGTGTAACTAGCAAAAAAAGGTGTCGTTTTTGCTGCCCGTCTTCACGGTCATTGGCAACAATGGTGGTCAGACATGCACCATAAAAAATTACACTCTATTAAACCGCTTTTGAGTTTGTGGCCATCTTCTTACCACCATAGCCGTACTCAGGAGACCGCACTCTCCCATCTTCGCATCGGCTATACTCGCCTTACCCACGGGTATCTCATGGAGTGACACCCTATTCCCCTCTCTGAGGTTTGTCGGGTCCCTATTTCGGTTCTTCAATTTTTTGTGGAGTGTCCGGTTTACCAGCGAGCTTGCAGGATTTACCTCCACCGATGCTGCCACCCTACCACTCTTACCTTATCTTCCCTTCTTGCAGACGGCGCTGCCTTAGACTTACAATCACTTTTTGATTTTTTGTCAGCAACTGCTTTACTATATGAACTTTGACACACAACCCTTAGCGTTTCTTACAGCCCTTTTCTCCCTCACCTCTGATCCCCTCTCCACTTAGCTGTTTATGGCCCTGGCACTATTTTCTTCCCCACAGCACTACATGACCCTTGTCAGTTTAGTGCTTTATTTGATTATAATAATAAGGAAGAAGAAAGAGTAATATTAAATGATCACTTGTGGGAAAATAAAGACAATTTTGTAGGTTAGAATACAGGTGGGATGCAAGAAGTGTGTGTGTAATTGGGGGCTAGAGTTGTGTAGAATAGAGGGAGAGATTGATTTTGGGAAATGTTAAGTGAATGTTTATAGAGATAAGTGAGGGGAAATTTTTGTTATGGGGACCTTAATGATAAAGTGGGTGTCACAGTTGTAGATTGTTTATCAGGTAAGTTTTGAGAAAAAGAGGATATATAAAAAAATATACTAGATAAAATATAGGGTGCACTGAGAACAGTTTGATAGACTATATATTATTGACAAAAGGGTAATGGGCAGATTTCTGGATGTACATGTTTTTTAGGAGTGACAAATGTCGGATCATCATTATTATGTGGTAGCTACAGTAAGAGTGTGGGGTAAATGGAGTAGGAGACTGGCAGCAGTTGGTAAGAGAAGTGAACATAAATGAATTAACCCTTGTAGGGCTGGAACCCTTCATCTGAAACTTTGTCTCAGGGTTGGAGAATTTAAAAAAAAAAAAATCTTATGAAATGATAAATCTTTTTCCAAACATAATGAAATCAAAAGTATGAAATTTGATGGAAAACTTACAGAATTACGCTATTAAAAAGTTAGCAATCTTGGCTATGTTTAAGCATCGACAATTTCACCCACTTTGAACCCTATTTTTGGTCAATTCCATTCTTTCAGTTGACCAAACTCATAGCTATTTCACTGGTATTCTATTTATTGTCTGTTGAGCACAAGAAGCCGTCCATGTACCTATTTCAACCACCCAATAAAATGATCAGAAATCGGTAATTTGGCCAATTTCAAACAAGATTCAAAAGCTACCAATTGCAGACTGGGGTCCAGAATAAACAGTGTAGACATTCCTGGCACAAAAACATTTCCCCTATTCATTACTTACATCCTCAGGCCTCTCCTATAATATGCTTTTTTTTTTTTTTTTTTTTTTATTATTATTATTATTATCACACTGGCCGATTCCCACCAAGGCAGGGTGGCCCGAAAAAGAAAAACTTTCAACCATCATTCACTCCATCACTGTCTTGCCAGAAGGGTGCTTTACACTACAGTTTTTAAACTGCAACATTAACACCCCTCCTTCAGAGTGCAGGCACTGTACTTCCCATCTCCAGGACTCAAGTCCGGCCTGCCGGTTTCCCTGAACCCCTTCAAAAAATGTTACTTTGCTCACACTCCAAACAGCACGTCAAGTATTAAAAAAACCATTTGTCTCCATTCACTCCTATCAAACACGCTCACGCATGCCTGCTGGAAGTCCAAGCCCCTCGCACACAAAACCTCCTTTACCCCCTCTCTCCAACCTTTCCTAGGCCGACCCCTACCCCGCCTTCCTTCCACTACAGACTGATACACTCTTGAAGTCATTCTGTTTCGCTCCATTCTCTCTACATGTCCGAACCACCTCAACAACCCTTCCTCAGCCTTGTTTTCTATTTTGAATTTTATTCACATAAAAAATAAAGGCTTCACTGTTATGCAGTCTACTGCATTATTGTAATAATTGTATAAACACTGTCAGTGCATTTCTGAACACGTATTAGACTGACCATTTGGACATAGATGAGTAACATAACTCGTGTACTCTGGAATATCGGCAAAAATAAAAAATTTCCACTGCTTTGAGCTCATTTTCAAGCTGAAACCAATCAAAATCAGGTCTATTTCTGTAATATTTCTTCCATTCTATCAAATGAGACCAAGAAACTGAAAATACAAACATAAAAACCATACGAAAATACACCACGAAGTTGCTGTTTTAACCCAAAAACACTGCCAGTTTTTTCCCCATTATGCACTGCGTGCTGCAGGATTTTTGTTATATGGTGTACACTTACTGCACAGACCCATTCTCTCGTATCTAGGCCCAAAGTTGCTCTCACAGCTTATCTGAGAGAGCCAAGCTCATGGAGTAGTACTATGGAACTGACCCAGGCTTCAAAGCAGTAGAACAATGGGACTGACCTTGAAAGGGTTAAGGAAGGAAAAAGTTTCAAAGATATAAGCAGCTTTAGGAATGGTGGGCTATAGAAAGTGCAGGCAGTGAGTAGTATAGGGTAAATCCAAGACTGTGCTGCCAATGTGCAGCAGAGGTTTGTGGGTATAGAATGGGAAGAGGTGGAACAATGAAGAAGAGAGGGTGGTAAATGGAAAAATTTAGCATGCAAGACTCTTTTTATTGTGTAAAAAAATGATATTGAAAGCAGAGTGGTGTGGGAGTGCAAAGGATGAGCCAGCGAGAGAATGGGCAAGCCCATATCAGCAAATTTTGCTGAGAATAAAAAGCTGTTTTGGAGAGAGAGATCAATGATGTGAAGAGGCCAGGAGAGCAGATGGACTTACCAATTAAGAATAAAAAAAGAGGCTGAGTTGTGCAGCAATGGGCAGACTGAAAGTTAGGTAAAGTGGCAGGAATAAATGAGGATAAGACGAATGTTGGAGTGTGAGCAAAGTAACATTTATGAAGGGATTCAGGGAAACCGCAGGCCGGACTTGAGTACCTGGAGATGGGAAGTACAGTGCCTGCACTCTGAAGGAGGGGTGTTAATGTTGCAGTTTAAAAACTGTAGTGTAAAGCAACCTTTCTGGCAAGACAGTGAGGGAGTGAATGATGTGAAGAGTTTTTCTTTTCGGGCCACCCTGCCTTGATGGGAATCGGCCAGTGTGATAATATAAAAAAAAAAAAAAGACGAATTTAGAAGTAGGTGGAGAATATAACGTTGGAGTGGTTGGCATTGTTCAATATATGTCCTGAAAGAAGGGAGGGTTCTAAAGGATTGGCAGTGTGTGTGTGGTGTGTGTGTGTGTGTGTGGGAGCATTCCCTTGTATGAGGGAAAAAGGAGACGAGAGGAGAATAAGAATTACAAGGAAACAAGCCTAGTAAGTATACCAGGTAAAGTGTGTGTTAGTTACTATTGAAAGAATTAAGGATAAGACAGAGGAGCAGGGAGGATTTAGGAAGGAGAGGTAGTGGATGTGGCTCAAAGGCACAGCCCAGCATTATATCACCAGTCAAGACATTTTATCACTCATACCACAGCCATGTAGTAAAATAGGTGGACACCTTCGGGTTATTCAAGTTTTTTTTTTTTTTTTTTTATGAACTAGAGCTAAGAATTTTTCATCCTTTTATTATTATTTTTAAGAATAGGTCATAGAAGAAGAAGAGAATTTTCAAAATCACTAATGCAAAATTGGAGATGGAGAATATTGGCTATTGCTATTGGATATATGTATATTTGTAGACTTTTAAAATAAAGACTGTAGATCAAAAGTGTTAGGAAAGATATTGGGAAGTGCAGTAGTTGCTATGCTGTATAAAAATTATTGAGATAATTTAAGATTGCATTAATGCTGCACACACAAAAAATATCCTAAAAATGTTTTGTATATGCAAATTAGTACCACCGGGCCACAGTGCCCCATGGCCTGGTGGCTAAAGCTCTCACTTCATACAGCAAGGGTAGAGACATTGGGTGTGTTCCTTAACACCGGTTGTCTATGTTCATCCATCAGTAAAATGGATACCTGGGAGTTAATCGACTGGTGTGAGTCACATCCTGGGACAAAACTGACCTGATTTGTTCGAAATACTCTGCATAACAAGCAGTTTTCTATATGTTGGTATATCATTGATGTCGGCTAGGGCTGTATATCATGTACTTGTAGTAAATAAAAGATATTATATTATTATTACTAGATATTTTCTTTCAAAATACTGTGGTGTGACAAATATCTCGCCAAGTATGCCTCAGCTGTGGTATGACATGAGCCAGCAGTTCTACCTAGTGTTTTGGATTCCCAAATTCCTCTTTAATTGCTCCTTGTCATCCCATTCATCAGATGTAAGGAATGTTAGCTATGTTAACCAGGACATGAAGGTGGGCCAGCGTTGACATTTTAGCATGATGTATTACGTCAACAGTTAATACACAGCCATTCAGATGAGCTTGCTGTGACCCCAGTCACACTATTATGTAGATTTTTTACATTCATTATTTAGTATGTTGGCTACCATGATTTATCCTAATAAACACTAGTTATTTGTAGACATTTGTACAATTTTTTTTTTTTATATATATATATATATATATATATACTCGAAGTCAATTGATTTGCTTTTAAGTACAGTATGTTATGAGAGTGGACATCAGATGAGGAAAATCTAATTTCTTTTTATCACTTTTTCAGATGCACACCACAGAGTTCAACAGCCTAGCAGCCCTAGCAGAGCTATATAACTATGCATTCAAGTACAGTGACCAGCTGATGATCACATTAGAGGAAGACGAGTTCTCCACAAAGAATCGCCTGGCATATCGACTAGAGCAAGTGCACAACATAATGACAACCGATCAGGAATGACAGGACGCCCCCCCTGACCCTCGGGCTGGACCAGATCAACAGAGGGTACCAACTTCAGGGCCTGTGGGCCCTGGCTCCTACTCACCAGGTCCATATGGAGGGTCCCCCCCACATCACGCTTATCCCGGGGGACCGTACGGGGTTTCTCCGCCACAGTCTGCTGTTTATGATGGCCAGCTGGAAACAATGTTCACTTACCGTGGACAGGGTGCCGCCATGGGAGATGGGGGCCAAGGGGGGGTAGATGGCAGTGTGTATGGTCTGTACGGTGTGCCGCAACATGCCAGACTCTCACCCGGGGCATATGGAAGTGCACAGTTTCCAAATAGAGGGACACCACAGGTGTATGAATTTGAATATGAAGAGCCTCGATTCACTTGAGGCTTGGTGGTGAGGAGTGCTGTGTTTCTGCTCAAAATATGTTGCTGTGTGTGCAACAGGACAGAAAAACAAAGTGCCTCACACCAAAGGCTACAATGGTGCCCCGGAGTGAGCATGAAAAATAGGCAACAAAGCAACGAACAGACTTGCCCACCAGCAAGAAAGAAACAGAAGCAGCAAGACTTTACATTATGCACTACAGTAATTTTGTACCAAATTCCCAGGCGTCTAATAAACTCATTTGTGACTGAAGGTGCATTCTGCAGTCATTGTCTTTTAATGAGATTATCTTGGTGCTGTTTCTTATGTGTGCAATGTAGACTGCAAGCTGAGTGCTGCTACCTGGACAAAACTATGGTTAGCACTTAAGTGGTGCTCACACAGTGTGTCAGAAAACAGCATCTTGTGTTTAGTGTCACTTTTTTAATTGCCAGTCCTGCCCTGAACACTCGTTTGACCTTTGCTCTTCCGTCTTCCATCAAGATTGCACGTGACTCCAGCACAAGACTCTGCTGTTTACAAGACAGGACTCCGCTCAAAAAGCCGCCACAAAGAGAGTCCAGTGTTGGAGGTTTAGTGATACTGTACTGTAATTCAAAATTTGCTGTTATTGCTACTTGAATATCTAAAATTATGTGAAGGAATGTCACAATTGGCATTCAGTTCCCAAAGGAAACTATATCAGAATTATTCAGGATATTAATGGATTTTTTCCATAGACTTTAACAAGGAGAAAGAAACTATTTTACAACTTAGAACTCCTTGAATGCTGTACAGATGATCATCCATATTCCCTGCATTTAAAAAGCATAGCAATCATTACTCTCGATAAGCTTCTGTTTGTCCAGGTTTATAAACTGAGTGCATTAACATGTCGCTGCTCTGTTACCGTATGTATCATTTCATATGTGCAAAAAACTTTAAGATGTTTCAAGTTTTCATGTGATATTTCTATGTGTACGAAACTGCGTGTGTGATTGTGTGTGCATTCTGTTACTGCCATGTGCATGCGTGAGTGTGTGCGCAGAGAAGAAAGCCATGTGTGTGTTGTCTCGGTGTTTTGCGGACCTCTCAGCTTTTTGAGCATATTTTGCTTGCATGGTGGAGATGAAATTTTTTTTATTTTTTTATCATTAACCTACATACACCTCATGGTTTACAGAATGACTGTAGCTCATAACATCAAAAAGAGTATCATATTACCTGACCTCTGATTCATGGATATCACCAGGATGCTTAGGGTGTGGCTGGAAGGCTGTGTGTGCCAATGATTCCTGATGACTAGAATGAAGCTCCACCATGCTTGCAGAACTTGACATGAGGAAGCCTCTGTGCTCATAAGTAGCTGTTTCCAAAATTTGGTTCATCCTGGGTGTCCCAGTGATCTACGCAATCCACAGTATATTCATAAATCATTTCATCACCAACATTCACTTACATATACTACATTTTATTTTCGTTTTAAGTTTTGATTGGGAAAGTTCCATAAAGTTTTAATCATGTTGGCATTGCCACAGCAGCTGACTATATCAATAATTTTATGTAGTTGGAGATGGCCAAGATTTTAGTGACACTGCTCCTTATTTATAAAAGGATATAATTTTTCTAAGAGCTATGGACTAATGATCCTCTATGTATTTCCATGTTTTGAGCTTTTAGGTACATATTACGAAAGTGAGTGCAGACAAGGATTTTTGCAAAATCTTGAATACGCCTATTTTTCAGTGTAATTTTTCAGACTATCAATCTTATAAATTGAGCTTGATTTGGCACCTCTGGCAATAGAGACTCAGTGAGGGATGGGAAAGGGGACATGTTAGAAAGTGTACATGTTCTTTTTAGGCAGTTGGTCAAGCTAACCTAAAACAAAAAATATATTTTTTGGAGATTTTTTTTTTTCTCTTTTGCTGATAGATATATTTTGAAAATCAACTTGGTATATAAATTTTCAATTCTACACCAAAACATGCCTAATGTTGCTAAAATTGGTATAATTACCTGGATATTTGCAGATCTTGGATAAGCCAAAATTTAGTTTAAATTTCAATGTTCATACTAATTTTTGTAGTTGAAACTATAAGCCTAAAAAAGCATGACATATATATACACACACACATACACACAGTATATAAAATAATGAAAATGTTACAAAAAGTGACCCCTCACTGGGGTGCTCACATCTGATAAATAATGTGTCAAGTGTAATGGGAGTAACACTGAGATGAGTTACTGTCAATGGTCTCAGAGCTACATTCCCCGAATTAAGCCTGAATGCCTTCCACATCCCCCCCCCCCCAGGCGCTGTATAATCCTCCGGGTTTAGCGCTTCCCCCTTGATTATAATAATAATAATCAGAGCTACAGTTGAGTTTATATCTCACTCTAATCTCACACCCATCTATGTACATTCATTTGTGAATAGTTCCTTTGTATTATATTAGTACTCATAAGACCATTTGATACAATCATTACTGGTATTAATTATTAATGATGTTGATAAAAATTCTTATTGTCTACTTAGCTCGCGTCCCAGGACCAACACAATCCTTTTGTTGCCGAGTAAACTATAGCCTCGGTGAGAATGAGGCTGTTTGTACATAACTGTGGAGGAAGGTCGGCGGCCTTCCACATCCTTCTGCATTCCAGGGTCTTAAGTCATATTGAGGACTCCACAATTTTACACACCTTTCTGTGGCCAATGTAACTACTGATTTTTTTTTTTTTTCCGTTTGAAAGTTCATTCAGATGTATAGCCTTGAAGCATTGGAGCATGATCAGAGGGCCATGATCTCTGTCTCTGTCATAGCTGGGCCCTGGTCTAGTCTAACTGCCGCCGACCATGCCTACCTGTGTACCGTGATTTCCCGCGCGTCCCGCTGTACAGGCGCACGTTACGTGTATGTCAAGTCTGTGTTTCATATAAATGGATCAATAAATTTTTTCACTGTATGCCAGGTATATAATTCAACCTTGACTTTTCAGTTGGTTACATCAAGGGCTGTTCTGTTAACATGACAACCATGTAACATGTGGAACTCTTGCTGAATTCAGCATTATGCAAGTACTAACACAAAGTTCAGCAATGAGTGGGACATTCTGAGATATATTATTATGCAAAAATCATGGACAAGCAAAACCACTACAGAGGGAAGTTGAATGATAGCTCTAGGCCTTTCATGTTGCAATCAACACATCAGGCGCTCGCAAAGTTGCAGAAATGAGTAAGCAATCTTATTCTGAGGGATGCCTTGTTAAGACTAAGGGTAGTGGATTATTATTAAAATAAAGGGGGAAACGCTAAACCCGTAGGATTACGGTATTCAAGCTTAATTCAGGGAACTGGGGCAGAGCCAATTCCCTAGATTATTATTATAATCATGGGGGAGTGCTAAACCTGTAGGATTATACAGTGCCTGTGGAGGGGGGGGTTAGATGGTATTCAGGGAACTGGAGCACAGATCCAATTCCCTAGACCAAGAGCCCCTCACCAGCATCAAGGAACCTTCCTTGCAGGATGAGGGAAATCATTCAGTATCCCCGGCATAAGCAGTGCCAGAGAAAAAAGTATTATAGGAAACAGAGACATCGGCCCATAAGCAAAGGTAATTTAGCGTTAACTAGCAAGAAATATAAAGGACTTTATATTCTCAATAAAGCTGTCAGGCATTGACTCTGGGGAAATTCCACAACAACTAAGGAAAACAAAAATATAGGGCAAACTCACCTAGTGGGTAGACACTGATCGAGCCTCACCAGGAAGAGCAACCTTGCTAGTTCCTACTCGTGGAACCCTGACATGCAAGGCAATCCACGGTATTCATATAAGAAACAGGTTTCAGACTGTAATATATATATTTTACTTTATTAACACATCGGCCATTTCCCACCAAGGTAGGGTTGCCCGAAAAAGAAAAACTTTCACCATTATTGTCTTGCCAGAGGCGTACTGACACTACAGTTATAAAACTGCAATATTAACACCCCTCCTTCAGAGTGAAAGCACTGTACTTCCCATCTCCAGGACTCAAGTCCAGCCTGCTGGTTTCCCTGAATCCTTTCATATTACCCTGCTCACACTCCAACAGCATGTCAAGTCCTAAAAACCATTTATCTCCATTTGCTCTTTATCTAACATGCTCACGCATGCTTGCAAGAAGTCCAAGCCCCTTGTACACAAAACGTCCTTTACCCCCTCCCTCCAACCTTTCCTAGGCTGACCTCTACCCCTCCTTCCCTTTACTACAGATTTATACACTCTCAAAGTCGTTCTATTTTGTTCCCTCCTCTCTATATGTCCAAACCACCTCAAGAGCCCCTCCTCAGCCCTCTGGATAATAGTTTTGGTAATCCTGCACCTCCTCCTAATTTCCAAACTGTGAATTCTCTGCATTATATTCACTCCAAACATTGCCCTCGGACATGACATCTCCACTGCCTCCAGCCTTCTCCTCATTACAACATTCACCACCCATGCTTCACACCCATATAAGAGCACTGGTATAACTATACTCTCATACATTCCCCTCTTTGCTTCCATGGAGAAAGTTCTTCGTCTCCACAGACTCCTCAGTGCACCACTCGCCTTTTTTCCCTCATCAATTCTATGATTTACCTCATCTTTCATAGACCCATCTGCTGACACATCCCCTCCTAAATATATAAATACATTCACCTCCATTCTCTCTCCCTCTAATCTGATATCCAATCTTTCGTGGAATGTGAAAATTGGCATGGCTGTATTTGTTCAGCACCCGATTATGTGTTCGTGATCAGATGCAAAAATTTGGCAAATTTTTTGAACTAATTTGTTCATGATCAGAAGCATTTGTGACCAGAGGTTCCACTGTATATATATGATGTGCCGAATAGGTAAAACTTGCGATTTTGGCTTTAAATAGTAATGCTCTTGCCGAATAAGGCAAGTGAAAATTTGTGTATGCAATAATTTTCCAATAAATCATTCTGAATCTAATGAAAAAAATATTTCACTGTGTTTGTTTATTAAAGTATTGTAAACTTATCTAAAACATATTTAGTTGGATTAGGATAAATTAAATTGTGCTTATAATAAGGTTAGGTAAGTTTTCTAAGGTTCTTTTGGTACAAAATTATTAATTTTTACATTAACATGTATGAAAAATATATCTTTAAACATGTAAGATAAAATTTTAGAAAGGACTAAGTTTTTAATGAGCTCTTGCTAACTGACCAGTTTTACCTATATGGCACGTGTATATATAATATATATATATACATATACATACATGTATATCAATAACAACACTGCACTAGCCAAGGATTTGAACCCATGTTGTACTGGCCTGCCTCATCGTAAGCGAGAACCACATGACGCTTTAAACCACAGGACCACCCAACCCTACCCTGTGGTTTAAAGCATCATGTGTTCTCGCTTACCAATGAGGCAGCCAGTACAACAGGGGTCAAATCCTTGGTTAGCGCAGTGTTGTTATTGATCAATACCACCGTCTGTGGTTACAATTATATAAAATATATTATAATATATATATATATATATATATAAATATATATATATATATATATAATAATATATAACGTATACACACACAGAACCACCATGACTCCCCCAAAAAATCGTAATGACACGATTGCAAACAAATCATACCATGGGCGGGATTGAACCCACTTTTGTGACTTCTCACATTATCAAGGAACTATAAAAATAAAGGTTAATAGGACATTATAAAGACGAAACTGCACCTCGCTGCCACCCCTAACAACACCTGACTTTTTATGATGTAGGTAGGTAGTCAGTGATCCGTAAAACACAACTTATATTCTACCCAAAAATTTGTCTAATGTACCTTAAATTCTTTCCAAATTTTATTATAAATGAATCCAAGTTAAGACCATAAGAAAGAAAAAAAGAAATATATTATTTTCAAAACTACTTTTTATAAAACATGATTCTATTATATTCCTGTCGACTATGGACTTGCTTACTATAACTTTCTCAACTGGATGGTTAAAATTTCTCGCATGAATAAACAGAGCATTAGAATCTTGTCCACTTCTAATGCTATATTTATGTTGTTTTAACTTAGTTCAAGACTTTTACCAGTTTGACCGTAGTAAACTTTATCACATGCTTGACAAGGAATCTTATAGACACGCCCATGTTTTATCAAAAGTTTTCTGTGTCAAGATTTTTAAATACAACTTTGATATTAAAATTCTTAAGTAGAGAGGCATATCAACCAAGTTTTTTCATGGTAAGGGAGAACCAACATATTTTTAGTTGAATAAGGTTGGTTGTCCCTTTTTGAACTGTAAATAGTATTTCTTTTTTAAAGGATTTATCAATAAAGTTTCTTGGGTATTTTAGATCATTAGCTATTTCATAAATTTTGCAGGTGTCTTCATATATATATACATACACACCAACACACACACAAAACTGTGTGTGTGTGTGTGTTTTTGGTAGGATGGGATGAGAGGGACAGAAACTGCACATTGTGGTTCCAAAAAGCAGGAAAGGAATAAAAAAGCTGTAGTGACAAAATACCGGAAAACATGATGATAACACACGGGTCAGATACAAACTAAATGAAACAAGACAGAACAAAGCATGAGAGACAGGAAGTGAGAGATAAGAATGGGGATGGGTGGCAGAGAGGAATCTATATGTATGAGAAAAAGTCTTCCTGCAGTGGACAACAGCCAGTATTATTACACTTAAGGGGAAATGTTAAAACCATAGGGGTCATCATAAGCCAGTAGATATAACTGCCCCTTCTAACCCCCCCCCCCCATCGAGTAACCCATACCCTATTCTCCCACACGGCCCCATCTTCAGCCTGTCACTAATAAAAGTTAGTGCCACTGTGTGTTCTTATAATGATTCTGATTTGCTATCCACTAAAGTATGTACACACACACACACACATAAAATGCACACGCAAATACAACAGGCCTAGTATCTAATCGACATGTGCCTAGGACAAAATGGTAACTAACACAAACAGGCAAAGTGCCTTGTCACAACACATATAAAATATATACAGGAGGCCCTGCTTAAACAGCAGGGCAGGTTCGGGCTACTTCTGTAAAAATGAAATGCATATAAAAGCTTGATAACATTTTTACGCTACATATATTGAGCAACAGAACTAGGCCTAGAAAATGCATATACATATATATATATATAATGGGGTGGTAAGGGAAAAATGAATATTCCAATGGCTTCAAAGAAATCCAAAATTTTCCTTGAAGCCTTTATACCACTTCTCCGAGGCTATTGGTCCCACAATTTACCAAACAGAGGTGGACCCCAATCCTATATTTAATATATAATAAATATATATAATATACGTATACAGTGGACCCCTGACTACGATGGCCTCAACCTACATAAAACTGAGTCCCCGAAGCTTGTCAGCGTAAAATTTTACCCCAACCCCACGTTGAAAAACCCCGACTTACATCATTCATCCCGAACACAGCGTCTGGTCCATCTGGCCTGAGCGCCTCAGCAGAGCAATTGTGACATTGTTTACAAGCCATGGCAGATGGTTGTACGCATACATTCGATAAATTTTGTATTATCCAGTGTTTTTTAGTGCTTGTCACCGCTAAATAAGCCACCATGGCCCAAAGCTTTTAGTGCCAACCTGTGGTAAAAAGGGTGAGAAATACTATCGAAATACTATCGTACCATGGTCAGCTGCTGCTGCTGCTGCTGCTGCTGCTGTACCACGGTCAGCTGTACTACTCAAAGATGTGGGAGACTGCTGTTGGTGGGGGCTTATCGAGACCGAAAACAAATTAACCCCAGAGGGTTAGCCAAACCCCGATAACCCAAGAAAGTCAATGTGTCATCGGGACTGTCTAAGCTTATTTCCCTGGGGTCCCCTTAATCTTGTCCCCCAGGATGCGACCCACACCATCGACTAACACCCAGGTGAACAGGAAAAAATGCCTGGAACAAAAGGGTCATATCGGTGAAAATTTTAAAGGGCCCGCAAAGGTTAGTTTGAGAGATTTAAGAATTGTAGTGGCATACACAATGTGATAAGGCCTGTTCTGAAAGAAAATGCCAAACAGGACCTACATTACTCAGGAGGAAAAGGCACTCCCAGGACACAGTGTCCCCATCACTCATCACCACATCTTCAATAAAGGTTTCATTTATTCTTCATTTAGTACACAGTACATCACAATTTTATATTGTGCATGTATCCTTCTTTTTTTGTGTAGGAAAATGTATATTTCATGTGGTAAAAAAAAAAAATTTCATACTTTTGGGTGTCTTGAACGCACTAATATGATTTCCATTATTTCTTATGGGGGAAAAATTTAAATTCTAAAAAATGAAAACCCTCTTCCCCAAGGGGGGAACCCCCGGAAAATTCTTCCCCCATCCCACTTTTAAAAAAGGGGGTATTTATTTTATTTATAAATAATAAATTATATTTATATTTTTTTTTTTAAAAAAATTAAATTTTTTTGGGAAAAAAAAAATTTCATTTTTGGGTTTTAAAGAAAACGCCTTTACTTGGGAAAATTAAAAAATTGAAATTTTTTTGTGTTGCAAATTAAAATTAAGGGGGGGACCCATTTATAAAAAAATATATTTATTTTTTTTTATTAAAATTTATTTAAAAAATTAAAATATATTTAAAAGTTGGGAAAGGCAAAAATTTTTTAAAATGCGCTTTTGTTGGAAAAAAAAAAGGAAAGTAATTTAAGTCTTTGTCAAAAAAAAAATTTTTTTTAATAAAAAAAAAATTTAAAAAAATTTTTATTTTAAAAAAAATTTTTTTAAAAAGGTTTAATTTTTAAGTTTTTTTGGGCAAAATTAAAATTTTTAATCCACAAGAAAAAAATATTTTAAAAATATAAAAAAATTTTTAAAAAATTAATTTTAAAAAATATTTTTTAAAATATTTTAATTTTAAATAAATTATATATATATATTAAAATATATAATTATATATATAATATAAATATATATTTATAAAATTATAATATATATTTTATTATAAAATATAAAAATATATATAAATATATATAAAATATATATATATAATATATTAAATTAATATATTAAATTATATATTATATAAAAAAAATTATATATAATTAAATAAAATATATTATAAATATATATAAAATAAAAAATATATTTTATATATATATAAAATATATAATATATATATAAAAATATATATAATTAATAAAAATAATAAAAATATATATAAAAAATAAAAATATATATTATATAAAAATTATATATATAATATATAATTTTTATATATATATAAAAAATATATATATATATATATTATATAAAAAAAAATATATATATATAAAAAAATATATATATAAAAAAATATAATAAAAAATATAAAAAAATATATATATATATAATATATATAAATTTTAATATATATTATATATAATTTTATATATATATATAAAAATAAAAATATATATAATATATAAAATAAATTAATGATATAAATTATAAAAAAATTATATATATAATATAAAAATATATATAATTTAAAATAATATTATTATATATTATAAATTATATATATATAAAAAAAAAATTATATATAATTAAAAATATAAATAAAAAATTTAAAATATTATATTAAATAAATAATATAAATATTATTTATAATAATATATATATATAATAATATATAAAAATAAATTTTTAATTTATATATATAAAATATATATAATGGCGTTTGTTTGGTGCTGAAGAGGGGGTATTTAATAATCTTTTTCGGAGGCTTCTTGTTTATTGTTAAGTAGTGGGGGGTTACACAGGCTGTGTGTTTGTGCCAGGGCCCCGGGGCAGGGCCATGCCCACGAGAGAGAGCGGGAGAAAACTTGTGTTTGAGCCGGGCCCGCTGTGTGAGTGAGAGCGAGGAAAGTCTGGGCATACTAAGGGCAAGGCCTTAGAGGCAGACCTTGGCGCGAATATGAACAAGCTGGCAACAGCATGGGCTGTCTGTGCAACGAAAGGGCTGTTACATCCTCGGCCACCTATCGCGCGTCGTCCCGACGCGAAATCGGTAGTAAAAGAAACTCGGTCTCTCTCTCGTAGGAACAGGGCAAGAACACAAAATAAAAAATATTTTATAACAGGGACATGGAAAAAAAAAATTTCCTACGGGGAGGGAAGAAAAAAACATGTGGGTGTGCAAAAACATCTGGTCATAGGCAGAGCGTCGAGGGGCATCACTGCACGCCTTCCTGGCTGGACAGATACTGCAACACGGGAGACATGCTGCGGCTGAGCTGTGAGTAACAGGTCGGTCTCCTCGGGAACGGTGAACAGACTGAGGAGTCGTGCAGGTTTTCACTCAACCTGGGGCACGACATGCGGGTTCCCCTTTGATGGGCGTCACAAAATTCGGGAAACGGCGGGACTTCTGGCAAGCGACCCAGGACACTTCTCGATGGTACGGCTGGGCTACACTGCCGCGAGCGTGGAGCGGTTGGGAGCGAGTCGTGGAGAGACGAGGGGGGAAAAAAATTTGGGGATCGAAACCAACACCAGCTGCAGGAGAGGCTAGCAGTAAAAGTGACACTTCTTTGTGCAGGCTGCTCACTGAAGCTTTGACACGGGGCTGACACAGCGCCGCCGAGGGCCCGGCGCGGCTTGACGGAAAACACTCTCGACAGGTGGGTTATACAGGGTTTTGCTAACTCCCCAATTTTTCTCTACTATAACTGCCTCTGAAGGTCTGGAGGGAAATGAAACAAATTCATGGGAATCGTAGCAGGTACGTTCACAGAACATCACAGCGCGAGCATAAAAAGCTTTCTGCAAGGGGGCTCATCGCCAGGGCGGAAATCAGCTGTCAAACCCCTGGGACGCGGGGAAGTGGTAAAATCAAGGGTCTGACCCCCAAACCCCACTGGACCACGGAACTTTTAAAAAAAAACCCCGTACATCGGTAAAACATGGTTAACTAGCAAAAATGCTTTTCTGCCATAAAACTGACTAAAACATACAAAATTTTAGAACACTACTGAGAGGAATTTAAATTAAAACACACATATATTTTTTTTTCAACTTCCCCGACAATCGAAATAAAAACTAGAACACTCATGTACTCATGTGATGTCAGGCGTGATGTCGCAAAGGTGACGTCAGCAGCATGACGTCAACAGACATCTCGAGGGACGTCAGGGAACATGTGAGGGGGACGTCAGCAGACACGTGACGTCAGCAGACATCGTGTGACGCAGCATCTCGAGGAGTTTAGGCAACATCGTGAGGTGACCGCAGACATCTCGAGGTGCAAAATCGTGAGGGGACGTCAGCGACATTCAGGTACTCAGCAACATCGTGAGGTGATCAGCAGCTCGTGCTCATGAATCGGGCAGCATCGTGGTTTTGGGGTCGATGTGATGCGGGGAGCAGACCACAGCATGTGGCCTGGATATCTGGTAATCACGTGGCTTTTTAGGTCTACGTGAAACCCGGCCCCCCCCACGACTCGTAACCACGTAGCTTCGAGTGGCCTCGGCACTCGGGTACACAGCACTGGGAATGGAAATTTACACGAAAAACAGCAAAAAACCAGAGGGAGTGGGGGGGTAAAGGTAGTTGGTGGGGAGGAGCGTGGGGAGTGTCGGCGAGGGGGATCTGGCAACTTCCCCCTCTCAAACCCAAAACACGGCGAAAAGCACACTGACCAAAATCCCACAAAACCCCCTCTGGCTCCTGAAACAGCTGGCTGAGCTGAACAACAACGCAACATACAAGTGCGCGAACACTGACTTGAGAAACACTGGGGTCCTGGGACGCCACTTACAATTCTCGTAGAATTTCGATAAATTTCGGTGGATCCTGCTTGTACTGTGTTGGGTGCTCAAACGGCAGACACGAATCAGGGTAACTCGTTGAGAACGGTGCTTTTTATGTGGGTATGAAGTGAAAGGGGACTTCATACCTCTCCTTCCTCCTTTCCCGGGTAAACACAAAGCTGCGCCCCCGCTGGTACCAATATGAAGGGGCGTTTTTGGGAGCTGTAAGCGGGTAGTTAAATGTTAATTCTTCGGAGGGTTCTTAGTTTTTTGTTAAGTAGGGTGGGTTACACAGGGTTGTGTGTTTTTGCCCATGGGCCCGGGCAGGGCCATGCCCACGAGAGGAGCTGGGAGTACTTGTGTCTTGATGCCAGGCCGCTGGTTTAGTGAGAGCGAGGCAAGTCTGGGAAAACTGAATGGCAAGGCCTATAGATGGGAGCACCTGATGGCGGGGAAATAGAAACAAGCGGGAACAGCATGGCTGTCCTGGCAGACATACAGGTTCAAAATAAAATATATATATTTTTATATATATATAAAATATATATTAATAATAATTATATTATATATATATATAAAATATTATATATATAAAAAATATATATATATATAATTTTTTATATATAAAATTATATATTATATATTTATAATATTAAAAATAATATAATATATATATAAAAAATATATATATATATTATTATATATATATATAATTATATATAAAATTAAAATATATATATTATATATATATTAATTTTAATAAAATTTTAAAATTTTAAATATTATATTATATATAAAAATATATATATAATTATATATATATATATATATATATAAAAAATATATATAAAAATATATATAAAAATAAAAATATATATTAATATAAATATATATAATATAATATATATATATTAATTTATATTAAAAATATTATATATTTATAAAAAATTTTTATATATTATATAATATTTTATATTTTATTATATACAGTGGACCCCCCCTAGCGAACTTAATCCGTGCAAGAGGGCTGGTCGTTATGCGAAATGTTCGCTATGGAATTAATTTTCCCCCTAAAAATAAAAGGAAATAAAATTAATCCGGCAAAACACCCAAAAGTATGAAAAAAAAATTTTTTTACCACAAAAAAATGTTAATTTTAGTACACACAAAAGAAAAAGGGATGCACAATTACATACACTACTTTTATTGAAGATCTGGTAGATTGATGGGATGGGAGGAGGGGGGAGCATTTTTTCTTACGTTTTTGAAGGGGAATCCCCCTTTCCCTTGGACTTGGGAGCAATCCTTTTCTGGGGTTATTCCCTTCTTCTTTTAATGCCACTGGACCATTGAGAGTCACTGGACCTCTGTCGCACAACAAAACTGTCCATAACTCGTACCCCGTTCCTTTAAGACTTTCCTAAAATGGGCCATAACATTGTCATTGAAAAATGTCACCAGCAGGGTTTCAACAGCTGGTCAGGGGATTTTTATCCTAAAGGTTTGCAGTTCAACCCACTGTGCAC
>NC_069414.1:36256679-36290102 GCF_026875155.1 Cherax quadricarinatus | reverse complement strand
CGGGAACCCACGGACGTCCGAGAAACACATGTTGGTCGTGTAGGTCATCAGTGACGTCACTGAGTAAACACAGGTGTTGGCTTGTGAGGTCTCATGACGTCCTGAGTAACAGGTTTGGTCGTGTGAGGTCATCACGTGACTCACTGAGAAAACAAGTTGGTCTGTGTGGGTCATCAGTAAACGTCCTGAGTAAACAAGGTGTTGGTCTGTGTGAGGTCATCAGTGACGTCACTGAGTAAACACAGGTGTTGGTCTGTGTGAGGTCATCAGTGACGTCCTGAGTAAACACAGGTGTTGGTCTGTGTGAGGTCATCACGTGACGTCACTGAGTAAACACAGGTGTTGGTCTGTGTGAGGTCATCACGTGACGTCCTGAGTAAACACAGGTGTGTCTGTTGTGAGGTCATCACGTGAGGGTCACTGGGGTTAAACACAGGTGAGGTGACGTCATGCATGACACCAAGTTACTGGTTTACACTTGATCCGAGGAGGTGGAGCAGGGATTTTGGGATGGGGGTGCAAGTGGGAGGGGTACCCGTAGGGGGGAACCTCAAAAACTTGATCCGAGGAGTTAGAGAATATAAGAAAATGATTTTTTGGGGGGGATGGAGAGGGAGGTCTTGATCCAAGGAAGTAGAGCAGGAATATTTGGACATAGAGGGTAGAAGTGAATGGTGGGAGGTGTGGGGGGAGGGTGTTGATCCAAGGAGATGGAGAGCACAAGAAAATGAATTCAAAAAAATCGAAAAAATCGGAAAAAAAATGGGGAGCGGGGGCGATCCGGCGGACGCTGCAGAAGGCGCGGGGGCGGTGGGCGCGGAAGGGCACGAGTGGCGCGCGGGCGCGGGTGGGCGCGCGACAAAAGGACCGGGAAAGGGGCATTATCATTAGGTGCGAAATTCACACATAGGTGTGAAAAGGCGGCTTCTTTGAGAACCACTGAGCCGCCAACCCCCTACTGTGGGAGTGGTGTGGGTTTTGGGTGGTGTAGTTGTTGGGGGTGTGTATTTGGGTTTGGTGTAGTTGGTGGTGGTAGTGGTTGTAGTTGTGGTTGTGGTTGTAGTTGTGTGGGTAGTGGTGTGGTTGTGGTGGTTGTGGGAGTTGTGGGGATTGTTTAAGTGGGTGTTTTTGAGTTGTAGTTTGTGGGGTAGTGGTTTGTTTGTGGTGTTTGGTGGTTGGTGTGGTTGTGGGATGGGTATTTGTGTGGTGGGGTGTAGTTGTGTGTGGTAGTGGGTTTTTGTGTGGTGGTTTTTGGGGGGTGTGGTTGTGGTAGTGTGTAATTTTTGTGGTGGTAGTGGTGTGGTTTTGTAGTAGTGTTGTGTTGGGGGGTTGTGGTGTGGTGGTTGTTGGTAGTGGTGGGGTTGAGTAGTGTTGTAGTTATGTGGTTGTTGTTGGGTGGTTATGTGTGGTAGGTGGGTATAGTTGGTGGTGGTTGTATGGAAGTGGTGTGTTTGTGTGTAGTGAGGTAATTTTGTGGTGGTAGTGGGTGAGGTTGGTAGAGTGTTGTAGTTTATGTGGTTGTTGTGTGTGGTTGTGTGGTAGTGGTGTGGTTGTAGTAGTGATGTAGTTTTATTGTGGTTGTTGTGTGGTTGTTGTGTGGTAGTGGTGCGGTTGTGGTATTGGTGTAGTTGTTGTGGTGGTTGTGTGTTAGTGGGTGGTTGTGGTAGTGATGTGTTGTGTGGTAGTGAGTGTTGCTGTAGTGGAGTGGTTTGTGTGGTATGGTGTGGTTGTGTGGTAGTGGAGTGGTTATGTGTTAGTGGTGGGTGGTGTGGTATGGTGTGGTGTGGCAGTGGTGTAGTTGTGTGGTGGTAAGTGGTATAGGTTGTGTGGTGGTTGTGTGGTATGTGTGGTGTGTAGATTGGAGTAGTTGTGTGCTGGTAGTGTATAGTTGTGGGGTTGGTATGTGTGGTAGTGGGTGTGGTTGTAGTAGTGTTGTAGTTGATGTGGATGTTGTGTTGGTTGGTGTGGGGGAGTGGTGTGGTTGTGAGGTGGTTGTATGAAGTGGTGTGTTTGTGGTAGTGATGTAATTGTGTGTGTAGTGGTTGTGGTTGAGGTAGTGGTGAAAGTTGTTGTGGTGGTTTGTAGTGGTAGTGGTGTGGTTTGTAGTAGTGTTGTAGTTAGTGGTTGTATGTTGGTTGATGTGTGTAGTGGTGAGTTGTGGTAGTGGTGTAGTTGTGTGGGTTGGTTGTGTGTAGTGGTGTGGTTTTGAGTGCAGGTGTGGTTGTGTGGCAGTGAGGGGGTTGTGTGTAGTGATGTGGTTGTGTGGTAGTGCGGAGTGGTATGTGGTAGCAATGGTATGGTTGTGTTGTATGTGTGGTTGTGTGGTAGTGGAACTGGTTGTGGTGGCAATGGGTTTGGTTGTGTGGTAGTGGAGTGGTTGTGTGGTAGTGGAGTGGTTTGGGTAGTGGTGTGGTTGTGTGGTAGTGGAGTGGTTGTGTGGAGTGGAGTAGTTATGTGGTAGTGGAAGTGGTTGTGTGGGTAGTGGAGTAGGTTATGTGGTACGGAGTGGTTGTGTGGTAGTGGTGGGTGGTGTGGTAGAGTGTGTTGTATGGTAAGTTGAGTGGTTGTATAGTGGTAGTGGTTTGGTTGTGTGTGTGGAGTGGTTGTGTGGCAATGGTGTGTGTGTGAGTTAGTGGAGTGGTTGCTGGTAGTGGAATGGTTTGTGTGGTGTGGTGTGGTAAGTGTGGTATGAGTGGTTTGGTTTAGTGTGTGCGGTGAGTTGGTAGGTGGTGTGGTTGTGTGGCATATGGTGGTGGTTGTGTGCAAAGAAGTGGTTGATTGTGGGTAGTGAGTGAGAGGTTTTGTGGTAGTGGAGTGATGTGTGGCGAAGGTGGGTTTTTGTAAGTGGAGTGGTTTGTGGAAGTGGGAGTGGTTGTGAGGCAAATGGGTGTGGGTTGAGTGGTAGTGGTGTGGTCTGTGTGTGTATTCTTTTTGAGTGAGGTGTCAACGGTTGGGTGTGTGGGAGTGGTGTGCTTGTAGTACTATGAGAGTTTTGGTGTGGTCTGGTGTGGTTGGCGATGTTGTGTGGTAGTGGGTGTTGTGGGTTACAGGTGTGGGTTTGTGTTGCAAAGTGAGTGAGTGGTTGTGGGTAGTGTAGTTGGGTTTGTGGGTAGTGTGAGTGATTGTGTGGCAATGGTGATGATGAGTGTGGGAAGTTGGATGGTATGAGTGGTAGTTGGCTGTGTGTGTTGTGGTAGAGATGTGTGAGTGTGGGAGAGGGGCGTTCGTTGTGAGTGAGGGCGTGTATGGTTTGTGTGATGGAGTGTGTTGTTGGTAGGGGTTGTTGTAAGGGGCGAATGAGTGGCGAGTTGGTATGAGCGCGTGTTTGGTGGTAAGGTGTGTGTGTGGCAATGGTGTTATTGTGTGGTAGTGGAGTGTTGTGTGGTATGGAGCGTTTTCTTGGTGTATGAGTGGTTTGTTTGGTAGTGTGTGGTTGTGTGGTAGAGGTGTGGTTGTGATGACTTTGCTGTTGATAGGACGAGCGTTGAAAAGAGGTACGTGTCGTGGACTGGTTCTGGAATAGGGTGGATGTGTTGAATGGCAGGTTGTTGAGGTCCACTAGCTGCTGGCATGCTAAAACCGATCACTAACATGACTGGTCGAGCTCAAACAACTAGTGTCTGGAACACTAGAAGGCTACACGATGACGGACGACCAGGTTAGCGTCTGCCACCCTGCCAACTGTTACTCGTCCTAGGCTTCAGTTGCTCAGAGTCGATCATGTACAACATTACAACCAGATTAAACTTCGACAGCATCAACGTAGACAACGACTGGACACTTAAACCACGTTTCAGTACCAGTTCTTAGTCCACGTGGGTGAGTCAATGCTCTTAGTGTTAGTGTCAGCTGACCGCTAATGTGTTAAGTTTTAGCTCTTTCCTAATTTTAAGTCAATGTTCTCAATTTGGTATATCATAACAACGCACTAAAACTGGAAGTAGGACAACTATACTCCACTCAAATCTAGCTCAAGACTTGACCATTTCAGTTGAGGTCGAAGTTCAGTATTACAAGTTGTAGTATAGAATGAACATTTTCCATATTTACATCACTCCTTCATCAGTCAATATTGTCGATTCTTTTACACTAGTGATACGGTATGTTCAAGTTGCAGTCCCTCATGAAATAATAATTCCTAGCATTAATTACCTCTGATATTAATACATACTGCTATTCTAAGTTATGGTCGGAGCCCATAGCGCCAGAAATAGACCTCTCTCTGTATAACTAATGGGGCTATGCGCATTCCAAACCCACGGTACGGGGGGTGGGAGTTAGAACCCATGGCGGGAGTCATAAAAACTCGTCCGGCCAGTGTGTAAACACTGGGTCACTGCCCAGGCTGATGAGATAATATTCATGCCAACTAGATATATTTATAATACAGTTGGGATGAATCCTCTTGCAGATGCAGCCAGCGGGCAGCTTGGCCTAGTGGTTTACGCACTGGCCTGGAGTTTTAAAGACCTCACCCGCCCGTGGTTCTAACCCCAGCCGTTCACGTCAGGTTTGCTAGCGAAGTCCGTGTTATTACGAGATTTTCCGTGAGTTAACTGTCTACGAGCCTTCAACATGGTCGCAATGTCACCCCATTTAAGTATAAACACTATCTGTAGCTTAAAATACAGCTGGTATTGTGTAATGGTGGCCTTATAAACACTCACTAAATATACCAAGAAACACTGACGGAGTGTTCATATCAGGAGGAGACACAATTGGTCACCCTGGAGTGAGGGCTCACGCTGTATGGAGTGTGGATCTGATGCTTCTATTCTTGTCCACTTGTGGAAACCTTTTATTGGTGAAGCCTCGACCATCGGTCCGAGTGTCGGTGGATAAGCATCCACGTACTCGAAATCTGGTCCGAACGCATTGGCATACGTTTTGGGCTTCCTCCGCTCCTCAAAACGACTGTGTGGGTGAGGTTGTGGTAGGGGGGGTGGGTGTTTTTGTTCTGGGGAGCTTGGAGTATGTGTATCGCTGTCTGTTGGAGGTAAGTGCTAAGTCATTATTAATGTTGCTGGAACACTAAACTCATAAGGTTTCCTGGAAAGGATGGGAGATAAAAACAGTTTTAATCCATGAAATAGGGTAAGGTCTAATTCCTTGGACAAGAAAACCCTTCATGAGCCTGAAGGCAAACCCGACTCCTCTCGTCGTTCCGCAGCCGATCTGCAGCTACACGAGTGGGGAACTTTTGTGTCCCATTTTTAAATGTTAACTTCTGATAACCAAATTGTTAATGAACACTTATCAATGCTCAGTAATAACCCACATGGAGACAGAAACTCGGAGGTTAATGGTTTGTATTTTCTTTCCCCTCTGGGATCCTCTTCATCAGATACATATGTCACAGGAGAAAATAATATATAAGGAAAGTTGGAACGATGAATTAATTATTTTATTAACACACGTGCCACGGTATGTGTGACTGCCACTGTAGCCTGCCTTGTATGATCGACCTGATGAATTTGGAACAATGGGGGGTTTGAATTCCAACTCCTCTGCTCAGTGGGTTATCGGCAGTTGATGGAAGCAGTTACGCGTCTCGTGAAGTGCTATTGAGACTTGAGTGCTACGAGACTTGAGTGCGATGAGACTTGAGTGCTATGAAACTTGAGTTCTACGAGACTTGAGTGTTATGAGACCATGAGTGCTATGAGACTTGAGGTGCCGATGAGACTTGAGTGTTACGAGACTTGATGCTACGAGACTTGAGTGCTACGAGACTTGAGTGCTCTACGAGACTTGAGTGCTACGAGACTTTGAGTGTGACGAGACTTGAGTGCTATGAGACTTGCGTGCTACGAACTGAAAGTGCTACGAGACTGAGTGCTACGACACTTGAGTCCTATGAGACTTGAGTGTTCCGAGACTTGAGTGCTATGAGACTTTGAGTGCTACGAGACTTGAGTGCTACGAGACTTGGAGTGCTACGACACTTGAGTGCTAGAGACTTGAGTGCACGAGACTTGAGTGCTACGAGACTTGAGTGCTACGACCACTTGAGTGCTAGAGCACTTGAGTGCTACGAGACTGAGTGCTAAGAGACCTTGATGCCTATGAGACTTGAGTGCTACAACTTTGAGTGCTTGAGACGTTGAGTGCTACGACACTTGAGTGCTATGAGACTTGAGTGCTATAGACTGAGATGCTCGGACTTGAGTGCTATGAGGACTTGAAGTGCTATGAGACTTGATGCTACGAGACTTGATGCTACGAGACTGAGGCTACGAGACTTGAGTGTTTACGAGACTTGAGTGCTATGAGACTTGAGTGCTACGAGACTTGAGTGCTATGAGACTTGATTGTACGAGGCTTGATGCTTCGAGACTTGAGTGCTACACACTTGAGTGCTATAGACTTGGAGTGCTACGAACTTGAGTGCTATGAGAGTTGAGTGCTACGAGACTCGAGAGCTATGTGGCTTGAGTGCTACGAGACTTGAGTGCTATGAGACTTGAGTCTATGAGATTTGATGCAACGAGACTTGAGTGCTATGAGACTTGAGATGCTACGAGTCTTTGAGTGCTACGAGACTGAGGTGCTATGAGCCTTGAGTGCTATGAGACTTGAGTGCTACGGACTTGAAGTGCTACGACGAGACATTGAGTGCTATGAGACTTGCGTCTACGAGACTTGAGTGCTACGAGACATGAGTGCTACGAGACTTGAGTGCTATGAGACTTGAGTGCTATGAGACTTGATGCTACGAGACTTGAGTGCTACGAGACCATGAGTGCTATGAGACTTGAGTGCTACGAGACTTGAGTGCTACGGGACTTGAGTGCTACGAGACTTGAGTGCTATGAGACTTGAGTATGCACGAGACTTGATGCTACGAGACTTGAAGGCCACGGACTTGAGTGCTATACGAACTTGAGTGCATGAGACTTGAGTGCTACGAGACTTGAGTGCTTACGAGACTCGAGTTGCTATGAGACATTGAGTGCTACGAGACTTGAGTGCTACGAGGACTGGAGTCTATGAGACTTGAGTGCTACGAGCATGAGTGTATGAGATTAGAGAGCTACGAGACTGAGTGCTACGAGAGTTGAGTGCATGAACTTGAGTGCCACGAGACTTGAGTTGCTACGAGACTTGAGTGCTACGAGATTTAGAGTGGCTACAAGACTTGAGTGCTATGAGGCCTTGGAGGCTACGAGACTTGAGTGCTATGAGTCTTAGTGCTATGAGACTTGAGTGCACGAGACTTGAGTGGCCTACGAGACTTGAGTCTTATGAGACTTGAAGTGCTATGAGTCATGAGGGCTACGAGACTTTGAGTGCTACTAGAGAACTTGAGTGCTACGATACTTGAGTGCTACGAGACTTGAGTGCTACGAGACCTTGAGTGATATGCGAATTGAAGTGCCTTACGAGACTTGAGTGCTACGAGACTTGAATGCTACGAGACTTGATGCTATGAAGACCTTGAGTGCACAGACTTTGAGTGTTTATGAGACTTGAGTGCTACGAGACCTTGAGTGCTTGAACGTGAGTGCTACGAGACTTGAGTGCCTATGAGACTTTAGTGCTACGAGATCTTAAGTGCAACGAGACTTGATGCGATGAACATGAGTGCTACGAGACTTTTAGTGCTACGAGACGTTAGTGCTACGAGAACTTGAGTGCTTGAACTTGAGTGCTACGAACTGAGTGCTATGAGACTTAGGTGCTACGGAGACTTAAGTGGCTACGAGACTTAAGTGCTACGAGTAACTTTAAGTGCTACGAGACTTTAAGTGCTACGAGACATTAAAGTGCTACAGACTTAAGTGCTACGAGACTTAAGGCTACGAGACAACTTAAGTCCTACGAGACTTAAAGTGCTACGAGACTTAAGTGCTACGAGACTAAAGTGCTTACGATACTTAGTGATACGAACTTAAGTGCTACGAGACTTAAATGCTAACGAGACTTAAGTGCTACGAGACTTAAAGTGCTACGAGACTTAAGTGCTACATGGAGACTTAAAGTGCTACGAGACCTTAGGTGCTACGAACCCCCCTTTTTTTAAGTGCTACGAGACTTAAAGTGCTACAACTTAAGTGCTAGAGACTTAAGTGCTATCGAGAACTTGCGTGCTATGAGACTTAAGGGCTAACGAGACTTAATTAAGTGCTACGAGACTTTAAGTGCTACGAGACTTTAAGTGCTTACGAAGACTTAAGTGTACGAGACTTAGAGTGCTACGAGACTTAAGTGCTACGAGACTTAAAGTGCTCGAGACATGAGTGCTATGAGACCTTAAGTGCTACGAGACTTAAGTGCTACGAGACTTAAGTGCACGTAGACTTAAGTGTGATGGAACCTTCAACGTCTCTCGTCTTTTCCTCATTTCTCTTGCATTTGATTTTTATAAGTGAAACGAAGACAACTGTTTGGTATCAAGCCGACATAAAGTTTTTCAGAATCGACAGTGTATGTGTGTGTGTGTTGTGTGTGTGTGTGTGTGTGTGTGTACTCACCTAATGTACTTCGCCTAATTGTGGGTTGCAGGGGTCGAGACTCAGCTCTTGGCCCCGCCTCTTCTCGACCCACTGTTCCTCCCTCTCCCCTGCTTCCATGAGCTTTATCATACCTCGCCTTAAAACTATGTAATGGTCCCCCTGCTCCATCTACATCACTTGCCATGCTAATCTACTTCCTAACACCTCTGTGGCTGAAAAACACTTTCTAACATCTGTTTTGGCTCATCTGATTCTTCAACTTACAATTGTGACCCCTTGTTCTGGTGTCACATCTCTGGAACATTCTGTCCTCTGTCCTCTTTGTCTATTCCACGCAGTATTTTGTATGTCGTTATCCTGTCTCCCCTAACCCTCCTGTCCCCAGTGGTCGTGAGACCGATTTCCCTTAACCTTTCTTCGCAGGACAATCCCCTTACTCTGGGATTAGTCTTGTTGAGCTAACCTTTGCACTTTCCTCTAATTTCTTGACGTGCTTGACCAGGTGTGGGTCCCAAAACTGTGCTGCATACTCCATATGGGCCTGACGTACACTGTGTACTGTGTCTTGGACGATCCTTACTGAGGTATCGGAACGCTATTTCAGGTTGCCAGGCACCCATATGCTGCAGCATTATTTGGTTATGTGAGCTTCCTGCGACGTTCGGAGTGTTATACTCACCCCACAGATCTTTCTCCATGTGGTGTTGTGTGTGGTGTGTGGTGGTGTGTATGTGTGTGTGTGTGATGTGTGTGTGTGTGTGTGTATGTGTGTGTATGTGTGTGTGTATTAGTTGGTATATTCTTCATCACCTTTGTGTTGACTGTTCCCTCGCAGCACTTGTGTTGATCATCAACACAGCACTGTAGTAAACACAATAATAAGTGTAGTAAATATGCAGCAATAAGACAGTACAGCAGAGTTCACAACCCCCACCAAACAACAATAAAAATAAATTTATTTGTTTTTCCAAGCGTTGCTTGAGGATGTATCATTTATAAATAAATGGTTGACACACCCGACTACTTGATTAACGTAAAAACAATTTGGCGACATTTGGTACTTTATTTTGGAAACGTTTCGGTCGCCCCACAGCGTTCTTCAATCTTGTCAAAACTGATGGATGAACATATCGACGCCAGGCTGAGGACTGATTACCTTAACTCCTCCTCATCTTCCACCCATCTCTACATTGGACTGAAAAAGCACTACGTGGCCAAACGTTTCCAGAATAGAAAAACCCAAATTGCAGAAGTGTATCACTTATCAACATGGTTCATATGTGGCCACGTCGTAATCTTCCCTTCCAACAATGGCAGTGTTCACGATAACCACTTTTTCTTACGATATTTGGTGCTTTTCATCACAAGATGAAGACCCACTTCAGGTAAGTCTGTCTTGAAGAAATAACCTCACCATACTAATTCAGGTGTTCGTTCAATCAAAGAAGCAAGCACAGACCATGTCGCACCACAGACAGTGGCAGCCTCTAAGAGCGCCCTCAACCCGCCCCCAGATGATGTCCGGCCTGCCACATGGACGCAGACAACACACACTTACAGGAACTACGACGCCGACGCTCTGATAGACGAACTCGCTACCTGGACCAAGGAACTCGAACGACAAACAGAGGACTTTAATACTTCACGGGAGGTTATGGTAATGTGGGCGTTCATGTGTGGTTACTTCTTTGTGTAATATTTTCCTTGTAGCAGGTAAGTCAAGTTATTGTAGTGGTGGAGTTACTGTGTTCAAACGTCTAGTTATTTGATGGGTATACAATCCTACATGTTGATCAATAAGACGCAATTGGTAACACCCGGGGTTATCTAATTTGCCAAAATGTTTCGCCTCCACTAAAGGTTTCTTTCTTCAGTCGGATACAGTAGTATTGGACGTGATCAGTCCCGTCACTCTCGTAGGGAGGTGGTCAGATCTTATATATTAGTGTAGAGGTGAGATGAAGCAGCTGGAATTGCGTCACAGGTGAAGCGTGGCCCACGCGGGCATGTAGGTCCGTGCTAAACAGTTTGCTTACTAAGGAGAGGCAAGAACCTCAATTGGTACCAAGAACTATGAGTTGCTGTTTCCATGAGTATCATATTACTGAAGGTATTAATACTGACAAGTTGATAAATAACACAAGTATATTATACGTATATATATATTTTCACTTTCCTATATGGCAAGATACCGGATGCTATTTAGCCAAGATCGAAAGTTCTGCCTATTCGGCACGACATATATATATTATATATATAAATATATATATATATATATATATATATATATATAGATATATATATATATATATATATATATATAACATATATATGCAAGACAAACCACGGGGGTGGAAATCAGTAGTTCAAGTACTTTCTACCTTCTCAGTGTAATAATGAGAAGCTGTGCAACGTTGCAAGAGAGCAACTAAGCGCTAGAGAGTTCTCAGGGTAGCATAGTGGCGGATGTGTCACCGTCCACGGTTTCTAAGGAAAACCGGATTGATGATTGCACTGGAGAGTGTGAAAGTCCTTGGCTACAGATTTCCACTCACCGTGGTTTTGTCTTGCAAGTTTAAATCACCCCGTCCTGCATTGTAACAGTAGAAGGTTGAAAGTGAACATAGAAAAGAGTAAGGGACGAGGGTGTCAAATGATTTAGATAAAGAAAAATTGGATATCAAATTTGGGAGGAGAGTATGGGAAGAAGTGAATGTTTCAGATACTGGGAGTTTACGTGTCGCGGATGGATTTATGAAGTATGAGGTTATAATCATAATTGATGAGGGGAAAAAGGTGAGTGGTGCGTGAGGTATATGTGGGACAAAAAACATTATCATGGAGGCAAAGATGGGAATGGTAAAAAGGGGGATAGTAAGTACCAACACTCTTATATGGATTGAAGCTTGGGTTTTGAAGCAGCAAGGCGAGGAACGGTTGGAAGGCAGTGCTAGGAGATGCCGCTTCTGAGGCAATCGTGGTTGTAAATATATGCAGAAAAGTCGGAGTGCTGGAAATTAGGAGAAGGGTGAGTTAATAAAAGTATTAGTCCAGAGGGCTGAAGAGGGTTTGTTGAAGAGGTTTGTCATTTTAAAGAGAATGGATCAAAGTAGAATGACATGGAGACGTATAAATCTGTAGGGGAAGGAAGGCGGGGTAGGGGTCGTGTTATAAAGGTGGAGGGAGGGGGTAAAGGAGGTTTAGTGGGTGAGGGGCTTTGGACTTCCAGCATGCCTTGTGAGCGTGTTTGATAGGAGAGCCCACTCCTCTCAGAAGGGCAAGCATCTTGTGTACTACGTACATCAAGTAATTACCAGCAAAGATGTTTAAAAACCAGTTGTGTATCAGTCTACATGGTCACGGCGGCGTCTTTGGAAGGAGACCACTAATGCAGCGTGTAGTTTATATAAGATACATTACTCCGCTTACCTAGCAGACAATTAAAAGAAATCCTGCTTCCACTATTATTACATGGTAAAGAGAGTGTACATTGTTTGTCTTGTCTTAAGACAGCAATAATCAAACAGTCCAGCATTGCTTCATATTGGAATTTGGGGGCAAGGATGGGAAATGTACTAGGTTCCAGCTTTTCTTTATGTGCTAGAAGCAGTGGCACTCGGTAGGAGCTGTGGCATTTTCAGATTGCTTTTAAAACCCTGGCTTAGGCTCACATTGACGCCTGGGAATAACCAACAAAGAAACACTGATCGCGCATTTTTTGTGGATAAACGTGTCTCAAAAAAAAATTCTAAACACTTACAAGAATGTGATCAGCTTCTTTAGTGGATAAGAATTGTGAATAAAATGAACAAGTTATTTGAAATGAAGAGTGTAACAACGAGTGTTTGGATCCTAAGGAGTGTGTGCAACATTCTTCAATAAAAGAACACGTCTGCTTCAAGTCAAGACAACGGATAACCGGGTGCACTACGGGTCCAGTTACAAATAACCCAGGTACGTTATTTAATAAACATGAGAAGGTAAGGTCGGCTGTTGGCAGCAGTGTCCTTTTGTGTTTTATTAATGAACCAGACCACCCCCGGTGAAACATGACTTTTTGAGTCACACATGTGAGTAATGGTTTCCATTCAGCATCATTCTGAGATATGCTGACAGTAACAACCCCTAGGGATGTAATTTCTAACACACCATAAATTTTATTCCAGCCCATTGAGGGATGCATATGAGAGCTTCCAAGACATCGCCTGCCGGATGGCTGTGTAGGCGAAAGCTGTCAATTAAGCATAAGTTCCCACTACAGTCCCCACTGTTTAATCTTGGACTTAGCTTGTAGCATTATCCTCAACAGAGTTTCCCTAAACCCTTCATAATCTTATCCTGCTCACTACTCCAACCAGCAACCTTACCCAGGCCACCCAATACAGAATTTAATACACTCTCGAGTCATTCTACTTTGTTCCAGCCTTCTACATGTCCAACGACCTCAACAACCCCTCCTCCAACCCTCTGATAATAGTTTAGTAGTCGCGTCCCTCCTCCCTAATTTCCAAACTACGAATTCTTTGCATAATTATATATATAATATAATATATATATATATTATATATATATATAATAAATATATATCTATATATATTATATATATAAATATATATATATAATATAATATAATATACTCGTGCCCAATATGTTAAACTGGTCAATTATCAACAACTCATTTAAAATTAAGTCCTTTCTAAATTTTTCTCTTAATACGTTTTAAAGATATATTTTTTTCATTAATGTTGGAACGTAAAAATTTATAATTTTTGCACCAAAAAGAACTTATAGAAAACTTACCTAACCTTATTCTAACAAGCGCAATTTATTTTAGCCTAAGCCAACTAAATATATTTAGATTTGTTTACCAATAATTCAATACTAAACAAACACAGTGAAATATTTTTTTTTTCGTAGGTTCAGAATGATTTTGGCGAATTATTGCCTACACAAATTTTCACTTGTCCTATATGCAAGAATGAGCGTTGCTATTTAAGCCAATATCGCAAGTTCTGCCTATTCCGCAAACATATGTATATATAATATATATATATATATATATATAATATATATATATATAGAATAATATATATATATATATAATATATATATATATATAAATATATATATAATGCTGTGCCGAAATAGTTAAAACTGGTCAGTTTAGCAATAACTCATTTAAAATTAAGTCCTTTCTAAAATTTTCTTTTATATCATTTAAAAATGTATATTTTTTTTTTCATTTATGTCATATAAAAAATTAATCCCCTCCCTCCCCCCATGATTATGAAATAATATTCACAATGTACGCCAGCAAATAACGTAGACACACCATCTTTTCAAGCTTGTGGAGTTCGCAAAATTCAGCGGCAAGAATCATTCGCGAGTCAAGTGTCTGTGGAGCTGATTATGAATACCCTGAGACAGCAGCAACATCATCAACGGGCAACAGAATCATGATCGCTGACTCAAACACGAAAACAGCATGCCAAGCCCACGGCAAGCCACCAGCGCCACCAGGCAGGCACACAGGCAAGCCCTACGGGTCCAGTGCAACAAAACTCTTTTTATTTTTTTTTTTTTACGGCCGCTGAATTCACAGCTTGGAGGCCCTGATTGGTACTCTCGTAGCTGCAACTGTCTTGCTTGTAGATTATTCTGTATAACGATAACTCAACCGGGTCTCTTACGAGTGAAACAACTGTATGTACTCAACATCCGTTATTCAGAGAGTTATATATGCTAACACCCTTCATTTATTGAGTTATATATGCTAACACCCTCTGGGTTGCGACTCACTTATCCCGGCGCTGACATGCGGGTACCTACTTACTGATGGTATAATATGCCCAAAGTTTACACTTTTTACGCGTCGCAAAACCAAAACAAAAATTCAAGTTAATACAACCGGTGCTCCAAACAAATGGTCTTGAACATCACAAAATCAGATAAAAATGCCTAAAAAGACAACTGTACACGTTGAGTTTACATGGATTACATAGCTCGGAGCAATATACTGTCCACAGGAATAAAAAATGAAGATGTCTTTTGTATGCATCTTTTTGCTCAAGTAGAACTTGAAAAAACCTTACTAGGCGTAGAACATTATCTCCACAAAGGCTGATTCTGGTACATGAACTGCGTCCTTCCCTCTTCTGCTTGCGGGTCCAGGGATTTTTGACGACTTTGGTGGGAAAGTCCCCGGTCACTGACTAGGTTCGGGTACGGATATGAAACCGGACACTGACTCACGTTAGTATGAGGAACATGAAAGCACATGACGGTATCTAGATCAAGGTTTACACTGAACTATCGTACCGTTGTCTTGCCAGCCGTGCCGCCGGACGACAGCACTCACGGATATCCAAACACTGCCCAACGTAGTGAACACCATAACGAAATGCGGAAACGCACCGCAAGAACATCACGGCAACGCAGTGCATACAAAAGTTTGGTGAGTGAGGCAGCATCCACGCTCGCTGTGTACACTCCTGGCCCGCTACCGCAAGGAATTGGAAGGAAGAATGGGTGAGATGGCCTATATCCCTGTGAAGAGCTCTGGATCCAAGGGATTAAATGTTAACCGTTCTTTCATAGATCAAACCTGATTACCTACAAAAGATTAAACTACCGAATACTGCTACTACTACGACTACTACTACTACTACTACAACTACTGCTATAGCTGTACTATGGCTACTATTACACTATCTAATTACATTATTACTACTGCTACTATTACTGCTACTATTTGTTCTACTGCTTGCTACTGATTACTACGACTATTACTACTACTGTTACTACTTACTGCTAACTATGTACTGCTAACTATTGCTACTTACTGCTATATTACTACTGCACTATTCCAACTACAGTGTTTACTACTCTACTGCTACTATAAACTCATTTCGCTACTGCTGCTAACTATTAATGCTACTATTGCACTACTGCCTACTATTACTACTGCTACTATTACTACTGTTACTATTAAATACTGCTCTATTACTATACTGTTACTACTTCTTACCATATTACTACTGTATCCTACTGGCTACTATTACTACTGCAACTATTCCTACACTATTATAAACTGACTATACTACTGCTATACTAACTACTGCTACTATTACTACTCTAATGCTACTGCTATTACTACTGCTTACTATTACTACTACTATTACTACTGCTACTATACCTACTGAACTAATACTACTGCTACTATTGATCCTACTGTACTTATGCGACTGCTACTATTACTACTGCTACTAATTACTACAACTATTTACTACTGCTACTATTACTACTGCTACTATCACTCTACTGCTACTATTACAACTACTGTTACTTACTGCACTATGCTACTGCACTGTTACCACTACTGTTACTACGCTACTATTACTACTGCTACTATTACTACTACTATTGATAACTGGCTGCTATTACTACATAACTATTGCACTATTACTACACTGTTACTACTGCTATTACTACTGCTACTAATACTACTACTATTGAAATACTACTGCTACTATTACTACTATAATACTACTGCTACAATTACTACTGCTACTATTACTACTTTACTATTGATACTGCTGCTACTTATTACTACGCTACTATTACTACTGCAACTATTACTACTGCTACTATACTACGGCTACTTATTACTACTATGACTAATGCCTACTATTACTAACTGCGACTATTACTACTACTGATCCTAACTGCTACTATTACATACTGCTACTATAACTCACTACAACTGTTACAACTACTGCTACTATTCACTACTGCTACTATTACTAAACTACTGTTACTATGCTACTATTACTACTGCTACTATTACTGCTAACTGTTTCTACTGCACTATACACTGCAACTATTACTACTACTATTTCTAACAGCTACTATTACTACTACACCTATACTACTGCTACTATTGCTACTGCTACTATTTGCTACTGCTACTATAACTACAACTATTGATACACTTGCTACTATTACTACCACATTACTACTGCTACTATTACTACTAGTACTATTGATACTGCTGCTAACTATTACTACTGCTATTACTACTGCTACTATTACTACCACTATTACTACTTGCTACTATTACTACTGCCACATTACTACAGCACTAATTACTACTACTATTACTACTCACTAATTACTACTACTATTACTACTCTACTATTACTTACTACTCTATTACAACTACTATTGGTACTGCTAACTGTTACTACTACTATTACTACTGCTCTATTACTTTTCTACGCTACAATTATTACTGCTACTTTTTAACTTACTGCTACTATTACAACTACTCAATACTATTATTACTACTACTGTTACTACTGCTACTATTACTACTGCTACTGTTGCTACTGCTACTATTACTACTACTATTACTACTGCTATTACTACTGCTACTACTACTACTACTATTGATACTGCTGCTATTACTACTGCTACTATTACTACTGCTACTATTACTACTGCTACTATTACTACTGCTACAATTAATACTGGGTACTACTTACACTACTATATGATACTGCTGCTACTATTACTACTGCTGCTATTGCTACTATTACTATTACTACACTATTGGATACTGCTGCTACTGTTACTACTGCTGCTATTACTACTGCTACTATTACTACTACTGCTATTACTACTACAACTACCAACCACTGTTAACTACTGCTATCATTTACTTAAGTTACTACTACAACATTACTATCACTACTGACCACTACTAAACTACTACCACTACTACTAGACCACCACTATTAATAATAATATTATGATTATTATTAATGAGTGTAATTAAATATATATATATATATATATATATATATATAATATATAGTATATATATATATATAAAAATAAATATATATATATATTAGTGATAGTGTGGTGGAAGTGGTGTAGTTGTGGATTGTGGTTGGTAGTAGTGTTGGTAGTGGTGTGGCTTGTGTGGTGGTTGTGATGGGTAGTTGGTGTCGTATTGTATTAAGTGGTGTGTTTTTTGTAGTAATGTAGTTTGTGTTGTAGTGGTATAGTTTGTGGTGTTGCGTGTATGGTGTGGTTAGTGTATAGGAGTATAGTGTGCTGGTAGTGGGTGTAGTTGTGTGCTGGTAAGTGGGATAGTTGTGTGGTGGCATGTGTGGTATGGGTGTGGTTGTGGTAGTGATGTAATTGGTGTGGTGGTAGTGGTGTGGTTTTGTAGTGAGTGTTGTAGTGGTGTTGTTGGTGTGGTGGTTGTGTGTAGTGGTGTGGTTGAGTAGTGTTGTAGTTATGTGGTTGTTGTTGGGTGGTTATGTGTGGTAGGTGGGTATAGTTGGTGGTGGTTGTATGGAAGTGGTGTGTTTGTGTGTAGTGAGGTAATTTTGTGGTGGTAGTGGGTGAGGTTGGTAGAGTGTTGTAGTTTATGTGGTTGTTGTGTGTGGTTGTGTGGTAGTGGTGTGGTTGTAGTAGTGATGTAGTTTTATTGTGGTTGTTGTGTGGTTGTTGTGTGGTAGTGGTGCGGTTGTGGTATTGGTGTAGTTGTTGTGGTGGTTGTGTGTTAGTGGGTGGTTGTGGTAGTGATGTGTTGTGTGGTAGTGAGTGTTGCTGTAGTGGAGTGGTTTGTGTGGTATGGTGTGGTTGTGTGGTAGTGGAGTGGTTATGTGTTAGTGGTGGGTGGTGTGGTATGGTGTGGTGTGGCAGTGGTGTAGTTGTGTGGTGGTAAGTGGTATAGGTTGTGTGGTGGTTGTGTGGTATGTGTGGTGTGTAGATTGGAGTAGTTGTGTGCTGGTAGTGTATAGTTGTGGGGTTGGTATGTGTGGTAGTGGGTGTGGTTGTAGTAGTGTTGTAGTTGATGTGGATGTTGTGTTGGTTGGTGTGGGGGAGTGGTGTGGTTGTGAGGTGGTTGTATGAAGTGGTGTGTTTGTGGTAGTGATGTAATTGTGTGTGTAGTGGTTGTGGTTGAGGTAGTGGTGAAAGTTGTTGTGGTGGTTTGTAGTGGTAGTGGTGTGGTTTGTAGTAGTGTTGTAGTTAGTGGTTGTATGTTGGTTGATGTGTGTAGTGGTGAGTTGTGGTAGTGGTGTAGTTGTGTGGGTTGGTTGTGTGTAGTGGTGTGGTTTTGAGTGCAGGTGTGGTTGTGTGGCAGTGAGGGGGTTGTGTGTAGTGATGTGGTTGTGTGGTAGTGCGGAGTGGTATGTGGTAGCAATGGTATGGTTGTGTTGTATGTGTGGTTGTGTGGTAGTGGAACTGGTTGTGGTGGCAATGGGTTTGGTTGTGTGGTAGTGGAGTGGTTGTGTGGTAGTGGAGTGGTTTGGGTAGTGGTGTGGTTGTGTGGTAGTGGAGTGGTTGTGTGGAGTGGAGTAGTTATGTGGTAGTGGAAGTGGTTGTGTGGGTAGTGGAGTAGGTTATGTGGTACGGAGTGGTTGTGTGGTAGTGGTGGGTGGTGTGGTAGAGTGTGTTGTATGGTAAGTTGAGTGGTTGTATAGTGGTAGTGGTTTGGTTGTGTGTGTGGAGTGGTTGTGTGGCAATGGTGTGTGTGTGAGTTAGTGGAGTGGTTGCTGGTAGTGGAATGGTTTGTGTGGTGTGGTGTGGTAAGTGTGGTATGAGTGGTTTGGTTTAGTGTGTGCGGTGAGTTGGTAGGTGGTGTGGTTGTGTGGCATATGGTGGTGGTTGTGTGCAAAGAAGTGGTTGATTGTGGGTAGTGAGTGAGAGGTTTTGTGGTAGTGGAGTGATGTGTGGCGAAGGTGGGTTTTTGTAAGTGGAGTGGTTTGTGGAAGTGGGAGTGGTTGTGAGGCAAATGGGTGTGGGTTGAGTGGTAGTGGTGTGGTCTGTGTGTGTATTCTTTTTGAGTGAGGTGTCAACGGTTGGGTGTGTGGGAGTGGTGTGCTTGTAGTACTATGAGAGTTTTGGTGTGGTCTGGTGTGGTTGGCGATGTTGTGTGGTAGTGGGTGTTGTGGGTTACAGGTGTGGGTTTGTGTTGCAAAGTGAGTGAGTGGTTGTGGGTAGTGTAGTTGGGTTTGTGGGTAGTGTGAGTGATTGTGTGGCAATGGTGATGATGAGTGTGGGAAGTTGGATGGTATGAGTGGTAGTTGGCTGTGTGTGTTGTGGTAGAGATGTGTGAGTGTGGGAGAGGGGCGTTCGTTGTGAGTGAGGGCGTGTATGGTTTGTGTGATGGAGTGTGTTGTTGGTAGGGGTTGTTGTAAGGGGCGAATGAGTGGCGAGTTGGTATGAGCGCGTGTTTGGTGGTAAGGTGTGTGTGTGGCAATGGTGTTATTGTGTGGTAGTGGAGTGTTGTGTGGTATGGAGCGTTTTCTTGGTGTATGAGTGGTTTGTTTGGTAGTGTGTGGTTGTGTGGTAGAGGTGTGGTTGTGATGACTTTGCTGTTGATAGGACGAGCGTTGAAAAGAGGTACGTGTCGTGGACTGGTTCTGGAATAGGGTGGATGTGTTGAATGGCAGGTTGTTGAGGTCCACTAGCTGCTGGCATGCTAAAACCGATCACTAACATGACTGGTCGAGCTCAAACAACTAGTGTCTGGAACACTAGAAGGCTACACGATGACGGACGACCAGGTTAGCGTCTGCCACCCTGCCAACTGTTACTCGTCCTAGGCTTCAGTTGCTCAGAGTCGATCATGTACAACATTACAACCAGATTAAACTTCGACAGCATCAACGTAGACAACGACTGGACACTTAAACCACGTTTCAGTACCAGTTCTTAGTCCACGTGGGTGAGTCAATGCTCTTAGTGTTAGTGTCAGCTGACCGCTAATGTGTTAAGTTTTAGCTCTTTCCTAATTTTAAGTCAATGTTCTCAATTTGGTATATCATAACAACGCACTAAAACTGGAAGTAGGACAACTATACTCCACTCAAATCTAGCTCAAGACTTGACCATTTCAGTTGAGGTCGAAGTTCAGTATTACAAGTTGTAGTATAGAATGAACATTTTCCATATTTACATCACTCCTTCATCAGTCAATATTGTCGATTCTTTTACACTAGTGATACGGTATGTTCAAGTTGCAGTCCCTCATGAAATAATAATTCCTAGCATTAATTACCTCTGATATTAATACATACTGCTATTCTAAGTTATGGTCGGAGCCCATAGCGCCAGAAATAGACCTCTCTCTGTATAACTAATGGGGCTATGCGCATTCCAAACCCACGGTACGGGGGGTGGGAGTTAGAACCCATGGCGGGAGTCATAAAAACTCGTCCGGCCAGTGTGTAAACACTGGGTCACTGCCCAGGCTGATGAGATAATATTCATGCCAACTAGATATATTTATAATACAGTTGGGATGAATCCTCTTGCAGATGCAGCCAGCGGGCAGCTTGGCCTAGTGGTTTACGCACTGGCCTGGAGTTTTAAAGACCTCACCCGCCCGTGGTTCTAACCCCAGCCGTTCACGTCAGGTTTGCTAGCGAAGTCCGTGTTATTACGAGATTTTCCGTGAGTTAACTGTCTACGAGCCTTCAACATGGTCGCAATGTCACCCCATTTAAGTATAAACACTATCTGTAGCTTAAAATACAGCTGGTATTGTGTAATGGTGGCCTTATAAACACTCACTAAATATACCAAGAAACACTGACGGAGTGTTCATATCAGGAGGAGACACAATTGGTCACCCTGGAGTGAGGGCTCACGCTGTATGGAGTGTGGATCTGATGCTTCTATTCTTGTCCACTTGTGGAAACCTTTTATTGGTGAAGCCTCGACCATCGGTCCGAGTGTCGGTGGATAAGCATCCACGTACTCGAAATCTGGTCCGAACGCATTGGCATACGTTTTGGGCTTCCTCCGCTCCTCAAAACGACTGTGTGGGTGAGGTTGTGGTAGGGGGGGTGGGTGTTTTTGTTCTGGGGAGCTTGGAGTATGTGTATCGCTGTCTGTTGGAGGTAAGTGCTAAGTCATTATTAATGTTGCTGGAACACTAAACTCATAAGGTTTCCTGGAAAGGATGGGAGATAAAAACAGTTTTAATCCATGAAATAGGGTAAGGTCTAATTCCTTGGACAAGAAAACCCTTCATGAGCCTGAAGGCAAACCCGACTCCTCTCGTCGTTCCGCAGCCGATCTGCAGCTACACGAGTGGGGAACTTTTGTGTCCCATTTTTAAATGTTAACTTCTGATAACCAAATTGTTAATGAACACTTATCAATGCTCAGTAATAACCCACATGGAGACAGAAACTCGGAGGTTAATGGTTTGTATTTTCTTTCCCCTCTGGGATCCTCTTCATCAGATACATATGTCACAGGAGAAAATAATATATAAGGAAAGTTGGAACGATGAATTAATTATTTTATTAACACACGTGCCACGGTATGTGTGACTGCCACTGTAGCCTGCCTTGTATGATCGACCTGATGAATTTGGAACAATGGGGGGTTTGAATTCCAACTCCTCTGCTCAGTGGGTTATCGGCAGTTGATGGAAGCAGTTACGCGTCTCGTGAAGTGCTATTGAGACTTGAGTGCTACGAGACTTGAGTGCGATGAGACTTGAGTGCTATGAAACTTGAGTTCTACGAGACTTGAGTGTTATGAGACCATGAGTGCTATGAGACTTGAGGTGCCGATGAGACTTGAGTGTTACGAGACTTGATGCTACGAGACTTGAGTGCTACGAGACTTGAGTGCTCTACGAGACTTGAGTGCTACGAGACTTTGAGTGTGACGAGACTTGAGTGCTATGAGACTTGCGTGCTACGAACTGAAAGTGCTACGAGACTGAGTGCTACGACACTTGAGTCCTATGAGACTTGAGTGTTCCGAGACTTGAGTGCTATGAGACTTTGAGTGCTACGAGACTTGAGTGCTACGAGACTTGGAGTGCTACGACACTTGAGTGCTAGAGACTTGAGTGCACGAGACTTGAGTGCTACGAGACTTGAGTGCTACGACCACTTGAGTGCTAGAGCACTTGAGTGCTACGAGACTGAGTGCTAAGAGACCTTGATGCCTATGAGACTTGAGTGCTACAACTTTGAGTGCTTGAGACGTTGAGTGCTACGACACTTGAGTGCTATGAGACTTGAGTGCTATAGACTGAGATGCTCGGACTTGAGTGCTATGAGGACTTGAAGTGCTATGAGACTTGATGCTACGAGACTTGATGCTACGAGACTGAGGCTACGAGACTTGAGTGTTTACGAGACTTGAGTGCTATGAGACTTGAGTGCTACGAGACTTGAGTGCTATGAGACTTGATTGTACGAGGCTTGATGCTTCGAGACTTGAGTGCTACACACTTGAGTGCTATAGACTTGGAGTGCTACGAACTTGAGTGCTATGAGAGTTGAGTGCTACGAGACTCGAGAGCTATGTGGCTTGAGTGCTACGAGACTTGAGTGCTATGAGACTTGAGTCTATGAGATTTGATGCAACGAGACTTGAGTGCTATGAGACTTGAGATGCTACGAGTCTTTGAGTGCTACGAGACTGAGGTGCTATGAGCCTTGAGTGCTATGAGACTTGAGTGCTACGGACTTGAAGTGCTACGACGAGACATTGAGTGCTATGAGACTTGCGTCTACGAGACTTGAGTGCTACGAGACATGAGTGCTACGAGACTTGAGTGCTATGAGACTTGAGTGCTATGAGACTTGATGCTACGAGACTTGAGTGCTACGAGACCATGAGTGCTATGAGACTTGAGTGCTACGAGACTTGAGTGCTACGGGACTTGAGTGCTACGAGACTTGAGTGCTATGAGACTTGAGTATGCACGAGACTTGATGCTACGAGACTTGAAGGCCACGGACTTGAGTGCTATACGAACTTGAGTGCATGAGACTTGAGTGCTACGAGACTTGAGTGCTTACGAGACTCGAGTTGCTATGAGACATTGAGTGCTACGAGACTTGAGTGCTACGAGGACTGGAGTCTATGAGACTTGAGTGCTACGAGCATGAGTGTATGAGATTAGAGAGCTACGAGACTGAGTGCTACGAGAGTTGAGTGCATGAACTTGAGTGCCACGAGACTTGAGTTGCTACGAGACTTGAGTGCTACGAGATTTAGAGTGGCTACAAGACTTGAGTGCTATGAGGCCTTGGAGGCTACGAGACTTGAGTGCTATGAGTCTTAGTGCTATGAGACTTGAGTGCACGAGACTTGAGTGGCCTACGAGACTTGAGTCTTATGAGACTTGAAGTGCTATGAGTCATGAGGGCTACGAGACTTTGAGTGCTACTAGAGAACTTGAGTGCTACGATACTTGAGTGCTACGAGACTTGAGTGCTACGAGACCTTGAGTGATATGCGAATTGAAGTGCCTTACGAGACTTGAGTGCTACGAGACTTGAATGCTACGAGACTTGATGCTATGAAGACCTTGAGTGCACAGACTTTGAGTGTTTATGAGACTTGAGTGCTACGAGACCTTGAGTGCTTGAACGTGAGTGCTACGAGACTTGAGTGCCTATGAGACTTTAGTGCTACGAGATCTTAAGTGCAACGAGACTTGATGCGATGAACATGAGTGCTACGAGACTTTTAGTGCTACGAGACGTTAGTGCTACGAGAACTTGAGTGCTTGAACTTGAGTGCTACGAACTGAGTGCTATGAGACTTAGGTGCTACGGAGACTTAAGTGGCTACGAGACTTAAGTGCTACGAGTAACTTTAAGTGCTACGAGACTTTAAGTGCTACGAGACATTAAAGTGCTACAGACTTAAGTGCTACGAGACTTAAGGCTACGAGACAACTTAAGTCCTACGAGACTTAAAGTGCTACGAGACTTAAGTGCTACGAGACTAAAGTGCTTACGATACTTAGTGATACGAACTTAAGTGCTACGAGACTTAAATGCTAACGAGACTTAAGTGCTACGAGACTTAAAGTGCTACGAGACTTAAGTGCTACATGGAGACTTAAAGTGCTACGAGACCTTAGGTGCTACGAACCCCCCTTTTTTTAAGTGCTACGAGACTTAAAGTGCTACAACTTAAGTGCTAGAGACTTAAGTGCTATCGAGAACTTGCGTGCTATGAGACTTAAGGGCTAACGAGACTTAATTAAGTGCTACGAGACTTTAAGTGCTACGAGACTTTAAGTGCTTACGAAGACTTAAGTGTACGAGACTTAGAGTGCTACGAGACTTAAGTGCTACGAGACTTAAAGTGCTCGAGACATGAGTGCTATGAGACCTTAAGTGCTACGAGACTTAAGTGCTACGAGACTTAAGTGCACGTAGACTTAAGTGTGATGGAACCTTCAACGTCTCTCGTCTTTTCCTCATTTCTCTTGCATTTGATTTTTATAAGTGAAACGAAGACAACTGTTTGGTATCAAGCCGACATAAAGTTTTTCAGAATCGACAGTGTATGTGTGTGTGTGTTGTGTGTGTGTGTGTGTGTGTGTGTACTCACCTAATGTACTTCGCCTAATTGTGGGTTGCAGGGGTCGAGACTCAGCTCTTGGCCCCGCCTCTTCTCGACCCACTGTTCCTCCCTCTCCCCTGCTTCCATGAGCTTTATCATACCTCGCCTTAAAACTATGTAATGGTCCCCCTGCTCCATCTACATCACTTGCCATGCTAATCTACTTCCTAACACCTCTGTGGCTGAAAAACACTTTCTAACATCTGTTTTGGCTCATCTGATTCTTCAACTTACAATTGTGACCCCTTGTTCTGGTGTCACATCTCTGGAACATTCTGTCCTCTGTCCTCTTTGTCTATTCCACGCAGTATTTTGTATGTCGTTATCCTGTCTCCCCTAACCCTCCTGTCCCCAGTGGTCGTGAGACCGATTTCCCTTAACCTTTCTTCGCAGGACAATCCCCTTACTCTGGGATTAGTCTTGTTGAGCTAACCTTTGCACTTTCCTCTAATTTCTTGACGTGCTTGACCAGGTGTGGGTCCCAAAACTGTGCTGCATACTCCATATGGGCCTGACGTACACTGTGTACTGTGTCTTGGACGATCCTTACTGAGGTATCGGAACGCTATTTCAGGTTGCCAGGCACCCATATGCTGCAGCATTATTTGGTTATGTGAGCTTCCTGCGACGTTCGGAGTGTTATACTCACCCCACAGATCTTTCTCCATGTGGTGTTGTGTGTGGTGTGTGGTGGTGTGTATGTGTGTGTGTGTGATGTGTGTGTGTGTGTGTGTATGTGTGTGTATGTGTGTGTGTATTAGTTGGTATATTCTTCATCACCTTTGTGTTGACTGTTCCCTCGCAGCACTTGTGTTGATCATCAACACAGCACTGTAGTAAACACAATAATAAGTGTAGTAAATATGCAGCAATAAGACAGTACAGCAGAGTTCACAACCCCCACCAAACAACAATAAAAATAAATTTATTTGTTTTTCCAAGCGTTGCTTGAGGATGTATCATTTATAAATAAATGGTTGACACACCCGACTACTTGATTAACGTAAAAACAATTTGGCGACATTTGGTACTTTATTTTGGAAACGTTTCGGTCGCCCCACAGCGTTCTTCAATCTTGTCAAAACTGATGGATGAACATATCGACGCCAGGCTGAGGACTGATTACCTTAACTCCTCCTCATCTTCCACCCATCTCTACATTGGACTGAAAAAGCACTACGTGGCCAAACGTTTCCAGAATAGAAAAACCCAAATTGCAGAAGTGTATCACTTATCAACATGGTTCATATGTGGCCACGTCGTAATCTTCCCTTCCAACAATGGCAGTGTTCACGATAACCACTTTTTCTTACGATATTTGGTGCTTTTCATCACAAGATGAAGACCCACTTCAGGTAAGTCTGTCTTGAAGAAATAACCTCACCATACTAATTCAGGTGTTCGTTCAATCAAAGAAGCAAGCACAGACCATGTCGCACCACAGACAGTGGCAGCCTCTAAGAGCGCCCTCAACCCGCCCCCAGATGATGTCCGGCCTGCCACATGGACGCAGACAACACACACTTACAGGAACTACGACGCCGACGCTCTGATAGACGAACTCGCTACCTGGACCAAGGAACTCGAACGACAAACAGAGGACTTTAATACTTCACGGGAGGTTATGGTAATGTGGGCGTTCATGTGTGGTTACTTCTTTGTGTAATATTTTCCTTGTAGCAGGTAAGTCAAGTTATTGTAGTGGTGGAGTTACTGTGTTCAAACGTCTAGTTATTTGATGGGTATACAATCCTACATGTTGATCAATAAGACGCAATTGGTAACACCCGGGGTTATCTAATTTGCCAAAATGTTTCGCCTCCACTAAAGGTTTCTTTCTTCAGTCGGATACAGTAGTATTGGACGTGATCAGTCCCGTCACTCTCGTAGGGAGGTGGTCAGATCTTATATATTAGTGTAGAGGTGAGATGAAGCAGCTGGAATTGCGTCACAGGTGAAGCGTGGCCCACGCGGGCATGTAGGTCCGTGCTAAACAGTTTGCTTACTAAGGAGAGGCAAGAACCTCAATTGGTACCAAGAACTATGAGTTGCTGTTTCCATGAGTATCATATTACTGAAGGTATTAATACTGACAAGTTGATAAATAACACAAGTATATTATACGTATATATATATTTTCACTTTCCTATATGGCAAGATACCGGATGCTATTTAGCCAAGATCGAAAGTTCTGCCTATTCGGCACGACATATATATATTATATATAGCACGGGCTGTTTTATTTGGAGAACGACAAGTAAACAAAGTGTGCCTGTGCTCACTTGGCACCTTTGCCATTAGGGCCCTGCGACTGAACCTAAGGTAGGTCTTGTGTGTATTCACCTAACTGGGGTTTTGCAGAGTCAAGTCATAGCTCACAGCCTCACCTCTTCATTGGCCGCTACTAGGTCCACTCTCCCCGTGCTCCATGAGCTTTATAATACATCTTCTTAAAGCTGTGTATGGTACCTGCCTCCTTTATCTCACTTTCCAGATAATTCCACTTCCTGACAACTCTGTGACTGAAGAAATACATTTTAACATCCCTTTGACTCATCTGAGTCTTAAAATTCCAATTGTGACCCTTTTTTTTGTTGTGTCTCATCTCTGGAACATGCTGTCTCTGTCCACCTTGTCGATTTCTCTCAGTATTTTGTATGTCATTATCATGTCTTCCCTATCACTCCTGTTCCCCAGTGTCGTCAGGTCGAGTTCCCTTCACCTCTCTCCTCGTAGGACGTGCCCCTTAGCCCCTAGACTGTACTCTCTCTGCTGTCTTCTTTGCCCTTCCCCGATCCTTTGTACTTGGTGGGGTTAAACTCTAGGAGCCAGTTGCTGGACCAGGCTTGCAACCTGTCTAGATTCCTTTGTAGTCCTGCCTGATCTTCATCCGATTGAATTCTCCTCATCAGCTTCACGTCGTCTGCAAACAGGGAATCTTCTGAGTCTTTCCCTTCCATCTTGTCATTGACGTATACCAAAACAGCACCAGTCCTATGACGGGCCCCCTGTGGAACCCTGCTCGTCACAGGTACCCAATCTGGCACCTCGTCACTTACCATGACTCGCAGCGCCTCCCTGTTATACCTGTCTGGTCCTCCAGCTTTTACACTAGTCTCTTGTGTGGAACTGTGTCAAAAGCCTTCTTACAGTCCAAGAAACCACAGTCTACCCGCCCCTCTCTCTCTCTCTTTTGTCTTACTGCTGTCATCTTGTCATAGAACTCCAGTACGTTTGTGAGACAGGATTTCCCGTTTCTGAATCCGTGCTGGTTGTCATTCATAAACTCATTCCTTTCTAGGTGCTCCACCACTCATCTGATAGTCTTCTCCATGACTTTGCATGCTATACGTGTGTACTCGCCTAATTGTGGTTGCAGGGGTCGAGACTCAGCTCCTGGCCCTGTTTGTGTGTGTGTGTTGTGTGTGTGGGGTGTGTGTGTGTGTTGTGTGTGTGTGTGTGTGTGTGTGTGTGTGTGTGTTGTGTGGGGTGTGTGTGTGAGTGTGTGTGTGTGCTCATCTAATTGTGGTTGCAGAAGTCGATTCACAACTCCTGGCCCCGCCTCTTAAACTGGTCGCTACAAGGTCCACTCTCTTCCTGCTCCGTGAGCTTTGTCATATTTCATTTCAAAACTATGTATGGACCCTGCCTCCACTAAGTCACTTTCTAGACTATTCCATTGCCTAATAACTCTATGACTGAAGAATTCCTAACACCCGTATGACTCATCTGGGTCTTCAACTTCCAATCTGACCTCTTGTTGCTGTGTCCCATCTGGAACATTCCGTCTCAGTCCAGCTTGTCAATTCCTCGCAGTATTTTATATGGCGTTATCATGTCTCCCCTGACCCTCCTATCCTCCAGTGTTGTCAGGTTGATTTCCCTTAACCTTTCCTCGTAGGACATTCACTTTAGCTCAGGGACTAATCTTGCTGCAAACCTTTTCACTTTCTCTAAGTTATTGACGTGCTTGACCAGGTGTGGGTTCCAAACTGGCACTGCATACTCCAGTATGGGCCTGACTTACACGGTGTACAGAGTCTTGAACGATTCCTTACTGAGGTATCGGAATGCTATTCTTAGGTTTGCCAGGCGCCTAGATGCTTCAGCAGTTATTTGGTTGATGTGCGCATCAGGAGATATGTTCGGTATTATACTCACCCCAAAATCCTTTTCCTTGAGTGAGGTTTTCAATCTTTGGTCCCCTAGACTATACTCTGTCTGAGGTCTTATTTGCCCATCTCCGATCTTCATGACTTTGTAAATGGTGGGGTTAAATTCCAGGAGCCAAATTGCTGGACGAAGCTTGCAGCCTGTCCAGGACTCTTTGTAATCCTGCCTGATCCTCATCCTATTGAATCCTCCAACGAGGATTCAGTCACATCGTCTGCAAGCATCCCTTCCGTCATGTCATTCACATATACCAGAAACAGCACCGGTCCTAGGACCGACCCCTGTGGAACCCCACTCGTCGCAGGCGCCCACTCTGACACCTCGTCACATACCTTCATGTCAGGTATTCTCTGATCCACATGAGTGCCTTTCTTATAATACCCGCCTGATCCTCTAGCTTTTGCACTAATCTCATGTGTAGAACTATGTCAAGAACCTTCTTGCAGTCTAAGAAAATGCAATCTACCCACCCCTTTCTCTTTCTTGTCTTACCTCCGTTACCTTTTGATAAAACTCCAGCAGCAGCTTCTTCACCTCCTCCTTGGTTGTGTGTATTGTGTCCAGCACTTGCTGGTGTATCCCTTGCTGGTTTATTTCGGCTTTCCGGAGTCCTTTCTGTCTCCACTGTAAATTCTTCTTTAAATCTCATGATGAACTCTTCTCATACTTCTCGGTAGTTTCTTGTGATCTCCCCTCCTTCCTTCCTTCCTCAGCCTGATTACCTGGGTCCTTGACTGTTGTTTTCCTCCTGATGTGACTGTAGAATAGCTTCGGGTCAGACATGGCTTTCGATACTATGTCGTTTTCGTATTGCCGCTGGGCCTCTTTGTATGTGCATATTCGTTTCTGGCTCTTCGACTAATGTCTTTATATTCCTGGGTCCTTTATGTGTGTGTGTGTGTGTGTGTGTGTGTGTGTGTGTGTGTACTCACCTAATTGTACTCACCTAATTGTGGTTGCAGGGGTTGAGACTCAGCTCCTGGCCCCGCCTCTTCACTGATCGCTACTGGATCCTCTCTCTCTCTGCTTCCTGAGCTTTGTCATACCTCTTCTTAAAACTATGTATGGTTCCTGCCTCCACTACTTCACTTGCTAGGCTATTCCACTTGCTGACTCGTCTGAGTCTTCAGCTTCCAGTTGTGACCCCTTGTCCCTGTGTCCCCTCTCTGGAACATCCTATCTCTGTCCATCTTGTCTATTCCCCGCAGTATCTTGTATGTCGTTATCATGTCTCCCCTGACCCTTCTGTCCTCCAGTGTCGTCAGTCCGATTTCCCTTAACCTTTCCTCGTACGACATTCCCTTGAGCTCTGGGACTAGCCTTGTTGCAAACCTTTGTACTTTCTCTAACTTCTTGACGTGCTTGACCAGGTGTGGGTTCCAGACTGGTGCTGCATACTCCAGTATGGGCCTAACATACACAGTGTACAGTGCACAGTGTGTGTGTGTGTGTGTGTGTGTGTGTGTGTGTGTGTGTGTGTGTGGTGTGTGTGTGTGTGTGAGTGTGTACTCACCTATTTGTACTCACCTATTTGTGGTTGCAGGGGTCGAGTCACAGCTCCTGGCCCCCGCCTCTTCGCTGATTGCTACTAGGTCCTCTCTCTCCCTGCCCCATGAGCTCTATCATACATCGCCTTAAAACTATGTATGGTGTGTGTGTGTGTGTGTGTGTGTGTGTGTGTGTGTGTGTGTGTGTGTGTTGTGTGTGTGTGTGTGTGTGTGTGTGTGTGTGTGTGTGTGTTTGTGTTTGTGTGTTTCTGTGTGTGTGTGGTGTGTGTGTGTGTGTGTGTGTGGTGTGTGTGGGGGTACTCACCTATTTGTACTCACCGATTTGTGGTTGCAGGAGTCGAGACTCAGCTCCTGGCCCCGCCTCTTCACTGACCGCTACTGGGTCCACCCTCTCCCTGTTCCATGAGCTTTATCATATCTCGTCTTAAAACTATGTATGGCTCCTGCCCCCACTACATCACTTGTCAGGCTATTCCACTTCCTAACAACTCTGTGGCTGAAGAAATACTTCCTAACATCCCTTTGACTCATTTGAGTCTTCAACTTCCAATTGTGACCCCTTGTTTCTGTGTCCCATCTCTGGAACATCCTGTATCTGTCCACCTTATCTATTCCACGCAGTATTTTGTATGTCGTTATCATGTCTCCCCTGACCTTCCTATCCTCCAGTATTGTCATGCCGATTTCCCTTAACCTTTCTTCGTAGGACACTCCTCTTAGCTCTGGAACTAGCCTTGTTGCAAACTTTTGCACTTTCTCGAATTTCTTGACGTGCTTGACGAGGTGTGGGTGCCAAACTGGTGCTGCGTACTCCAGTATGGGCCTGACATATATGGTGTACAGAGTCTTGAAGGATTCCTTACTATTCTCAGGTTTGCCAGGCGCCCATATGCCGCAGCACTTATCCCGTTAATGTGTGCTTCCGGAGATGTGCTCGGTATTATACTCACCCCAGGATCTTTCTCCTTGAGCGAGGTTTACAGTCTTTGGCCACCTAGCCTATACTCTGTCTGCGGTCTTCTTTGCTCTTCCCCGATCTTCATGACTTTGTATTTGGCGGAGTTAAATTCTAGAAGCCAGTTACTGGACCAGGTGTCCAGCCTGTCCAGGTCTCTTTGTAGTCCTGTTTGATCCTTATCTGATTTGCTCCTCCTCATTAACTTCACATCATCTGCCAACAGGGACGCTTCTGATTCTGTCCCTTCCGTCATGTCATTCACATATACCAAGAATAACACTGGTCCCAGGACCGACCCCTGTGGGACCCCGCTCGTCACAGGCGCCCACTGCGATACCTCATCACGTACCATGACTCGCTGTTGCCTCCCTGTCAGGTATTCTCTGATCCTTTGCAGTGCCCTTCCTGTTATATGTGCCTGATCTTCTAGCTTCTGCACTAATCTCTTGGCTCTCCATGTTTTGGGACCCCCATGTGGCTCCAGGTTTTCCCAATCAATCTCCCTGTGATTGAAGTCGGCCATGACCAGTAACTTCACTCTACTCGAATAAGCCCTTCTTGCCACCTCAGCTAGTGTGTCCACCATTGCTCTGTTGCACTCATCATATTCCTCTCTTGGCCTCCTGCAGTTCTGTTGTGGGTTATACATCACTGCAATGACTACCTTGTGTTCCCCTGACTGAACTGTACCTACTATGTAATCCCTTTCTCCAATCTCGTCCATTCCTTCCATTTCTTGATAATCCCACCGGTTTTTAATTAGCAGTGCAGCCCCTCCTCCCTCTCTGCTCCTTCTATCCTTCCTCAGGATCTGATATCCGGGTAGAAAGATTGAATCTGTTATTATCCCAGTGAGTTTTGTTTCTGTAACCACTACAATGTCTGGGGACATCTCCTTGATTCTTTCATGCCACTCCTCACATTTATTCGTTATTCCATCCTCCTTTGTATACCAAACCTTCAACTTCTTTTCTATAACTGTGGTCTGGGGAGAAAGGGGGTTTGGGGGAGAGGGGCCCCCGGGAGGGCCTGTAGGGGGGTTTCTTTAAGGGGGGGGTCTGTGGTGGGGGGGTGGGGGCGAGGGAAAGGGGGGGGTTTTTGGGGGGTGGGGGTTGTGGGAGGGGGATGGGGGTGGAGGGGACATGTGCGGGTTTCGTGGGTTTCTGTGGGGGTGGGGTTTGTGGTGGGAGGGGTGGGGAGAGGGTACATTGGGGGGTTACTGTGGGTTTCTGTGGGGGGGGGGTTTGAGCTGAGGGGATGTGTGGGTTTCTGTGAGTGTCTGTGGGGGGGGTTTTGGCTGAAGGTGGGGGCAAAAGGTACAGTGAGTGGGTTTTTGGGTTGGTTGTTTGATTGCTTTGGGACTGCCATGGTTGGTTCCTTTTGTGGGTGGTACTGGGGGGGGGGTTGTGCTTGCTTTTCCACCGGGCCCCATTTTCCCCGCTCTCCCCTTCCTTCCCTCCCTTCCCCCCCTTTCGACATTCCCCTCTCTTTCAGTATCACCTTTCTTTTGTTTTCGTCTCATCCGTTATACTGGAACTCCTATTTTTCCCTTAGGCGCGCTTTCTCCGCAGGATCCGTTTCGAGTGATCTTCTGAAAATCCTTTGATGGACTTCTTTTTTCCCCTCGCAAACCCCTCATTCCCGAAAATTTTTAAGCTGGGTCAGTTCCTCCCATTGCTTTCTGATGCTTTCAATCTTTTTTTTTTTTTCCTCCCGTTTCCTTTCCTGTAAGTTTCCCCATCTGTTTCTTGGGCCCCTAGACAAAAACGGGGCCCCCCCCCCCCTTTTTGTCCTCCACTGTACTTCCCCGGCATCCTCGATTCGAATCATTTTTGCCATTTCGCGTTGCTTCCTACTGCCTCTTCCCCATCCAAGGGCCCCCGTGCTTACTGTTTTCCCGGACGTGGCGGTTGTC
>NC_069414.1:36242705-36256179 GCF_026875155.1 Cherax quadricarinatus | reverse complement strand
AGTTCCAGAAGTTTCAAATCATAAAGTTCCAGAACTTCAAGATCAAAAAGTTCCAAAAGCTTCAAGATCATAAAGTTCCAGTTGCTTCAAGATCAAAAAGTTCCAGAAGCTTCAAGATCATAAAGTTCCAGAAGCTTAAAAGTTTTCATAAATTTCCCAGAAGCTTCAAGATCATAAAGTTCCAGAAGCTTCAAGATCATAAAGTTCCAGAAGCTTCAAGATCATAAAGTTCCAGAAGCTTCAAGATCATAAAGTTCCAGAAGCTTCAAGATCAAAAAGTTCCAGAAGCTTCAAGACCCATAAAGTTCCAGAAGCTTCAAGATCATAAAGTTCCATTGCTTCAAAAATCATAAAGTTCCAGAAGCTTCAAGATCATAAAGTTCCGAAGCTTCAAGATCATAAAGTTCCAGAAGCTTAAAGATCATAAAGTTCCAGTTGCTTCAAGATCAAAAAGTTCCAGAAGCTTCAAGATCATAAAGTTCCAGAAGCTTCAAGATCATAAAGTTCCAGAAGCTTCAAGATCATAAAGTTCCAGTTGCTTCAAGATCATAAAGTTCCAGTTGTTTTCAAGATCATAAAGTTCCAGAAGCTTCAAGATCATAAAGTTCCAGTTGCTTCAAGATCATAAAGTTCCAGAAGCTTCAAGATCATAAAGTTCCAGAAGCTTCAAGACATAAAGTTCCAGAAGCTTCAAGATCATAAAGTTCCAGAAGCTTCAAGATCAAAAAAGTTCCAGAAGCTTCAAGATCATAAAGTTCCAGAAGCTTCAAGATCAAAAAGTTCCAGTTGCTTCAAGATCATAAAGTCCAGAAGCTTCAAGATCATAAAGTTCCAGAAGCTTAAAGATCATAAAGTTCCAAAAGCTTCAAGATCATAAAGTTCCAGAAGCTTCAAGATCATAAAGTTCCAGAAGCTTCAAGATCATAAAGTTCCAGAAGCTTCACGGTCCAAAAAAGTCGTGAGAAAATAATTCTCTGAATTAATACTGAACAAATATACAAGTCCGGTTATTTTTATAACATTCATGTTTGTGAAACATATTTCTTAGTACAAGATTATGATTAAAATTAATGAAAAGAGAATGACTATTGCTAGAGAATGACTATATAATGTGAGACATGACTACAACACTATGGAGACGCTTGTTCTCACCCTCTCACGTAAACCCCCCTTAAATTATGTAAATTTCCTATCCTACGTTTTTTTGGGAAACGTCTTAGTTTACAATGGTTAAATAATATCAATACTTTTTATAGCTGTGTCTGTCTGCTTACGCCTGATATAGTTATTTGTTTCGTTTATCTCCTTTGTAGCTGTGTGTATGTTTGTTGGGGTCTATCAACATTGCTTGGCCCACCATTTGAGTACGGAGGGGGAAAGAAGAGGAGAAGGAGAAGGATGTGTGTGAAGGAACGTAGCTACTACTGTCTGCTGGAGGTAAAAGATGTTTTAATGTAGCAGGAAGTCGAAGAGCCTTAGCCACCCCTGCTAGCGGGTCCAGGTATCCTCACACAGGTGGCAAATGGTGCCATCACCGGGTGGTCCTAGCTGAGTTACATGTTAGCAGACAGAAAGCGGGACCCAGGTCGACCACCCACCTGCAGGTACATAACAGCTGTGTAGTCACCTATTTGAACTCCAGGAGTCACACACTCACACTTTAAGGGAGCAAAGGGGGTCACAACATCAGCACTGCAGGGGTCAACACACTCAGAAATCCAGGGTCACACACTCAGCACCCCCGGGGGGGTCACACACTATGATGCTAAACTGTATTCTGGAGGTAAATTCTTTTAGTCATCAAGAAACGGGCTACACACGTCTCTGAGGCCTCCAGTATGACTGACACGACCTGTCAGTGTGACCTGTACCAACGTCGCTGTTTATTTATTTTATTTTATGTTTTTTGCAAACGTACATTGGATTTTGTATTTACAATAGTGGGTTGCAATGCAAAGAGAGAGCCTCTATTATCCCTAGCATTAGGGGCCAATTTAAAACATTATTGCTTACAGTCTACTTAACACTAAGGAGTTATCATAGTTGTACAGTAGGATAGTAATTATTTCATAGTTGTACAGTGGATTATTAATTGTAAGTGAATCAAAATTTGTATAAGGTAAAAGATAAATTCATTTATTCAGAAATGCTTTTTGTGAAAACAATGATGTGTGTTTTCTTCTCTGCTACATTCTTTGTCACTATACTTAGTAACTGATGTCAGTTCTCTGCTACATTCTTTGTCACTATACTTAGTAACTGATGTCAGTTCTCTGCTACATTCTTTGTCACTATACTTAGTAACTGATGTCAGTTCTCTGCTACATTCTTTGTCACTATACTTAGTAACTGATGTCAGTTCTCTGCTACATTCTTTGTCACTATACTTAGTAACTGATGTCACTTCTCTGCTACATTCTTTGTCACTATACTTAGTAACTGATGTCAGTTTTCTCTGCTACATTCTTTGTCACTATACTTAGTAACTGATGTCAGTTCTCTGCTACATTCTTTGTCACTATACTTAGTAACTGATGTCAGTTCTCTGCTACATTCTTTGTCACTATACTTAGTAACTGATGTCAGTTCTCTGCTACATTCTTTGTCACTATACTTAGTAACTGATGTCATTTCTCTGCTACATTCTTTGTCACTATACTTAGTAACTGATGTCATTTTCTCTGCTACATTCTTTGTCACTATATTAGTAACGATGTCATTCTTGCTACATTCTTGTCACTATACTTAGTAAACTGATGTCAGTTCTCTGCTACATTCTTTGTCACTATACTTAGAAACTGATGTCAGTTCTCTGCTACTTTTCTTTGTCACTATACTTAGTAACTGATGTCAGTTCTCTGCTACATTCTTTGTCACTATACTTAGTAACTGATGTCAGTTCTCTGCTACATTCTTTGTCACTATACTTAGTAACTGATGTAGTTTCTCTGCTACATTCTTTGTCACTATACTTAGAAAATGATGTCAGTTCCTGCTAACATTCTTTGTCACTATACTTAGTAACTGATGTCAGTTCTCTGCTACATTCTTTGTCACTATACTTAGTAATGATGTCAGTTCTCTGCTACATTCTTTGTCACTATATTTAAGTAACGATGTCATTCTCTGTTACATTCTTTGTCACTATACTTAGTAACTGATGTCAGTTCTCTGCTACATTCTTTGTCACTATACTTAGTAACTGATGTCAGTTCTCTTCTACATTCTTTGTCACTATACTTAGTAACTGATGTCAGTTCTCTGCTACATTCTTTGTCACTAAAACTTAGAAAACTGATGTCAGTTCTCTGCTACATTCTTTGTCACTTTTACTTAGTAACTGATGTCAGTTCTCTGCTACATTCTTTGTCACTAAAAACTTAGTAACTGATGTCAGTTCTCTGCTACATTCTTTGTAAACTATACTTAGTAACTGATGTCCTGCTACATTCTTTGGGCACTATACTTAGTAACTGATGTCAGTTCTCGCTACATTCTTTGCCCACTATACTTAGTAACTGTGTCAGTTTCTCTGCTACATTCTTTGTCATTTATACTTAGTAACTGATGTCAGTTCTCTCTACATTCTTTGGCCCACTAAAATTTAGTAACTGATGTCAGTTCTCTGCTACATTCTTTGTCACTATACTTAGTAACTGATGTCATTCTCTGCTACATTCTTTTTTCACTATACTTAGTAACTAATGTCAGTTCTCTTCTACATTCTTTGTCACTATACTTAGTAACTGATGTCAGTTCTCTTCTACATTCTTTGTCACTTTAACTTAGCAACTGATGTCAGTTCTCTGCACATTCTTGTCACTATACTTAGTAACTGATGTCAGTTCTCTGCTACATTCTTTGTCACTATACTTAGTAACTGATGTCAGTTCTCTGCTACATTCTTTGTCACTATACTTAGTAACTGATGTCAGTTCTCTGCTACATTCTTTGTCACTATACTTAGTAACTGATGTCAGTTCTCTTCTACATTCTTTGTCACTATACTTAGTAACTGATGTCAGTTCTCTGCTACATTCTTTGTCACTATACTTAGTAACTGATGTCAGTTCTCTTCTACATTCTTGTCACTATACTTAGTAACTGATGTCATTCTTTTCTACATTCTTTGTACTATACTTAGTAACTGATTCAGTTCTCTTCTACATTCTTTGTCATTAACTTAGTAATGATGTCAGTTCTCTGCTACATTCTTTGTCACTATACTTAGTAACTGATGTCATTTTCTCTTTACATTTTTTGTCACTATACTTAGTAACTGATGTCAGTTCTCTTCTACATTCTTTGTCACTATACTTAGTAACTGATGTCAGTTCTCTTCTACATTCTTTGTCACTATACTTAGTAACTGATGTCAGTTCTCTGCTACATTCTTTGTCACTATACTTAGTAACTGATGTCAGTTCTCTGCTACATTCTTTGTCACTATACTTAGTAAATGATGTCAGTTCTCTGCTACATTCTTTGTCACTATACTTAGTAACTGATGTCAGTTCTCTGCTACATTCTTTGTCACTATACTTAGTAACTGATGTCAGTTCTTCTACATTCTTTGTCACTATACTTAGAAAACTGATGTCAGTTCTCTGCTACATTCTTGTCACTATACTTAGTAACTGATGTCAGTTCTCTGCTACATTCTTTGCCCTTCTTTTTCCCCCCTTTTCATACTTAGTAACTGATGTCAGTTCTTTTCTACATTCTTTTTCACTATACTTAGTAACTGATGTCAGTTCTCTGTTTACATTCTTTGTCACTATACTTAGTAACTGATGTCAGTTCTCTTCTACATTCTTTGTCACTATACTTAGTAACTGATGTCAGTTCTCTGCTACATTCTTTGTCACTATACTTAGTAACTGATGTCAGTTCTCTGCTACATTCTTTGTCACTATACTTAGTAACTGATGTCAGTTCTCTGCTACATTCTTTGTCACTATACTTAGTAACTGATGTCATTTCCCTCTGCTACATTTTTTGCACTATACTTAGTAACTGATGTCAGTTCTCTGCTACATTCTTTGTCACTAACTTATAACTGATGCCCAGTTCTCTGCTACATTCTTTGTCACTATACTTAGAAAACTGATGTCAGTTCTCTTCTACATTCTTTGTCACTATACTTAGTAACTGATGTCAGTTCTTGCTACATTCTTTGTCACTATACTTAGTAACTGATTTTCAGTTCCTTCTACATTCTTTGTCACTATACTTATAACTGATGTCAGTTCTCTGCTACATTCTTTGTCACTATACTTAGTAACTGATGTCAGTTCTCTGCTGCTACATTCTTTGTCACTATACTTAGTAACTGATGTCAGTTCTCTGCTACATTCTTTGTCACTATACTTAGTAACTGATGTCAGTTCTCTTCTACATTCTTTGTCACTATACTTAGTAACTGATGTCAGTTCTCTGCTACATCTTTGTCACTATACTTAGTAACTGATGTCAGTTCTCTGCTACATTCTTTGTCACTATTATTTTGTAACTGATGTCAGTTCTCTGCTACATTCTTTGTCACTATACTTAGTAACTGATGTCAGTTCTCTGCTACATTCTTTGTCACTATACTTAGTAACTGATGTCAGTTCTCTTCTACATTCTTTGTCACTATATTTTAGTAACTGATGTCAGTTTCTCTGCTACATTCTTTTTTTCACTATACTTAGTAACTGATGTCAGTTCTCTGCTACATTCTTTGTAAACTATACTTAGTAACTGATGTCAGTTCTCTGTACATTCTTTGTCACTATACTTAGTAACTGATGTCAGTTTCTTCTACATTCTTTGCCCACTATACTTAGTAACTGATGTCAGTTCTCTTCTACATTCTTTGTCACTATATTTAGAAAACTGATGTCAGTTCTCTGCTACTTCTTTGTCACTATACTTAGTACTGATGTCAGTTCTCTTCTACATTCTTTTTTCACTATACTTAGTAACTGATTTTCAGTTCTCTTTACATTCTTTGTCACTATACTTAGTAACTGATGTCAGTTCTCTGCTACTTTCTTTGTCATATACTTAGTAACTGATGTCAGTTCTCTGCTACATTCTTTGTCACTTTACTTAGTAACTGAGGGCAGTTCTCTGCTACATTCTTTGTCACTATACTTAGTAACTGTTTGTCAGTTCTCTGCTACATTCTTTGTCACTATACTTAGAAAACTGATGTCAGTTCTCTGCTACATTCTTTGTCATTTATACTTAGTAACTGATTCGTTCTCTCTACATTCTTGTCATTACTTAGTAATGATGTCAGTTCTCTGCTACATTCTTTGTCACTATACTTAGTAACTGATGTCACTTTTTGCTACATTCTTTGTCATATACTTAGTAATGATGTCAGTTCTCTGCTACATTCTTTGTCACTATACTTAGTAACTGATGTCAGTTCTCTGCTACATTCTTTGTCACTATACTTAGTAACTGATGTCAGTTCTCTGCTACATTCTTTGTCACTATACTTAGTAACTGATGTCAGTTCTCTGCTACATTCTTTGTCATTATACTTAGTAACTGATGTCAGTTCTTGCTACATTCTTTGTCACTATCCCTTAGTAACTGATGTCAGTTCTCTGCTACATTCTTTGTCACTATACTTAGTAACTGATGTCACTTTTTTGGGCTACATTCTTTGTCATTTATACTTAGAAAATTGATGTCAGTTCTCTGCTACATTCTTTGTCACTATACTTAGTAACTGATGTCAGTTCTCTGCTACATTCTTTGTCACTATACTTAGTAACTGATGTCAGTTCTCTGCTACATTCTTTGTCACTATACTTAGTAACTGATGTCAGTTGAACTGCAACATTGTTGGAAATTTTTATGAACTACCGACAAGTGGAAGACTAAGACACATGTGCAACAGTTGGGTATCTTTCTTGTCGAAACGTTTCGTCTGCACATTAGACTTCTTCAGTACGATACTAACAAGCCACTGGTTAGCGAAACGTTTCCTCCTGAATAAAGATTTCCAAATGTTAGACATTTGCTATTTTCTTTAACTTGTCGCTTTTCTAAAATATTTATCACAAGTGTTTGTTATTCACCTGGATGATGATACTGAACACATTGTTTCCAGCATCCTGGAAAAACAAGCGGAGTTACTGGTAGGAGTGGCACTCACCTGGCCTGGTTGGCACTCACCTGGCCTGGTTGACACTCACCTGGCCTGGGTGGCACTCACCTGGCCTGGGTGGCACTCACCTGACCTGGGTGGCACTCACCTGGCCTGGTTGACACTCACCTGGCCTGGGTGGCACTCACCTGGCCTGGTTGACACTCACCTGACCTGGGTGGCACTCACCTGGCCTGGTTGACACTCACCTGACCTGGGTGGCACTCACCTGGCCTGGTTGACACTCACCTGGCCTGGGTGGTACTCAAACCCGGCCTGGTTGACACTAACCTGACCTGGGTGGGACTCACCTGGCCTGGTTGACACTCACCTGGCCTGGGTGGTACTCACCTGGCCTGGTTGACACTCACCTGGCCTGGTTGACCCCTCACCTGGCCTGGGGGGCACTCCCCCTGGCCTGGTTGACACTCACCTGGCCTGGGTGGCACTCACCTGGCCTGGTTGACACTCACCTGGCCTGGGTGGCACTCACCTGGCCTGGGTGGCACTCACCTGGCCTGGTTGGCACTCACCTGGCCTGGTTGACACTCACCTGGCCTGGGTGGCACTCACCTGGCCTGGTTGACACTCACCTGGGCCCGGGTGGCACTCACCTGGCCTGGGTTTGGGACTCACCTGACCTGGGTGGCACTCACCTGGCCTGGTTGACACTCACCTGACCTGGGTGGCACTCACCTGGCCTGGTTGACACTCACCTGGCCTGGGTGGTACTCACCTGGCCTGGTGGACACTCACCTGGCCTGGTTGACACTCACCGGCTTGGGTGGCACCACCTGGCCTGGTTGACACTCACCTGGCTGGGGTTTACACTCACCTGGCCTGGGTGGCACTCACCTGGCCTGGTTGGCACTCACCTGACCTGGGTGGCACTCACCTGGCCTGGTTGACACTCACCTGACCTGGGTGGCACTCACCTGGCCTGGTTGACACTCACCTGGCCTGGTTGACACTCACCTCGCCTGGTTGACACTCACCTAGCCTAGGTGGTACTCACCTGGCCTGGGTGGCACTCACCTGGCCTAGGTGGCACTCACCTGGCCTGGGTGGCACTCACCTGGCCTGGGTGGCACTCACCTGGCTTGGGTGACACTCACCTAGCCTGGTTGACACTCACTTGGCTTGAGTGACACTCATCTGGCCTGGGTGACACTCACCTGGCCTGGTTGACACTCACCTGGCCTGAGTTGACACTCACCTGGCCTGGTTGACACTCACCTGGCCTGGTTGACACTCACCTGGCCTGAGTTGACACTCACCTGGCCTGGCTGACACTCACCTGGCCTGGTTGACACTCACCTGGCCTGAGTTGGGTGATCTGGGTGGAAAATCGACGTCGCTGGGGCCGGGTTAATCAATCTGCAACGTGAGAAGTGTAATTAATGCACACACACACACACACACACACACACACACACACACACACACACACACACACACACACGACACGCACACGCACACACACACACACACACACACACACACACACACAACCTGACGACACTGGAGGACAGGAGAGATAGGGGGGACATGATAACGACTTACAAAATACTGAGAGGAATTGACAAGGTGGACAAAGACAGGATGTTCCAGAGACTGGACACAGTAACAAGGGGGCACAATTGGAAGTTGAAGACACAGATGAATCAAATGGATGTTAGGAAGTATTTCTTCAGCCACAGAGTAGTCAGGAAGTGGGAATAGTTTGGGAAGCGATGTAGTGGAGTCAGGATCCATACATAGTTTTAAGCGAGGTACAATAAAGCTCATGGGTTTAGGGAGAGTACCTTTGTAGCGACCAGTGAAGAGGCGGGCCAGGAGCTTGGACTCGACCCCTGCAACCTCAAAATAGGTGAGTACCCCACCCCACACACACCACACACACACACACACACACACACACACACACACACACACACACACACACACGCACACACACACACACACCAAAACAACACACACGAGGAGAGGTTAAGGGAAATCAACCTGACGACACTGGAGGACAGGAGAGAAAAGGGGGGGCATGATAACGACATACAAAATACTGAGAGGAATTGACAAGGTGGACAAAGACAGGATGTTCCAGAGATTGGACACAGTAACAAGGGGACAAAAGTTGGAAGCTGAAGGGCACAGATGAATCACAGGGATGTTAGGAAGTATTTCTTCACCACAGAGTAGTCAGTAAGTGGGAAAAGTTTGGGAAGCGATGTAGTGGAGGCAGGATCCATAAAATGCTTTAAGCAGGGTATGATAAAGCTCACGGCTCAGGGAGAGTGACCTAGTTTGCGGGTCAGTGAAGAGGCGGGGCCAGGAGCTCGGACTCGACCCCCCGCAACCTCAACTAGGTGAGTACAACTAGGTGAGTACACACACACGACACACAACACACCACCACAACAAACACACAACCAAAACACACACACACACACACACACACACACACACACACACACACACACACACATACACGCTCACACACACACGGAATGGCTTGTACCAAACTGTAGAAGCAGACTCCATATACGTCTTTAAGACTAGGTATGACATAAGTGAACTAGCTAAGGTCCAATAAACACCGGAGCCAGGAGCTGAGACTCAATTCCAGGAAGGACACACAGGCAATTACAATGCATAAATGTCCCGCACATAAGGAAAGAAAACTTACGACGACGTTTCGGTCCAACTTGGACCATTTACAAAGTCACAGTGTGACTTTGTAAATGGTCCAAGTAAGGACCCAAACTTCGTGGTAAGATTCTCTGTCCTATGAGCGAGTTATCTGTGCGTTGTTCCAGTCACGGTATTGCGCCCTTTCCTTCTTTAGGCTACTACAGTTTCCCCACAACAAGAATGTCAATAACATCTGTCTTACCTAACAACCTGTCGGTATTTTTTACCATTTTAATGTTCAACATCAGCTCTCGTTGATAAGAACATTTACTAAACTCAACACAGTTCAACATTGCACTATGCATTCTTAAAGCAAATACTCTTAGTACCCGAGTCAGAACTAAGGTCGTTCCGTCCTTATTTTTACCCGTGTAAGGTTTATGAGCTGCCAATCGTGTGTATGACAGCAGAGACACACTTGTATGGTTGGTCACTGCAGAGTCTACACTTTTTCAGCTGCCTCCGCTCATTACTTTATGACAGGCAATTAATATTACAATAGAGTGAGTTAGCTATGTAGAGGGTCACCTGGAGACACCTGTAAGTTTGGCACTCGCCAAGACGACACTCACCTGGCCTGGTTGACATTCAACTGGCCTGGTGGACACTCACCTGGCCTGGTGGACACTCACCTGGCCTGGTGGACACTCACCTGGCCTGGTGGACACTCACCTGGCCTGGTGGACACTCACCTGGCCTGGGACCGGAGATGGAGGAGGCAAAAACGGGGCTTTGTCCTGAGCTCGCTGAACCTGCAACTGAGAAAAATGTGTCAGTAAGAGAGAAATTGAGGAGTAGTTTCTGCTTATCTATATTAAAACATACATAGTTCAGTGGAAGATTAATCTGGAAATTATAGGACAAATAAAGACTAAAATGCAAACTGTCACAATGATAAAAAGATTTTTAATTCTAACAGGGAAATATATACGGTGATCAGAGGAAAAATGTTCTCAAGGGAAAATATCACAAGCAGAGTGCCTCAAGAATCAGTGCTTTTCCTAATACTGTTTTTTATGTATATAGATGACTTGTCAGAAGGAGAAAAAAGCTGCAGACGAATGTATATGTGACAACAATGACTGTAAAGTCATACAAGAAGACTTGAATAAATAGAACAGGGATTTCTAGATGGATGACTGAAGTAACGTAGATACACATCATGTAATGGAGATGAGAGAAGGTGATAACAGGTCGTACGAAGAATACAGATTGTGTGATATGATGTTTTACATGGCAGACAGAGGGATCTAAGTGTCATTATTACTAAAGGGTCGTGATTGGGACGACATAAATTCATTCACGAGACACAAGCAACACTGGTAACTTATAAAACCTATAGAGGTGGACAGTTGAAATATACCGCAATGTTATGGTTCCTGTAGCTCTATAAAAAATCGGATAAGATAAAGTCAAAAGGATAGCTACAAAACATCCATAATGGTAGAATTACCGACATAATGTTAGGTAAATGGACACAGATGCAACTAATGTAAAATTTTATTGTGGCAACGATTCGCTCTCCAGGAACTTAGTCAAACCATTAGCTGCAACTGTGTCTTTTTATCTAGAAAACAGTTACCAGGAGTAAAAACAAAATGGTAGGAGTTGTGATGAAAGGCTGAAAACACTGAAGAACTGACGTGATAACCCATAAAACCCACTGTCCGGGTGTCGCTGGTTTATTTGCAATTAAGTTATTACGATTTCGTGAGTCGTGATAGCCTAAAAACATATGAAGGAATAGATGAAGATAATTTCTAAGTACCTTCAATAGGAAAAATAAGAAACCACAATTAGAAGTTGAGGAAAAAATATTGAAAAAAGATGATAGAACAATGAGGCTGGATAAAGTAGGAAACAGTAAATGGTAAAACAGTGGAAAATTAACAATTTGATTAGTGAAATTAATGAATACGGGGCGCTAGGAACACAGCTGTCCTGCTCTACCAACACAAATTATCCAGAACGACAAGATAATCTATATCAGACACGAGATGAGGTATGAGGTATCATGAAGGAAGATATATAAGGTATGAAGGGTTGAGGTATGAGGCATCGTGAGGGAAGAGAGGTAAGGTATGAAGGCAGTGTTTGTAGTGGTACCTGTGAGTTAGTTACTGGAGATGACTTGTCACTGGGTGTGGACTCGATGGCTCCGTTGTACTCGTCCTCTGGAGTGTTCAGTACCTCCTTGTACTCTGGCACTGCACTCGAAGTCCCGAAGGCGTTTCCGAACAGCATCTGGCGCTGTGGTGGACACGCGTAGTGTTGGACACGCATACGGGTAGTGGTGGACACGCAGACGGGTAGTGGTGGACACGCAGACGGGTAGTGGTGGACACGCACACGGCGACATGCACGCAAGTACATGAACGGGAAACACAAATATACAGTTAGTAGGTAGGATAAAAGTGATAGTCTTCGTTAAATTTAAAAATAAAATACATGCTGCAAACAATCTTTTATTACCACACTGTTTTGCTCTGTGTAGAGCTTTTTTCAGTCATGTTGCTTTATGTAGAGCTTTATGAAGTTAAGTTTTACCCGGTGCAGAACTTTATCAAGTAATATTTCTCTCTGTGTAGAGCTTGTTCCGCAACGTGTATCTATTTTTTTTTCATTGTTTTCGTCAGTACGTCATTTGGAGCCATACTAATCATCAGTGAACTGCATCAGTCTGGTCATTAACAACTGTATCTACTACCCAGGAGTTCACTCTTGGTCAACCTAGTGTTATTATCACCAGTGTCAACCTTGCTATCAGTACCCCCGTCTAAGCTGACCCTAAGCTGGTACTCACCCTGAGGTGAGCTTGGCCAGCCACCACCATCTTGAATCTCCTGGAGCCCATACCGATGAAGAGGAACACAACCAAACCCTGTCCAGGATAACAGAGATAAGGATAACGGAGATATGGATATCAGCTATTACATACTAGTGAAATTTCTAAAATAAGCTTGACAGTCACTTCGGTAGAAGACACTGAAACATTGCAGGATGATATAAACAGTGTTTTCTATTTCTAGAGGAGAACAACATGAAAACTGACAAATTCCAGCTGCTGAGGTCTGGAAAAAGTTAGTAAACGAAAGGTATAAATTCGTCTATGACAGTTTAAATTATTATTCAATAAGGTAACGTAACTTTTGAAAGTTATATTAATAAGTACGAGAATTTAGTAAGTGACATGCGAGACAAAATCGTTGAAATCTTGACTCAAGTTTTGTACTACCTAAACAAACGGCAGTTATAAGTATGGTAACTTGACAAGGAGCAACCTGGCTTCAGTGACACACAGATCTTAGTGCGCAGCCAATCATTATTATACGCGACTGTGTATAACTTAGTTCCATACTAGTGGATAACACGTGCCAGCCAATATCCTCGCTTCAATGTTCTCAATAGTAAAAGAAATGCAAGATATATATATATATATATATATATATATATATATATTTATATAATATATATATTATATATATATTTTATATATATATATATAATATATATATTATATATATATATATATATATATATATAATATATATGTCGTGCCGAATAGGCAGAACTTGCGATCTTGGCTTAAATAGCAACGCTCATCTTGCCATATAAGACAAGTGAAAATTTGTGTAT